>JAESUZ010001432.1:1200000-1919985 GCA_017311185.1 Proteles cristata cristata | reverse complement strand
CCTGCTCACGCTCTCTCTCTCTCCTAGAAATAAATAAAACATTTCTTAAAAAAAGTGACTTTACTTTCTAAGCTAATGAATCTTGTTTGAGTGGGGGCACCCTGATTACCACATGTTCCAAAATGCTTTGCTAGATACCAGTTTGGCGACAGTTTTCTTTCATTTAGCTGACTGTATTACAGAAGTAAAATAAGCAAAGGATCCAGAGACGATAACACAATGGTTTTCACAAAGAAAGAAATATCCACCTGTCCCTACTTGGGATCTGAATAAGTAGCTGATATGCGCTATTGAGTGTTGGGCTATTGTGCTTTTCTAAGGATGTTATTTGTAGAGTGTGTATGTGTATCATTTTGGGCCCATGGTTCATTTAGAAATGTCCATCACAGTACATTGGCCCTGACTCTTCAAGACTCTCACACCCACTTTTGCCTCCATAGACCCTTGGTATTGGGTGGAAAAACAAATGCCAGTTCCACCCTTGGCTCCAAGATGGAAACATACTTAGCCTCTAAAGCCAGTGCAAACACTCCCGCTGCCTCGGGGGCAGCCGCGGATGTCCCAGAATGCCTCAGAGTGCAGTTGCCATACAAATCTGTGGTTGCCTGGAAGGGAAGACATTCAATAATGAGTGAATAAGTCACTCTATTTTGAATCACAAAACAATACGAAGCAGAGGGCTATCTCTTTCTTTTATTTAAATTCTACCTTGTTCTGAGGACAATTAAGATGAAAGTAAGGATAAGCTTAGCATCCATCCATCTTGCCATACATTTTATTCTAGCTTCCTAGTAGCCCATGCAAAAAGGGACAATTAGTTCCAGTCTGAGTGCTCATGAGACAAAAAACAAGTCAATTGTTCAGAGAGGCAAATTTGCAGCTATTCCAGAGACTAGAAAGACATCTGTTTCCAGGATCCTGAGAGGAAAATCTATAGCCAAAAATTGACAAGTCAATACTACCACCAAGTCAATGCAACCATGAGCATTGCCCTGGGATCAGTTTGGAAAACCCAAGCTTACAATGTCATTTGTTTCCCTTCACAAAAGAAAGAATAAACATGCTCAGCTAAAGTTTGCTTAGAAAGACAGGACATTAAAAAGAAAATGTGTCTCTAGATCTCATGAAGAGATGCTAAGACACATGGAGCCACGATAACAGATGTGTGAGTGATCACTTCCAGAATTCTTAAGTGGAGAGACTGATCAATAGGGTTTTAAAGGACTCACAAAGAAGGGGAAAACCCCTCATTTTCAGTGAGCCAGGGTGAAAGCCAGGGTGTTCATTAAGATCATGTCTAGACCACAGGACTTCTCCTTCCTCTGTCTGTAGGATCCTCAGAGAGGCCTATTAATTTGGGGTACAAAGTATCAGGGAAGTTTTAAAGGTATCTTTTGGGGGAAAATTACAATGTTCAGATAGAACTCAAGGCCTTTCTCTTGCCCAAGTAGAAAGAGAATCATAGATAAGTTTGAGGGCAGAGTGATGCCATTGGGGTAGGGAGGGTCAGCTTCTCAGGGAAAGGAGTGAATCATCCCTCACTTCCTTTCTGCTCTGCTCTTCTCACTTTCTGCCCAGATAGCTCTCCTAGGATAGGAGATGCTAAAGCCATCTTCTGCTTGGGAGGATCAGGCACACTTGCTAGTTCCCCAAGGGGGAGCTCAGGAGGGCTCACGGAAGGAGGCAGCTAGGGTCTGTGTCCCTTCCAGGTAAAGGGATCTCTTGGCTCATAGGAGAGCCAGGCCAGCTTGGCTTGGCAGAGTCCAGGCAGCACCTGGGGACTGGAGTCCTGGTTAGTAATGGTGGTTGTGTTCTGAGCTCCTGCCCCACTTTGGGAAGCCCCAGCTGAGGTAGGTGGCCAGTCAAAATGTAGCTCAGCAGAACTACTGAACCACCAAACAAATTTCAGGCTTGGAGGTCTGAGGAAAGGCTGATATGTGAGTGAAATACCCAGAGAGAGGAAGAGCTCCAAAAAGGTTCATTATGCTCTACCCATTAGATTTGAAAGGGATTTGGAAAATTCACCGTGTTAGCTAGCTGCCCAGGAAGGAAGGACTGCTCAGAAAAGTGCAATAAGTAATCTAAGTCTGGGATTCTTAACCATCTTGTTTTCTCAGTCATGGACATATTTTAAAATAGAATGAAAACCGCTGCTCTTGCTTTGAGAAAACACACATGTGTGCCCAATTTTGGAGGCCTTATGGACCCAAGAGAAGTCCATCTATGGATGCTATTTTTTAATTACTATAATAAATGGATGGGCTCTTGGCTCAGATGCTCACAGTGCATTGCTTCAGTTTGTTGTTGTTGTTGTTGTTGTTGTTTTTTAAGATCGCGAGAGAGACAAGAGAGAGAGCACATGCTAGTGGGGAAGAAGGGCAGAGGGAGACAGAGAATCTTAAGGAGGTTCCATACTCAGGGCAGAGTCTGCCCATGGGCTCTATCAGGAATGATAACCTGAGCCAAAATCAAGAGTTGAGGCTCAAGTGACTGAGCTACCCAGGTGCCCTGATACCTAGTTCTTAATGTTAGTTCTCTTTATAAGTGGTGTGCTGCGGAAACTTTTTGTTCATGAGTTCGTCATCATTTGTAAGGCAAAACAATAAATAAGAAAGACAACCTATGGACAATGACCTGGAAAGGAAGCACAGTTCTTGCTTCCAACTTGCACACCATATGGCTCTACCTTGATAACAAAGTGTTATCAGCCCTGAAAGACAATGGATCTCCAGAGCCTCACTCTTCGAGGGTAGGAGGGCAGATCTTCTTCCTCCCATGAGGTCACACACTGGTGGCTCATGATGTCACATAGCAGCTGTGCCCTTCACCACCTCACCGAAGGCCCGGGACTGCACTCACCACGCCAGCCTCAGGGTTCCTCTTCCTCCCGTTGCTGAAGGTGGAGGCCAAGGTGGAGGAGCAGCTCTCATCATATAGGGCAGTCCTGCCGTCGTTGATGGCCGAGTTGATGGAGATGGTCCACATGCTGGAGGCGTAGCCATCACAGTTACAGTCATCGTAGCTGCCGCCGTCCCCAGAGGCCCACACGTAGATGCTGCCTTTGCCGCCTCGACCCTGGGGGGACACAGGGAGAGAGGCCACCAGATCCCGTGCGCCCCGCGGGGGGGCTGCCGGGGAGGGGGTGGGGTCCCAGGCAGGAGGACCGGAGAGGGGGCGGCCAGCGGGGCAACTGAGGTCAGGACCCGGCTTCCTCACCAGCTCTGCCTGCCTGGAAAACCACTCTCCTGCCCGAGGGACACTGTGAGAATTCTCCATCTTGTGTCCGAAGGATTCAGTATAAAAAGTTACCTGAAGTTCGTATTTGAGCTTGGGGGTAACCCAAGAAAAGCTGGAAGACTTGCCTTAAAATTTACAGGAAAATTGCTTTTAAAAAGCTATAAGAGTAAGAAGTCATGGTAAGAAATCAAAGTCTATGAAAAGAAAAATGAAAGAAAAACCCTCCTACATGTAATCTTTATTACCCAATTCTTGTTCCTCCTTTAGACATTGTTTTCAGCAAAAATGTAAATGTACATTTATATTTATACTTAGCTCTATAAGATGTAAAAGATATTTATATATCCTTGATTTTATATTTATTTTTATATATACACTTTTACACATATGTAGTTATTTTAAGTTTAAAATGCACATTTTACTTGAATATAAATAAAATTTGTAGATCATGTGTATGTGTGTGTGTGTGTGTGTGTGTATTTACCTGATTGGATCATATTAGAATTCTTTCAAACACAATATTATATGACATTTTACCTGTGTAAAGGAACACCAAATATAGGAAGAAAGTTTAATATGAACAAAAATAACGTTAAAGGCATAATAGTATGCACAACAGTTACTACTATGTGCTAATTAGTTTCGAACATCAAACTTAGCTATAAATCCCTACAGTTCACATTGCTCTTCTGTTTAACCACGTTCTTATTTGCCTATCCTTTTCTTTTCTTGTTCTCTGTCTTCTAGGAGTATTCTCTCTCCCTCCACAACCCAGGAGTGCCCATCCCCTCTGGCTTCCTATGTTCTGACTCTGGGGACAGTAGGGCGGGGGGTACTCTGTTTCCCTGCAGGCAAGGTGGGCAGAGCAGAGCAGCCGTGCAGCGTGGGAGGTAAGGGCAGATGTACAGCCTCCCTTCTCCTCACAGCTTGGCCTAGGACAGCTCGGTAACCCTCTAGGACCAGAAGATATAGAAGTTATGGCAGAGAAAGTCTGTTCCTGCATGGCCATCAGGGGTCTCTGTCTTGACTCAGGGCCTTAAGGTCAGAGATACCAGAAGGCAGGGGGAGAACTGGATTGCCTCCAAGGTCTCTCTGCCTCCTGGCAATGAGAAAAGACACTTTGATTGCTTTTAACAGGACTTGGAGTTAATTAGCCTCTGATTGACTGAGTCGATAAATCAACAAAGATTTAGTCAGCAGGGTCTTGGAAAATCTCTACTGGAAAACTCCAGTGAAATCAGTAACTTCTCTCAGAAACCAGGACAGACAGGGAACTATATCATCCTTACAGCTGGTACAAGGGATCACACTCTCAGACAGACTCGGATTTTTGCTCGATGTCAAGAAATGGCACCCAATGAAATTGAGACAGGTGTGGATTAGGGTGAATGCGTGAAGCCCACCAAACATGGAAACTTTCCTATGATCCAGTCCACAGATGGACTGCCGGTGAGACAGAGCAATCTTTGCTAAAAGGTAATCAGTGTTAGAAGCATTGTCACCGTGTTGTAGGGTTTTGGGGGACAATTGTGACTCTACGTTTTCAGACTTCTCTGTATTCATGCCTTCTCTGCAATATTCTGTTGCACCATGGAGCAAACCTGAGTTGGCCTGCTGGTTGATGATAGATTTAGCCCAGCTTATTGTCCCAGCTGATAGCCAACAAGTGGCAGACATATGAAGGAGGCTGGTCTATAGTTCACCTTCCAGGTGACCATAGATGCATGAGTTAGGCCAGCTGGCCCAGATCAGCAGAACAACCCAGCTGAACTGTAGAGCCATGAGCAGGACTTAATGGTTTTAAACTACTGTGTTTGGGGGCAGTTTGTCATGTGGCCTGGCCCACTGATACACAGGGCTCAACTGTCAGCCCGTTTCTGAGGAGTAAGCAGCAAACATAAGTTTTGTATTGGACTATAGGACTTGCCCACAAGACTTGCCACTGTGATTCCTTGGAATTTAAGCCTTGTTTTTCGAAGGTGTGTGTGTGTGTGTGTGTGTGTGTGTGTGTGTGTGTGTGTGTGTGTGTTTATATGATGTAATAATGGTTACAGCTGATAATTGGGTATCAGCACCCAGATAGTCCCCAAGTAGTCTGGGGACAGATGCATGGGGAAAAGGCATCTATAAGAGAGCTCAGACCTGGTTCTGGAATGGGTCTGTTACTGGCACACCTTACTTTCCTGTTATAATGATGTTCCAAGATCTAGTTCTGCCCCCAGATTCTCCTGCATGGGATCTGGGCAGAAAAAGACTGAATAACTATGACCCATATTCCAACAATAATCAGTTGAGGAATACAGCAAAAGGAACAAAGATGATAATCAGAAGAAACACTACTGTGGCACTTTCTGTATGCTAGGGGCTGCTCTAAGGACTTTACATATTAACCTACTGAATCCTGATAGCAATCCAATGGGAAGCACCATTTATACTAACCACAGGAAGGGTAAAATACTTAGACGGAAACCCAAGAAACAAAAAAGAAAAAAAAAGAGCTAAGTACCTACTAAGACTTCGAAACTCTTGTGGAAGGACACGTGAAGATTTGACCCAATGGAAAGACACATCAACACATGATGTTCTTGGACAGAAAGAAAGCATCACAGAGATGTCAATTTTCCCCAAGTTAACTTATAAATTTAACATTCCAGTCAATACACTGTATCAATCAAGGTTCAGTCAGGCAAAGAATGCTACACTACGCAGTTCAACAGAAGGAATTTTATCCAGAGACTACGTGGTAAAGGAGAACCAAAGACCAGATGGGTTTGGGAGGCTCACCTAGAGACTCAGATGAGATGGGCCAGCAGTCTACACTGCAGGAGGGAGCTGGGCCCAGAGGGTGGGCTGTCTGCTGGGGATCTCCAAACCTTATTCAGTAGCACATGCTCACATAATAGACTGGCAGTCAGACTTGCCCCAGTCCTTTACATTGGAATTCCCTTCTCCACCTCCATTCTCCCTCCTATAGGATTTTTTTTTTAAGAAGACAAGTGCTTTTAGATGAAATTTAAAAACTAAATACATGGTGCAGCTTCACTTTGAATTCTGTATTTGAATCGAGTGTCTCTGTGAGTTTGGCAGGATTAGTGTCTCTTAAAAGTTTTAACACAATGGGTTTCTCACCTTAGGGGCGATTTTGTGTCCCAGGGGTCATGTGGCACTGTTGGAGACATTTTCCATGGTCACGACTAGCATCTAGCTGGAAGATGTGTGTGCAGGTACTACTAGCTTCTAGTGGGTAGAGGCCAGGGATGCTACTAAACTTTGACAATGCACAAGATAGTCCCCTACCCCCTGCCCCACCACAACAAAGAACTCTCTGGCCCAAAGTGTCAGTGGTGTGGAGCCTGAGACTCTCACCTATTGGTAAGGTCAGTGAGTTGGAACTTGCTTGTTTTAGGGGCATAGTCTAACATTTTTTGTTTTGTTTTTGTTTTTGTTTTTTTAAATTTCTGAGCGAGAGAGAGAGTGTGTGAGAAGAGGAGGGTCAGAGAGAGAGGGAGACACAGAATCTGAAACAGGCTCCAGGCTCTGAGCTAGCTGTCAGCACAGAGCCTGACTCGGGGCTCAAACCCACGAACTGTGAGACCATGACCTGAGCTGAAGTTGGCCGTCCAACTGACTGAGCCCCCCAGGTTCATTAAGGGCATAGTCTAAAGCAGCCTCTTATGAGCCCCAAATTCATTTATTATTATTATTTACTAAATCTTACATGTTACATTTTGTAAACTTAAGGTGTACAGTGTATTACTTTGATACATTTAGAGTCTAATGCGAGTGCCACTGAAGCAACATTCACCTCATTACATCATTAGAGTGCAATATTATTGTCTATATCCATTATAGTATGCATTGGATCTCTGTGGCTTCTTTACGACTTGTTACAAGTTTGCACCCTTAAACACCATCAGTCTTATCCCCCACCCTCCATCCTCTGGTAATCACCATCTTAATTCTATTTTTTTTTTCTTTTTGTTCTAAAGAGGTTTGACTTTTTTAGATTCCACACGTAAGTAATATCATACGGTAGTTGTATTTTTCTGTCAGACTCACTTTCCATAATGTGTTGTTGCAAATGACAAGATATCCCTCTTTTTCATGGCTGAATAATATTCCATTGTACATGTAATGGATTAATCCACATCTTGTTTATCTGTTAATCCATGGATGGGTATTTGGATTGTTATATCTTGGCTATTGTGAACAGTGCTGCAATAAATATGCAAATATCTTGCTGAAATCCTGTTTCCACTTCCTTTAGATACATACTGAAAAGTGGAATTGTGAGATTGCATGGTAGATCTACTTTTAATATTTTGAGGAACCTCCATATTGTTTTCCATAGTGGTTGCACTAGTTTACATTCCCATTAACAGTGCACAAGGTTTCCCTTTTCTCCACATCCTTGCCAGCACTTGTTGTCTCTTGGATTCTTGATGTTAGCCATTCTAACAGATGTGAGGTGATACTTCATTGTGGTTTTGATTTTCATTTCCCTGATGAAAAGTGACTTTGAGCATCTTTTCATGTGCCTATTGGCCATTTGTATGTCCTCGATGGACAAATGTCTACCTAGTTCTTCTATCCATTTTTTTTTTATAGTTTATTGTCAAGTTGGTTTCCGTATAACACCCAGTGCTCATCCCAACAAGTGCCCTCCTCAATGCCCATCACCCTCTCTTCTGTCCATTTTTAACAGTAGTGTTTTTTTTTAAATTAAGTTCTGTTCGTACTTTGTGTATTTTGTATACTCCCACCCCTTATATGATTATACGGTTTGCCAAATTTTTCTCCCATTCTGTATGTTGCTCTTCCATTTTGTTGTTTCTTTTGCTGTATGGAAGCTTTGGAATTTGATATAGTCCCATCTGTTGATTTTTTGCTTTTGTTTTTGCTTTCACCATCATGTGCAAAAAAATCATTGCCAAGACTAGTATTGATGAATTTCTTCCCTGTGTTTTCTTCTAGGAGTTTAATGGTATCAGGTCTTTAAGTCTATTATCCATTTGAAGTTAATTTTTGTGAATGGTGTGAGATAGGGGTCCACTGTCATTGTTTTGCGTGTGTTTCTCTAGTTTTCCAATGCCATTTGTTGAAGAGATGATCATTCCCCACTGGGTGTTCTTGGCTCCCTTATTGAATAATTTGACCTTATATGCCAGGATTTAACTCTGAGCTCTGTATTCTGTCCCACTGGTCTATGTGTCTATTTTTGTGCCAATACCATACTGTTTTATTACTCTGACTATGCAGTATTATTGTTTAAAGCCAAGAAGTGTGATATCTCTAGCTTTGTTCTTTTTTCTTAGAATTGCATTGGCTATTTAGGTCCTTTTGCAGTTCCATACAAATTTTAGGATTTTTTTTTTTATATTTGATGGGGATTGTATTGAATCTATAGATGATTTTCAGTAGTATGGCCATTTTAACAATATCTTCTGATCCACAAACATGGGATGTCTTTCAATTTGTTTCCTTCAATTCATTTTTTTTTTTTTTTGAAGTTTGGGGAGAGATAGAGGGAAAGAGAATCTTAAGCAGGCTCCACGCCCAGTGCAGAGCCCAGTGTGGGGCTCGATCTCACAGCTATGAGATCATGACCTGAGCTGAAATCAAGAGCTAGACGCTATCTGAATGAGTCACCCAAGTGCCTCTTTTTTTTTATTTCTTTGAGCAAAGTCTTGTAGTAATCATTGTAAGCACCATTTACTTCCTTAAATTAATTCCTAAGTACTTTATTTTTTTGATGCTATTATGATTGGGATAGTTTTTTAAAATTTCTTTTTCTAGTGATTTTTGTCTTAGTGTAAAGAATTTCCCGATTTCTGATTTCTGTAAGTTGATTTTGTAACCTGCCACTGTATTGAACTCATTGATTAATTCCAATAGTCTTTTGATTGGCTCTCTGGAATTTTCTCTATGCAATAACATATCATCATCAAATAGTTAAAATACTACTTCTTCCTTCCCAATGTGCATGCTTTTTATTTTTTTGTCTCACCTAACAGCTGTAGCTAGAACTTCCAGTACTATATTGGATAGGAGTAAAGAGAGAAGGCAACCTGGTCTTGTTGCTGATCTCAGAGGAAATCCTTTTAATTTTTCTCCATTGAATATAATGTTAGCTGTGGGTTTGTTGTATCTGGCCTTTATTAGGTTGAGGTATGTTCCTTCTATATCTAATCTATTAAGGATTTTTATCATGAAAAGATGCCGTATTTTGTTAAATGCTTTTTCAGTATCTATTGAGATGATCATGTGGTTTTTATCTTCATTTTATTATATGATTGAGTTACATTTATTGATTGGCATATGTTGAACCATCCTTGTATCCCAGGGATAAGTCCCATTTGTCATGATGTATAATCCTTTCAACATATTCTTGAATTCAATTTGCTAATATTTTGTTGTGAATTTTTGCATCTATATTCATCCGGGATATTGGTCTATAGTTTTCTTTTCTTGCGGTATCCTTATCTGGTTTTGCTATCAAAGTAATGCTGGCTTCATAGGATGAGTTTGGAGGTGTTCCCTCTTCTCAATATTTTGGAAGACTTTGAGAAGAACTGATGCTAATTCTTCCTTAGATGTTTAGTAGAATTCATCAGCAAAGCCATCTGAACCTAGAGATTTCTGATTTCTGTGTTGTTGTTGTTTGACTCAATCCTTGATGTATTATTGATCTGTCCAGATTTTCTATTCTTTCCTGATTCAGTCCAGGTATATCATTGCTAAAAACATATCCATTTGTTCCAGGTAATGTAATTAGTTAGTATATAATTATTTGTAGTGTCTCTTAAAATTCTCTGTGTTTCTGGACTATTGGTTGCAATATTTCCTTTTTCACTTCTAATTTTGAATCTTTTTTTTTTCATAGTCTAGCTAATGAGTTCGTCTAGCTATCAAATGTGTTTATCTTTTCAAATAATAAGTTTTTAGTTTTGCTGATCTTTTCTACTGTTCGTCTGGTCTTTATCTCATTTATTTTTGCTCTGATTTTTATTATTTTATTTCTTCTGCAATCTTTGAGTTTGATTAGTTCTTCCTTTTCTAGTTCCTTGAGGTGTAAAATTAGGTTGATTTTCCTAATTTCTTAATATATTTGTTTATTGCTCTAAACTTTCCTCTTAGAACTGTTTTTGCTGCATCCTACAAAATTTGATATGTTGTATTATCATTTTAATATGTTTCAAGATAATTTGTTTCTATTTTGATTTCTTCTTTGACCCATTGGTTGTTTAAAAATTTTTAAATGTTTATTTATTTCTGAGAGAGAGAGAGAATGTGAGCGTGGGAGGGGCAAAGAGAGAGGGAGACACAGAATCTGAAGCAGGCTCCATGCTCTGAGCTGTCAGCACAGAGCCTGACATGGAGCTCAAACTCAGGAACCATGAGATCATGACCTGAGCTGAAGTCAGATGCTTAACCAGCTGAATCACCCAGGTGTCCCAACCCGTTGGTTGTTTAGAAGTGTGCTGTTTAGTTTCCTATATTTGAAGATCTACTCACTTTCCTTTTGTTGAAACTTGTAATTTCCTGCCATTGTAGTCAGAGAAGATAGCTGATATTGATTTCAATCTTTTTCAATTTGTTAAGATTGGTTTTGTGGCCTATCATATGATCTATCTTGGAGAATGTTCACATGCCCTTGAGAAGAATGTGTACACTGTGGTGGATGGAATGTTCTATATATGTCCAAAAGGTCCATTTATTTTTGAGTGTGTTTCAATTCCAGTGTTTCCTTGTTGATTTTCTGTCTGCACAATCTCTCCTTTGCTGATAGTGGGATATTGGAGTCCCCTACTGTTACTGTGTTGTATATTTCTCCCTTAAGATTTATTAGTATTTGCTTAATATATTTCAGTGCTCAGATGTTGGGAGTGTATATATTTATAATTGTTATATCTTCTTGATATACAGAGGGGCCCCAATTTATGATGGTTTGACTTACAATGTTTTGACTCTATGATGGTACAAAAATGATACTCATTCAGTAGAAACCATGCTTTGAATTTTGAGTTTTTAATCTCTTCCTGATCTAGTGATATGCCATACTCTCTCATGATAATGGGCAGCCGCAGCGAGCCACAGTGCCTACTCATCCACGTGATCATGAGTGTAAACAACTGGTATACTTACAACCATTCTGTACCCACGTAATCATTTTGTTTTTCACTTTCAGTACAGTGTTCAATAAATTATCTGAGGTATTCAATTCTTTATTATAAAAAAGGCTTTGTATTAGATAGTTTTGCCCAATTGTAGACTAATGTAAGTGTTACTAGCACATTTAAGGTAGGCTAGGCTAAGCTATATGTTTGGTAGGTTAGGTGCATTGAATGCATTTTCAACTTATATTTTCAACTTTTGATGGGTTTATCAGGATGTAACCCTAGTGGAAGGAGATCAGTATTGACCCCTTTATCATTATATAATAACCTCCTTGGTCTCTTGTTACCAATTTTGGGCTTGAAGTCTATTTTGTCTGGTATGAGTATGGCTACACCTGCTTTCTTTTGGCTATCATTTCTTTGAGTATCCTCCTCTGTCCCTTCATTTTGCATGTTTGTATTTGGAGCTGGGAAGAGTCTCTTGAAGGCAGCATGTAGTTGGGTCTTTGTTTCAATCCATTCAGACACTGCTCCTTTTGATTGGTGAGTTTAATCCATTTACATTTAAGGTAATTGATATATGAAAACATACTTTTGCCGTTTTATCTTTTGGGTTCTGGTTGTTTTGTATCTCCATTGTCTTGTCTTTCTTTCTTTCATTGGTTTTTTATGTTGGTAGGTTTCTGTGATAATTTGCTCAGTCCTTTCCTGCTTTTTATTTTATATTATTTAAAATTTATTCAAACATTCATTTATTTTTGAAAGAGGGAGAGAAAGAGAGAGAAAGAGGGAGAGATTATGAGTGGAGGAGGGGGAGAGAGAGAGGGAGACACAGAATTTGAAGGAGGCACCAGGCTGTGAGCTGTCAGCACAGAGCCTGATGCAGGGCTAGAACTCACAAAGTGGGAGATCATGATCTGAGCAGAAGTTAGAAGCTTAACTGACTAATCCACCCGGCACCCCTCCCCCATTTTTAAATGTTTTGTCTTTGCTATAGATTTTTGTTTTGTGGCTCCCATGAGGTTTGTATATAATGTCTCATAAATAAAATAATCCTTTTTTCTGTTGATAGTAACTTATCCTCATTTGCCTATACTGGTTCTGGAATCTTCCTCCTCCCCTTTTATACTTTTGTTGTCACAAATTGTTTCTTTTTATGCTGTAATTTGATTGCCAAATTGTAGTAGCTATATTTGTTTTTAATCCCTTTTTCTTTGAAGCTTTATGTTACGGTCATATCCTATTCTAATAGAAGGTTACAATTTTCTGGTTAACATCCTATTCTAATAGAGGGTTATGATTTTCTGATTCTATCTATCACCTTCATAAAAATTTGGGATATTTTTGTCTTTTCATTTTAGGTAGAAGAGCTCCTTCCAACATTTATTTTTGTAAGGCAGGTCTTGCAGTGGTGAATTCTCTCAGCTTTTGTTTGCTTTCTCTTTCATATCTGAAGGATCACTTTGCTGGATAGAGTATTCTTGCCTGGAAATTTGAATAGGGTATTCACTTTCTCCTGGCCTATAGAGCTTCTGTTGAAGAAATCTGCTGATAATCTAATGGGGGTGTCTTTGTAGGTTATGTTCTTTTCTTCACCCACCCCCCACTGCCTTTAAGAATCTTTCTTTATGATCAATTTCTGACAGCTTTGTTAAAATGTGTCTTATAGAGAACCTTTCAGCACTGAGATACTAAGGTGACCAATTAGCTTTGTGGACTTGTATTTATAGTTTTTTTCCTCAGATTTGGGAAGTTCTCAGCTATTAGTTACTTAAATAACACTTCTGCCCCCTTCTCCTTCTGGTATATCCATAATTCTTTTGTTGGTCTCCCTAAGAAAGTCTGAAAGCTCTTGTAGGGTTTCTTCACTTCTTAAAAATCTTAGTTCTCTATCACCTGAATCATTTCTAGATTCCTGTCTTCCAGCTCACTTGTTCTTTCTTCTCTCTGATCTGCTGTTTCCAATACTTTCTAATGTGTTCTTCATTCCCTCTGTTGAGTTCTTTAGCTTCAGAATTTGAGTCTTTTTGGCAAAGTACTCCTTGTGTTCATTAATTTTATTCCTCAGTTTATTAAATTGCCTTTCTGAGTTTTCTTCTAGCTTGTTGAATTTCTTCATAACCAGTTATTTTGAATTCTCTATCAGTTAGATCCTAATTTTCTGTGACTTGGAGATTGGTTGCCGGAGAACTGTCATTTTCTTTTGGTGATACCATCTTACTGTGAGTTTTCATGGTGTTTGATGAGATGAGCCTCTGCTGGCACATTCGAAGTAATGAATGCTTTTCTTATTTAAAAAAAGTTCTATTGACTTTGATTTTAACAGTTCAATAGGTTGGGAATTGAAGACCTTTCTTTCATTTTCCAGCAGGTGGCGATATAGTCCATTTTTTCCTCTTACCTAAGCTGCTTTATGGCTGTATTTGAGAGCACACATTTTCCACCCACCACCTGCTCTTCTGGAGGGGTCACTGAGGCCACCACAGTTACCTGTGCACTGACGTCATCACCAGTGTTGAGGTTGCCAGCGTTGCTGGTGTGCTGCTGGGTGTGCTGGGGTCATGGGTGCTGCTACTGCCCAGGGTTGTTGGAGATACATGGTCTTGGGGGCCACGGTCACTGGGTTCACAGGCACCACTGCTGCTGCTCCCCTGGTTTTCCTGCCTCCATGAGGTATATTCCTTCAGATGCATAGATGTATGATTTTCTGTGGAGTCCTGGTGTGCTGTACAGAGGAACCCCTGTTGGGTTATGGGTGCCCTTCTTGTTGTAAATTAAAGGAGAGAAACAAAGAGTTTCTCATGCTGCTGTGGTGCTGGTGTTACTCCTCACAAATTTCTTTTTTTTTTTATATTTATTTTTGAGACAAGCACACACAGTCGCACAATAGAGTGGGGGAGAGGTAGAGAGAAAGGGAGACAGAGGACCTGAAGTGGGCTCTGTGCTGACAGCAGAGAGCCCAAGTGGGGCTTAAACCCACAAACTGTGAGATCATGACCTGAGCCAAAGATAGATGCTTAACCAACTGAGCCACCCAGGAGCCCCACTCCCCCCAAACTTCTTAAAAGTTCATGCAGATTTTGTTATTTTGCTCATAATATAAAAATGTCACAAATTGCTTGCCATCTGCTAAAGTAAAGTTCTAGAGACTGGTGCTGTGGCTCTGTGTGCTCCCACCCAGCACATCGCCTATCCCAGGAGGTGGAAATCCCACTTTGTCAGTCCCTCCTGCTCACCAATCGGTAGCAACCTGGACAAATGACCAGAACAGGCCCTGGCCCACTGGTATTACCCGCTTGCAGATACTAGGGAGGCAAGCCTGTTACAGCTTGCCTCTTCCTAAACACACTCAGACTAGTTTTTATTTTCCAGTCACTTTGACATCTTAATACAACATTAACATAGTTTTAAAAAGTTATCTCATTTCTTATTGCAAAAATCATACTCATTGTAGAATAATTGAAACCTAGACTCTGAAGAGGAAAATAAAAACCTTTCTAATCTTCCACAAATAGAAAATCCCTGGTGATATTTTGTGGATTCCTGCCAAGTTAGTATATAAATGCAAAGTATAAGAACAGGTTTAAGAATAAAATTAGGATCATAAAATATACCCACTTCTGTGTCAAGAGAGCTTCAAATGTATATTCACTATTATATTACTAACATTTCCTAATGTAATTAAACATTCCTCTACACTGTAGTTTTTATTAATATTATTAAATAGACATTCCATAATTTATTAACTCCTGTATCTAGACATACCTGGAAGGCTCTTTCTAAGTTTTAAAGTTCTGCAATAAACATCATTTTATATGTATCTTTGTATTTCTGTTTATTTCCTTAGGCAGAATTCTAAAAGGGCTAATTTAGGGTAAAAAGGAATAAATGTTTGAGATTCTTGATCCATATTGCCACCCTATTGCTCCTTATAAAGCATATGAACAATTTATTTTTTTAACCAGCAGTGTGTAAAATTCCATAATCAGTCCCCATGGGTCAAGATTTAAAATCATACATTTTAAAATCTAGTTTTGCCAATTTGGTGGGCCAAAATGGTACCTTGTTGTTTTGAGTTATATATTTTTCCATGGCCAGTTGAGTTTAATTTTTTGCACACTTACTGCTCATTTGTATTGTTGCTATACGAATAAGCTTAGCAAAGTACCAAGCTATAAAGATAATATCCTTTGCCTATTTCTTTTTTCATATTCTTTTTGATTTGTTAGAACTCTTCTTATAATAAGGATCTTAGCCAAATTTCTGTCATTTATATTACATACATATTTACCCAATCCTGTCTTTTATATGTTGCATTTAACTTGCAGAAAATTTCCCACTATATTGCATAAACCTATTAATTTTTGCAAGTACATATTTTAACTACCACATAGAACAATGTATTGACTTACAAGTGCTGCCTTTCCACACTCACAGTTCATTGAGCAATTTTACTCAAACTATTTGCACACATCTTTGACATTTGTGTCCTCACTAAATCAGTGTTGTTACCTTTTGAGTCACCTTGAAGTTGTTTTGGGCTCATTGTTGTAGTCACTGGTGCTGTTTGATGAATTTCTAGCTGTCCACTGTTTGGGTTCATGACAAAATCTCTTTGTGGTTGGGAGGGTCTTGTAAGCTATTTTAATCAATGAGTTTTGAGTCACAGTGAGTGATACATAGTGTCATTTCTAGGCTGAACCATCAGGACAGATGCTGTAGAACACCCTCTTTTCCTCAGCACAGTGACTAGCAATGTCCCAGATGTAGGCTCTGTTCTCTGAGAGGCTGTGATAAACAGAGCTCCCCACTGGCCCTGGTGATGTATAGCTCAATGGGAAATAAACCTTTGTGGTCTGAAGCTTCTGACCTTTTGGGGCTATCTGTTACCACAGCATAATGCAGCCTCTTCTTAATGACACAGTTCATCATGTTCCCTTAATTTGGGTTATATCAGATGCACCATTTAAAAAATTTTTCTGTGTAATGCAGTCCCTGGAATTTTTATCCCAAGCCACAAGTAGCCATCTGTATAATATTAGAGCAGCTGCTGTTTTCATTTTTCCTAAATTGTGTATTCTTACTTTTGACAACTTATCCACCTACTGAATTGCTTTTTATTTGGGGGGATGAATAAAAACCTTTTAATCTGAAAAATGTTAAGCACAACAAAAGTAGAGCGAATTGTGTAATGAATCCCCGCAGATCCATTACTGAGCTTTAACAATGACCAGGCTTGCAGAAAATTTGAAAGGTTTTATGTAGTAATATTTATTACTTAGTTTTGGTAAATATTTTCCCTTTGCTTTTATGCTTAGAAAGTCCCTCTCTGCCACAATATCAGTGATTGGATTATGTTTCCATACAGCTGTTTTATGTGTTTATTATTTATCACTTCTAGTCTTTTCTGTACTCCATATTGAAGGTGGTAGCAAATTCACAAAGGGCTTTAAATGGGAACAGTGGATCTTCCTGTAAGGAACTACACTGACTTTCAGAAGGCTGCTGGCTACACTTGTAGGAGAAAGGGTTTGGTCTCAGTTTGTATTCCTTCAAAAACAGACCCTGAGACCAGGGCCAGGGAGCAGGGAGCAGGTAGTTAATTTGGGGGGAGGTGATTTCAGGAAGCGTTAAGTTAGTGGTAGCAGAACAGGAAATGGGGAAGGGAGAAAACCCAGCCAAGTGTGAGCTGATGAGCAGGTTGTCCCTGTGGGAAGCTGGGGTCAATCCCTCTGGAGAGTGCAGCTGGGCGGTGGCCCCTGGAGGGTTAGCTCCTCCCAGTATGGGCTATGTGCACACTGGAAAGGACACTCCAGTGGAGTCTGGCAGGTCCCTCACCCAGAGGAGCAGAGAGGCCAACTGGCTGTGAGCAGGAAACTATGGCTGGCTGGAGCTGTGTGCCACAGCCAAGTCACCAGGATCACAGCTTCTGCCTCATGTCCCCATTGGGTTCCATGGGAGTTCAAGAGTGTGCTGGTGGTGTCATGATCTCTGGAAAGGCCCAGCAAAGGATGCTACAGTTGCCCTTGACTTCTGACTAAATCCTTCACTCCAGGCCATGTTTAGTGGCACCTTTCGTTGCCTCTAACTATGACCTATTTTTCCATGTATCCATTTTGGAGGGAAGACGTTTATGCAATCCTGTCTCATTTCTAGCAGGATCCAAACACACCATGATTAACCTTTCTAATGTCAAGGGGGTTGGTGAAGGGCTTACATTCATGTCAATCCCTTAAGCTGGCTGGTGTTTTCACTGGGTTTGAATAAGTCACCACTGTCAATAAGGCCACAGGGTGAGTGACCAAGGGTCTTGGTTCGCCTGGGACTGGATTCCTCCTTGGAGATGGGATTTTCAGTGCTAAAAACGGGAAACCAAGATGGTTGGCTATCCCACATGCAGCTGGCCTGTTCTTTACAAGGATCACCTAAAACCTGCCAGCTTTTTCTTCCATTTCTCTTGATCACAAATGAAAGTAGGGACTGGAAGTGCAACAATCATTTCAGAGAATGGATTGCAGACTCCACAATTTGGCAGCTCCTGCTCAACTGTGAACCTTTGCTTGGATTCAAAGCATAAATCAGGGCTCATGGAGTGTTCCTGAGAGCTCCTTGGCAGGAGGCATCCATTGCCTGCCAGAGGCCCCCAACATTTGCTGCCACTGTGTCAGCCCCACTGCTCTGATTAAATTTCAGCAGGCTGCACCAGAGCTCTGCCTCACCAATGCCAGTTCATCAGTATCTCCCTAGACAGCCCTTTGCCCCCCTGGATGGTGCCTTTCAAGCCACTCTCTCGCAAGTGATCTCTCTTTACTGCATTCCAGCCTGAAGATCTGGGATCTGTGCTGGTGTCCTTTGAAAGCCCACAAGGATTCATTGATAAGCAATCAATGCTCTGTCTCATCTGTGCCTCAGAGGGCTTTTTGTAGCCTTGTCTTGAAATTTTCCTGAGATGTTCCCTCCAGTAGCAATCCTGAATCATGATTAATAAGAGGTTGGGGTGTAGCCATCAGATTCAGCCACAGACTTACAAGGGTTACCCCGGGTAGCTGTACTTCCTCAAGATGCAGAAAGAAGTTCATGAATCAATTGTCACTTTCAAGGCCCTCTGTGTTGTCCGAATTCCCTTCTGGTTGTCAGGACAACAGAAGACTCCGAGGTCTTGCAACATCTGGGCTCTGTTACTCCACCAGTCTCTGCAAGGCTGTATCTTTCTGACCAGCAAACACATCACCTTACTGGTCCTTTATTTCCCAGACAGCGATGACTCTAAGCCTAAGATTAGGTTTTGTCAAACTGCACACTGGAGATGGTAGCAGATGGCAGCAGGCGTTGGCCACATCCCTTAGACATTCTGTGCACCGTGACTTCCAAATGCCAGCACAGCATAGGCATCTCTTTGTAGAAGGGTTTTTTCCCAAGAGGATGACAGCTGCTCTGCCCACTTGCCCCTGGGGGCCAGAAGTGCTGTGGCATTTATGTAGACCAGGATTTTCATCTTACATGGCTGTCCAGTTTCCTGGTGGGATTGAGCTCCAGGTGTTCACAGTGGTGGCTGGCTTGATAGCACACACTTTATTGGCCCCTTTCTTCCCTGTCATACCCCCCATTCACTACTGGGATTCCCTTTACCTCCCAAAGCAACTAATTGAACTCAATCCTTGTCTCTGTGTCTGCTTTTGGGGGATCCCAAATTAAGAAATAAGTCAATTATTGCATATTTCATAACTCAGGGGTCTAGGACTGTCACCTACTTCCTATAGAAGATGTGAAAAATGCTTTTACTGTATGGTCAACATGTAGGAGATACAAACTCAGATCCCTAAGGAGTCGGGTTGGTGATGTTTCTGTGGGAAACAAAGGTCAGACAATTGGGAGTGGGGAGGTCTGTGGCAGAGTACATCCCAAGAAAGGTCTCTCAACCTCTTTTTCCTCTTCCTCCATCATCACTGTATTGGTCAAACAAAACCTACCTGCAGGATGCTAACATTCAAAGACAAGCATAAGACCTACTTTTGTCCAGTAGGTAGTTATCTGACTCCTAGGTTTAGGCAGAAACCATTTTTCAGAGGTGATTTTCCTTTAGAGTGGGCCAGACAACTGAAGTAACTGAGAGGAAATCTTTGCTCATGTATCATATACCATCACACAAGATATTCTACAGTTCTGTACCCCTACCCCCACCCCAAATTGTCACCTTGAAACAAGGAAAGAACCACTCTCACAGCTTGGGGTTTCGATAGTTGAATGAAGAATCATGTATTTTTCATTATACTCACTTCACTTTCTAAAATATTTACATGCTGTCATCTGAAGATAAGTCATAACAATTTTTCTCTTAAGTTTTGGCGCAGTTGGCATGATTTCCAGAACAATCACACTTGAAATGGTCTTTTTAGTTGCAGCAGGGTAGGCTACAGATGGGGGAGAGAGAAATACTCAGACTTGAGATGTGGGGAACAGTTCAGAAGTTGTGGAAAATGACAGGTGCCACTGGGGAATGTGCTTCATTGAATGTCATGTGCATTTGAAAATTGGGACTGAGGGCAGATGTCACCTACATATCTCTCTGTCAGCCTTGTGTGTCAAAAAACACTTCTCCGTGGAAATCCATGTCTGCTGGGAAAAGAGGACATTTGCCAAGGGTTCCCCAAGGGGACTTGTCACCTGGTCCTAGACTTGGATGCGCAGCCATTTCTCTCCAGCCACACAGTGAACAGTGCAATAAGCAAACAAGCTGCTTGTGTGTCAAAGTTTCATCCTAAAAACTCCTAAGGGTTGAGGCACTGAAATGGGGCAGTACCACCACCTCCTACCCCTGCACCCCCTGATCCTGTTGCTAAACTCCCTCTGTAAACTGCACTGTGCCTTTCAAGTGTCGGGGTCCTTTATGCCTATCTCAGATGGGCTGCATGTCAATGGCATCGTGAGAATTTTTGCAAGCTTCTCCTTTGAGGACCAATATCAGAGAATGAAGAAAAGCTGCCTCTCAAGGTGCCAGATGAGAATAAGTTGTAATGGGATCAACAGTCAGCCATCTTGGCTTTCAAAAAGGGAGCCAGGTGACATAAAGAGTAACTAAAAAAGGGACCATATTGTTTCCGCACTGCTTGAGTCTGGCCAAATCTCTTCCTTTGACTATCCATTCAAAGACTGGAAGGTATATGGTTTTCTAGGGCTTCTGTAAGAAAATACCACAAACTGGGTGGTGTAAACCACAGAAATGTATTGTCTAGCCATTCTGGAGGGTCAAAGTCAAGGTGTTGAGAAGGCTGGTTCCTTCTGAAGGTTGGGATGGAGAATCTGTCCCATGCTTCTCCCCTAGCTTCTGGGGGTTTGCTAACAAGTTTGAGTGTTCCTTGGCCTCTAGAGGCATCACCCTGATCTCTGCCTTCATGTTCTCTTGGCATTCTTTCTGTGAATCTGTGTCCAAATTACCTTTTTTATTTATTTTTTATTTTATTTTATTTTATTTTTTTATTTATTTCTAGGAGAAAGAGAGAGAGAGAGAGAGAGAGAGAGAGAGAGTGAGTAGGGGAGGATCAGAGAGAGAGGGAGTCACAGACTTGAAATAGGCTCCAGGCTCTGAGCCGGCAGTCAGCGCAGAGCCCGACGCGGGGCTCGAACCCACGAACCGCGAGATCATGACCTAAGCGAAAGTCGGATGCTTAACCGACTAAGCCACCCAGGCACCCCAGCAAATTACCTTTTTTAATACAGATGCCAGTCATATCAGATTAGGGGTCCACCCTGCTCCAGAATGACCTCATCTTAACTAATAACATCTGCCTTGGCCTTATTCCCAAATAAGGTCACATTCTGAGATATGGGGAGGGGGCAGGATTTCAACATATGAATTTTGATTGGGGTGTGTGTGCAAAACTCAATCCATAACAAAGAAGAAACATACGGTGTTATATTTCTATCAAGAATTCTAAAAGAATTCAACAGTTTAGAAGAAACTTGTCCATCAGAGGTCTGAAAAGCCAGTGTGAAAGTAGACAACTGCCACTTGACATTACCAGAATGGAAAAGAAGGCCTCTGTTAGCAACCTGCTGACTGATCTCTGGCTCTTCAAGTTCTAAACGTTTCCAACAGAACCACATTTGCTAGTTTTGGAGCCCACCAGAGAGATAAGATTCCCCCTAAAGCATTGGAGGAGAGCAAATGGCAGTTGGAATAGAGCCTAACAGGTTGTGACAAACAAGGCTGCTAACGGTGTCATGTCCATGTAGAAGGAGCACGTTAACAGAAGTCCCAAGGAAGAGAAAAAGTGGATTCAGAGAGGGACACCCAAAGCCAGTGAGAAACAAGAATGATGAGTGTGGCCAAGCCTCATGACCTTGAGACCCCAGTGGAATCTCCACACACTCCTCTGGCCAGAGCCCTTCATTCACACTGGGTCCAGAACATCTGTCTGGTCCCAGCCTATATGAGGTCCTGCCTGAATCCCCTCCAGTGCTCTTGTCTCTCCTCATACATCCTTACAAGAAACTCCTGAAGTTGAGCCACCTGGGCCTCTGCTCCTACATGCAGCTCAGAGACAAACCAGAGCATCAGGCTTGGTAATCAGTCCCTTCAACATACTACCTGGATGAGGATGTGCTGTTACTTCCAGAAAATGAGTCACTTCTACTGCCTTTTTTTAGTCACTGGGGATTTCTTTTTAAGTTTTATTTATTTATTTTGAGAGAGACAGAGACAAGGTGAGCAGGGGTGGGGCTGAGAGAGAGAGAGAGAGAGAGAGAGAGAATTCCAAGCTCCCAAGCAGGCTTCATGTTGCCAGCTGTGGAGTCTGATGTGGGACTCGAACCCATGAGCTATGAGATCATGACCTGGGCTGAAACCCAGAGTTAGAGGCTTAACTGAGTGAACCACCCAGGTGCTCCATCACTGGGGATTTTTTTAAAACCACATTACCTTGTGGTCTTAGTATCTTAGGGTTACCAGATACATTTTCTAGAAATCATTTATAGTAGCACCTCTCAAACTTGAGCATGACCTTGTTAACATGCAAATTCTGATATATCAGGTGGGCGGGTGGGGCAGAGCCTCCGCATTTCTCACAAACTTGCAGGTGGGTCAGTGTCTACACTTGGAGCACCACTGATGTGGACTGTTTTACCAAAGAAGAAAATGAGGCACAGAGAAGCTAAGTACTAATCTGAAGTCCTATGGCCAAAAAGAGGTGGGGTCAAGATGAGAATTCTGGCCTCTCAGCTCTCAAGCTCAGCTCTCTAATTTGCTCATCCCAGTCCTTAAAAAAAAACCATGCTACAGAAGCACACCTCCTTTCATGCAACACTGGCTGTCTAGTGATGAAGATGGGGACAGGCCAGCAGAAGAGCCTGTGGTCCTGATAATGATCCAGGGACCCAGGTGTTTCCCTGCATGTGGAGCTTGTGACAGCTGTGATTGGAAGAGAAATTGTGATTGGAAAGACACTGAGGCCTGGCTGTGTTCCAGTAAAACTTTATTTGCAAAGACAGCTAGTGCATTGGGTCTGACCTGTGGGCTGACCCTGTCTCTAACGGGCTGCACTTTGTTTGACTTACTCTTTACTATTGTTAAGGGCCCAGACACTGTTGATTTTTGTCCACTGAGATGGTTTAGTCCATGAAGACTAGGAACTGTGGAAGCAAGAAACAATTTGAGGATCCCAAAGTTAAAATGCACACCTTAATTTAATCAAATCAAACTGAGCTCATTTAATCAATTCTTTTATAAATTTTTTACTTCCTAGTATTCATAGATTTGGATTCCATAGAAATATGAAAAAGGACGTGGGAACAAAAGCTAAGGAATGATTTTAGAGGCCATGGTTGGTGAAAAGAGGGGAGAAAAAGGGGTAGGAGAAAACTTAGTTTGAAAAAACCTGTACTGTTAGGCACAAACTTAGTTCTGAGGTTTCTGGCAACCAAGGGAAAGAATGAACCTCAATGGGCTAATTCTTAGAGTAGGTTCACTAGAAGCTGAGCCCAAGGCAGGGACTTGAGCTCACCACGTATATGAAGAACATGCACTAAGGGGAAATCTGTCAACAAGGGAGTGAAACAGGATAAGCAAGAAAGGAATCTCAAAACGATGTACTCTCAAGCAAAGTCAACCCTTGGTCTGATTCACGGGGGGCTCTGGAGCATAAATTACACCTTAGAATGGTACCCACTGGGGCAAGCAGTCTGGCCTCTTCTACCTGAACCAGTCATTGGTTGTGGGCAGCCTCCTGGGTGTGTGTGTGGGCATAACCATCTAGATGAAAGCCTCCTATCATTCTACAGGGAAGGGGCAGCTGTGTGAGTCATTGTAGCTGGGGGCTCCCCCTCACCACTGATAAAGAAGATGTAGTGGGCACCACTGCTGTTCACTATAGGAACATCAGGACAGATTTCTATAGGACTTTTAATCTTTCAACCATCAAATTTCATTCATGGATTAATTCCACACCTATTTATTGAACAGCTGATCCACTTTTCAAGCACTAGGCCAGTTTCTGAGAAGAGCTGGAGAGGAAAAGCCCTGTTCTCTGACCTTAGGAAATGTATAGAAAAAGTTGCCTTCACTATTATCAAAAAGTTAGGTGTTGGCAAGGATGTGGAAAAAAGCGAACCCCTGTGCACTGTTGGTGGGAATGAATGTGCATGGGCACAGCCACTATGGAAAACATATGGAGGCTCCTCAAAAAATTAAAAACAGAACTACTATATGACTCAGAAATCCCACTTCTGGAATAATCTGAAGGAAATGATAATACTATCTATTTTTTTTAAGTAATCTCCATGCCCAGCGTGGAGCCCAAAGTGGGGCTTGAACTCATGACCATGAGATCAAACCCTGAGCTGAGATCAAGAGTCAGACACTTGGGGTGCCTGGGTGGCTCAGTGGGTTAAGCATCTGACTTTGACTCAGGTCATGATCTCACGGTTCATGGGTTCGAGCCCCACATCAGGCTCTGTGTTGACAGCCAACTCAGAGCCGGGAGTCTCTTTCAGATTCTGTATCTCCCTCTCTCTCTGACTCTCTCCTGCGCATGCTGTCACTCACTCTCTCTCTCAGAAATTAAAAAAAAATGAAAGAGTCAGGCACTTAAATGATGGAGCCACCCAGATGGCCCTGAAATTACTGACTTTAGATACGTGCACTCTCATTTCACTTCAGCATTATTTACACTATCCAAGAAATGGACACAGCCTAAGTGTCCATTAATTCATGAATGCATAAAGAAAATACTGTATATATACATACATATATACCCCCCCCCACACACAAAGGTGCACACCCCCCCAACACACCAGAATATTAGCCATTAAAAGAAGGAAATCCCTCCATTTGTGACAACATGGTTAGACCTTGAGGGTATTATGCTAAGTGAAATAAGCCAGACAGAGAAAGACAAATACTTCATGGTAGCATTTATATGTGGACTCTTAAAACAAGTCACTCATAGAAACAGAGTTTCCAGGGGCTAGGAGATGAAGAGGATTAGGGAGACTGTATGTAGGTCAAAGGGTTACAAGATGAGTAAGTTGTGGGATTTAAAGTTGATAGCAGTTAAAAACCAAAACACAACGCTGGCATATTATAACACTAAAACAACAACAAAAATTAGCCTTCAGTTGTCCTCTCTAATTCTCTTCAATATTTTTACCTTTCTAAGCTACTGTCAAATGTAGGGCGTTTCATACACATACCTACTTTAGTGATATAAATGTGTAAATAATAACTTCATGTATATTTCACATAGACTGTAAATAAACATAAAACAGATGCATTTTGCAATTAATTTATAACAGTGCTAGTTTATATATCCAAATATGGCTATATATCCATTTCATCCATTTGAAATTGGCCAAAATCCAAAAAGCAGACTTCCTAAAAATTCCTAAACGGCACTTCCAAAAGTCCATATACTAAACCTCACACACTTGTCTTTCCTTCACTTAGGACCTGGTTAATCTTACTCTACACACTATTGTTGTGATCTTGGGAAAATATGACTCCTGTACATGGCTCATTAGAGAGGCAAACTAAAAGCATCGAGAGGGCATCACTATCATCTGATGGCAAGTGCAATCCTGAAAAAAACACTAAATACGACACAATGACTAAGTACTCTTGAGTGGTTGGTATTGTGACACCAATGACAATAATTTGACACATCACAAGGGCACCGGAAGACACAACTGTTTGGCAATTCAAAGCTGGAGGCTTCTATCTGAGGCCCAGAACTCTCGGAGCTGAGACAAGCCATCTCCAGCTGAGATAAGCCATGTGCTATCTGAGTTCTTGACCCATAAAATCTTCAAGCTTAGTGAAAAAAAAAAAAAGCCTGTGCTTTACTCCACAAAGTTTTGGGGAGATAGGTTAAGCATCCACAATGACCTGGATAAATACCAACCCTTCCTGGAGCACTTCCCAGAGCCAAACACTGGCATATTTTTCTCATTTGCGCCTTACAATGATCCCAGGAGCAATGTAGGATTATCATCATTTTACAGGCAAGAAAACAGAGATGCAGTGAGGTCAAGTCATTTGCAGACACACCCAAACGCTCACTAAAAGAAATGGGACCTGAACTTAGAAGACTCTGATGCCAAGGTTTGGCTCATATTTTGTCTGATGTGACCCCTACTCTGCGATGCATGGAGGGTACCTTGTTCCCCTCCACTGGTCGCTGACCCTGCTGCCCTCCTTTTGGGGCTTTGCCTTGGTCTCTTTTCCTTGGCTCTGACCATTCCTGGGCTAGTCTCAGGGATGGGTGGCCTGGAAAACCCATGGCTCAGAGCTCTGCCATGGGAACATAATGGATCCACCACACTGTCTGCACCCAGACTCACTCCACTGCCTGGGGGCTGCTCCCAGCTGTCATGTGACAAGGTGGGGGGGCCAGCACAGACCCCCAGGGTGATTGTCCTTCCTCCCTGCTCTTCACTGGGGTCAGATTAGCATCACCGTCTGAAAGCACCCTCTGCCACCTCATGCTCCCTCCACTTTGTCCTGTAAAGAAGCCTTCTCTGATAAATCTGCGCTGCTAACTCTGTTTGGGGGTCCATTTCTTGGAGGCCCTGAGCAAACGCACAGGGTAACAGCCTGACCTCTGCCTTATTCCCTGCCCCTTGTTTCATTCTCATCACTTCCACTGGACGCCCCACTCCCCAGCCCTCCCTGCAGAGGACCTGGGCCTGGTGGCCGCAGGAATGACCTTACCTTGTTGACGCCATCAGCCATGGCCTGAAGCGTGAGCTCCCGGGGTCCATCCACTGTCTTCCCGTTGTCTGTCGGGCCCCAGCTGGCACTGTAGATGTCGATCAGCTGAGGCATGTGGCTGATGGAAGAGGCCTCGATGATGTCCGTCATGAATGGCTGGTCTAGCATCCGGATACCTGGGGACCCAATTGGGCAGGGAAACACCATGTTTTGGTCCCTCAGTGCACTGGAGATGGTGGGGGCTTGGTGAGGGCTCAGGTCCTGGGTGTGGTTAGAGAGGTCTGCCACCTGGGTGTCCTGGGGGATGCTATAGAATCTGGAGTCCAACCTCAGGCTGCGTGGGCTACATGTTTAGAGGCTAAAGAAGGACACATAGCCTGTCCCACTCAATCCTTTTTGGACTCTGCCCACACCTTTCCTTATATACCTGTTTGAAGTAATTTGTTCCCCCAGGAAACTTTACTAAAATTTACTAGACTTTCTAATGGAGAGAGACCACCTTTGCTGAAGAAATTCCTTGATAAGTCTATTTCCTTTTTTCTTTCTTTCGCTTTTTTTGAAAGAGAGAGAAAGAAGGAGAGAGAGAACATGTATGTGAGCGGGATGGGAAGATGGAGCAAGACAGAGAGAGAATGAATCTTAAGCAGGCTCAGTATGGAGCCCTACGTGGAGCTCTATCCCATGACTCTGGGATCATGAACTGAGTTGAAATTAGGAGTTAGGACACTCAACCGAGTGAGTCATTTAGGCGCTCCTTGATAAGTCTATTTTTTTAAAAAAAAATTTCTTTAATGTTTTATTTATTTTTGAAAGACAGAGTATGAGCCAGGGAGGGGCAGAGAGAGAGGGAGACACAGAATCCTCAAAGCAGGCTCCAGGCTCTGAGCTGTCAGCACAGAGCCTGATGTGGATCATGAGCTGACGCGGAACCACAAGATCATGACCTGAGCTGAAGTTGATGTTCAACCCACTGAGCCACCCAGGCATTCCAATAAGTCTATTTCTAAGTGGAAGCTCAGCCTACAGTGACTGGGTATTGACAAGGAGCCAGAGGAGGGGGGCGGGGCAATAGACCCAGTGTGCGTGACATTGGGGGGGAATTCAACTGATATTAAATATTTAAGAGTAAATCCTAGAGGTTAGGGGGCAGAGAGAGGAACAAGGGCAATGCAAAGATCAGGAGTGTCAGGAAAAGATGATTCCCAAGTTGCACGGTAGCTGAGACGGAGCTGTGGGGAGGACGGAAGTGTCGTACGGGTTAATTCTGAAATATACTGGAAATGGGGTGCATGATACAACCCACTGCTCTCTCTCCCCTATGTCACTTTTGTAAAGTGTGTGCTACTCCAACAACTTGTAGGAGTGACTTCTTGCTGAGACACTGAAAAGGTTGAGTCCTACAGTCTGTGAGTGTGTGTGGGTAAGCCTGAGCTGCACAAAGGGACACGCTTGTGGGTTCCCATGTTCGCATCACCTTCTGGCTGACCAGAACAAGCCTCTCCCGGGTCAGTGCAGCCACAGCCAACGGGATGGGCATTTTGTCCTTCTGCTACTACCCTCCAGACATTGCTGTCTGGTGCCATATTGTCATACTGTTCTCTACTTGACACACTATTTCTCTTTTATGGTGAGCAGCCTAGAATGTTACAGTTGCTGACCTAAGTTGTTCTGTCCACAGGAGTTATGAAGTAAAGAGGCTGGGCCCCACAGAGTCCAAACCTGGATCCTGACACCTCTTGTCTCTATTTACCATGGCCAAAAGACATTATTACACACACATCTCTCTCTAACACAGCATACACTTAAATGAGGATAACCCAGGTCCTTGCAGGGCTTGTGAAATTGACACGAAGTGGTCTACTCTCTAAGGGTCTCTGCTCCCTCCTCAGTGTCCCATAGCCTACCCCTTGTCCTTGCATACAGCTTCCCCCGATGCTCTTCCTTCTCCTGACTAACCTATGTGTTCAGTAAGCATTTCCCCAGCAGTCTTTCTGGCTCCAGCTTCCGGCATCCCCCGTGAGCACCGCACTTTCAGCCTTCCAGTATAATTATTTATTTGTGAGTCTCATTTGTGGAAGATTACAACCTAAAGCAAGCATTGCGAAGAGAGTCATCCAAAATGGGGGTGGGGGGAGGACATGGAGAAGGCAAGGCCTCTGCATGTCCGTCCCTTGTTTCCAGTTTTGGAAGCCAGGGACTTTTGACTTCAGTCAATTACAATTTGTTAATTGCACCTTCACCACCTCCTGGAAAACATCCTTTGACTTTAGACCAAAATAAAGATAGCATTTGTTAGCTGAATAGCCAACCTCAGAGAGTCACTCTAACTCTGTTAGTACCAAAGATAATGCTTCCAAAACAAGTTATGGGACCTTGTGGGTTTTGCCTGTTTAAGCCTGTGCTCCCCACTTACAGTTCTGCAAACACTTGGATTTCAAGTTGACTCTGTGTCTCCCAGATCGCAATCCCTGAGACCCAAATAAATGCTTTTAGTTGCTTCGTAGCTCTCCTGGGTCAACACGTTCATCACCAGACAGCAAAATCTTTTGAGTGTAGGGCATGTATCCATTTTGTTCTTTTCTTATGTCCTGGGTTATCAGCATTATTTTAAGCTTGATCAATATTTGGTGAATAGATGTATAGTATCATTACTTGAGTTGATTTTTCCCCCTAACAAAAAGGACAGGTCCAGAAGACCAAATTAATAACATGTCGAGATTTTCCGTCCTCTACCCATAAATCAGGTCACTATTCTTGCCAACAAATATCCAATTATCAGTTAGGGTCCTTTTTCTTGGAAGAAGTTCATACAGAATGAGCATAATCTTTGGTTTGAACTTTCCGGAAGCTAATTTTATGGTTTGTTTTATAAGGGATAGGAAATTTAAAACCTCACATTTTGTTTTGGGTCTGCCTGTAATTTTATTTATTTAAAAAATTTGTTCAACAACAAATTTTAACCAAATAAACCAAATAGTGCAGTTGCTTTTGGCAAGAAGTCATGCCCATCCGGTGGGTAGGGAAATCTCGCAGAGAAGCTGGTGTTCATTTGCCTGCAAGGAGAAAACTCAAATAGTCTTGAACTTGTGTACAGTGTCGATGACCAGACGGACTGAACAGCCTGCTTCAGCTGGAAGGTGAGAGACACTCAACCCTGCCAAAGTGGACCGGGACCGTCCCACATGCCAACGGATGGCAACACTGCATTTCATCCTCCAGCCAGTGAGGTGCCTCTAGCCCTGCCCTTTACCCTCTCTCTTTGCAGCTCTGGTGTCTCTGCCTCCTCTTCTTCCTGCCTTCCTTGGCTTTCTTTGTGCTGCACAGAACATCAGAGCTGCTGTGCATTAATCTTCTGACTGTTTCAGAGTCCAGGGAGGCAGGGCCCGCCACAGACTGGGAGCAAGGCTCTCATTCATATTCTGGGGCCAGGCGCCCGACATTCCTTTAATCTTGTTAAGCTCAGGAGGAATGAGGCGTGTGTTAATTGAATGAGATACAGTATTCATTTTTGCAAGCGACTGCACCATTAGTAGCCAAGACAGAGGCTCAGGGTGACCCAAGGGTTTTCTCTCTCCTCTGTCCCTGGATACTGTAAGAGTTAGAGGGGCACAGAGAGACAGAGAAAGAAAGAACAAGGGGAGGCAAGAGAGGGCAAGAGGCAGAGGAAGAGAGGGAAGCCCAGGGGATTAGGACTCAGTGTCTTCACATCTGTAAAATCCTCCCTACTGGCTGGTGTGATTCAATGGCATGGAAAAACACAGTGCACATCAAACATCACCCCCCCACCCCCCCGCTGCCGTCCTGATCACTGCACTAATGACTGATGGGGACTCGGTGACTTCCTTCTCTAAGAGCTGCCAAGGCCCAGCGATTTGAGCTAAATCCTTTTTACCTCTGCTCATGTTACAATTGTACCCGACACCAGCAAATACTGCACCTGCCCACAAACCCCAGTGTCACTAATCACCACCTTCTGTGCTCATGAATATTAGTCTGCAGGCTCAGGAGTGAATTCCTGCTGACCTAGGTCTTAAGGATCTGAAAACAGGTTCCTCGTGTGCTAATATGTGATTTTCATTGATTTCTTTTCTTTCCTTTTTAAATGTTTCTATGTCTTTATTTTTGAGCGACAGACAGAGAACGAGCAGGGGAGGGTCAGAGAGAGAGGGAGACACAGAATCTGAAGCAGGCTCCAGGCTCTGAGCTGTCAGCACAGAGACTTACGCGGGGCTCGAACCCACAAACTGTGAGATCATGACCTGAGCCGAAGTCAGATGCTTAACCAACTGAGCCATTCAGGCGTCCCCATTGGTTTCTTTTAAAACTCAGATAAAGTACCTGTGAGCTCACTGAAATGTTAGGAGTTATACTGGTCAAATATGTGAAAGCAATTCATTGCTGCAGAGAAATTTCAGGGTATTTTGATAACAGTCAACCAAGTGGTTTTCAAACTCGTTTTCAGAATCTTTCAATCCCATTCTCAAAGCTCAATGCATAAATCTGAATGCTCTGGCTTAACAAGAAAGGCAGCTAAGGCCAATCCCACCTGGACTGGCCCCACTCTGGGGTGCTCTGAGGAGCTCTGTTGAAGCCCAGGTGTGGTCCTGTAGAACCCGCCCACAAATTGGCTACTGTGCCCTTAACTTCATTATTCATTATTCACTGCCATCTTGACTTGTTTTATTTATAGCAGCCACCATTGTTTGATATTGTCTTGTTTATGTGCTCATTCTTCATTCACACCTTGTAAATTATGTGAAGACAGGTGTCTTGTTGGCTGGCTCACAGCTCTGTCCCCCACCCACAGCAGAACTGGGGACATGGAATGCACCCAATAGTCATTGTTGAGCCCTGGAACGGATTGTCAGCAAGAGACAGCATCTCCTAAGGCGCGGTGCAGTTTTTAATAATCTCAGAAGTATACATCTGACAAATTCACAAGGAACATCATTTGAAGGGTTCATTATTTATATTTGTTGTACATTTTATTTTGCTTTTGCAAAGTTTGAATACTACATTTAAATTTTATTTCTTTGTCTTAATCCTTTTGATCAAAGATGTTACTTAAATATCAAAATTAAGGAAAGAATTAGGTTATTTTCTTAAAGATTATTTGAATAAAGCACTTTCAAAGTAAAAAAATGGAAATTAATATTTTTTTTTCAAAATTTATAAAAGTAAGCAGTGGACAAGGAAATGTAAACAATTAAACCTTCGAATACATATATTTTTGAAGTATTAGAGCTTCAGGGTGAGCACTAAGACTTCTGGGACATCCCATATATATGAGTTTACATGTTAGAGTGTTTACTCTTTAGGAGCCAGACTAATTGGAATTTTTCCTCCCTCCCTGCAATGTGTCATCTAGAAGAGATGGTATCAACTCTGTCCATGAAAACAGGCAACAGAAATAAACAAGAGAACTGATTTTAAGGAGGAAGTTTCTGAAAGTTACACATATCCAAAGGCAGAGCAGTTTACGTTGGAAGGGAGTGAGTTTTCTGTCACTGAAGGTGTACAGATCCAGGCTGAATCCAGACTATATTAGAAGAGTAGGAAAATAGAAGTTGTTCAAACATTGTAGTGTACAAGGCCAAGGCTAAAATTTCTGGCCCAGGGCATGGTAGGTGCAAAATTATTCTACAGCTTACAAGCTGTGTGGCCTGTAAAAGAGGGATACTAATATAGAATATATATATAATATATATAATGATGCATGATAAGATTGTGTAAAGGGTTGAGTAAAGAGTTTTGCATTGTGCCTTACACATTGGAAGAGTAAATAATGTGTTATTCACTATTACTACTATTATTATTATTTTGTTGCTATCCTTACGCAACAAGTATCCATGGGGTTTTGGACTGAAGGATCTATGGGGCCCAAGATTTGAAGGTTCCAATGAATAGGTAGAAATGATGAGCCCCTGGAAATGTACACACACTATTTGTAACATCTGAATGACACATGGTCGATAGAAGGTTGTGATGCTTATCACCCTGGAGCGGCTTAGTGTGCAGGTGTAGAGGGGTCCCCTTTTCCCTGGCAGGCCCTGGGGCAGCTCCTACTAGTGGTTCTAGGACTTATAAAATTACCATGGTGCCCTTCGAAGGGAGGGAAGAGGGGAGAGGATATAAGAAGGCTCAAGTCTCCTTGGAACTAATTTGATTGGGATAAAGTAGCAAAGGTGAGATGGTGCTGATACAAGAGGAGATACTTTTGCTTCCTGGTAGAAATTCTATCAGCTTTGCGTCCTTAGATCCTAATGTCCTTAATCTTACTCCATTCACCCCTCCATTCTTCTATTCAGTGACTAATCTCTACTGCTTATCATGGGTTTATTCACTGACCCTTCCTTCTCTTTATTCCTTTCTTGCTTTCTGTCACTCAGCAAACAGGCTCTGAGCGTCTTCTGGGCACCAGACCTTGTGCAGAAGAGAAAACAGACAAGGCCCCTGTCCTCAAGGAGCCTGTTGTCTGCCTGGGGAGAAAGATATTGATCAAATAAGCATGTATAAGAATGTGTGCAATAACTGGACAGTAGTTAGTGGCGGGAAGAAAAAACTCCACATGCTTTATCAAGTGTAGATGAGGAGGCTGGTCTGGGAGCTGATGTTGAAGGAAGCAGTGGGGAACCTGAGAAGTGCAGGATGAAGAGGAGGTGGCCGGGTAGAGCCTATGGGGGAGGTATTCTGGGAGGAGGGAGAGCAGATACAAAGGCCCAGCAGTGCAAGGAGTGTGGCTACACTTCCTACTTTACACTTGCTAGGCAGTTTTAGCTAAATTACATTTACCCAGGGACGAACCATGTATGCACGGGAACTTAACATACGATGAAGATGGCGCTACACATCAAAGGTACAGGATGGATTATCGAATGGATGGCATTGGGGCACTGGTTCATGTTTGGAGAAAAATAAACCTAGATTCCCCAGACAGCACGACATGCTAATATGGAATCCAGATGGACCGATGACCTCATGTGAAAGTTTGGGAGAAGATGTTTGCACTGACTGTAACTGACCAGGAGCTAAGATCTAGGACATATCAAGAATGTATGCAAATCAACAAGACAAAGACAGGAACCCAGTGGGAAAATGAGCAAAGTTTATGAATAAAAGAGAAACCTGAGAGGCTAATAGGCAGATGAAGAAATTCTGTATGATTTTTTCCTTTTTTCCCTTCAGAGAACCCATTTTATCATCTTATCTCCACTTTACTATTTCTGGACTAAATTCTACATCACCTTAACTGAAGCCTTTTTTTTTTTTTTTTTGAAGACAGGATGAAGAAAGACACAGGGCTCAGGAAGGGTTGGACAAGACCTCCCTCCGGCGCCTCTCTAACCTGTAACGAGACACCTCCGGACTGCTAGGGACTAGCAATGATCCTGGCTCACCACAAGGTGGCGCACTAGACATCCCTAGTTCAGAAACCCGCAAGGAAAGATTCTCTGGAAAGGTATGGTTCGTTTAGAGTAATAAAAACCAGCCAACTTCTGAAATTGCCAGCAAGAAGGAACAAAATGTTCCCCCTAAATTTGTTAGGTCTAAGAGGATGAAATTCCATTTTAATGTGATTGTTGAGTAACAGTCTAGGGCTTCCTCATGACATAGAATTCCTCTGCTCTGGTGAAGCCCAGAGGACACTGGATGTCCTAACAGGCACAGAATAACAGGGACCAGACTTCCGAGCTCCTTGAGCAATTAGCACCAGCAGAAGTGGTTACAGGGGAGCAACGCTGAGACTAAGGGAGCAGACAAGGAGGCTCCTCTGCTCAAAATCTTTGTGTGGCTCGGCATGCCTCCCTCTACTTCTGGTCTATATCTGAAACATTTGAGCATTGCTGTGAGACATGAGCTGTCTGGGGTTTCACAAAGCACAGGTCAGGTCATGCCTTTGAGGGATCAGGCTGCATTCACTCACCTTTGGGACTGGGAGTCAGTCAGCAGGGGAGGCAGAATTTATGGGTGGCACCTGCTGGGATCCACTACCTTATCCAGGTGTCTGAGTGGGATGCATTCTTTGCCTCAGGATTTGTGCTCCACCCATGTGAACTGCCAGGCTGGACAGGGTGCTGAGGGCCCACTCCACTCCAGTGAGGGGTGGGAGTTGGTGGATAAACAGCCTCTTCAGTCAGGGACACAACTCTGAGGCGGTGTCCCTATAGTTGCTCAGAAGCCCGCTTGTCTCCAGCTCATCTCCACACCCTTTGCTGGCTCCCCTCCCTTAGCTGTCTTTCTCTTTCCCTCACTCTGGCTTCCTGGGATCACCCTCCCGAAGAAACTCCTTGCCCCTGTAAACAATTGATAAAGGGAACCCTCACTAAAATGGAATCTGGAGTCCAGAAGGGGGAGCCATATCACTCAATATCAATTAGAGGAAGAATTGTCAATTACAGATCCCAGCAGAACTGGCAACAGGAAAAAATCAATGCTTTCCAGCCCCAACTGGAAAAGACGTACATTACATCTCCTGTGAGAAATCGACTACCCCTGCAACTCAGCCAAGGAGAAACCACCGTTGCCCCGAACTCCTCCTGCTTTTCTCCAATGGACTTTTGTTCAAAACAATCCTCCCAACTTCCTTCTCCGTAAAATGACATTCCCCCACTTTGTGGGACTTGGCTGTGGTTTTGCTATAGCTTGCACGTCCCGAGTTGCAATTCTGTTGTCCTAAATATAAACCCATTTTGCTGGTAAAAGAACTGGCTCTTGTATTTCTTAGGTTGACACACTCAAATCTCTGTCTCGTGTTTCCCTTTAAGGGAATTTCCAATGAAAAGAACAGGAAAATTAGGTACATTTGGTGAGTTGCTCGGATGTTTTCAGAGTGCAGATACCAAGAGAGAAAAGGATAGAAGGCAGTTGGAGAAAGGGACCCTAGGGAACCCTCCTAACGCCTTGAGCTACTCCTAACTCAATTTTGCAGGCAGTAGTTCTAGGAATCCCTTGTTCAAAAAAACCTGTTACTTCAGGCTCCAAAACAACTTTGAAACTATACTTTGGGATCCAAATTATTTTGAAAACCATCATTGTGAATGAGAAATCCAGGCTTGAATTTTTCAGTTGCCTCCAGTTCTATCCTGTGGATAGGAACCCACCTCACCTCAGATATCACCCAAGGTATGACCCAGGCTTATAAAATATTAACTGGGTGTTATTCTTTCTCCTGAGCTCATAATGGCTCCTGACATTTTAATGCCAGCATTTTGAATGCATACAAAGCAAAGAGAGCAGAAATTTGAGGGGCGAAGCTTCCCCTATTTTGCATTTCAGAACCCTCCAGATGTATTCTTTTGTGAAATTCAGCACCCAACTTAGGCAAGCCTCCTAGCAAACAGTGTTGAAAGAGGTTAGTGGTGGGTTTGTATAGGTTGCTCTTGCTTTATTTAGGTCCCTGGAAATGCAAGTGTCAGCACAAAGGATGTTTACGGTTCCCTTAAATTGCTAGGAAAAAAATACCAAGACAGTTGTAAAAAAAGAAAAACAAGGCTGAGTGACTCAGCCTGAATAAATTAAGAAACCATTTGATGCAAAACTCGGAATATGCCAGGAGCCACTCAATTCTCCAGCATCTTGTTCAAAGCTCTGAACCCCTCACTCTCACTCCCTCTCTCTTATTTTGAGAGGGAGATGTTGGTTTCTAAATTTCTAGTGATCTGCCACCCTCATTTCTAAAGCCGCCTATAAGGATGAAATTGTCAAATATCCTTCAGTGGAATGTGATACAAAGATTTAGGTAGAATATATTTCCTTAAAGATGAGATGCACTGTGTAAAAAACTCTTTTTTACTGGAGTCTTGTTGATAACGACTCAAAAGAGTACAGCAGTACAATTCCATTTATATTAAAGTTTAAAAATTGGTAATAACCAACTTTTGTTGTTAGTAATCGGGATTATGGTTACTCTCTTTTTTAAGTTTTTTTTTTAATTTACTTATTTTGAGAGAGAAAGAGTCTGAGTAGGGGAGGAGGAGAGAGGGAGGGAAGGGAGAGAATCCCGAGCAGGTTCCGCACTTTTGGCGTGGAGTCTGATGCAGGACTCGAACGCACAAACTGTGAGGTCATGACCTGCTCCGAAGCCAAAAGTCATCTGCTTAACCTAGTGAGCCACCCAAGCACCCCAGGATCATGGTTATTCTCGCGTATGTGGGTACTAGCTGGGAAGGGACGTGACAAGGGCTGTGGGTGCCTGTAATGTTTTGTTTCTTGATGGTTTACCTCCATGTGGTGGGTTGTAAAAATTCACTGAGCTCATGAGCTGTGCATTTTTCTGTATTTATGTTACACTGGGAAAAAAATCCGTTGATTGATACTGCCAGATCGCTTAAAGGGATTGGTTTTTGCACTCTTGCTAAATCTACTGGACCCAACTCTGCTGTTCCAGTGGGAACTTTTGCCAGGTCCCGGTCAGGCTGGAGACCGCAGTGTGATGCCTTCTGGTCCTGTTTGGCAGGGACAGCTTACCTGCAACCTTGGAGTTGTATGCCACTCCGACCCCACAGATATTGTTGTTGGCTGCAGCAGAAACCTCCCCTGCACATCGGGTCCCGTGGCTGTGGGGAAAAATAGGGGCAAGTTAGATACAGCATCAAAAGACCTGGGGGGAGGTCCTGCAAAATCTGTCAACTGGAAGCAATTTGCTGTCGATGGTCCAGTTAGCCGGAGACGGCACATGGCCCACCCAATTTTCCATCTGTGTATCTCCTTTCTTCCTCCCACCCATCTTCCTGACCTTGACCTGCTTCTACAATAAAGAGTCTTCTCAGAGCATTTTCAACCTTGAATTTTGATCTTTACTTTCAAATCTGAAGTATCTTCCTGCAGAAAATACACTTAGAGGCTTCCAGTGAACACCAAACATGGTAGGACATGCGTGTGCTGGTAGAAACGTAACATTTCTGGTTGGGGTCCTGGGATTGCGGGCTAGTGGTTATTCTCAGGTGGGGTCTCTACCCAGGCATGTAAGGCTGCCTGTCAGTTACTGGATAATGGTTACTTACCTTTTTTGGAAGATAGCTTCCCTGAGGGCATTCGGAATGCTATAGATTCCTACCTTCTTCCAGGAATCAGAAAGAATGCATTGGCAACATTTTGCATGCAATTTCAAGGGACTCGCACAACCTGATTAAGAGGCTGACCAGATTAAGAACACCGGCCATTGATTAGATAACCTTTCGAAGGTTTGCCCAGCCTTACGATTCTGAGCAAGGCCCTCCTATGGTTTATGTTTTAGAATGTTATTGGCAACCGATACCATTAATTCTATCCTTTTTGTTTTGCCCTCTCCTGCCTTTTACTAAAGGATTCTAAACAGTTCTATTCGTCATGTATGCATTTCTCCTCCCAGGAATTGAGCAGGGCCTGGTGACTTTCTTTGACCCACAGATCGCAGTGAGATATGACGTATTACTTCTTAAGAGGGCTGGCAGCGTCGGCTGGCATCTGCTGGTGCCAGGTGTCATACAGGGGTGCCTGAGCGAGCCTACAAGTGGACGAGACCATGTGGGGAGAGAGAGACACCCAGCATGTTCCGCCCAGCAATTTCTGCAGTTCCAACGTTGGGTGGGGCTCCTGGCACGTGAGGGATGATGTCCTCCTCCAGACTTTGCTAGATCACCCCAGTGGGCGGCATGTGGAGAGAGACTGGCTGTTCCTGCCCAGCTTATGGGTCTGTGAGCAAATAGCTGTTCTTTTACAGGCCACTAAGTTTTGGGGTAGTTTGTTAAAGCCACAATGGAGAACTGAAACCAGCATAAACTCTGAGTCTAGCAGAATGCTGTGTTCTAGCCCTAAACAGCATTCAAGATGTGGGAGGTTCCAATGGTACAAGGCATCTGAAACTACTGGTCCCAATCCCCAAAAGTCCATCCTAATGGTCCATGAAGCAGCTGAAGGATTAAATGGGTCACGTTATCCAGTCTGATGGAATAATGTCAGCACAGCTCATGGAGGGACAGGGTGGTGAGGGTTGGTTTTTCCCAACCCAGTAAGGAAATGTGGGTGAAGGGGTTTATTGGCTGTATGGCCCTAGGAGTTTAGATTTCCGCGTTGTTGACTTGTGTGCTCTTTGCATCATCCTCTTGGGGCGAGCAAAGCTATTGTACCAGCCCTTAAAGAATCACACCTGGGGATTGGGTGTGGGGAGGGGGAGAATATATAATTATATATTCACAATATATTATATGAGCAAAAGTAGGGGCTTCTGGATGGCTCAGTCGGTTGAGTATCCAACTTCAGCTCAGGTCATGATCTCACGGCTCATGAGTTCAAGCCCCACATCTAGCTCACTGCTGTCAGTGTAGGGCCCATGCTCCTCTCTCTGCGCCTCCCCTGCTCATTCTCTTTCTCTCTCAAAAATGAATAAACGTTTAAAAAAATAAAAAAAAAATTTTTAAAGTAAAAAGCAGTAAATCCTACCTCCCTAAAGGCTACATATTTCACAGGCTCTAAATTTCCTTTGGAACAAGAATGAAATCTGGGGGCGCCTAGGTGGCTCAGTCAGTTAATGTTTCACTTCGGCTCAGGTCATGATCTCACGGTTCTTGGGTTCGAGCCCCACATCAGGTTCTGTGCTGGCAGCTCAGAGCCTGGAGCCTGTTTCAGATTCTGTGTCTCCCTCTCTCTCTACCCGACCCCCATTCATGCTCTGTCTCAAAAATAAATAAAAACTACAAAAAAAGAGGATGAAATCCGTGTATTGTGTTCAAATTAACCATGTAGTTACTGCAGAGAATGGCCCTCATGGTAAAAAAATCTATGAAACAAAGTGCTGAATAAATTGCTGTCTACTTGTCCTAAAGATTTCTGTGGATTGGATTTGAGGTTTTTGAGAAGGCGCTCAGTTATGATTTAATTTGATGGGAGAATCTACCATGGATGTGATTTTCACAGCCACCTTATTCCAAATGCTGAAGGAAATGCTACATACAGTTCTGAAAAGCAGCATGGAGCACACACATATGTGTGTATGTGTATATATAATGAAATATGTACATTCTTTTTTTAAAATGTTTTTAATGTTTATTTATTTTTGAGAGAGAGAGAGAGAGCATGAGCAGGGGAGGGGCAGAGAAAGAGGGACACAGAATCTGAAGCAGGCTTCAGGCTCTGAGCTGTCAGCACAGAGCCCGATATGGGGGCCAAACCCACAAACCGAGATCATGACCTGAGCCAAAGTTGGACGCCCAACTGACTGAGCCACCCAGGTGCCCCTGAAATATGTACATTCTTTGTTTATTTATAGATCTACTTTAAAGGTACATAAGTAAGTATAATACAGACTTATGCATTCTATACAATCCATATATATTTAAATATATGCTTACAAAAAGTACATACCAGATACAAAGTACATGTATATCCTTTACATATATGAATATGTACATTTTTAAGTGGAACTTTAATGGTTACTGATTAAATTATTCTATGTTTTGTTCTTTTAATGTTTATTTAGTTTTGAAAGAGAGAGGGAACAAAGTGCAAGTGAGGGAGGGGCAGAGAGAGGGAGACACAGAATCTGAAGCAGGCTGCAGGCTCTGAGCTGTCAGCACAGAGCTCGACACATGGCTCAAACCCATGAACTGTGAGATCATGATCTGAGCTGCAATCAGACACTTAACCAACCAAGCCACCTAGGTGCCCCTGATACTCATTAATTTTGGCTTGCTTGTTTGCTGTTTCATTCATGCTGAAGCATTTATGTGTGTATGTATGCATGTATGTATGTATCTATCATCTATCTATCTATCTATCTATCTATCTATCTATCTATCTATCTACCTACCTACCTACCTATCAAATGTTTATTTATTTTGAGAGAGGGAGAGTGGCGAAGGAGCAGAGAAAGAGAGAGAGAGAATCTCAAGCAGGCTCTGTGCTGACGGCATAGAGCCAGATGTGGACCTCAGTCTTACAAACTGTGAGATCATGACCTGAATCGAAATCAAGTATTGGACGCTTAACCAACAGAGCCACCCAGGTGTCCCTGAACAAATAAATATTTAAATAAAAGCTTAAATATCAATGCCATGTCTAATTTGGCTAAGCACTAATTTCCTTATTATTTAATAATTAGCCCTGTCAAGATCTGCTCTCCAAGACCTGAAGTGTGCAATTAGGCCTTGCCTGGCATAGTCTGCACTTTAACCAGCATCCTCGAAGAACACGGATGGCCTCATAGCAAGTGGAGTCCTGTTCTAGGTGATGAAGGAGGTCGGGAAACAAACACCTGTTGGCCACTCACTAGGCCATTATTTACTACCAGATACCGTGCTCAATGCCTGGTTTGCCTCGCCCCCTTCAGACCTCTCGGGAGGGCTAGGAGAAGCCACTGCCCCATTTCACAGATATCAGAATTGAGTCTCAGAGGTGCTGGCCCAAAGGCACACAGCTGGAAGTTGGCTGGGGCGGGCTGAGACCAACACTTGGTTACTGAACTGCCACCCTACCCTCCCTATCTTTGCCCTAGAACTGCTCCCCAAAGGTTAGTGCATGCATGTGTGTGAACTGGCTTGAGTGAACTAAAGGCACTCAATGCTTGCATGTCCTTAATTTTGACCTTTAAGTGGGGAGACAAATGTTGTGGGCCCTCCAGAGGAACATATGGGAAGAAACATTTCATTGCTAAATTAGGCAACACTAATTAATTATAAACAATGAGTGGAGGTTCCCTGTCATTGTTCACGACACCATGTCTTTCCACACTCCTGGGCCTTCACAGGTTCTGTTCCTACTGCCTCCAAGGCCTTCCCCTGTCTCCTACCTTCCTGATTGTCTCAGACAAATGTACCTTCTTCCCTGAAAGTCAGGAAAATCTTTTTCCAAATCCATTTTCATTTGTCCTCTTTGCTTTCTTAAGAAAGCTCAGGAGTTTCCTCTCCCTTCTAGAATAAAGCATAAGTCTATCAGATGTGGAGCTATGGGGGGTTGAGGAACACATATCAGCTGCTCGGTCAGCCTCCTTGTAACTGAGGTCAAAGGGAGGGAGGCAGGTGAGAGTAGTCATAGGATGCTGTGTTGCCAGAATGGCTCCAACACCCCACTCTTCCAGGTCCATGCCCTTGGCAATGTGCTTTTCTTGCTCCTTCTGTGAAGAGGTGAAGCATAGTTTCTGCCTCCCTTGAATCTGGCTGGACTTGTGACCTGCTGTGGCCAAAAGAAGGTGGTAGAAATGAGGAGCTTACTGCTCAAGAGGACTTGCAGCTTCTTCTATCTGTCTTTAAACCCTGCCTAGGTGCAAGCGAACAAACCCAGGTAAGCCTATCAAGTGATGAGGGCCATGCAGCCCGTTACCCCTGGTCTCCTAGCTGACAGCCGCCCATCCTCCAGACATATGAGAGAGGCCATCCTATCAGTCAGGCCCCAGCCAGCCTGCAGGCTGCCCATGGGCGCATGGGTGAGCTCAGCCACAAAGTCGAGCCTGGTCCAGGTCAACAGAACTGCCTCGCTGATCTATAGATGTGTGAGCAATAATTAGTGCTTATTGTTTTAAGCTACTGAGTTTGGGATGATTTGTTATGTGACATTATTTGGCGATTGATAACTCATACATACAATAGACAAGCAAGGTGAGAGAGACAACCATGGTTAACCTATGGAGGACTGGGGTTCAAACCTGGACTGTCATGAAGACTGGGGCTTCCCTGAACAGCTGCAGTGGCTATGGAGGTGTCCAAGTGAACACCTGAGGCACAGCCCCGACCCTCCAAAGAGACAGCCCAGGCATACCCTTTCTTTCCACATTCCTGGCCTTTCACTAGAGGCATTAGGCCATCCCTCTCGCTCTTTCTAGCCTAAAGCATGTACTTCTATATGCACTTCATTGAGCTGAAGTTGGATGCTTAACCAACTGAGTCACCCAGGTACCCCTATTATTATTATTATTTAAAAAATACAAACAGGGCCACATGGGTGGCTCAGTCAGTAAGTGTCTGACTCTTCATCTTGGCTCAGTTCATGTTCTCACAGTTTGTGGGATCGAGCCCCACATCAGGCTCTGTGCTGACAGTATGGAACCTGCTTGGGATTCTCTCCCTCTCTTTCTGTCTCTACCTCTCTCTCTCTTTCTCAAAATAAATAAACTTAAAAATAATACAAACTCAATGAATAACAATCTCATATGAATCTCATATGGCCACCACTGAACTCTGTCAAAGCCAAATGTTTTCCATACTTGAGATTTTGTGTGTGTGTGTGAGTATACTATAGTTTATTAAATCAGTCATCTATTGATAGGCACTTGGTTGTGTTTATTCTTTAGTCCTGTGCATATGTGTACAGTTAATATTATGCATACTTGATTAAGCTTTTTTGCAAATCAGCTTAAAGAAAACTACAGATTTTTCACCCAAAATTGCTTAATATATCTCTGAAAAAAGATAATATCCTAAGTAACCACAATGCCGTGATCACACATAATGTAATTAACAAAATGGTAGTTGTTTTTCAGGAGAGCAGGAAGACAAAGCCATTGCTGTGATGATAGAATGAAAATTAAGGCAGTGGCAGCATGCAGGGAATATAGGAAATTGATTCGAAACATTTCAGGAACATGGGTGTTTTTCAGCAAGATTTGGTGATATAACAAGCACTTCTAATGTTGTTCTCTTAAGATACCTTCAGTTTACGCATGAGGGTAAATTAAATCTCATTCAACCATGTATCTAATTTCATTGTATTATAGACCATGTCGTTTCTAATTTTAAAGCATATGCCCTGAGGAAAATGAACCCTTGAAGGAACACAAAGGCAGGTAGAATAACGAACATGTAGCCCATTTGTCATGGAGACTCTGGTCACACCCCACAAAATTAAATGGCAGAACAAATATGTGGTACAGTTTACAGTCTCTGGTCTAATCCCCATCTTTCTGAGCAAAGTGTGGAGTTTTCTGCATTACTAATCAAGGTATCCTAGATATTCTCCTGACCAAAAAAGTGTATAATTACAGGGATGCAGTCCATGAATTGTATGTAGGGATAAGTATTTTTTCAAGAAATAAGTATTTACAGGTTCAATCAAAGACATCCCTGGGGCCATAGCTCTCTTTGCTTCCTCAGAAGTGGCTGCTGTACTAAGGGATACTTGGAATTCTCGTGCATATTTTTATACAATTACTTTATAGTCAGATATGCATAAGCATAAATGCCACCACTTGCTTGTTTTCAATTCTGTATACATATTTCATTGTATATAATCTTTTTAAAATTTGCTTTTTTCACTTGAATTTCTGAGGTTTCTTCATAAATTCTGGTGCATTCAGTTTTAGTGCTGTGTAGCAGTGCATTTATAGATAGGCTACAATTTACTTATTCATATTCCTAATGATAGGCATTTAGATTGCAATTTGCTTGCTATTACAAATAATTTGAAAGGAAATATTCTTGCACATTATTACCTTGTGCACATGTGTGACCATTCCTTGAGGGTATGTATGTAAAGGTAAAAGCAGGTTTGACCTCTGTCAACATTAAGTATCATCAAACTTGACTTTTTTGCTTATCCAAATGCTGTGATATGGTATTTCATTGTTTCATTTTGCAATTTCCTCATTACTAGAAATGTTGAGCAACTTTTCATACCTGAATTAGCTCAGGTGTTCTGTTAATAATCTGCATATAACTTTGGTCCATTTTTTTCTATTATTATTTTTTTCATTGATGTGTAGCTGTTCTTTCTTTTTTAATATATAAGTTTACTTACTTTGAGAGAAAGAGAGAGAGAGTACAGAGGAGGGGCAGAGAGAGGAAGGGAGAAAGAGAATCCCAAGTAGGTCCCATGCTATTAGCACAGAGCCCGACATGGGGCTCAGTCCCACGAACTGTGAGATTGTGACTGGAGCCAAACCAAAAGTCAGACATTTAACTGGCTGAGCTGCCCAGGTACCCCTGATTTGTTGCTGTTCTTTATTGGATACTAATCCTTTGTTTCATAGAAATTGTTGCACATATCTCCTAGTCTGTGGCTTGTCTTTTAACTTTGTTTATTGTGATTTTGAACTACAATGTTTAATTTAATTTAATTAAAAAAAATTTTTTTAATGTTTTATTTATTTCTGAGAGAGACAACGTGAGCAGGGGAGGGTCAGAGAGAGAGGGAGATACAGAATCTGAAACAGGCTCCAGGTTCTGAGCTAGCTGACAGCACAGAGCCTGAAGCAGAGCTCGAACCCATGAACCGTGAGATCATGACCTGAGCCGAAGTTGGATGCTTAACCGATTGAGCCACCCAGGCTCCTCAAAATGTTTAATTTTAACTTAGCTTTCTTAATATTTTCCTTTTCCTTGTGGCTTCGTGTTTTGTTTAAGGAATCCATCTCTATTCCAGGATCATAAAGACATTTTCTTACATTTTAATTCTTAAAGATTTACATACATTTAGGTCTTAATTCCCTTAGAACTTGTTTAAACTTGATGAATGGGCAGCGTCCCTCATCATCAGGGAAATACAAGTCAAAACCACACTGAGATACCACCTCATGCTAGTCAAGGTGGCTAAAATGAACAAATCAGGAGACTATAGATGCTGGCGAGGATGTGGAGAAACGGGCACCCTCCTACACTGTTGGTGGGAATGTAAACTGGTGCAGCCCCTCTGGAAAACAGTGTGGAGGTTCCTCAAAAAATAACAATAGAACTTCCCTATGACCCAGCAATAGCACTGCTAGGAATTTATCCAAGGGATACAGGAGTGCTGATGCATAGGGGCACATGTACCCCAATATTCATAGCAGCACTCACAACAATAGCCAAAACATGGAAAGAGCCTAAGTGTCCATCAACGGATGAATGGATCAAGAAGATGTGGCTTATCTGTACGATGGAATACTACATGGCAATGAGAAAGAATGAAATCTGACCCTTTGTAGCAACATGGATGGAACTAGAGGGTGTTATGCTGAGCCAAATAAGTCAGGCAGAGAAGGATAGATACTGTATTTTGCACATATAGGTGGATTAGGAGGAACCTAATGGAGGACCAATGGGGGAGAAGAAGGGGAAAAATAGTTGGGGAGAGGGAGGGAGGTAAACCATGAGAGACTCTTGAATGCTGAGAACAAACTGATGGGGGTGGGAGAGGAGAAGGGGGGTGATGCGCATGGAGGAGGGCACTTGTAGGGACAATCACTGGGTGTTATATGGAAACCAACTTGACAATAAACTATTAAAAAAAAGAACAGATTGTTATGCATTTAAAAATATTATTGAATAATTTTGATACTAGTTAATGTTAAGATTATAAAAATAATATATTAGTATGTATTCAATAAAAAATAAACTTGGTGAGTGAGGTGGACTCTCTTATGAATAACTAGCGCCATTTATCGAATATCATTACATCGTCCTTTTTCCATTGTTTTTATTGCCATCTTGGTCATGTTTTAAGATTCTTTTATACAGGGGGCTGCCTCTGGGTTTTGGATTCTGTTTCTTTGATCTTTTTTTCACTCCCTATGCTAATGCTATTCTCTCATGATGTGTGATATGTGGCAGGCAGAATTTCCCCATCTGGCTATTGTGGTTCACCTTCTCCTTCTCTTTTATTTCTTCTTCATGTTCATTCTTCTCTTCCTTCTTCTTTGTCTTCTTATTGTATTCATGGCCCTTTGCTAAACCATATCAATTTTAGTATCATTTTTTTCTAGGTTCACAGAAAAATACTATTGAGACTTTAGTTGAGATTGCATCGAATTAACTTGATATCTTTATAGTGTTCCATCTTCCCATCCATCAACTTAGTAGGCAATGCCATTCATTCAGGACTACTTTGATGTCTATTCTAAATTTTATAATTTTCTCCCTAATGTTCTCATGTATCTTTTCTTAGATTTGTAATGATTTCATTGCTATGAGATGTGGAATGGTGTCAAATAAAGGAATTCTAATTTCACCCAGCATTAAAGAGAATGCCATCAAAATTTCAGCATTGAGAATAATGTTTATAGGGGCACCCGGGTGACTCAGGCAATTAGGCGTCTGACTTTGGCTCATGTCATGATCTCACAGTTAGAGAGTTCAAGGCCCACATTGGGCAGTCTGCTGTCAGCACAGAGACAGCTTTGGATCCTCTGTCTCCCTCTCTCTCTGCTCCTCCCCACCTTGTGCACATGTTCTCTCTCTCTCAAAAATAAATAAACATTTAAAAAATTTTTAAAGAATAATGTTTGTAAACTGGTGGTTACCAGAGGGGAGGGGGGTGGGAAAAATAGCTGAAGGGGATTTAAGAGGTTCAAACAGTTAGAGAATGAGTAAGTCACAGGGCTTATGTGCAGCATGGGGAATATAATCAGTAATGATGTAATGGTGTTGCATACTGATGAATGGTAATTGTGTACTTATCATGGGGAGCATAGCTTGAGGTGTGGAGCTGTGGAATCACTATGTTGTGCGCCTGAAATTAATATGGCATTGTATGTCAACTACACTCCCCCCACCTGCCGAAGAAGAATGTTTGCTGTAGATTTTTTAATAAACAGTGTTATCTTCAATTCAATAATTATCTTTTCAACTGCACCCTGGCTGGATTTTATCACAGTTGTTGAGATTTCATTTCAAAGACTACATTTCCCAAGTGCAATTGGTTCCTTTTATATTCATGTCTGTTTTTGCTTGTGTTTCCCCATCATTTATTTTTCTTTCTAAATGGATGTTATCTGTGCACTTACCCCTCTAAGCAAACTAAACGTAACTTACTTTAATGTCTTTTTCAAGTCTTTCTGTAAAACTAATTTCACCTGGTATAAATTCATGTCCTGACTTTTAGATTGTGTTTGATGTGTTTTTTCTAGATATTGTGGAAATGTTAGTTTGTAGGCTAATGGTGAGTTGGAGGGTACTTTTTCCCTTTCTTTCTCTCTTTTCCTTTGGGCTTCTTTCCTGGTTATTATTCCCTTGGTTGTTTTAATGGACTCTTCAGTTTTATATCCCACAGCCAAGTCTTAGAATGATGTTTTAGGGCTGTGCATTCACCGAGATACTGTTGATAAGGGGAATTCATTCAGCAAGCTGGTGGGAAACTTGTCCAGGTTCATGGACACGAGGCTGTCTTTGTCCTCCAGACTCTTGTCTCCCTAGGTCTATACAGACTCTTAGACAAGCAGAGCTCTATAGTGGCTAGCTACAGTCTTTTCAGCCATGTCTTTGGAGAAAGATGCTTTAATGTCACCTATATTGGAGTTGAAATTCAGAGATTGGTCATGTTTGCTGGTTCATATCCAAAGCTCTGTACAGGGTAAGACTTTGAGGTAAGCCCAAAGGTTTAGATAGGTAAGAATGTATAGCTGGTTCTGGGGAAAACCTTGGATCTGTTTGCAAGCATCCAGTACTTTCTGGAGAATGATGTGGCCATCTTTCTGGTGCTAGATGCTAGGCTCTTCAATTTTCCCCACACATCAATCTTGTTTCATGCATTTAGGCTATCTCTGGATATAACTCCTCTTTTAATCAGCAATGCAGAAACACAGATACCAGACTCTGTCCAGAAAGTTTAACCTTGAGCTACTATTGTCTCATTTCTGTCAAAGGTTCAAATGAGAGAATGAATGGCTAAGAAAGATGGGTGAAACGTTGGGCCATCCATTAACTCCTTTACAAAAAATTCTCTTCATTTTCTATCTAGTTGGGGAATCTTTGACTTAGCTCCTATAGACATCCCTTCACCGAATTTCACAGTTAATATTTGCTGCCATTTAGGGAATGCCTACTATGTATCATGCTCTGAACTAAGTATGTGTCTCTAGTCCCTTACACAAACTTTCATGGTGGAGTTTCAGGCCCATTTTACAGATAGGGGAAACTGATTCAAAGATCACTTAATCTATGCCAAGCAATTAACTCAACACTCCATTTGTTCATCATAATCTGCTGTATTTTTCTCCCCTAAGGAAAGCATTATTGTCACCTGAGTACCATAAAATCTCCCTATATGGCATGCATTACATTTGTCTCCAAAGTAGAAATAACAGTACCAACATGCAGATTCCTTCTACAATCTATATAATTCTCTCCATAACCCCCAAATCTGTGTTACGTCTATTTCTTTTAGATGAGGGAAAAAATTTAAATAATGAAGACTTGCCTAATCCAGGTAGAGGACCAGAATTTTTTTAAAGAACTTTGTGGGGGTGCCTGGGTGGCTCAGTCTATTAAGTATTGGACTCTTGATTTTGGTTCCCCATGTGGGGCTGTGTGCTGTCAAACAGAGCCTGCTTGAGATTCTCTCCCTCTCTCTCTGCCCCTTCCCAGCTTGCGCGCATGTGTGTTCTCTCTCTCTCAAAAATAAACTTTAAAAAAAACTTTGTGGCATTTCTCCAATGGCTCAGTGTGGCTCACAAAATTAAACTGTGTTGGATTTCACTGTGCCCTGTTTTGGATAGAGAGACTGTTGATTACAAGCAGCCACATTTGAGCTAATATGGACTTACGAGGTTGTCTCAGAGCTCACAGGAGAGAGAAAGTTAGATTAGGTCTTCGAAAGCAGTTTGAATTTTATTATCCAAGAGGTGATTTCAGAATTAGTTCATAAAGACAGAAGAGGAAGATGTTCATCCATTTCTAAACCATTAAATGTCACCAGGGTAAAGTATTGGTTTCCATCAACGTGCAAATAACCAACCAGAGATGGTCATTTTTCTCACGTGTTCATTTTTGGCCTGTCACATAGGGTTCTTCAAAATGAAATATGACTTTTAATAAGAAAAAAAGTTAATCACTAAAGATCCTTCTTATTTGAAGGTTTAACTAATGCTATCAATCACACGAGCCCACGTAGAGATAAATGTTGCTCAGTATCCATTTATCCTTCTTCCTTCCCTCGCCTTCCTTTTGGGTTGCTTGAGCAATAAATGTCTTCTCTCTTCCTGAATTTATAGTAAACTTTTTGTGACCAGGACTTGCATCGAATCCCAAATCTCTTACTCTTTAGAGCTTAATAGATAGAGCATGCTGCACCCTGGTGACGCTCCATAAATATTGCCAATGGCAGGGATGACATTTCAGTGGTGAATGCCTGTCAAAGAAATGCTATGCAAGAGGGATTTTTATGGACAGCAGCACGGTAATGGAATACAGATCTGCAGTGCATCACCAAATATTGACCTAAAACCAAACAAGGCTGGAAGCTTATTGACAAAGCGTGGGTCGCAAACCTTGGAAGAAGCGGGCAGCTTTAAAAAGGACAGATGTCAAGGCCACTCAACATCTTGGCATGGCTGAGAAGGTGTGCCACCCATCCATCAGCCAGTCAGTCAACATTTACTGAATGCCAGCAAAGAAAAGCATGTAATGCTAGATCCTGATACCACACAGGAAGTCAGTTATATCTGTTCTGCATATTAGTGAGGTTCATTAAATATGCATGATTTTCTACCTGTTTGCAATTTGGATTACTACTACTACTACTACTACTACTACTACTACTATATTATTATTATTTTGCTTGGCCATCTGTATCTCTCTGCTAGCAAGCTAGGAGGAAATTTACTCCCTTTGCAAATTTCTCATCTGTGTTTCAAATATATCTCTGGAGCTCAGATACTTCATGTAATTATTAAATGGTTCACAGTAGAATAAATACACTGGCTCTGCTTAAAAAGGAATAATCCTACAAAATCAAATTTAACACTGGGCAAGAAATTCTAATATACCTACCCCCTACAAGCAGTTCTGTATACGCATGAAGTTTGCTTTCATAAACAGTCCTTGGCTGGCAGTTTTAAATTTGTTGTTGAAGAAACGTGTACTTGAAGGAAAACAAGTTAATAAATAAGTACAGAGGGGATGATAGGGTAGTTTAAAGCGTGAGGAGAGACACTCTGCTATTGAACTTGGTTTCCCAGCCAGAGGAACCCTTTACTCGCTTGCTTGAGAGTGCCCTGGGTCGTGCATTTTCTTTTCTATTTCCCATTGCAATGTGGAGCAATGTGAGCTGCCACGTTTTCCTGCACGGCAATTGCTTCTGAGTTCTAACCCGCCTTTGCGCCAGCCAGTGTGGCTGGAAGAGTAACAGCAGCAAGAACATGGTGGGCAGCATCTGTGGCCCTTTAGCGGAGTTTCAGTGCGTGCTGAAACTACCATTTCTTAGGAACCCCCAGTCCGTTGCAGAGATGGGTGATGGATTTGGGGCTTACACCCAGAGGAGAACACCTGAGGAAACGGGCATGCCTTGGTGGCTGCAGAACTGGCCAGGGGCTCATGCTGGAGGAGCAGTAAACACAGCTCCAGCCAAAGGCTGGTGCTGGGCTTGAGACTCCCGGAGCCTCTGGGAAGCAACATTCCCTGAGTGTAATGAGAGAAGGGTCCTCATCTATCCCAGTTTCCGATCCAATCACAAAATCTCTCCTCCTTTCTCCTAATAACCTATGCGATCTTTTCATGCACACCTCTTCCATGAAACCTTCTTAGAATGCTGCCCTCATCCCAGTCTCTAACTCCCAGACCGGGTGTCCAGGTTACCTCCTGAATATGTCTGCACCTCCTGCCTCCCCTCCTTCACCTAAATTGTACCCTCACTCTGGAATATACCCCTTAACTCTACCAGTTACCTTCCTTCGCATACTAGAGTAAATGCCATTCATTCAGGGAAAGAAGCCTGTCCCCACTTCTGCTAGAGATAATTTTGCATTGCATCATACTGTCCAAGCCATCTTTGTTATGAGGCAGTGTGGGTAATGACCCCCTCACTGGTGTCAAATCCTGTCTCTACCACTTACAGCTATATGACCTTGCACAAGTTACTTAGCCTTTCTATGCCGCCATTTTCAAAATGGGGATAATCCTGATAATAGCTATGTGTTTTTTTTTTTACGATTTCTTTTAATGTTTATGTTTTAGAGACAGAGAGACAGAGTATGAGCAGAGGAGGGCTGGGGTAGGGGGAGACTCAGAATTGGAAGCAGGCTCCAAGCTCTGAGCTGTCAGCACAGAGCTCAACACACAGCTCAAACTCACAAACTGCAAGATCATGACCTGAGCTGAAGTTGGATACTCAACCCCTTGAGCTACTCAGGCACCCTGATAGTAGCTATTTCAAAGGGTTATTATGAGAACTGGATTAATACATGCAAAGCACTTTAAACAGTGCTTTAAACATAGTAGCCACTTAATAAACAGTTATTTTAGCCCTAGCTATGCTTAGCACTGTGGTGATCTGGGCATCTGTCTCCACTCAGAGGACACTTCGCAAGCTCCTTAGAAGCTCGCATACCAAAGCTAATAGTTTCATAAATACCAAACTAAATTGTGCCCCATGCTTTTTAAAATTTTCTTATTATGGAAAACAAATCAGAGATCTACAAAAGTACACTGAAATCTCATGTACCTGTGATAGGCCTTAGCAATTATTAACCCATGACCATTATTTTCTGTATTCCTCCACTCATTCTCCTTCCTCCTACCCCAAACCTCAAGAGAATACCAGACAATATTCCATCCAGAGGGAATTTTCAATAAACTTATCCTACACTCATGGGAAGGATGCTATATTCAATTTCTCCTTGTGCCAAGAAGGAATCATCTCCAGGACAGATCCAACCTTTCAGACCACAGGTCTCCCTAGTCCTGGGGGCTTGTATTTTGACCCAGTTTCTTTCCTTCCATAAGCATTTACAATAGTAATTAGGTTTGGAGGGGTCATGATTTGAATGACCATCCAGTCTTCATAAAAACAAACCATGGTGGATGAGGACCTTTGAACATGACTTGATAATTGGGAAAAGCCCTATTTATAGGTCAATGTGGCTCCTGTGTCTTGAGTTAGTGGCTTCCTTCCAGGCAAGGATCCTACACGCCTGACTCATTATACTGTGTCTCAGGCAATTGGACACTGGGGAATTTTTACCGCTGACGATGAAGAATTGTATTGCAATAAGCCCTAATTAGTCCTGGTTAGAGGATTTCAGCCAGTTTCAAATTGAAGTTTCAAGAACAAGTTTGCAAATGAAAACATTTCAAATAGAAGCCAATTCTATTTTTTCTTCTTCTTTGTTTATTTAAAAAATAGTCTTACAGCATATCACATGGGCAGATTTGCTTAGGGAGGCTGTGTTGGGTTCAGAAAATGGGATGTGGCAGAGAGGGGTGGGCCACTGTGTTGGTTATATTTTTGTGCCTGCATCAGTCTGTCAAAGATTAATTTAGTATCTACTAGAAAGAAGGCAAGTGACACATGTATTGCTCCCACCTTGCTACCATGTGGACAATTGGTACTCAGTCATGTTGAAACCAGGCACTCCCTCTTTGTCCTTCTCAGTACAATGGTCCAAACCACCATTACCAATTATGTATTGCCCCCGGCTTAGTGACATCTGTTTGGGAACTTCGCATCTTTGTGTCTGAAAATGGTTTATTTGCTAAGGGTAAGTGAGGATCTTGCATTGTAAGTTGTGGAGGCTATGAGAACTTCATGTCAGAAGTTCTCAGACCTTCGTGATACATCCTCATCTCCTGAGCACAACCTTTCAAATTCTGCATGATAATTTTCAAGCTGCTGAAGAAGCTGCTGAAGAGTAAATTGTGCTGTTGAACATCGGTAATGATCTTTTTAAAAATGTTGCAAATTGGGGCACCTGGGTGGCTTAGTCTGTTAAGCGTCCGACTTTCGCTTAGGTCATGATCTTGCAGATTGTGGGTTCGAGCCCCGCGTCGGGCTCTGTGCTGACTGCCAGCTCAGAGCCTGGAGCCTATTTCAGAGTCTGTATCTCCCTCTCTCTCTGACCTCCCCTGCTCACGCTGTCTCTCTCTCTCTCTCTCTCTCTTAGAAATAAATAAAAATATTAAAAAAAATAAAAATGTTGCAAATTTAACTGCTTTTTCTTCTTTATTCTTTTCTGTATCTTTTGTAATTGCCAACCCCCTAACCTATGTGCCCTCTCTGTCCCCCAGTCACATTCTGGTCAACTTGCTAATTGTAGGGACAGAGAATAAGTCGCCTGGTCCACTGGGGACCCATCTCTGGCTACTATCTGGCCATGATACTTTCTGTCTTTTATCATAAAAATGATTTTTATAAAAGAGTGGTACAATTTTGATTTAAAAACCTGTCTGAAGCTTGGGTTCAAGTGTTGGCTTTGACACATCCTAGTTTGACCAGGGAAGAGACACACAACCTCTCTGAGCCTGTTTCTTTATCACTGAACAGAGAGTGGCAACATTTATTTTACCTACATGAGTTTGCCATGGGAAGTAAAAGAAATGAGTTAAGTGATGTACACATATCATTATACCATTAATTGAAGTTCATACGGTTCTTATGAACTTTATCCAAGAACATCAATAATAAGGAAGCACTAGGTTTAAAGTCTAGTTGATTTTGAACAACCAAGTCACACATATTTATTTCTCAGTATTTCTTACATGCAATCAACCATATAGGCAAGAATTTTACTTGGAGAAAAAAGAGACTGTACATTTAGTAGCAAAACCAGTGGAAGAAAAGTCATACTTTTGGATGGACCATTGGGTAGTGTAACATGGTGGTATGCCAAGCAATACTTCAAACCTGTCAGTTGATGTTACCACATTGCATATTTGAAAATGTCTAAGAGAATAGATCTTGAAAAAACCTCAACAGAAGAAAAACTATTTTTTTTGGTACTATGCGTGGTGTCAGATGCTGACTAGACTTAATGCAGTGATCTTCTTGTAATACATGCAAATATCAAATTGCTATGTTGTATACCTGAAATTAATATACTATATTATGTCAATTTTACTTTAACTAAAAAAAATACTTCAAACCTTTGAGAATTATGCTCACTGCTCAGTTGCAAAGAACTACATGAACCCTTATAAGGTTACAGCAGAAGCACTTTTCAAAATCATGTAGAAACAGAGCAGAGAGGCCAAACAGTTCTCTTCAACAGATCAAATGGAAATAGCACTTTTTTTTTTTTATCATCTTGTGGCAAGTTGAAAAGGATTTCTGATTCTTTCTATTGTCTTTTTAAAATGTTTATTTTTGCAGAAAGAGAGAGACAGAGATCGAGTGCAAGTGGGTGAGGGGCAGAGAGAGAGGGGGACATAGAATCTGAAGCAGGCTTCAGGCTCTGAGCTGTTAGCACAGAGCCCGATGTGGGTCTCAAACCCATAAACTGTGAGATCATGACCTGAGCTGAAGTCAGACGATTAACTGACTGACCCACCCAGGTATCCCTCTTTTATCTTTAATAAAGTGGCAAATAACTCCCAACTCAACTGAACAAAATAGTCCCAAGACAATTCTAGAGGAACATTGCCGCATTAACAAAATCCAAGAATTTAGAGAATGTAGCTATGAAGGAGAAAAATCACAGTATAATTTAGGGAAGCACTGAGATTATTTTAATGGTGATAGTGAAGCTTTAAAAAACAGAGTCAAACAAAACCCCCAGATCTAGGGACGCCTGGGTGGCTTAGTCGGTTAAGCGTCCGACTTTCGCTTAGGTCATGATCTCGCAGTTCGTGGGTTCGAGCCCCGCGTGGGCTCTGTGCTGACTGCCAGCTCGGAGCCTGGAGCCTGTTTCAGTCTGTGACTCCCTCTCTCTCTGACCCTCCCTGCTCACGCTGTCTCTCTCTCCTAGAAATAAATAAAAACATTAAAAAATAAATAAATAAATAAATAAATAAATAAATAAAAATAAAAACCCCAGATCTAAAGTCAAAGGCGGTCCCTGAGGCCCAGTATACCTGTTGAACCAGTCGTCTGTGTATCGAGGGTAGGGATAGGGGTCATTGCCGCTGAAGTCATAGCTCGCTTCCGCATTCTGAAAAACACAAGGCGTCTCATTAGGTCAGTCAAGCCAGATGGACAGACCAGAGAGGGTGCAGTAAGACATGACTGTGTGATGTTTACAGGTCCTCTGTGGAGTGCTGTGTTAATGTTCCTTTCTGGGCCAGCCCTTGCAAAGGGGTGACAGAGCCAGCGTGTCCATGGATCTCTCTGTCCCTCCCTTTATCCTTTTTCCAGCCTTCCTCATTCCGTTCCACTTCAGGCCCTCAATGAACTAGCAAATGTGAGTCCTGTGCTCTCCAGGACTGTCTCCATTTTAAGTTGAGTTACTATCTGTAGGTGAATGGGGTTCACTTAGAATCCAGGATTTATGTTACGCTTCCTGGGCTTGATGGTCAGAATGTTCTAGATCTTATGTCACAAGTGAGGCAGCCTCTGGAGTTTTCTTGCTTTGTGCAAAAATCTCACTTCAGCTTCCTGCTTCAGACCGACATAGGCTTGTCTCCTTTATACTTATGGGTGTTAAGCCTCTGCCCAAGCGCCTAACATCAGCACAATATCAAACTCATTTATTCACTCAACAAAGGTCAGTAAGAGTCGAATACATGCCAGTGATTATGCCAGATGTGGGAACACAGTGGTGCCATCCCTGTCTTTGTGTAACTTATAGCCTAGTTGGGGGCACAGACATCAATCAAATGACCAAATACATAAATATACAATTACAAATTGAGAATACTCTTATACCCTGCAATATTCAGTTAGAAGTTTAAATTCTATGCACTCTAATACCTCCATTTTTCCCTTTGAGAATATTCTCCTCACAGAAATCAATTACATATCCACTTAGTTTTCCATTTAGGTGTCTAGTTGGCTGACATTTGATTTTGGTTTCTGATGGGAAATGATCCCACCTTTTGGTGCCTAATTCATCCCTTCCCACTGCCTTCTCTGCTTGCCTGGAATGCTCAGAATGAGAATCCCATGTTCCTCCGCTCTGTTTCTGAGCTCTTCAGTAAAGATCCAGATGGCTTCCTGATCCACAGTATACATTTGGCTAAAAAGCACTAGATTAGATATATATTCCAGTGTGGGCATTTCTTGATTCCATGGGTCCTGAGACATTTTCAAGAATTGTGCCCTTTTATGAGGTAAAACACTTCAGTTTGTAAATCTAATGCATTAGCGGCATAATGTTTTTCAAAGCAAATTGATGAGTTCTATTAGTTTGTATTTCCATTTGCTGGATGGACAAAAGGCTATTAGTCACCAGTAGTTGTAGGAATCAGAAGTATAATACTAATTTATTTAAATAAATGTTGTGTTTGGGATAGACAGCACCCTGAAATTTGTGTTTTTAATTTTTTTCCAGTTTTTATGATTTAAATTCCAGTTAATTAACATGAAGTGTAATATTAGTTTCGGGTATAGGATATAATGATTCATCACTTATATACAACACCTGGTGCTCATCACAAGTGCCCTCCTTTTTTTTTTTTTTTTTTTTAATATTTTTATTTATTTCTAGGAGAGAGAGAGAGAGACAGCGTGAGCAGGGGAGGGTCAGAGAGAGAGGGAGTCACAGACTGAAACAGGCTCCAGGCTCTGAGCTGGCAGTCAGCACAGAGCCCGACGCAGGGCTCGAACCCACGAACCGCGAGATCATGACCCAAGCGAAAGTCGGACGACCAACCGACTAAGCCACCCAGGCGCCCCGCAAGTGCCCTCCTTAAGACCCATCACCCATTTAACTCCCATCCCCCATCCACCTTCCCAATTAGTTAAGAATCTGTTTAAGACTCCAGTTAAGAATATGTTTCTTGGTTTGCTTCTCTGTTTTCTTCCCCACTATGTTCACCTATTTTGTTCCTTAAATGCCACATATGAATGAAATCATATGGTATTTATCTTTCTCTGACTGACTTATTTTGCTTAGCATAGTATTTTCTAGCTCAATCCATGTCACTGCAAATGGCAAGAGTTCATTCTTTTTGAAGGCTGAGTAATAATCCCCTATATATCTATATATCTCACATCTTCTTTATCCATTCATCAGTCGATGGACATTTGGGCTCTCTCCATAGTTTGGCTATTGTTAATAATGCTGCTATAAACATTACAGGTGCATGTATCCCTTTGAATCAGTATTTTGTATCCTCTGGGCAAATACCAAGTAGTGCAATTGCTGGATCAGAGGGTAGTTCTATGTTTAACTTTTTGAGGAGCCTCCATACTGTTTTCCAGAGTGGCTGCACCAATTTGCATTCCCACAAATAGTGTAAGAAGATTCCCCTTTCTCTACATCCTCGCCAATACCTGTTGTTTCCTGTGTTGTTAATTTTAGCCATTCTGACAGGTGTGAGGTGATACCTCATTGCATATTTTAAAATATTTATTTATTTTGAGGGAGAGAGAGAGCGCACAAGCAGGAGAGATGGGTAGAGGGAGGGAGGGAGGGAGAGAGAGAGAGAAGAGAGAGAATTCTGAGCAGGCTTTGCACTGTCAGTGCAGAGCCCAATGTGGAGCTCAATTCCATGAACTGTGAGATCATGACCTGAGCTGAAATCAAGAATCAGAGGCTTAACCAGCTGAACCACCCAGGCAACCTCATCTCATTGTGTATTTGACCTGTATTTCCCTGATGATAAGTAACATTCAACATCTTTTCATATGTCTGTTGGCCATATGGATGTCTTTTGTGGAAAAAACATCTATTCATGTCTTCTTCCTTTCTCTTAAGTGGATTTTCTGTTTTATGGGTGTTGAATTTTTAAGTTCTTTATATTTTTTGGATAGTAACCCTTTAGCAGATATGCCATTTGCAAATATCTTCTCCCATTCCAAAGGTTGCCTTTTAGTTTTGTTGATTGTTCCTTCACTGTGCAGAAGCTCTTTATCTTGAGGAGGGAGTTTATTTTTGCTTTTGTTTCCCATGACTCAGGAAACATGTCTAGTAAGTTGCTGCAGCCAATGGCAAAGAGGTTACTGCCTGTTTTCTCCTCTGGGATTTTGACAGCTTCTGGTCTCACATCTAGCTCTTTCATCCATATTGGATTTATTTTTGTTTATGGTTTTAAATTTTTTTAATTTAAGAATTTTTGGTTTTATTGAGGTATCGATATACTTCATGTATAAGGAGTTTGGGCATATACATACACCGACGATAACATCACCCCAAACAAGGTGCCGAAAGCATGTTCATTGCCTCTCCAAATTTCCTTTTGTTCTTTTGTGTCTGTATGTTATTTTGTTCTTGTCTTGGTGAAAATATTTAACATAGTTTAAAGCACACAATACTGTATTATTGACTGTGTTGCACAGCACAGTTCTAGAACTTACTCATGTGCATAACTGAAACTTCAAAAATCAATTCCTCATTCTCCACTTCTCTTACCTCATTCAAAATTTGAACCAATCATTGCATTTTCTGTGTTGAACAATCCTATCTTTTTTTTTTTTTTAATCTAGGTCTTCTTTTAACACCTGGTCACCAGAGAGGACAACTTCCTATCTTCGCTGGCCATAATTATTGGCTCCAAATTATGTGTTCCTCCTTCCCCCCTTAAGTCCCAAACTACACTCATTTATTTACCATTTTAAAAGGTTTAATTCTCTATATGGTCTATATTTCCTGTCTCTAGGAGACACTCTCAGATTTGGCATGTTTTTCTGATGTGTTGTTTTATTTTCTTACTTTTCTTGAACTGTTTGGATTTCAGTTCTTTTGAGGGGTATTGTTTTGAAATAGTTACTATATTCAGTTACCCCTAACCTTCTCTGAATTTTTGCAACAAGAGCATTCTTAGGTAGAATTGATGCATGGAATATAGAGAGAAACCCAAGTTAATGCTTTTTCTTTGGGGCTTGAAACCTGAGATTAAAGCCTAATTAACGTATTGGGAAAACTGTATGCTAAGCCTGGTTTGTTTCTCTACAGAAGACAGAAAAATTGCCTGGTGTAGGCAAGTTGAACAGAACATTCAACTAGTCGCTATTGTGGGGCCCTCAGCAGGGGCTCTCTTCCTTCTGTTCTGGAGTGGGATGGGGGTATGTTGGAATGTCCAACATCAGAGAGATCTGGGACTCATCTTAGGACAGGGGTGTGTTGTTGCAGATCAGTAGTGGCTCCCCGGGATGTCTGAGTTCAGGGACTTGGGGTGGCCCCACTCTGCATTTCTTTGACTGTCAGTGTGAAGCAGGGGGCAAGAGAATATTCTGTGGGAGGCTGGCAAGGCAGAGAGTGTGACAGTAAGAACCAGCTGGCCTAGAAAGCTCGGGAGTTAGGACACTGAGGATCCAGAGTTCAGGCAGGATCCACATGAACCAACGACCAATCAGTGAGAATGGGGATGCAAGAGTGGAATCCAGGGGTACAGACGATGAGATGTTAGCACGAGCACCCCGCATCCTCTCCTCAGTGCTGTGCTGGTCCTTTGAAGCTCAAGGACAATTCTGGAGACAGCAGGGTGGGGTAACACCTGAACTGACCAAGGTCAAATTTCTGCCTTGATCCAGTGCAACCAGGTTGGCAGATAAGAAGCTAAATTCCATTAGAGAAAAGAAAAGTTGAAATTTTCTGCACCTCTGTGTTTGCTGCCTGATTGCCCTTTTCACAAGCTGTTCACCCTGGTTCACTTTTCTGATTTATAATTATTACCTGTGATCAGGACTTAGGCTTTTTGGCTCCAATTCCTGATCCTGGAGAAAACGGTTTGCCCTGAGTTGGGTTGGGCCGGAGGGGACATTGAAGAGGTCTAATGGCAGAACTTGCAGCTGAGAATCCACAGAGCCCTGAGCCCACTTTTATAACAAGAGAAAGACCTTGTATTGTCTGGGGTCAAATTTACTTCCGAATGTGAAATGGTTGGTGACTTACAAACTTTTTTTGGTCATCTTTTAGTTAATTTGGTGACTAAGGCTTAATTCCTTGTGTAAGAGTCTACACTGAGCATTAAGGAAGGCAAACAGTTGTGCGTGTATGTCTTTTGGCTAAAAATCAAATGGTTTATAACAAGAAAGAACAGTAAGCAATTTTTTGTAAGTGCTCTGTTTATACTTTTATGGCCCAAACCAAATTATTTATTTATTTGAGTTACAGTGTTGCCTTCCATAAAATTATTTGTGTTCAGGAATAAATTAAACTGGCCTTGAGTTATGCTGGAATTTTCTAAAATAGCCATTAACATGGACATTTAGGGGGAAGTGGTGTCTCTGTAAATTTAATGCTCTGGTCATTCCAGGCTAAGCCAGCCACTTGTTTTGGTTTGAGTTCTTCCATAACTTCTTTTGAAAATGCATTAGTCTTATTTGCTTGCTTTAGAAAATACTAACTGTTTAGCAAACATAATTTAATCACAGATGATTCAGGATCAGGATGATTCAGAGTCATCACGAAGAACTTGAATTATCATTGTCCCATCGTGCAGAAAGTGAGAAGGCTGGACTGAATCCAAACTGACCTCAGGGCTGCCTTGAAGGAAGTTATTTCTGGAAGAAACTTCTGATAATGGCTCATTTCTCTTATAGGAGTTGAATGCTAGAGGAAAAAATAAACCCTCTGGTATTTAATAATTTTAAGGCTTAATTTCTGAATATTTGACTGCAGAGTCAGAAAGCAGGACTAGATTAGCCCGTAGAAAGGAATCTTAATAGTTATGACTTTGGTTGTTGTTTGTACTGTGAGTTTTCCATCAGAAAGCTGCCTGCACTTTAAGCTTCCTGAACATTAAGCTAAGAAAGTACAAGACCTTACTTATTTTCAAGTAATCTTCTGACTTCTTATGTCCCAGGTGCCACCTTTGTGTAGCCATCAAAGTCATAGGCCGACAAATGCCACACATCAGATGCCAGAGCTGGTCTCACTGTGAAAGCCAGTGGTGAACCCAGTGGCAACCATGTCCCTGGCTTTCACATACACAGAGAAGCTTTTAAGACCTCCCCGAGACTAAACCTGGCTCCAGCACTGCCACTGTTACCCCAGATCTGGAAGTTAATGCCTCTGGGACCTGCGGACTATCCCTGTTGGGGTTGTACACAATAAATGTGTCTGTAGGCATCAGCTTGGACTAGAGAAAGGGAGAGAAGCATTCAAGCCAGACAGATCTGGTGTCAAATATAAGCAGTTTGTTCTTGGCAATTATCTTGTGTCCTGGAAACCTTAGTTTACTCAACTTTAAAATGCAGATGATAAAATGTAAGTACCTGGTTGCTGTGAGGATAAAATGAAAGAATCGATGTAAGCTAGCAAGTGCATTGTCCCAAAGTGTGAGCACTCTCTCACTCTTACTTCTTTTGTGTCCTTCACTTTCTTTGATCACCTATAGCAAGAGTCACAAAATATGGTATGTACCAAATCTCGCTCAATACCTGTTTTTGAAATTAAAGTTTTATTGGAACATAACCGGGTCTATTTGTTTAATTGCCAATGGCTGCTCTCAGACTCCAACAACAGGCTGAAGCAGTTGTGACAGAAACCAACAAATCTTAAAATATTTACTTTTATAGCCAACTCAGGCTGGCCTCTGAGAGCCTGAGGTCTACACTATAGCATCTCGCCCAGTCGTTGTCTTCCTGAGGGGACTCCTTTGTTTTGAGACATACCCATCCCATGTCCCATCCTGTCTAGGTGGGCTGTAGCTGCTGAAAAGGAATCTGATATACACTAGCCTTACTATGTTGCTAGGAGTTTGACATTGACCTCTCCTGGGTCTCATGCCAGTCAAAGGTGGTTCATCAGGTGTTACTGTGGTCAGAAACTGGTGGGGACACTTGTGGAGGCAGAAGGGAGCATCAGGCTGGGATGGCAGGGAAGCCTCATCACTATTTCCACCATTCCCCTGTCCATCACTGGTTGAAGTCTGTTTCTAGGGGCAACAACCATCTAGGTCTTTGTCTTTCCATCTACCAGTGTCCTGGCTTCCACACAAGGCCTTACCCACCTTCCATTTTGAAGTACGATGCTGCATTGACATTATGACAATACTTTGCTTTCCTCAGAGGCAATATAATTAACATGGGTCCACGGCTGTGAGTGAACACTTATCTTTAGAGCATCAAGGAGCAACCTCTGTGGCCTGACTACAATATTAGGAATGTGGTATTTTTTAATATCAGGGCTGCCCATGCACAGTTGTGCAGGTTGTGTCTTGCATAAGGGTGCACTTGACTCCACAAGCTGTGTGCCCTGGGGTGGGGTTTTAAAAAGATAATTGGCCAGCCCTGGGGTGGGGGCACCATTTTCTCATTTGTTAGCCTAGAAGGGAGCACGTTTCCTAATTTGTTTGCCTGGAAGGAGGATGCAGTTTCGCAACTCATCCACCAGTAGGGGTGTGCTTCCTTCAATTCCACACATATACATGTAAGTACTACCATGTCCATGAACCACGGCAAGTAGATCTCCCTAGTTAGAATCATCTATAAGCTCACACATTAAAGAAATTGTACCAGGGAGACAAGATGTGCCCTGTGAAATGTCAAGGAATACCAGACTTCAATAATATCTCAAACAATGGGAGTTTATGAGTACAGTGTGGTATATTGTTAATCGCCAATGAGATTCCTACAGATATAGGATCTCAGAACAAGAAAGTACATCCATCCCATTTGTCCCTTTATTCTGGCTTGCCACTTTCCCTGAAGGCGTTTAACCAAATAACCCAGCTAGGAGCTGTGTAACTGTATTAGCTGAAATTGCACTGAGCTCATGGACTAATGAAAGAGAAATGAGCTTCCCCAGATAGACTTGCAAACTGCAACCATATTGCCCCAGAACAAAGCTCGTCTGTATGGAAACTGAGCAGCAAAATAGCCCAGTCCTTTAGAGTCTGCAGAATTTTGCTGTTGTGCTTACTTGCATCTAATATGGTCATGGCTGAATGTTCCCAACTGTGCCTATTTTGATTTTCCTCAAATAATTCTCCCACATGTGCTGCTTTAACGGTAATGTTCAGCTCACTTTTGACTGAAACTAACATTAACGGGATTTATGTCTATATTAAGTCTGGCTGTAAAACTTAATGAAATTTAACATTTCTCCAGCACTCAAAAATTTAAGAAAAAGATGCATAGTCAGAAAATTGTTTGAAATTTCTTTTTTCTACTCCTAAGATTGCAAGAGTTGTGTGTTTTTCCAGTGATGGGATGTTATCTCATGATGGATTTGACACCTACTTCCATCACTTCCTTCTTGCTCTGGTAAATTCCAGTAATTTAGTCACTCGAGTATTCTTGGGGTAAGAGAAGAACGTAACATCATAGTCAGGCCGGGCAAGCATCACTATGTCCCCAGGCCATGTCCTGGACCACTAGACTTTTTATATTTTCCAAAGCTAAGCAGCTCCTTTCTTGGCCTGCAGGGTTGCTTTTATCAGCAAGTCAGAGAGAGGTTCTAAGCAGTACACATAAGAAGAGAAAATAATGTTTATTCCCAATGGTTATCACAGAGGCTTAAAAATGAGTGCCCTTTAAGGGCGCCTGGATGGCTCAGTCAGTTAAGCATCTGACTCTTGATTTCATCTCAGGTCGTGATCTCACAGTTTGGGGGGATTGAGCCCTGCTTGGGATTCTCTCCCTCCCTTTCTCTCTGCCCTGTCTGTAACTTGCACACATGTGCCCTCTCTCTTAAAATAAACAAACATGAAAACAATTTAAGAAAAAAAGAATGAGCACATTTTAGTTTTCAAAGGAGTTAAAATCTCTTATTTAATGTTCTCCCAAACCTTAGGGATAAGAGAGCAGATGGTACTGAAGGAAGAGGTGGGGCTATGTCTAAGAAACAGTCAGAGGAATACCTCTGTAGATTTATCTCTGCCTCTCCACATCTTGACTTGTCTTATCACTTCAGAAGGCCAGTGAAATGGGTTCTGGCTAGATGAGGCTGATTCCCACCCACAAAATTTAAGATCTTCCCTGAAAGTGTGAATTCCTGGGGCTGATCTTCATTGAGAAGAAGCTGCCACTCACTGTAGTTAATCTCTGAGGGCTGGCTCGGTCCCGTTGATAGGGTCTCACACTTGTTCAGACAGAGTTTACATCTTTATTATCACTAGCTGCCAAGACAGATTTAGCATTTCCTTTAATTATGGTTGGAGACTACAAGCCACAATATTATTAGCAAGACCTGTGAGCTTGTCACCAACACGTATTTTCATATCACGTTACAGTTGTTGCAGATAGGCTGAAATTATTTTTCTACTCATTCCTACCTGCTACTAGATTTTGTTGTTCAATGCATTTAGAAAGAATGATACATATACCATTTCACACTTGTATTTTTACACATTGATAACTGTGTTTCAACATAGTTGCTTTCTTTGATTCTCTCATGTATTTTGTTTATGAATTTAAAATCCTTTTCTGAGAAGGAGGGGAGATAGTTGTGTATGCAGGTGGTTGGTGTGCAAATTGGTGCAATTTCTTGGAAGAGGAATTTGATAATATCTATCAAAATAAAAGATCCACAGACTCTTTGACAAAGTCATCCCACTTCCAAGAATTTATCCTAAAGATATACTTGTACATGTATGAAATACTTGCTTTTCAATGCATTCATGGCAGCATGATTGTAAATGTTCAATAGTGGAGCCAACTTAAATAAACAATGGGGACTCCATAAGATGTCAAACTCTGCAGCCTCAGTAAAGAATGGGGGACCAAGCCTATCATGAACTAATTCCCTAAGAGGTATAGTCAAATAAGAAAGGCAGTGTGTAAGGGTGCCTGGGTGGCTCCGTCAGTTAAGCATATGACTTCAGCTCAGGTCATGATCTTGTGTAGATCATGGGTTCGAGCCCCACATCAGGCTTTGTGCTGACAGCTCAGCTTCATATTGTGTCTTCCTCTCTCTGCCCTTTCCCAGCCTGCACTCTTGTCTTCTTGTCTCTCTCAAAAATAAGTAAATATTGGGGTGCCTGGGTGGCTCAGTCAGTTGAGCCTCAGGTCATGATCTCATGGTCTGTGGGTTCAAGCCCCACATCTGGCTTTGTACTACAGCTCAGAGCCTGGAGCCTGCTTCAGGTTCTTTGTCTCCCTCTCTTTCTGTCCCTCACCTGCTCATGCTCTCTCTTTCACTCTTTCAAAATTAAGTAAACATTAAAAAAAAAAGAAGATGCCAATACTATCTTCATTTAAAACAATAAGTAAACATTAAAAAAAATTAAAAGAAAGGCAACGTGTAGAATAGAGTGCCTCGTGTGCTCCTAATTGCACAGAGGAGAAAGATATTCTTAAAACATTTTTTCAAAAAAGTTTATTTATGTTGAGAGATGGGGGGAGGGGCGGGCAGAGAGAGAGAATCCCGAGCAGGCTGTACCATGTCAGCATAGAGCCCTACATGGTGCTCAAACTCACAAACCATGAGATCATGACCTGAGCCTACTGAGCCACCCAGGTGGTTTGAGAGGATATTCTTTATAGTAAATGCATACAGTAAATACATATCTGGAAAGATACCTAAGAACATCTATATGGTACTTTGCCTCTAGGGAGGGTCATAGGGTCTGGGGTGGAAGGAAGACATAATTTTCATGTAATTTTATTCTATGTAATTTTTTTTTTTGCCATAATAACAACAAGTATCACACAATGAGTGGTTGCTTTGTGCAAATGGCTCTTTTGGATGCTTTGTATGCATCAGCTTCTCCTCATGACATCCTTAGGGGGTAGACAATATTCTTCTCAGTTTCATTCTGTGAGCAAGGAAACTGAAGCACAGAGACATTGAGTATTTTGCCTGAGGTCACAAAGAGGAAAAGAGACAGAGTCTCTGACAGCATGGGGCCTGCTTGGGATTCTCTAGAGCTTTCTCTCTCTCTCTCTCTCAAAATCAATCAATCAATCAATCAGGCAGTCTGACTCCAGAGAAACCCTCTTCTAACGGTGCAACCTTGCTGTTCTGCATAAGAACATAACCATCACAGAGGCACCTGGGTGGCTCAGTCAGTTAAGCATCTCACTTCAGTTCAGGTCATGATCTCACTGTTCGTGAGTTCAAGCGCAGCATCAGGCTCTCTGCTGTTAGCATGGAGCCCACTTTGGATCCTCTGTCCCCCTCTCTCTCTGTCCCTCCCTTGCTAGCACGAGCTCTCTCTCTCTCTCTCAAAAAGAAATAAACATTTTTTAACAAGGAGATAACCATCACATACTATTGCATGCATTGTTTAAAAGAGAAAAAATGCCTAGCAAACAGAAGGGAATGATTAGTGTATTTACTCTCTACAATGTCCATGGGTCATTTTGTCTCAATCCAAGCATATATATTGAGCCAATAATTTAACTCCCACCCGGGGATGCACTCACTAAAGAGCCAGGAAGCACCTCTCTTACTTTGCATGATCCATTCATTTTTCAAACAGCATAGTTTCCATTAGTAAACGCTCTCATCCAAGGTAGGTATGACGCCTTTGAAGCCTAAAGCAGCAAATGTGCTTTCAAAGAGAAATCTCCTTCTGCTTTCAACAGCAAGCTTCAAGCTAGTCCCCTTCCCTCTCGATTATGTTGTTCCTCTTAGAAGTAGAACTCTTTTTGAAAACCAAACCTCACAGTATATGTAATAGCATGGGTGACTGGATTTCTCAGAAACTGAAATCTTGGAAATACTTCTTTTTCTTTCTCCAGAGCCTCTTCAACACTAATTGGTGGCCCTCGGATTTCTTAATTTTTTTCTTAATGTTTATTTATTTTTGAGAGAGAGACAGAGTGTGAGTGGAGGACAGTCAGAGAGAGAGAGGGAGACACAGAATCTGAAGCAGGCTCCAGGCTCTGAGCTGTCAGCACAGAGCCCGACACAGGGCTTAGACCAATGAACCATGAGATCATGACCTGAGCCAAAGTTGGATGTTTAACCAACTGAGCCACCCAGGTGCCCCTTGGTGGCCCTTGGATTTCTGAGCACAGTTTGAAAATCGCTGGCTAAGAGAGGTATTTCATGGGATGCATGCACTCTGCACCTTCAATAATATGGTCTTGCAGACCAGACCGTGACTTCTTTCAAAGTGCTCCCCTGATTGTTCTTATTATGCCAACAGCAAGTCTCCATTGCATTCACCGTGTCTTTAATACCTTTCTCCTCCTTGCCTTGTTATCTGGCAAGCACTGGCAGGCAGGGTAGCCAGCTTGAGTTGTTTTCATGGTATTTATTTTGACAGTTACTTTCCATTTATGTCAAGGGATATTGGTTGTTTATCTGTTTGAAATGGTGATTCACAGTTTCCCTTCAAAGCACATTCATTTACGATAAAAGAGGTAAGTCAATTTAAGGAAACCTCCTAGGTAAATAATAGCACTCATGGTGAGAATTGTGCAGGTGTGTTTGGGGCTGGTCAGTGTTTGGGAACCACTGCCATAAAGCACCGGCAATATTACAGCTTCGGATTCTTCTGTTGTCAACAGACTCAGCCTCAAGAGGGGCTAAGAACTAACTATCTGCACTGAAGATCTGAAGGACTAATGGAAAAGACTTTCAATCCTCAAATCTCAATCACATCACTTGTCTTTTCAACATTCTAGCTTCAGTTCTTTACATTCTATAGGCTCTTGGCCTTTATTCATGCATTCAGCCTATCATTTATTTTTTTTCATTGAACAAATATTTCTCGAGTGCCAACTACTTGCCAGTCATGGTAGAGTAGCAAGCCACTTTTGGAGAGGAAGATACACGAGCTGAGGCGCCTTGCCCTTAGCTGTTATGAGCGAGTACGTGAATTATGGATGGATACCCAAGCTTCCGACACAGTCTTTGGCAGCCACTGTGAGTTTTAACTCAGGTTGCTCAGTGGAATTACCCAGGGAACTTTTAGAAGGATGAATACTTGAGTGGCGCCTAGATTCTGATTCAATTGATCTGGGGCAGGGCTTGGGCATTCGTAGTTTAAAAAAACCCAACTCTGGGGCACCTGGGTGACTCAGTCAGTTAAGCATCTGACTTCGGCTCAGGTCATGATCTCACAGATCATGAGTTCAAGCCTTGCGTTGGGCTCTCTGCTGACAGCTCAGAGCCTGGAGCTTGCTTTGGAGTCTGTGTCTCCCCTTCTCTCTGACCCTTCCCATTTATGCTCTGTCTCTTTCTGTTTCTCAATAATAAATAAATGTTAAAAAATTAAAAAAAAAACCCAGCTCTGCAGGTGATTCTGATGTATAGTCAAGGTGAGCTAACACCCTTGTTTATTACTCATATTCTGGTTCCCTTGCTGCATACAGTGTGGCCTATGGATAAATAACACTGACATCACCTGAGCACTTGTTAGAAACACAGAATCTGAGACTATACCCCCAGCTGACTGAATGTGAATCCGCATGTTACCTGCATCTCTAGGGGATTCGTGTATGATTCTTTTATTTGTAAAGTGGGTGCAAGGGGTCAAGCCTGCCTTTGGCCCCTCTCTTCTGCTTACACATCCATAATCTCCCTGTTACACCCACTTCTCCACCCACTTTCTCTCCTCTCCCTTCCACCTAAACTCTCTGACAGGAAGAAATTGAATTTGATAAGCCATTCATATCTTAGCATAAATAAGTTCAGTACGGTGCCTTTTACAGCATTATTTGCATTAGCAGAAGAGAATGGACATGGAAAGGAGCCAAAAAACTCAATTTCTAATAGTAGAGACTGAAGGTTGGTATTTTGGGAGCATCAGGAGTTCTTGGCATCTCTCAGAGTGAAGTGACTTTCCATGGAGAAAGTCAGTTCTGAGAATAGAGTTGTCACAATGGATTACTTGGTTCTGAAGGAGTGGCCTGATGGACCAAGGAAAACAAGAAAGCAAGATAAGGTGTGCAGTTACTACGCATAATATTATGGGCTTCTCTATGCTTCTGGCAGGTGAGAGCTGTCATGGGAATTGATTCTGCAAAAAAGAGTGGAAGTTCAAAGTGAAGGTTTTCCTGCTGTTAAATAATTTTGGATGAATATTAAGGTGTGAATTATTTTTTGCTTCCTGCTGCTTAAAATAAAATTTCTGTCAAAACTTTAAAAATATACCTAATTATAGACAAAACTCAATGCTTTAATAGCAATGAGAATTAAAGCATTTCTTTAAAAATGTGTGTATATTTCAACACCCTCTCAGTTGTACACACCTGCCTCTTTCCTGAAAAGAAACAATGTGTGTTTCCTGGATTCTAACAAGTGTCATAGAAACTAAAGCTAACGATGTAGTAAGTTGTAATTTGGATTTAGTAAAATGAGAGTACACGGAGACAATCACCTCTGAGCATAGATCCTGCTGGAAGCCAATGCTAGCTCACAACTGGTTCAATCAGGTGGTTCAATCAGGCAGGTGGTCGTTCCTCCTGGCCCTGTGCTAACACTGCTGGATCCCCTTCTTCCCCGGGGACCTTCACCGCCAAGATGTCTCTGGGTCCCCACAAGAACAGAGTTGACCTTGAGCGAGTTGTACAAAGGCAGCTCGCAGCAGTGCTGAGAGCCTCTATCACTTCATTACCCGTCATGTCGGGAGAGGGTGACACAGAGGCAGCAGCTATTTCAGGTTGAAGGAAAAGAAAAGATGTGGGTTTAAGAAAGGCAGTCCAAGTTAGTCTTAATAGCTTAATGAGAAGGTGGGAGGAGCAATCTCCCAGGGTGACTTGCAGGGATGTCCTCCGGGACCCGGGACGGTAGAGGGGCGCCCTCGGAGGGGCTGACAGTAGCTGCTGTTGGACCTCACATCTCGTCTGGGAGGAAGATTGAAGGGGCTGGGAGTAGCCTGTTCAAAGGCTCTTCAAGCCCACTTTTCCCAGTCTCACAAAGACAGAGTGTGCTCTTAGTCCCTGTAATAGTAACTGTGTAAATCAGCAGGATGAGAGAGAGACATTGTTTGGAAAGGGAATCAGGAGAGCATCTAGCAGCCAGGGTTTAAATTTGTGTTGTCAAGGTGACAAGGTACAGGTTGATTTGTGTTTCCCCTCTTTTGACTGGGTGTTCTGCGATGTTGTAGAGATAAAAGATCACTGCTTTGCCCCCCTAGGGTCCTTTGTGAGTGTTCCGCTTGCCTTTGAATGGCTGCAGGGTCCCAGGCCACTGGACTATGAGTCCAGATGTCCTGGGAGAGAGGGAGATGCTGCTTTATAGCCCTTCCTGTCTAACTGATTAGACAACTCTGTACCGTCCGCCTCTCCTTATTCAGCCTTAAAAATAGCAAAGAGTTCACCAATAACAGTCACCTCAGCGAAGGGGCTGTTCAGTCCAAATGTGATTTATTGGAGACTATCTCCAAAAAGAATGTTTTTTCCACCTGTCAAAAGCATAGGAACATGAAGAAGAAAAAGATCACTCAAGGGTCTATTGTTATTATACTTACAGGTACAAGTTTTAGGTATAAATCACATACATGTATAAATCAACACAAATTAATGTCAGTTAAAACTCACAATAGTTTTGAGAATTGAGTATTGTAACCCCCACTTTACAGATAGGAAAACTGAGGCTCTGGGGGTGTGTGATTTGCTCAAGGCTTTCCAATTAGAAGTGGTTGACTTTGTTCTAGGAATGTGATCGGACGCAGACTCATTCTCTTCTCTCAGTCTCTCTTCCTGCAAGACATCTGCAGGTCATTCCTACCATAAAACATGGGGGGGGAAATGGTGAGACTCAGCACCCTTGGAATTGGGTGGGAACATTAATACCTGAGATAAATGATATAGCAGCAAGGTGTGTGTGAGGTTCAGGGGGGTCCTCAAGGCTTTCGTTGCCACTTACAGTTGCATCCATAGTAAATCAAGCTCAAAATTTTCCCACAATCTTTTCTCTTGTCTTTTTTTTTTTCAAAGTTAATTCCTGCTTTAGTGATTCTTTTTAGGATAACCTTTCTAATAGGAGATGATGGATACAGAGTGTTATGACCTTGGGAGAGAAGCGCAAAGGAAGACAAGGCCCATTGTAAATATCTCAGTGTTTACAGCTGGGAAAAAAAAAAAAACCCCTAAGTAGATCAGTTCCATTCCATGAAGAAGTTGTTTGAGTCTTACCTTTGAACAAGCCCAATTTCATGTTCCCAGCTAATGTAAAATGTGACACAGAAAAGGACTGATCCCTCACTGTTCTAGAGAAAGATGAAATGCACTTCTGGTTCCTTTCACAGCTGTTCATCATTTTAATTGGTTTTGAAGCCAAAAAAACTTGACGGCGCTTGTGATGGGAATCCAACTTCATAATTCAGAAACTATGGAAAAGTGATTACAGCCTTCATTTGGAGGCTGTGCACATACCTTATTAAGTTGCTACAACGATGGAGTGACAGAATCCACATTAATCACACCATCACTTTGTGCACAGGGGTTGCACCGGTTGAATTATGGGTGCTAGGTTTTTGGGGAAGGAAATACAGTGCTCTAGACCTTTTGGGGATGATATGCCCTCACTCATGGGGCTCCTCACCACCTCGCTACCAGCTTCAGGTTTGGCATTTCTAAGACCCATGGAGAATGCTCATCTTCCTCCTTGTCTTCCTGTTCCATGGCCACCCCCCCACACACACACTGCCCACTCCAATGACTCTCCTTCAGTCCCATCTGAGCACCTCCCTTTTGACCTTCTCATAACTCATAACTGTCCCAATCACAGATACCACACCTCGTTCTCTGCTCTCCACTGCATGGTCTCCTACCCCTTCCTTCACTGACCTTCACAATATCTCACTGGGGTCTGCAAATCCCCTGCCCACTCCACCTTCTCTTTGTGACTTCACCAGCCCATTGGCGCCTGCATACTTTCTATCAGCATCAGACCACATTCCCTAGAGTGGGCAGCACCACTGTCTCACTCTTCGGCTTAACCCCCAAGCCATTCATGATTATTGATCTCTCTCAGGGGTCCCTAAACTTTCTGGAAGGGCCCGCTGGTAAGTGTTTTAGCCTTTGTGGACCATATGATCTCTGTCACAATGACTCACTTCTGCCTTAGGTGAACAAGTTGGTGTGGCTGTGTTCCCATAAAACTCTATTTACAAACAACAACCACAAAAGGGCAATGGGTGGGCTGCAGTTTGGGGGACCCTGTTTTGTTGAGTTGAATTGTGTCTGCTAAAAAGATTTATTGAAGTCATAATCTTGGTATGGAAGACCAAATCTCCTGTGAATGTGACCTTATTTGGAAATAGCACCTTTGCTGATGTAAACAAGTTAAATGAGACCATACTAGGTTAGAGTGGGCTTTAAATCCAATGACTGGTGTCTTTATAAGCATGCCACATGGGAGCACCTGGGTGGCTCAGTTGGTTAAGCATCTGACTCTTGATCTCAACTCAGGTCATGATCTCACAGTTCATCTGCACTGGTGACATGAAGCTTGCTTGGAATTCCCTCCCTCTCTCTCCTTCCCACCCCCTCTGTGCCCCTCCTCTTCTCACTCTCTCATAATAAAGAAATAAACGTTTTAATTAAAAAAATCCATGTGAGGGGATAGAGACAGAGACACGGAGGGAGGAAAATGTCAGCTTGGAGGTGAAGACAGAGATTACAAAGGAAAGCCAAGGAAAGGAAAGCCAAGGAAAGCCAAGGGTTGCCCACAACCACCCAAGACCAGGAGAGAGACATGGAACCAAATCTCCCTCAGAGTCTCTGGAAGAACCAGCCATGTTGTGACCATGACTTCAGACTTCTGGACTCCAGGACCATGAGAGAATAAACTGGTTATAAGCCACCCAGCAATCTAGGAAACATATATAGGACTCCAGGCTCTAGTGTTACCTTCTTGTACACCCTGCCAAGCACTCCATCCATGCCTGTGCTCTGTACTGTTTCATCCGTAGAGAGTTCTTTTCTCCCTAAATCAGGCTAAGCTGAGTCAGCTCAAATATCATCCCATTTAAGAGCTCTCCCCATGTGACCCTCTGTTTTGGCTAGATATCCATCCACAATACTTGCCTCACTTTTCCATCCCGTCCAGTTTACTGTAAGTGGTTCAAGGATGTGGACCATATTTTATTTGATGCCACTATGGGGACATAGAAGATGTCAGTGCATATTCAATGAATGAATGAATGAATGATTGTCAAAAATCATTTTGTTAACTCTAGTCTCATTTGACCATGGAAGTTATCAGGTGGAACTTGCTCATTTTCTACATACTAACAAGATTATTAAAATAAGACAGTTTGTTTTTGGAACTGGGCAGAACGACACAAGCATGCTTCCACAGCGTTTCAAACCTCTAATATTCACCTTTTCATTAGTCATGGTTTTGTGCGTTAGATGTTGACTTCCCTAAACTTCCTTTTTTATGTGCCAGTGTCTTATTACTTTATGTATACCGTGATTAGCTATGGTGATGCTGTATGCAGCATTATTTGCATATTTTAATCGCATTTTTCCTTATTATTTCAGAAAAACAAGGGGAAATTGGAAAAATGAAATAAGCTGACACTAGATATAAAAACAGAGGTCTCATACACTTAATTCAACTGAAACAAGATAGAAATCATTATGTGTGTTGCAAATGGCAAATCTTTAGCCTCAATTGAATACTTACTGAATTTAACTCAGCTGTGTTCAACTGTGATAGAAAAGAAGATAAATTTTTAAATATTTTACCTTTTCGAAGACAAATCATCAAAAATTATATCTAAGAATTTAGATATAATAGGAATTATATAATTATGATAATATTTTTAGCTTTCTTGGAATATATTCATATTATAAACTCACATTAATGAGCAAATTTGGGAACTGCATATGTTTTCAAAAAAATTTCAAATGGAGGCTGTCTTTTTTCCATTGGATGCTCTTCCCTTCTTTGTCAAAGATTAGTTGGCCATAAGTTTGTGCGTCCAATTCTGAGTTCTCTGTTCTATTCCATTGGTCTATGTGTCTGTTTTTGTGCCAATACCATACTGTCTTGGTGATGACAGCTTTGTAGTAGTGGCTAAAGTTTGGGATGGTGATGCCTCCCGTTTTGGTTTCCTTCTTCCATATTACTTTGGCTATTCGGGGTCTTTTGTGGTTCCACACAAATTTTAGGATAGTTTGTTCTAGTTTTGAGAAGAATGCTGGTGCAAGTTTGATTGGGATTGCAGTGAATGTGTAGATTGCTTTGGGTAGTAATGCCATTTTAACAATATTCTTCCGACCCATGAGCATGGAATGTTTTTTTGTTTCTTTGTGTCTTCAATTTCCTTCATAAGTTTTCTATAGGCTTTATCATACAGATCTCCTATATCTTTGGTTAGATTTATTCCTAGGTGTTTTATGGTTTTTGTGCAATTGTGAATGGGATCAGTTTCTTGATTTCTCTTTCTGTTGCTTCATTATTGGTGTATAAAAATGCAACCAATTTCTGTATGTTGATTTTGTATCCTGCAACATTGCTGAACTCATGGATCAGTTCTAGTAGGCTTCTGGTGGAGTCTGTTGGGTTTTCTATGTAGAGTATCATGTTGCTTGCAAAAAGTGAAAGTTTGACTTCTTTACCAATTCAGATGCCTTTTATTTCCCTTTGTTGTCTGATTGTTGATGCTAGGACTTCCAGCACTATGTTAAACAACAGTGGTGAGAGTGGACATCCCTGTCGTGTTCCTGATCTCAGGGGGAAAGCTCTCAGTTTTCCCCCATTGAGGATGATGTTAGCTGAGGGCTTCTCATAGATGGCTTTTATGATGTTTAGGTAAGTTCCTTCTCTCCCGACTTTCTCGAGGGTCTTTATTAAGAAGAGATGCTGTATCTTGTCAAATGCTTTTTCTGCACCTCTCAACAGGATCATATGGTTTTTATCTTTTCTTTTGTTAATGTGATGTATCACATTGATTGATTTGTGAATACTGAACCAGGCCTGTAACCCAGGAATGAATCCCACTTGATCATGGTGGATAATTCTTTTTATGTGCTGTTGGATTCGATTTGCAAGCATCTTGTTGAGGATTTTTGCATCCATATTCATCAAATATTGGCCTGTAGTTCTCTTTTTTTTGCTGGGTCTCTGTCTGGCTTGGGAATCAAAGTGATGCTGGCTTCGTAAAATGAGTCTGGAAGTTTTCCTTTGATTCTATTTTTTGGAATAGCTTGAGAAGAATGAGTATTAATTCTGTTTTAGATGTCTGGTAGAATTCCCCAGGGAAGCCATCTGGCCCAGAGCTCTTATTTGTTGGGAGATTTTTGATCACTGATTCGATTTCCTCATTAGTTATGGGTCTGTTCAGGTTTTCTGTCTCTTCCTGTGTGAATTTTGGTAGTGTGTGTTTAGGAATTTGTCCATTTCTTCTCAGTTGTTTAGTTTGTTGGCATATAATTTTTCATAGTATTCCCTGATAATTGCTTGTATTTCTGAGAGGTTAGTTGTAATAAGTTTATTTTATTCAGGACTTTGTCTATTCGAGTGCTCTCTCTTTTCTTTTTGAGAAGCCTGGGAAGAGGTTTGTCAATTTTGTTTATTTTTTCAAAAAAACAACTCTTGGCTTCGTTGATCTGTTCGACTGTTTTTGGTTTCTATATTGTTGATTTCTGCCCTGATTTTTATTATTTCTCTTTTTCTACTGGGTTTCAGGTGCTCTTGTTGCTCTCCCTCTAGTTCCTTTAGGTGCGCTATTAGATTTTGCACTTGAGCTTTTTCTAATTTCTTGAAATAGGCCTGAAGTGCAATGTACTTTCCTCTTAGGACTGTCTTTATATACAATGGAATACTACATGGCAATGAGAACGAATGAAATCTGGCCATTTGTAGCAACATGAATGGAACTAGAGGGTGTTATGCTGAGCAAAATAAGTCAGGCAGAGAAGGACAAATACCATATGTTTGCACATATAGGTGGATTAGGAGGAAGTTAACAGAGGACAATGTCGGAGAAGAAGGGGACAAATAGTTGGGGAGAGGCAGGGAAACAAACCATGAGAGACTCTTGAATGTTGAGAACAAACTGAGGGCGGATGGGAGTGGGGGAGAGGGGAAGAGAAGTGGTGAGCATGGGGGAGGGCACTTGTTTGGATGAGCACTGGGTGTTATATGTAAACCAGCTTGACAATAAACTATTTTTTTTTACAGATAGTTTATTGTCAAGTTGGTTTCCATATAACACCCAGTGTTATATATATGTTATATGTGGGGATAACTCATCCTCACAAGTGCCCCTCTCCGTGCCCATCCCCCCCCCCACATGCATCAGTCCTCAGTTTTTGTCAGCATTCAAGAGTCTCTCATGGTTTGCCTCTCCCCCTTCTCTGCCTGACTTCTCTGCCTGCCCCTTCTCTGCCTGACTTATTTCGCTCAGCATAACACCCTCAAGGTCCATCCATGTTGCTACACAAGGCCAGATTTCATTCTTTCTCATTGCCATGTAGTATTCCATGGTATAGATAAACCACATCTTCTTGATCCATTCGTCTGTTGATGGACACTCAGGCTCTTTCCATGTTTTGGCTATTGTTGAGAGTGCTGCTATGAACATTGGGGTATATGTGGTCCTATGCCTCAGCATTTCTATATCCCTTGGGTAAATTCCTAGTAGTGCTAGGCAATAAACTATTTAAGAAAATAAATAAATAAATAAAATGAGCAAGTCATGGAAAAAAATTTCAAATGGAAAAATAATGAGAATTCCATTTAAATGTATTTCCTTTACTTGAAAATCCCATCTGTCTACAAATTTTTATGAAACTTTTAAGATACAGACATTGATGGGAAGAGGAAAGGAAATGGAGTGTCCTGTTTTAGCTTGACTTAAGGCCCTCCCCAAAATGGGCAAGTGATTTTCTGGAGTCACTGGGCTTGAAAGCATCAGAGTCCACATCTTGAGTTCCTTATTTCATGCTGGGGACATAGCTGGAATGGACAGCCGGACAAGGCAAGATGATAGCCTGTTCACTCTCACACTCATGCTACATGAGTGAGAACAGTGTTCATGAAAAAGAGTATTCAACCCCAGGAGCAACTGAACTGTTTCTAGGCTCTTTGTACTCTAAGGAGATTAAAGAGCAGTTGGGTTTCCATATGGCCCAGTGATCCCAAAATAAAGGAAGTATTAATTTCACACAAAAACTTGCATGTGAATGTATATGGTGTCTTAATTTATAATTGCCCAAACTGGAGGTCATCCAAATGTCCCACAACTGGGCGACGGATAAACTGTGGTACATACACATAATGGAATACTACATAGCAATGAAAAGGAACAAGTATTAATATATACAACCGTATGGATGAGTCATAAATGCATGACCACAGCCATATTCACAAGGCTAAGATTCCATGTATATTACATTCTCTAGATAAGGTATAGCTATAGGGACAGAAGATAGATCTGTCACTGTAAAGGACTGCAGATGGGGGCTTCAGAGGAGTTGACCACAAGGGACAGCATGGGTGAAGTGTTTTGGGGTGATGGGGATGTCCTGTCTCTTGATTGTGGTGGTAGTTATGTGATTTTATGCATTTGTCAAACTTGTATAACATTGCACCAAAAAGGATAAATTTTACTTTCTGTCAAAAAAAAAAAAAGGAAATTAAAAATAGCCATTGACTTTCTGGCCAGAGTGACTATATGTAATAATAAGGAAAGTGCTCTTATCTTGATGAAGTATTATAGATGATTTCTAGTTATTGCTTTGGAATGTCTGCCTTTTCCCTCAAATGTTTTTATTTATTTTTTCCTATTCTAAAGACTTATTTCCAAAAGAATTGACTACTAGGTGGGTCATGAATTCTCTCTGACTTGGTCAGCAAGATGTGGAAGTGCTGTATTTGGTGTTTCTCCTTGTTTGTGCATTCCATCACAGGGACAGGCTACATTTCCTTCAGGGTCATATTCTTTCAGGTTCAGAAAGAGTTTAACTCCATTTACGGAGGAAAAAAGATACCTTGGGGGATATAGCCAAAATGTGTTTGCTAAAAAGCGTCCTGTTTCTTGAAAGGCAAGCTGTTCCAGATGGGGTTCTCAGAGGCAGAATGGAACTCTGTTTCTGAGAACCTGGCACACATCTTGGAGAATGAGAGCTTCATTCTTTTCTCAATACTAGCCCATTTCTCGCCTTCCCATCACCACCAGCAGCTCATTACTCAGCATTTAAACTGAGGCTTGGCTGGCAAGAGAGGTTGCCTTCAATTCATCTTCATCTCTAGTTAATTACTGTAATTGATGCAACACTGTTTCTATCCCTAAATCCATTAACCAGCAAATGTTCGAGTCATAGGCTCTCAACTCTCATTAATCTCATTCCTTAACAGTTTTTCTTTAATCACGTGTTTTATTTCCTCATTATGGAAATTTCAAGTCAGCAGTGAAAATGAGGACACGTTGGCCTCAGCATCACCTTTGTGTTTTAAGGACATTGGAGAGTCTTTGAACATCACAACATTTCCTTTATTTTCCCTCTCTGTGAGATCAGAAGGAGAAGTGATGCTCTCAGGAGGGCTGTAAACTGATTCAATCTTTTCAGAGAATAATTTGATAATCTTTATCAAAATTAAAATGCATGTACTACTTGACCCAGAAATTTCACCTCTAGGAATTTATTCTAAAGGAACAGTCACACAAGAATTCAAAGACCTCTGGTCAAGGAAATATATTCATTCCAGAGTTTACAGTAGCAAATCACTGGGGGCAGAATCAAAAAGTCAAATTTTGGGGGCTTAGTTAAATAAATTATGGTACATCCATACTATGCGAAGAGACCATGTTGTTGTATAACAAGGCAGGTTACCCACTACGATCTACTGTATGATTCTGGTTTGGGGGAAAACAATCTGGAAGATTCACACAAAACTGCTACATCATTAAAATCGGGATGTGAGTGGGGGCTGTAGATGAGGGATAGGAGAGGGGGGAGAGGGAAAATGCAGTTTTTCTTTTATGATGAGCAAGTTCCTTCTGTATTAAAAATGCAAATATGGAAAAAACAAGAGTGATGTGGCTCTCAGGGTTTGGTAATCATGGTTAAACATGTATACCCCTCTCAGTCAATTCAACGACTAGAGAGTTTCCAAATATCTTGGCATCTATTTTCTTCTTTTATTCTTGAGACAACCTAAAAAGATAGGCGGGTGTATCTTCTCCTAGGGGACAGTGAAAATGCCGACCTTCGAATTCCTGCTTTTCCCATGTTCATGGGACATTCTCAGTAGTAACTGGTTTTTAAAATAGCTCTTTTGCTAATATGTTATTTTTTAAATGGTACTTTAAAAAAATGAAGTATAACTTATCTGTAGCGCATTATGTGATGCAAAGGGTGTGGCTGGGAGTACGTACACCCATGTAACCATGCTGGCAGTCAAGATAGGGAATATTTCCATCTCTTAGAAAATTCTGTCATGCCCTTCTCATGCCCCTGCACCTCGGCCAACCACCATTTTGAATGGAACCAGAGAGTGGGTACTTTCCTGTGTTTATCCTCAGCCTTCTTCAGCCTACATAGTGTTTCTGAGGTCCGTCTATTTTGTTGCATGCATCAGTAGTTTGTTCCTTTGGTTGGAGGATGATATTCTGTTGTACAAACACACCTCGATTTCATTTATCCATTCACTTGTTGATGGGCATTTGAATTATTTCCAGTTTTTGCTAACATGAATAAAGCTGCTATGAACATCCTTATATATGTTTTTTAAATGAACATATGCTTTCATTTGTCTTGGGTAAGTACTTAGGGGTGGGACAGATGGTTGTATGGTGGGCATGTGTTTAACTTTGTAGGCGACTGCCAAAACTCTTTTCAAAATGCCCCGTTTGGCATTTCCTTTACAATGTGAGATTGCAGGTAGATTTTTTGCCCCGTGCAAATACCTACCTCCAGTACCTTTGTAGCTATTTTCATGTGAAACTTTTAGCAGCAGGAAACACAGTGCTGAGCCTTTACTGAGTTCAGTTCCTGCCCCTCCCCAGATTATAGACACGCCAGATAAATGAGACCCAGGCCCTGTCCCAGGAGGGGCGTCCCTTCTCTCTGGTTTTTCTAGCTGGTGGTCGTTGGAGCTGCAAAGTCTAAGAAATCTCTAGGCCTTAGCGTATTTTCAAATCCTTTCCATGTAGTTTACTTCCTTAGGTACATGCAATCGATATTCCCTGCTGTTCATTTGAGAAATCTCCCTCTAACTCTCCTTCATTCTTTCCCTGTATCAGTTGCTGAGTGTCACCAGCACACACAGCTGTGGGGACTAATGACCTGGTTATTCATTCCGTGCTCCTTTGCTACAGGCACGTCCCAGGCTGGCATTTTTCAGGGCACGCTGCACTCACTATGGGCTGTGCACAGGGAATTCTAGCAGTGGACTGTGTCTGCTTTAATGATTGTCCTTCTTTGTATAGCAAGTGAGGTTTTCCATTATGGTGGTAACATACAGTTACCTTTAGAAACAATCTATTAAGTTAAAACAGTGAGTGGAGTAAAAATGATAAATAATTGCACAGTGGGTCACATTTAGAAACCTCCCCAACTCTGGTCCAATTCCTCACTAGCTATTAAAGACACTGAGCAATGTGGTTAATCATCATAATCAAAAGAGATTTGCTAAGTACCCATTGTCACTCAGGATATAATGAGCCCCAAAGTAGATATGGGTCTCTGCTTGGGACTGAACATCAGTGATACTGTTACTAAATATATTCCTATCAAATTCTTTGTGATGTCTAACTCTCCATGATGTGTGAAACACCTGAGCATCCAATTAATTTCCAGATCAACACTGCATGCTTTCTGATTAAGCATCATAAATGTTATTCAGAGCTCTCTGTGGGCTGGTCCGGATTCCTGCTGATGGCAGAGCAAGGCTTTAAGATTGCTGCTAAATCCTCTTCTGTTTCCCAAGACAAGGCTCTTTCTGGACCTTAGTGCCTGAGCTTACAAGGTGCCTAATGAGGCTTGCAGTATTTGAGGATATTTTTGACTTCTCTTTGTAGAGAGATCTGTTCTGCACATATCATTTTATTTTAAATGTTCCTGACTTGTTTGTTTGTTTGTTTTAAGGGGAAGAGGTAAGTAATATTTAGGGAGTATTTCCTAAATTTGGGGTACTTTACATTTTCTCTTGCTCTCTGTTTAAAAATAAATGACAGCTCTTTTGCAAGTAATCTTTCTCTTGGGAAACCCTCCTTTATGGTCTCCTGACCTTCCATTCTTGCCCATCTACAACTCATCTCCAGACCAGACATATCTTTGAAAAACACCAAATCCCCGGCATCTCATTCCACACCCCACCACTGCCTGGAAGAAGAAAATTCTCTTTGCTTCTAGGATGAATTTGCAAATCCTTATGGCTCACAAAGTTCACACAATCAGGTATCTTTCCTCTCATCCAGTGTCAGCTGGGGCCATTTTCTCCCTGAATTGATATGCTCCTTCTTTTCCTTCAACACACACACACAAGGTTACTTGAGATCTCTGAAAGGGCTGAGCATATTCCTGCCTCAGGGTCTTTGCCCAAGCTGTTTCCATTGCTTCCAGATATCTGTCCAACTCCTCCTCATCCTTAAGGCATCTTCTCCAGGGAAGACTTCCCTCACAAAGCAGACCAGATCAAATTCTTGACATTACACACATTTAGAAGACTCAGTACTCTTCCATCATAGCAAGACATCATGGTCACCAATAAACCATTCTTTTTGTAATTACTTATTTGGAGTCAAATTTTCCCTCTAGACAATAAGGTCCTTGAGGGTAAGTACTGTGTCCATCTTATTCATCAATATAGCCAAGCTTGCCCCCAGGAATTCTTGCCCTTGGTATTCTTGACCTTGCATAGAGTGTCCTGCAATGAAGAAGTCTGATCCATAGATCAAATAGGATGTTGTGAAATGGAGGTGGATGGCTTCTGAGGCTCAATCATGAGAGACATTAAAGCTTCCATTCTGCTCCTTCTCAGATCACTTGCCCTGGGGGTGGTCAGCGGCCATGTCATGAGGATGCTCAAGCCGTTCACGAAAACCCACATAGGGGGAGGAATTGAGGCCTCCTGCCAACAGCCATTCCTGTGTGAACCATGTTGGAGGGGATAATCTAGCTGTAGTCAAGCCTCCAGATGATGCAGCCCCAGCTGATGTCTTAACTACAACTTCAGGGGAGACCCTGAACCAGATCCATCCAGCCAAGTTGTTCCTGACTCCCTGACCTGTGGATCCAGTATGAGATAAAAATTGTTGTTTTATGTGTCCAAGTTTTGGGAGCAATTTGTTATCCACAAATATTATATTGAGAACTAACATACGAGATATTTTATTAGGTAACTAATATACCATAGATCCTGGTATAGTATAAATACTTAATAAATAGTTGTTGGATAAATAAATGAAAACACTTGTTTTTTGAGAGAGAGAGAGAGAGAGTGGGGCAAGGGGCATAGGGAGAGAAAGAGTCTTAAGCAGGCTCCACGCTCAGCGCTGGGCCTGATGCAGAGCTGGAACTCATGACCCTGGGTTCATGACCTGAGCCGAAGTGAAAAGTCAGACACTCAATCGACTGAGCCACCCAAGTTCCCCCAAAACATGTTTCCATTACATTTGAGGAATGTATAATTGAGAGCAGTTGATGTACTTGCTTCAAATCACAGTAAATAAATAGTAGAGGCATAATGCAATTCAGATCCACATGTTTGTATGGTGTTCACTAGCTTCATTTCTATTATAATGTTTTACCTTCCTTGAAGAGAGAGATCCTAACATCTAGTTGACCAAAGGGTTTTTAAAATCAGAACCTTTTACCAAACGCACCATGAATAGGGTTACAGACTGGTTATTTAGTACAAAAGTCTCCAAAAGGGGCAAGCCCATCCTGGGGACTGGGTAAAATGATCCACTGGGGCTGAGCATAAAATATTAGAACTTCTTTTTCTTTTAGCGTGATTAAAAAATTATGTATTTATTTCTAATTGAAATGAAAAAAGCATAGCATAAAATTTACCATCTAAACCTTTTTGTTAAAAAAAATTTTTTTAAGTTTATTTTCAAGAGAGAGAGAGAGAGAGAACATGCATAGGAGAGGAGCAGAGAGAGAGGGAGACACAGAATCTGAAGGAAGATCCAGGCTCTGAGCCATTAGCACAGAGCCTGATGTGGGGCTTGAACTCATGAACTGTTAGATCATAACCTGAGCTGAAGTCAGACATTTAACCTATTGAACCACTCAGGATTCCCCATCTTATTAAAAAAAAATTTTTTTTACTGTTTTATTTATTTCTGAGAGAGAGAGAGACAGTGTGAGCAGGGGAGGGTAAGAGAGAGAGGGAGACACAGAATCTGAAGCGGGCTCCAGGCTCTGAGCTGTCAGCATAGAGCCCGACACAGGGCTCGAACCCATGAGCCGTGAGATCATGACCTGAGACAAAGTCAGAGGCTTAACTGACTGAGCCACCCGGGTGCCCCCATCTTAACCATTAAAAAATGTATTGTTTGGTAGTGTTAAATGAATTTGCATTGCTGTGCAACCCATCTCCAGAACTTTTTCATCTTGCAAACCTGAAATGCTATACTTAATAGTTAGTAACTCACATTCCCTCCCATTTTCCCTGCTCCTGGCAACCACCAGTCTGCTTTCTGTGTCTAGGAACTGAGACTCCAGTTACCTCATGTAAAGAGAATCAAACAGTATTCTTTTTGTAACGGGTTATCTCACTTAGCATAATGTCCTCAAGGTTCATCCATGTTGTAACAGGCAATAGAATTTCCTTCCTTTTTAAGGCTGAGTGATATTCCATTCTGCGGATATTTTGTTTATTTATTCACTTGTCAAGGGACACTTGGGTGCTCCTACCTTTTGGCCATTGTGATAAATGCCGCTATGGACATGGGTGTATATTAGCACATTTTAAATACTTATTTTTATCTTACCCCTGAAAGGTTTCTTGGATTTTTATAATGTACATAGTCCATTGTTATACTAGTACATACATACGCTGTGTGAATAAATAAATAACTATGAATATATTCAGAGAGGCCACTCCAAAATTTCTACAGATAGGAATATGTGATTAAAACTACAGATCTGTGAATCAGCACCTCAGAGTTGGCTTCTGGGGGAATTCAAGACATTAACAAATGCTAAACTCCTGGAAATCACTCAGTCACAGTGATTAACATATAGAGCATCATGCACGGAAAAGAAACATAACTTTGACTTTATGTCTGTCATTCTCTAAAGCAAGTACTCGACAATTTCATTGCTTATAAAACCAAGTTAGCTTTTGTTTCTTAATCAGTGGTTTTATTGGAAGCAGGGAGAGTTTTGTAAGATTTTAGGGTTATAACAGACAAGAGTCTAATTTTGTCAGCTCACACATGAAGATGCTAGTCCTTTGGACACTTAGTAGCTTGGTAGAGGCCACATTGCTGGAAAGTGGTACTGGCCTGACTGGACCCACACTGCAACTCTCTGGTCTCCTGTCTCTAACAAAGCCATTTTCCTACATCTTGAAGGAACAGTTGGTTAGATCAGGGGACTTCAGCAGATTTTTTTTAAGAGTCAATAGTAAAAATTTTAGACTTTTGCAAGAGTGACAGTGTCTGTCATAACTACTCCAATTGGCCACTCTACTGGGAAGAGAGCCATTGACAACAAATGAGTGTGGCTGAGCTTCAATAAAACTTTAAAAAAAGAGATGGCTGGTCCGTGTATCACGGTTTGCCAACCTGTAAGTGAGATTATAGAGGAGACACAGATTCTCTTTGTTTTCATGTTTAAAAGATATTAATTTTTAAGGCTCTCCTTAGAGTTCTTTAGTATTTGTAAAGTAATTATTTTTTCTGAGTAGTTTGCATGTCCAGTGTGGAGTCTGAACTCATGACCCTGAATTCATGACTCTGAGATCAAGACCTGAGCTGAGATCAAGAGCCTGAGGCTTAATCAACTGAGCCATCCAGTCTCCCCTGAAATAATTTATTCCTAAATAGCATGTAGTCCCTTGGATACCAGGTTAGTGTACTTTCTTTACAAGCAAAGAATAGCTTACTTGGTCCTAAGATGTATCATTGTCATTTGTCATCCCCCCGTATTTCTGTCATGTTATGTTGGATGTCAGCCATGCCGGCCATTGGGGCTACTGTGTTCTAATTACTCCTTCTAGTACTCACTGCACGAGCACACACAAGTCTTCTACTCCCCAAAATATTGAAACGAGAGTGTATTTTTTTCATTGTGTCAATATTAATTACTCATAATTTAGGGCTCAATATTATTTTCTATATTAATTTCAACACAGTAGAATGAGTCTAATTTGGATGATAAGGTTCATTTGCATTTAAATTGATATTTTAAGCATTCCCTGTGAGGAACAGTAGCATCCATGATTATAATTATAAGCATTGTTTCCAGGGCAGGTTTGTTTTCCTTTGGAAGGATTTGTAAATATGGTGTGTGGAGGTTAATATTGATAATGAGAACACAGCTCATTTGCTAGCTGTAGGAGCCTGGAGGGGGCTCAGCTGAATGAAGTCAGCATGACAAATGGTGAACTTCACATTTCACTCTAGCTGTGTGAGCTAAGGTAGATCACTAACCTCTCTGATCTTTAGTTTCCTATCTTTGAGAGGTACATAGAACATACTCAACAAATATTGGGTATCAGTATTGCTGCAATTCAGAAGAAGCTGATGAAGACATAAAGGAGAAATCAATATATTAGAACCATGGCAGAGAGATGATGTGGGAGAGAAAAGATGGGTCTTGTACTCTGTTGACAACAACCAATTCTCCATGAGGGAAGGCAGATTTATGAGTGAGGACCAGCCAAGCAACAAATGAAAAGTCACAAACCAAACTATCATGAAAGATAGGATAACTGTGATTGCTTGTGAGTGATTAGTAGAGGTGTTAATAATCCCAGGTTATGTCTTTTTCACAGAGAATATATTTTTCATTTGTAAGGTGCCTGGTAGGAATCCCAACAAGGTACTGACAGCATCAAATGACTCAGTGCCTATCTGGTCACCATGCTGGCATCCACACAGAGCCTGGTTCCTTCCCATTGCATCTTCTGGAACATTCTCTACGAGTTCAGCAGAGGACATGTTTGTGTTTATTTGTGGGGATTGGCAGAGAAGAGAAGGGAGGGTGGTCCAAGATCAGTACCAGAAGGGCATCAATGCTTTTAGTGTTCTGGAGATACATATATATATATGCAAACTATGGGTGTATGTGTGTATTTAAATCATCATTTTAATTTTATTTTATTAGAGAGAGAGAGAGAGCACGAGCAAAGGAGAGGGGCGGGAGGTGGGGAGAGAGAGAAACAGAGACAGAGAAAGAATCTTAAGCAGCCTTCACACTCAGCATGGAGCCCAGCAGGCGGGCTTAATCCTGCAACCCATGGGATCATGACCTGAGCTGAAATCAAGAGTTGGATGCTCAACTACTTGAGCCACCCAGGGACCCCCGGTTTTTGATAGATCAGCAAAGACCTATTGTTCAGGTCAGTAATATGGATAATCATATCCCTTTGATTCTTGAGCAGGGAAGACAATCATCTGTTTTACAGATGGGGAAACTGAGTACCATAAAGATCAAACAATGCATTTTTGCTCACAGTCACTCAATGGGAGTCCTTGGACTCATGCTCCCTGAATAGCTGAGATTTACACTAAACCTCTTATTTTAAAAATTGGCAACGTTGGAGCTATAAAACACAAGTTTCTATTTCCATAGCTTAATGAAAACATCTCCCACACACTGTAATACATCTTATTCTTCTTCTGCCTAGCAGAGCACGTATCGTGGAGAGGTTGTGTGTGCACAACATTAAAAGTACAGACCTCACCATCGTCCTGGGTATGATAAGGAGGCACATTGCTCAGAGCCAAGCCCTGGCTCCCTGCACTTGGCTTCAGGTTTTAATTATCTGCTGATAATTAAGGGTTCTTTCTTTGTGAAAAATAATTTCCCGTAGGTTGGGAGCCTGCAGGGTTACCATGGTTGAGAAGCTAATCTTATTTCTATGTCAGAGATTCTCTCCGCCAGGCCATGCAGGATGGAAAACTCAGCTTTGCCCAAGTTCCAGTGTGCTCAAAGGTAAGGAACTCAGGATTCCCAGAGCAAACTCAGAGATGAAGGCTTGTGGGATTTATTGAAGTGATTCGTTGAAGATATCCTCTTCCAGGGGAAAAGCAGTGAAGGAGGGGAGAGAAGCAGAATAGAACAGGGGAGGAAGCCAAGCCAAGATGGGAAGTCAGGCAAGTGGGGGGCCCTGGAGGGTGAGTTGCACTCAATGTTTTCCCAGCCTGAGACCAGGTTTTCATGCCCCCACAGGCAGTCACAGATTAAACAGTGCCAAGAGGGAGTGTCATTTCCCAGATATATCAGGTCTCTATACATGTGGGGCAAAGGAGACTCCAGTAGCCCTAGAGCAAGCCTCCATAATTGGAGGCAGAAATAGACCAAAGTCACGGTGGTGGCACGCAAAAATGGTACTAGGGGGTCAGAGTGGGCCAGATATAACCTGATCCAGAGGGTTCCCTTTGGTGGCAGAAGGTAAGTTGGGAGGATTTGGCAGGGATAGATTGTGCTCAGAAGGGCCAAGAGGCTTGAAGCTCCCCTAGAGGGACCCACAGCTGGTTCTCTGTCTGGGCTAGGTTTTGCCTGAGCACGTGGAAACATCCAGATATGTGGTTCTGCAGCACCATGTGAACTGGCATATAGAGGGGAGCTGGCGCAGCTATGCCTCAGGGTTGGGGGTGACGGAGACCCTAGTGGGAGGACTGGCTCTGCCATCCTTGGGCCAGTCACTATCCTCTTCAGCCTAGTTTCCTCCTATGTAGTGAGTTAGAGGCTAGACCGAACACCTGTAAAATCTTTAGAGTTGTTACAACAAAGCCCATCTTCCCGTGTACTCAGGACAGATAATCCTTCCTCCATTTGCTTGGACCATGTTGACTTAGAGGCACTGAAAAGAGATTAAAAACTGATAACTGCCCTGGGCGCTTGGGTGGCTCAGTCTGTTGTGTCCAACTTCAGCTCAGATCATGATCTCATGGTTCGTGAGTTAGAGCTCCATGCTGGGCTCACTGCTCTCAGTGCAGAGCCACTTGGGATCTTCTGTACACCCCACCTCTGCCCCTACCCCACTCATAAATAAATAAATAAGCATTTTTTTTTTTTTAAAAAGTTGTGCTTTAGGGGCGCCTGGGTGGCTCAGTCAGTTAAGTATCTGACTCTTGATTTTGGCTCAGGTCATGATCACATGATCTCACCGCTGGTGAGATGGAGTCCCATGTCAGGCTCTGCTGACAACTCAGAGCCTGGAGCCTGCTGCAGATTCTGCATCTCTTTCTCTCTCTGCCCCTTCCCTGCTTGCACTCTGTCTCACTCTCAAAAAATAAATAAAACATTAAAAAAAAATAATAATAATAATAAAACTTAAAAAAAAAAGCACTGGTAACTACCGTCAAATTAACCTACAGTGCAGGCAGCTTTAAGAAAACATGTGCTAGAGAAATGGGAATGGTATGGGCACTGTGTATCTATTTCAATAAGGACTGATAAGTCTCAGGAGAAGAATTTTGGCCACATGGATCCACCTCAGAGTCCACACATGTGCTGCCAGAAGGGCTCTGATTTGCTGGACTTCCATGTGGAACAGTTTTGGGCTCATCTAGGCTGTTTCTGGTCTCAGAACTGCTTTACCTGGGTCCCCACTGAGACTGCAGAGCTGGGGTGGCCACAGGGGGTGATGTCCTGCTCTCAGTCATCTGCAGAGTTTGTGTGTTCTGTTCTCCAGGTGGAGGGAAAACACTATTTTCAGTGAAGATGGCCTGTTTAGTTTTCTCTTGCTGCTGTAACAAGTTACTACAAATGTAAACAACGAAAATATATTATAGTTTGTGATGGTTCTGTGGTCTGAAGTCAGACACCATATCAGCAGGCTAAAATCCAGGTGTTAGTGGGGTGGTTTCTTTTGAGAGGATTTAGGGAGGAATTCGTTCCTCACTATTCAGTGGTTAGCAGAATTCAGTTCCTAATGGGACCAGGGCCCCTGTTTCCTTGCTGGCTGAGCTGGAGGCCACTCCCAGCCTCCACACCACCCAATGCCTTGGTTTGAGTCTCCCTCCCTTTTCTGATCCCGCAATTATGGGTAAGTCCTTGTCACGCTTTGAATCTCCTCTGCCCCTCCTTCCATTCTCTTGCCTTTCCAGCTTTTCTCTTTCTTGCTTGTGATAACATGGGATTACATTTGGTCCATCTGGAGAATTTCCCTATTTTAAGTTAACCATAAGTCCATCTGCAAAGTCCATTTTGCCATGTAACCTATTTACAGGTTGCAGGGATTAGGGCATGGGTATTTTGGAGGGCCACTATTCTGGTGACCACATGGCCATTCTGTATCACAAACTCCTCCTCCCCTTGGTTTAGATAGACCTTTTCTTCAATCTTTGAGGTCAAATCTTTCTTTTGATGTCATTCATTCATTCATTCATTCATTAATCAATCATCTGTTTGGTTGCACGCCATGTGCTAAGCATTGAGGATGTAGTAAGGCATGGACCTGAGTAGTGACACTGTCAGTGTCCACCAAGATTCCCTTCACTGGGCCAGGGCACCCACACCCCAGCTCTGGGAGTGTTGGTTGCTAAAAAATCACTACTGTCCTCTTTCTCTGGATAATCACCCTTGGACAAATGGGACTCACCAAGCCCAGGAAGTTACACAGGCTCCAGAGACCACTGGAAGTTAGTAACTGACTGACAAGGGTATAAAATGCTGAGCCTCAAGGAAGAACATACTTTGTAATGTGACTCATGCTCTAGAGTTTCCCAGGAGTCAGGATGAGACTAGACTTCTGCCTGCCCTGCTTCCCACCATCCCTTTGTCCTGAGAACAGGCACCCCAGAAAATCACTTTCTCAGTTGCTTTCAGGAGATGCAGCCTAAGGTAGCATAGTAATAACCAGTGTACACACACATACACACACACACACACACACACACACACACACACATTCTACTTTTTAACAATGATAAAACACAAATATCATGCTTTCCATAGGCCCATGCAGCTATGTCTCGCTGGAATACATTTCTAAGGTGGCCTTCAAGGCTAAAATGTAATTCAAGGTGGCAATAGGGTTAGTGCTTTGCATCTTGCAGTATCTGGGACTTGGTTTAGCATTGGATTAAAAAGCAGAACAAAGGAAGGCTATTTTTCATGAACTTTCGGCACACTTTGTAACAATGAGAAAGTGGAGGGAAAACATGAAAAATTAGAATAACCCACTAATTGGCTCTTTGAATTTCATTTTCAAAATGGCCTTCACAAATTCATTATGTGTCCTTATGGCAGGAAGAGAGGAGGAGTTAAGAACATGGCCTTTGAGGTCCTACCATCTCGGGTTTGTGACCTTCTTCTGCTAAGGTCCAACTGTGTGACCTCAGGCAAGTTGCTTAAATTGCAACTTTCACCTCTTAATGCAGGGTGTCCAATATGTCGGGAGCAGTTCTAAGGCCTTGTGTACACCACTCACTTGACTAATCACAGCCGTCATTAAGGTACTGGCAAGTACAATACTTAGCAAAAAATATTACAAACCCATTTTGCAGATGAGACACAGAGAGATTAACTTGCCTAGGGTCATACAGCTAGCAAGTACTTGGGGTGGGATAGAGACTCAGGGGGTTTCTGGTTCTAAAGCTCTTAACTCCCATACTAATTTTCCCTGACCCTCAGTTGTAGCAGAATTATTATTTATGACAGACTTATATTTGCACTAAAAACAACCATATTAACAAGCGTAAAACCTGAAGAACAGTCTATTTTTATTAACTCAGAGGAAAGACAAGCCATTCAATTCATCCTCAAGTCTAATCAAGAAGTCTGTACTTGTTTTTTATTGCTGTATAGCAAGTTCTTACAAACTTAAGAGAACACAAGTTTATTATCTCAGAGTTTCTAGTAATGGGTTAATGGGGTCCTTTGCTCATGATCTCACCTTGCTTAAATCAAGGTGTTAGCATGAGCTGCAATCTCATGTAAGACTTAGAGTCCTCTTTCAGGTTCACTGGTTGTTGATGGAATTCAGTTCCCAGTGGATGTAAGGCTGAGACCCTTAGCTTCTTAATAGTGTGGGTTTTTTTAAATGTTGATTTATTTTTGAGCAAGAGAGAGAGCATGCACAATAGTGGGAGTAGGGACAGAGAAAGAAGGGACAGACTCTGTGCCAACAGCAGAGAGCCTGACACAGGGGTCGAACTCATGAACAGCGAGATCATGACCTGAGCCGATGCTGGCCGCCTAACCAACTGAGCCACCTAGGCGCTCTTGAGGCTTTTAGCTTCTAAGGGCGCCCCTCCATTCCCTGACATGTGCGTCTGCACAACATGGCAGTTTGCTTTTTCAAAGCCAAGAACTGAAAGCCTCCATTGCTTAAAATCTCTCTTGCTTCTTCCTTCTCTTCTTCCTTCTTGCTTCTCCTTCTTTTTATGGGGCTCACCTGATTAGGTAAGACACCTAGGGTTACTTCCACTTTGATTAACTTAAAGTCGAGTGATTCAGAACCTTAATTATACATGAACAATCCCTCTAACCTTGCCATATAATGTAACCTAATCATGGAGTGATATTCCACCATATTCACAGGTCCTGTTCACAGTCAAGGGGAGGAGATTATACAAGGTGTTTAAACCAGGGAGTGGGTATCTTGGGGACATTTTAGAATTCTACCTACTCCAAAGGCTTTGGGTTCAAGGAACAATTATTGAGAGATTTTAAAGAGAAGGATGCAGTCTAGTTGAAATCAAAGTGTGGTCCTCATGATTCTTGAATACAACTACAGAAGTGTTCTTTACCTGAGGCGTGGGCATTGTTTCTTGGTTTTTGTTGCCACTTCAGAAAACTGAGACTGGATGATGGGTCAGACCTTTAGTCTCCATCAGATAAACAGTGGCCCTCACAATGATATAGGTAGGTCAGGATCCAGTGGACACACCCACTTGGGCTCTATGGCTTGACATCAAAGTTTGGACAGGCAGTATAGGTGGTCACCCACTCCCTCCTTCTGGATGGGACATGTGGATTCAGGAATCTGGACAGGCTCCCAGATATCGAGAATTGTAGCTTTAAGGAAATACAGTTGGGAAACAACCACGTAAAGAAAGGGAGAGGGTAATGATGATGTCACCCTAGTAGGGGCAGCATTTTTCATCACAGCTGCAGCAAGGAGATATTGGCAAATTAATTATTTGTAAGGTCTGCTTTAAACAAGGCTTGGTCACCTAAGCATTTTTGATTCTCTGAAGTAAAGAGCCAAAGTAGAAAACCTAGTGAAAATGTTTCACATCTTGGGAATTCAGTGAGCATATCTGATAATGAGGAGGAGAGCAAGAAAGAAACAAAGGCAGTGGAGAAAATATTTTTACATTTACACAAATGACTTTCTTGTGGCTTGTCATGTAAATAATACTATACTTTTTCTAATAGATATGTTTGGGGATGAGAAGAATAGAATCCTAATAGTCTCATTGGCATCCATTCATCTATCCATCTAACCATCCATCCATCTATCCATCCATCCATCTATCCATCTATCCATCCATCCACAACTCAGTCATTTATTTACAGAAGAATCTCTATTAATGATCTCTATTAATTTTTTGGTTAGAAAAAATGGAAAGATATTACCTTGGTCTTTAAACCATTTAAATTTAGTCGAAGAGATGAGACTGTGTCAAAGGTCTTTAGAGAATTTAAGGTAGGAAAATAGCTTTAGTGGGCTGCTGTTAGTCTGGGCTTCTTGGTGAAAGCAAATCTCTAGATGAAAAACTAATTGTAATCCAATCATCTTTGTTCAGTACCATTTAGAAGAAGCTTCTAGACAAATTCATATGCTGTCTCAACCCAAGAGAACATTCTTTAAATGCATTTAATATCATTCCTTCTCTAATTTTTAAAGCCAACTTGCTTGTTCTTACTGCTGTGTTCCCGTAGTGGGCAGTATTTTCATTTCCAGGACCATGCTGTGCACAGTATGATGTAATTATATACTTACAAGTTTGCGTCTCCCATTGAACTCTGAAATCCCTGGGGATGGAGATGAGATTTTTCACATTTTATAATCAGGCTCCTAGTACAGCATCTTGCACATGGTAGAAACTCAGTACACATCTCTTAAATGTTGACCCGATCCAATGGAACAATAACTAGTCAACTGAGCAACAAGGATAAAAATGGATTATCCAGATTTTTTTCTTTGCTTTCCCCATAGTTATACATCTAGGTCCAAACAAATAATTTCATTTCAGTTAAACCAGATACTATTTTCTTGTATTTTTATACCAAAGTACATTCCTGTAAAAATGAACAGATTCCTCTACCACATGGGTTGAGTTAGACAATTGATAGACATTTGATGGATGATCTGTCCAAGTGATTCAGAAAAAGTTCTTATTCCCAATAATCAGTCTGGTGTCCTGGTGATAAAGCACTTACTACAACCTGGCCAGCATTAACAAACCAGCTCCTCCTTTCAATAAGACATAAAGGTTGTTTAAACTTCAATTTCAAATGCAATATTTATGTGGTTATTTAAATATTAATTGGTTTAAAAGCCTCGAGCCATGCATGTGCTCAATACTTCACACCATCTGAGTCATTCAGGGCCGAGGACTGAGCCCATCTCCAGCAGGTGCCGTTTCATCATGGCGGCCACTTGCCACCTGGAGTCTTAGTGTGCATGTGGCTGCCAAGCTCAGAGGCACTTTCATTGGGCTCAGAGCTTGAAGCCCTCAGAGTGTTCCAGAGGCCTCTCTTCAGAGAAAGTCACCTGCCAGGAACCCATTAAAAGAATGGAAAGTGCAGATCCTGAGGAGTGAGTCTTTTTTCTTTTATAAGAACTTCTTTTGGAGAAATAACCCTAGAGCATAAATATATCATGTTTCCAGTTTTGAACCAAACCGAAGAACATAATTTGTCTTCCCCCATATGGGAACTTCATTACATCTCTACCACCTGACAAGCTGTAGACATTACAGAAAAGAAATAGCTCTTGGCTACCTGCATGTGGATTATCCATATTGAGAGGCATATTCTCTCCAGGCCATCAGCCATGGAGACCTCAGTTAATACTGTGATCCTCTATTTTCTTCACCAGGCACATGCATTATGGGGAGTGGAATAAAGGCATCCACCTATGAGACAATTGAAAGCTGGGAGGTGGAGAGTTCTGCATGCTAGAGTTTCCCTTCTTTGCTGATAGAGAGTCATAATATGATTGAGCCCCTGATATAATTTGCAAAAGTATGAATGATTAATATTCATATTGCAATATTTGCAACTGAACAAATATTTATTAAATGCTTGCTAACCATCATGCCAAATGTTAAGGGGGACACAAAATTTAAAAGTACACACTTTCCTACAAAGAGCTTGTGATCTAGTTGTGATGTGGTCATACACTATAGGGGAACAGCTTTGTCAAATGAGTTAATGAGTAAGGTGCCAAATGAATGATGAGATTAATCATAAGAATCTGGGAAAGCTTTCAAAGAAACTCACATTACAAGGCCTATCCCTAAGGATTTTGATTCAGTAAGTCTGGGGTAGGGCCAGAAACCTATATTCTCCTTAGGTTGGGATGGGCATCAATTATGATGGGAGGAATGAGGAGGGGTTTTAGCATGGGTAACTGTAACAGCCGTTGCATAAAAACAGCCATAATATGTCATCAGTGGATGACAATAAGCATTTATATCTCTTATGGGTCTTCAGTTTGGCTGGGAGCTTGATGATCTAGGCTGGGCTCAGCTGGACAGCTCTGCTTTCTTGGCTGGGCTGACTTGTTTCTGGGGTCAACTGGCTTTCACCTGCTATTGGTGAGGCTTAAAATGGTGGCTCTGTCTCTTATTGCTGTTCTCTAGACTGACTGGGGTGGCTTAGCTTCCACCTCTGTCAGCTTTTCATGTCTTCCTGGGCCCAGAGGGCTGGCCTGGGCATGCTCTTCTAATGGTGATGGTAGAGACAAAGGAGGGCACATGGGAACATGCAAGGCCTCTTAAGGCCTTGTCTCTGAACTGGCACAACACCTCTGTATTATTCAATTGCTTTAAACAAGTCTTAAGGGCCAGCTTGAATGAAGTCAAGGGGTGGGGGATTTACCTCACCCCTCTAGAGGTAGTTTCTGCAAAGTCCCATGGCAGAAGCCAGAGGTCTTGGGAAAGATGAGTAGTTGGTGAATGCACTCTTCCACATTTGTTGCACTCCAGAGTCCATGGAGAAACTCCAGCAAAAGCACATGAATCTGCACTGATTTTCAGCACAGGGTCTAGGGGCTGCTCAGAGGGTGACCCACAGTTTCCCAGATGAAAGATGGAGGCCCTAGGAGAAGACACAGCCCATTGTCCCTGCCAGCAGGGTAGATACTTGTGCACCCCTCCCCCAACCCCCCATGACCACTTAAGCATCAGGAGATGTCATTTCCTAACCTGGAGAAATCCTCATTTGGAAAAATTGCTATTTTACAACCCCTACACTTGCCTTGGAAATGAGCCCTCCCCTCTGAATATCCATGAATATCCTCTTAGTTCAAAGATCTGTGACAGAGAAGTCGGATGTGGATCAGAAATTCTGCTTCTCAGGGCCATCCTTCGTTATATCCCTGGCCATGAGCCATGGTTCTTCTTTCTCCCTGCAGCATCTGTTTGCCTGGATGTTCTTTTTCAAATAAATCTTTTATTTTTTCAAATAAAACACTTTCTCTTTCAGAGAAATCTCTTAGATTCGCTTTGGCAACTTCCAGTTTTTGGCTTCTGCTTTCCAGGCTCATGACCTTACACTTAAGTCTGGATGAAGTGCCCTTTTTCTCTTTTGAGAACTCTGAGCTGACTATGGAGTTCACTGAACAATTGCACTGGTTTTTTAAGGCATTCCCCTGCTTCTCCTCCAGCAGGACAAGCTACCATCAGGCAATGGTGTAATCCCATCTCCTTTGTGAAGGAGATAAATGCTTGTTTATCTGTCCCATTACACACATTATCTCAATGATATCATACAACAAACCTGGTATTTTTTTTCTCTTTCACAAATGAAGAAATTAAAGTTCAAGGGGGTGTTAGAGGGTTAGTCTATGGTTGCAGAGCTATGAATTAGGAAGCCAGTTGTCACACTCAGGTTTGACTCAGTTTCCCACTGTTGTCACACTATAACCCTACACTTCCTGGCCGATTTCCAGCTTCCAGCACATGACAGTCTGTCTGAAGACTCTCTGTCCACTGACCTTATTCTGCATATATATGGTGGGCAGTCCAGAAGAGTCAAGGAGTTAGCCCCCTGGCCAGGGCACAGCCCTCAATCACTGACTGACAAAAGAGTTGGGTGATAACTCTGAGAAGGCTCTGTCTATACCGATTCCCAGATTAGGCTCCCATGAGCCCTCAGTGGTTCTTGGTTGCTATCCTTTCTAATAAACTTCCCTTCTCCTCGGCTAGTGCTTCCTAGGCTCTTCTCTCAAATAAACTACTTCCCTTTAAATCTTTATCTCAGGTATGCCTCTGAGAAAACCCCAAACCACAGCAAGAAGACTCTTCCTGGATTTTACAGAACAACTGGCCATTTATTCACCCCTGTAACTCCAGCACAGCTGGCCTTAGAGCTAAGCAGGAGACGCTCAGCTCTGTACCCTCTGTTCCTCCTCTGAAAGCTCCCCCCTCAGTCACACTTCACATGTTCTTGAAGGAGTCCCCTATGTTCTGTACACCTGGAAGGACCCCTAGACTTGACCAGTATTGTGTGCACAGACCTGTGGTCATTACCTCCCGGGGACCACAGGGTAAAGTAATGAACAATCCTGCCTGTCCCTCACCTGTTAGAGGCATCCTACACCTGTGTCCTCACTGACTCAGGCTCCTCTGGAGAACAACCCTGTCTGGTTTCCCTCTTCCTCTGGGGCTTGCACATTAACAGGCTCAATACACAGGGATTCAACTGAGTTCGAGCATACGTTCCAGACCGTTTGCACAGAGGGAACTGGAACTCTGATTTTGACTCAGTCTAAAATTGTTTCTTGGCCAATACTCATTTCATGTTATTACTGTCAGTATGGAGAAAGAGGATTTTAATCATTTGGAATAGTGAGAATTGACCAGGGGGACTGGATCCTTCAGATTAAATTCAATCACAGAACAATAGAGTAATAATAAAAGAAGTGGCTATTATTATCCTTTGCTCCTAACAATCAACAGATTCAATGTAGATTTGTTGAATTAAATTAACACTAATGACTTACATTTATATACTGATTTTCAGTTTTCAATTCTCAGTTTAAATAGAAAGAACACTGGAGTACCAGCATCCTCAGATTTGTCTCTTTAATATACAGAATAAAGAAGCTTTGAAAATAATTCTGCATTGGGAAACATTTTGCCTGATTTGGCAATTAAGCAAATTTTGGTTATCAAGCAATTTTTGTCATAGCTGTCTAAGAACCTCTGATAGAGTTTTCCCTTCTCATTGAAAATAAGCAGTAGCAAGAAGGAATTTTCTCAACACTGTACATTTCTATTTATTGTAACCCTTAATAAATTTCCAACTCATCCACCCATGGTGAATGTTGCCAGAACCAGGCCTGTATGACCTTTGGCCTGTCATTCATGTCCCTGGTCAACTCTGCCAGCTGCCTGCACCACATCTCTTTGTCAAGGGCTTTCTCTGAGACCGTGGAAGGCAGGAGGTGCTGGAATGTTCACATTCACATACTCTAGTACCAGCCTTCAACCAATGACTGACAAGAGTTGATGTACAAATACCCAGCCCTGGCCCACATATTCCATACCATCTCTTGGATTCCCCAGTGAGATTGAGTTGGAACCTCTTCCCATGGTGACTTGGTTAACACACACTTTCTGGCTGCCTTCCCTTCCATATCTCATTCCTCCCTCTCTCCTTGCTTCCTAGAATCACCTCCCAAAGAAACTACTTGTACTCTGACCCTTTTCGCAGAGTCTAGTTCTGGAGAAACCCAACATAGACCCTCCCAAAGCACAGTTCACCAGAAAGGCACTGGGTAAACTCATCACACCCAAGCCATTAAGTCATCTAACAAGGTATGATGCTGCCTGCTAATCTTTTGCTCAAACAATTTTTGAGTTTATCACCATCCACTGATTTCATTGCTCTCCTGGGTGGCTTTACTCCACTTTCCATTCTCATTTCACTAATTATAGTGTAAAAATTTTAATTAAAGGTAAAGAAGATAAATTTGTTTAGTAGCTTCAAAGTTGTCACTCTCAACTCTACACAGGGCGAGAGAGACACTGACTGGAGCAAGCAGGTTCAAGTTCAAGTACTCTGCTGAGAAATTTAGAAGGGGCTATATGGATGCTGTTTTCTCATCTGTACCAACGACATGGAAAAATTTCACAGCAAGGTGTAATTATGTATAATTTTTTGGTAAGATTCCAAGTGCTTGATAAATATTGAAGACTCGAACCATCCTCTGGATGGAAGCTGTCAAAACATGCAATTTTGTACAGAACTCATACGTCCTATAATATTCTTAGATGACATCTAGTTTAAGTTTACAGGAGACAGTGTCATCTCCAACAACATCCCTACCAAATGGACATCAACCCTTCCCTTGACCATTTTTAGATATGGAAAACTTATTATTTCCTGGAAGACCTAACTCCTTTTATTAATAACTGCAATGATTAGAAAGTTCTTCCTCTGACTGAACTATACTCTTTGTCCAGCACTTGTGGACAGGGATTTTCTTGGGAGAAAGTACTGAACAAGTTGAATGTCTCAGTCCTCATGGAGAACTTGAAATATTTAAAAATGTATTTAGTGTGCCTCTTCCTAATCTCTCCCCCCCACCATTTTTTTTTTCAGCTGTTCTGAGTACGTTACAGTTTGGAATCCCTCAAGCATCTGTCACTCTCTCTTTCTGAGGTGAGAAGACCATTGGAAGCAACCTAGCTGTCCAACGATTGAGGATTGAGATGTACTATTTTTTAAACTATTTTTAAATTTAAACTATTTTTAAGTTTATTTATTTATTTTGAGAAAGAGAGAAAGAACAGGGAAGGGGTAGAGAGAGGAGAAGAGAGAGAATCCTAAGCAGGCTGTGCATTGTTAGCACAGAGCCTGACGCAGGGCTCCATCTCATGAACCATGACATGATGACCCAAGCCGAATTCTAGAATCAGATGCTTAACAGACTGAGCCACCCAGGCGCCCCAAGGACTAAGATGTTTAAATCATTATAGCATTAAGACAATACTACGTAGTCCTCATAATTGTGTTTTGAAGAATATTTAGTAATATAAAAATGTTTGTGACCTATCAAGTGGAAGGGGGATGCTGTATATGCAACAGAGCCCAATTTCATAAAAAATACACACATTATGAGGTCCCTGGGTGGCCCAGTCAGTTGGGTGTCCAACTTCAGCTCAGGTCATGATTTCACAGTTTGTGAGTTCAAGCTACATGTCAGGCTCTATGCTACAGCTCCAAAACCCGGGGCCTGCTTCAGATTCTGTGTCTCCCTCTCTCTCTGCCCCTCCCCTGCTTGCACTGTTTCTCTCTCTCTAAAAATAAATAAACATAAAAAATAAAAAAAATACACACATAGAAGTGAAATTCCAAGATATGCTAAAATATTAAGAATGATGCTATGAGTAGGTTTTGAATCTGTTTTGTGATTTCCCAAAATTTCTAAGGAGAACATGTATTTATTTTTCAATTGGAAAAATGTTTTGTTTTTTTAAAGAAAGAAACAAATTTAAAAAAGAACATGTTCATAGAAGCCATAGAGTTGTTCAGGTATATTCTGATATTGCAGATTAGAGGGGAGCTCGGACCTCCCAATATGGATGCTTGATTTTCCAATTTTGGATCCAGGGTTTTGGTAGATGAATCTCGCTGTTGATTAGCATTGAACCTGCAATCCATCAGAGACCCAGAGTATTGTTTTCTCATTTGAATTACTTTTGAATCTGGTAACTGGCATTGGATGCACAAGGGCGAGGCAGGGAGAAGGGAGCGATGCCTAGGTCACTCTCCGTGTGAATAGCCTCAGGTTGTTTCCATAGTGTAGTGATTCTCTCATTCACCGGACACAGAAGTGACCTGCAGAGGGGCTGGACTGGCTGGAGGGAGGATAGTCACCCCACCTGAGGTCCTATGAGCTATAAGATGCAGTAACACTGGTTTGTGAAAACGAATCAAACCCTATTTGGCAGCTCTATGAGGTGATGGGTCCTGGAGATGATGGGAACCTTAGCAGCCTGTGCAAAGAATACAAATGCCTCTCTGTGCAGAGAGCAGCCCTCTGAGGAAGAACCTGCCACCCCTGCAGACTATCATCCCTGCCATTTCTTCCTAAGAAAAGGCCTCTGGGTATCAGAGCCTTGGAGAAAATGCAACACACGCATTTCTCACTCTCTCCTTCTGAGAACTCTTTAGGGCGTTGCAGTTAATGCGGAGGCAGAGAAAGGGAGGTCATTAGAAGAGGCGTATGAAACCTTGCACGGAGGCAGAGGAGGGTGCCTGGGTGGCTCAGTCCATTAAGCAGTCCACTTGGGCTCAGGTCATGATCTCATGGTTTGTGAGTTTGAGCTCCGCATCAGGCTCTGTGCTAAGATCTTGGGGCTTGGAGCCTGCTTTGGATTCTGTGTGTGCCTCTCTCTGCCTCTCCCCGGCTTGTGTTGTCTCTCTCTCTCAAAAATAAATAAACATTAAAAATTTTTTTAATTTAAAAAATTTAAGGAGGCAGAGGAACAGCCAGGGAGACAGCTTCATGGTGCTTGCAGTGGGGGAAGTTCACAGAGAGGAGGAGGGAACTGTTTCCTCTCACAAAGCAGATGGGCGCTGAGGCAGAATCAGCAGCTCCCAGACAGTTTCTTAGTGTCTTCTCTGCGAGGTGGATTCTTCTCTTTGGGAATAAAGCTCTGACTTAGTTTTTGTCCTTTCTTTCTGGGAGCATATTGGATGGATTATACCAATGATTCATTTAACCTTTCTTTATTTTCTTTTTCTTTAATTAAAAAAATTGTTTATTTTGAGAGAGAGAGAGAGACAGAGAGAGAGAGAGAGAGAGAGAAAGAGAGAGAGAAAGAAAGCAGGGAAGAGGCAGAGAGGGAGGGAGAGAGAATCCCAAGCAGGCTCTGCCCTGTCAGCACAGAGCCCGATGTGGGGTTCAAACTCACAAGCTATGAGATCATGACCTAAGCCAAAATCGAGTAGGATGCTTAACCGACTGAGCCACCCAGGCGACCCCCCCACCCGCTTTTAAAAATTATTATTCAAAAAGATAGTCCAAAGTATACTCCTCTAGATTTGTAAGACCCAGGAAGTAAATAGAAGCTCAGTACATCGGTGGTTTGTTTCTTGACGTCTAATGCACTAAACAGACTGATCATCTTTGTTCTCTCTTTGCAGCGTAGATGCACACACCTTCTTCTAACAATCTTTTCTCTACTTAAGTCTGCATTCTTTTAGCTTTGAGTCTCTTAAGCTAACTAAAGTAACATTGAAAAAAATTATTTAAATCTCAGGTTATAGGAAAAGTATAGCTTAATAGTATTGGGATCATTTTAAGCAAACACAGTAGTGCTTGGGTAGGATGCTCCCTGGTGTTAATATAAAGTAATCCCTTCGTGTTTAAATGGTTTGCAGGTTTCATCAGGAAAGCAGTGTTTGATTTGTTATATAAGAAGTTAGAGCACGTGGCTCTAGCTCAACAGTGTTTATTACAATTCTGTGTTAACATGTCTTATTTGTCAAGAGATACCAAATGGTGTGCTCAGCGTTGGTGTGGGGTGCTCATAAGCACAAAAGCAATAAAAAAAGATGTCGTCTTTTCTTTCATAAAACTACGATTGCGATGTGAGTTGCCCTTCTTTTCGGCTTTTTGCGATTGGTTTTATCCAGCAAGAATCCAAACAGCTCATTTCCACCTTTCAATTCAATATCCTCAGCAAGAGTGGATGGGAAACCTTGCCAAGACTCTTCTTCACCTCTGTCTTTTCTCTTGGGTCTCTGTTTTTTCAGACCTCAGGTTACCTTATCGTCTCTCACAAAGCCACTATTGTTACCTGCTGCCCGGCCCCACACCTTGTCCCTTTGCTTCCGGCCTGAGGTGAGGCTCCAGCAAGATGGGCAGGTGTAGCGTGCATGTGTGCGCATGCGTGCCTGTGTTTCTGTGTGTGTGCGCCCGCCTGTACACATCGGCTTCTACTTACGTAGTTCGAGGCCAGGTCCGGGTGGAGGTAGTCAATCCCTGTGAAAAGAGCACCACAGGATGAAAGGTTAATAACTGCCACTGTGTCCTCAGGAAAGTTGCTCAAGAAAGTGCCCTCCTGGTGGGGCTGGTGCCAGGAGAGTTGGGCAGGGTGAACACCTGTGCCTTAGGCCTAGGCTTGCGTTTTCATTCTCGAGTGAGGGTGGGGCGTGCCCACCAGTCGCGTCAGAGGGAGGGAGCCAGTTAGAGCTGGGGCCCCGGGATAAGACTTCTGACATAAATGTCAGTACTAAAGGGCTTAGGGGCTGCAAGATGGATGGCTCATCAGAGCAGTGATCTAAGATTTGTGAAAATCCTGACATTTCCAAAGCACCAGCAGACATTTATTTTGAAACGAAACTGGCTCTGGGGAGGAAAAACGATTGTTATTTAACAGGATACAGACAGCAATGGATTAGGGGAGCGTTCTCCCGGCATGGAAATAAGAGGAACACGGCTAGGTGGGAAAGGCGATTAGGCAGAGGGCAAATAGTTTCAGGTGAAGTATTCTGGGTGGGACTGATGGTTGTCCCTGAAGAATGTGGCTTTCCAGGAAGCCTGAGACATCAGCCTCCCTGCAGGAACCCTATGTGTTCTCCTGGACATGGCCTGTCTTGTTGCCCAAGATTCCTTACAACGGTAAAATTATTAGTATCACTGCATTCCTTCACAGGTGAACCTCAGAAAGCACGTGGAAATTCAAGGCCACACTGGAATTCTCATCCAGGTCTGCAGAGCCGTAGAACCTTTGTAGCAGGTACACCTGAGCATCCAGCCATTTGCAAAACTGGCCAGGTTCCTGCACCACCTGACATCATGGTCACAAGGGTAGGTTTTGGAGTCAAAGACCCGAGCTTGGATCTCAAGGGTGCCGCCAGCTGACCTCATGACTTCAGACAAAGTACTTGGCCTCTCTAAGCTTGTTTTCTTCTCTACCAAGTGAGAATGTGATCAGGGTGGTGCATTTAGCTCAGCAGCATTCAATAGCTCTGTTGGGTTTGCCCTATTTGAAAGCTTGAGGTATCTCTCAGTGCCTCTGATAGGGGGCGGCTTCACTGTGAGCACACTAAGGCCTGGCTGCTATTATAGCTTTGCCCCACAAAAAAGAACCAGTATCAGGATGTTTATCTCAAAAAAGAAATCTTCCTTCATTTTTTCTGGTTATACAAGAAATTTCTGGAGTCACTGTTCTATAGAACGTATGTTACATTTTACTGCTGATATTTTGACATGTGAAGGGTGTCAAACGACTGCTTCCTATAGTTTGTGGGAGTATAACCTATCACTTCTCACCCACCATCCTCCTCCTTCCCCACCCTATCTCAAGGATTGTGCAAGGACAGGGGTCCGAAGATTCAAACACTACGGCGCCTGGGTGGCTCAGTTGGGTAAGTGTCCTACTTCAGCTCCAGTCATGCTCTCACGGTTGGTGAGTTTGAGTCCTGCACTGTCAGTGTGGAGTCTCCCTGGAATTCTGTCTCTCCCTTTCTCTCTGCCCCTCCCTGACTTCTGTGCAATCTCTCTCTCTCTCAAAATAAATAAACTTTTTTTTTAAAAGAAGATTCGAAAACTAATATTTTAAAGGTTGCAAGCCCTTTTCCTGGACCTTAATTCAGAAATGGTCCATTTCAGCTGTGGGGGTCCATTCAGAAATGGTCCATTTCAGGTTGGGGATGAGCACAGGCTATGGAGACCAGCAGATCTACTTATCTTCTAGGCTCAGACCCTGTAATAATTGTGAGGCTTCGCCAAGTGACATAATCTTCCTGAGCCTCAGTTTCCTCATCTTTGAAACAGGGATATTATTTACCTTGCAAAACAGAGTTCAAGATGAGAGCCAATTCATTGGAGATGTTTAGCAGGTAGTAAACACTCAATAAGTTATATTTATTGTCATCACCATTAGTAGGGTCACCCACATCATTAGAGTCAAATGGATAATGCATAAAAGCAGAAATATTGTTAAAAATCCATTTGGTCTTAGAATGTTGTATTGAAATAAAATTGTTGTATATATTTATTGAAATTGGTTATGTTTTGTGAACTCAATGTCGAGCAAAATATTTTGCAACATATAGATATATTAAAAACAGACATGCATACAGAGAATGTTTCTTTTTTTCTAGCAGGGAGTTAATTGTTTTTTGGCATAATTATACTTCTTAAGCTTATTTCTTTAGCAACCTCTACACCTAATGTGGGGCTCAAACTCAAGACCCTGAGATCAAGAGTCACATGCTTTACTGATTGAGCCAGCCAGGTGCTCTGGCTCAATTGTCCTTCTATTCATGCTCATACTGTGTAAGAAGATCCTGGTGTGTGTATATGCATACCTACGCCTCAGGAAAACCAGCTACAAGCCTCCCCCGCCCCCCCCCAAGAAACTCTGAGGAAGAAGCATCGAGCACACACAATCCAAGATGATACACCTCCCCAACAAATGGCTGGCTTTAGACAGCTGGGTATTTCCCCCGAGGGGGTGCACTGTTGCTGGAAATACTATAATACTAAATGGAGGCATGGAATAGATGGAGTGAGCTCCTATTCCATGCAGGGAGTCAGTTTTTATTTATTTTTATTAAAAAATGTTTATTTTGAGAGAGAGACAGAGAGAATGAGCAGGGTAGGGGTAGTGAGAGAGGGAGAGTGAGAATTCCAGTCAGGCTCTGAACTGTCAGTGCAAAGGCCCATGCAGGACTTGAACTCACAAACCATGAGATCAAGACCTGAGCCAAAACTGAGTTGGACGCTTAACTGACTTAACCACCCAGGGAGTCAGTTTTTAAAACATGATTCTATGTTCTGATAGTGCAAATTGTCTGGGACAGAAATTTTCTGAGACATAGTTTATTCTCTGTGAAAGGAAAATATCAAGGCAAAGAGATAATTTGAGACCTGAAAGAAATTAAAACTAAAATAAGATAAATTTTGCCCTAATTAAAATAAAGGATCTTTAAGTTAGGTTAAGGGGAAGACTGAGTGTTAAGCTGGAATAGACACGGACTTTGGTCTAAGAAAGAAGAGATTATCAATAGAACCATGAGGGATGACAGACAGGATTCAAAATAGAAATAATGAACTAAATGAAGCATGAAAATAATGGCCTGGTAATTAAATAGTATTTTAATATTTTTGTATATTTGGTTATCTTTTCAGATGGAATATACTGAATACATGTTCTCAATCAGCTAATTTATTTTTTATTTCTTGTATTATTAATGTATTCATTTTTATTCTTCTCTCATTGGCTGATTTCCAGCAGTGAATGCCAGACACTATGTGGGTTCTGGAAAAACATAGACTATGTAGACACAAAACCTGAGCTGTTCAACTATATATGGCTCCAAGTCTACAGGGTGGACCAGCTCATTGGCAGCCAATCATAACACACTGTGGTATGCAAATGACAATTACTTGGTTATATTTTACACTAGTATCCTGTCATCATTTTCATCCTTTTGAGAAAGTCTAAGCTACAATAATCCAGGAATAATCCAGTTTCTCAGGAAACTCTGATGGTACTAGAGACCTCAGGGAATTACTAAGGCACTCCGTGTACATATTCCTAGTTACAGTTCTAGTTAGCAGTATGGTTGAGATGTATAACAATACCACACACCTTCTTTGGAGGTAGGTGTGTTTTCTCCTTTTTAATCTGGGTGGGTTATGACTACTTCTACTAATAAGATGCTGTATGACTTTCAAGGTGAAGTCAGAAAAGGTCAGGCATCTTCAACCCGTCCCCTTTAGACACTTGTCCACTTGGGGGAAGTCAGCTGCAATGAAAGAAGCCCATATGAAGGCCTGTGGTGTGAAACACTCAGCTGAGCTACAGCAGCCAATATCGATGGCCAGCTATGAGAATAAGCCATGGATGTCCACCCTAGTTGAGCCTTTGGATGACTGCAGCTCAGCCCACAACAGTCTGCCTACAACGGTATGATAAACCTTGAATGAGAAATGCCCAGACTGGCTCTTCCTGAGCCACAGAATCATGAGTTCCTGTGCCACAGAATCATGAGCAAAATAGAGTTAATCTAAGTGGCTAAAGGTTGGAGTCATCCGCTACACAAGAATAATGACTGGAACAGATGTCCCAATGGCCCTTCTGATAACCGTGAACCCCAGGTTGGGGGAGAAAGCATTGCTTTCCTATGTGATGCAGACTTCTAACTCTCTTAGAAAGGTGTGGCTGACTGCCTGGTCCTTAAGTTTGGACTTTCACTTAAAAGGGTGAGATCCAACTCACAAAGAGCTACCGTGGGGCAGGGGGTGGGTGGGTGGGGAGAGAGCCAAGGGGTAGGCTTCAGGCACTGAAGATGGTGGTTAAGATAAGTTTGGGTAATTTTTTTCCTCCCTAAACCTTAGTTTTTTCATCTGCAAAATGTGAATAGTATGAATCTTAGAGAATAATTGTGACTGTGTTTCTAAACTTCAGGCAGTGCCTAGTACAAGAAATGTTAGTTTCCATTGTTACTTCAGCTTGAAATTCTCTCTAACCCTGCCTTCCTGGCCTTCAGTCTTACTTCCTTAGCTCTATCTGATATTGGCTAACAGCTTTGGCTCATGCCTTTGCTGACCATCTCTGACCTTGATAGCCTGCTCCTGTCCTGAATTGTGTCAGTGCTGGGTGGTGGCTCCTATCCATCTCCATGTCTTGTTATGGCCACATCTTGTTTTCCAGCTCAAGTTCCCAACATGAAACAACTTTATTTGCAACAAAAGCGATGAGTTGTTATCATTAAGCAGGGTCCTTGCTAACATATACATGCCTGGAACATCAGAGCAAACCCTTAAGAAATGCTTTCTGCCCCATTGAGCAACACTTAACCATAGAGGTACTCTCCTACTGATGTTTAGTATATGGAAATGACATTAAGTTGCACCTAAATTAAAGTAGTAGATATATTTTTTAAATGTTTATTTGTTTATTTTGAGAGAGAGAGAGAGCACAAGCAGAGGAGGGGCAGAGACAGAGGGAGAGAAAGAATCCCAAGCAGGCTCCATGCTGTCAGCACAGAACCTGACATGGGGCTCAATCCCATGACCATGAGATCATGACCTGAGCTGAAATCAAGAGTTGATGCCTAACTGACTGAGCCACCCAGGCACCTGAAAGCAGATATTTATTGAGCATGTATTGAGTCATTGGATTTGGGAGAGAAGATGTTGGCCCAGTTCTGAGTTGTTCAACCAGAGAGTGTAAATGGCTATTAAAACCGGGCTGCTCTGGAAAACAGTGTGGAGGTTCCTCAAAAAACTAACAATAGAACTCCCCTATGACCCAGCAATAGCACTGGTAGGAATTTACCCAAGGGATACAGAAATGCTGATGCATAGGAGCACATGGACCCCAATGTTCATAGCAGCACTCTCCACAATAGCTAAAACATGGAAAAAGCCTAAGTGTCCATCCACGGATGAATGGATCAAGAAGATGTGGTTTATCTATACCATGGAATACTACGTGGCAATGAGAAACAATGAAATCTGGCCATGTGTAGCAACATGGATGGACCTTGAGGGGTGTTATGCTGAGCGAAATAATCAGGCAGAGAAGGACAAATATCATATGTTTGCACGTATAGGAGGATTAGGAGGAACTTGATGGAGGAACAAAGGGGAGAAGAAGGGGGGAAATGGTGGGGGAAAGGGAGAGAGGCAAACCATGAGAGACTCTTGAATGCTGACAAAAACTGAGGACTGATGGATGTGGGGGGGGAGGGGGGATGGGCATGGAGGAGGACACTTGTGGGGATGAGCACTGAGTGTTATGTGGAAACTAATTTGACAATAAACTATTTGTAAAAATAAAAATAAAAAAAAAATAAATGGCCGATAAACATAAAAAAAAAAAACAGGCTGTCTATAGATTAACTCTTCCACATGCAGATAATCAAATAGTTTCCCATAGAGGCCAAAACAAAGAGCCAATGGTATATAAAATATGATGTTTTGCTCTTAGGAATGAAGGTCAGTATCTGTGTCTGTCTTTACCTTGTTTGGGAATGATATCTTGCTAAGCAAATATCTGCGAAATGATTCCATACTATTCACAGATGCTCGCAGCCTCATCATAGTGCTTCCCATTTTAGGTGTTAGGTGTTCAATGGCGCAGTGTAAGGCTGCTGAGCATCGTCCTTGTTGTGTGGGAAGCCACTCGTGTCCCAGATGTACTTGTCTTACTCTTAAGCAACGGATTTGGAGAATGGCTTAGTAGTCCTTCTCTTCTTCAGTTGCCACACTGAATAAGCATGTGCTGAATTAAAGATAGCCACAAATCCATCCTTTGTTTCTCTCCATAGCCAGGGTGTGGAATCTATTCCCCTTCTTCTGGACTCTGGCCCTGAGACCTTTTGTCCAATAGAAGTGGCAATGTGATGCTTGCTCATTCCATGTCCAGCCTGCAGGTGTAGTCTGGGAGCTTCCACTTCCTATTTCTTAGAATGAATATTGGGTCCCCAAGGCATCTGTAAGCAATCCAGCCACATGCTGGGGAGACCACATGGAAAGGAGAGGTCCTGGCACTACGTGGAATGGAAGGGAGGCTGAGCCATTTCAGCATCCCAGTGAAGCCTCCAGTTGACATTGGCCTCAGTTGCACCCTGACCTTAGCTGCATAAGAGACCCCAGAGAGATCAATAACAGAACTTTCCAGCTGTGCCAGGTCAACCCACAGAACTGTGAGAGAGGACACCATGGTGGTTGTGTTAAGCCACTCAGTTTTCGGGTGGTTTGTTCTGCAGCAGTAGATGACCAAAAGAGTGGAGAAGTTAGGAGTTTTAATGGGGCAGCAGAAAGTTCAGTTCTGGGGAGATTCCCAAAGGAATAAAAAACAGTAAACTCTGCTGAGACTTTCTTTCTAAAATTTTTAATGTTTATTTTTGAGAGACAGAGCACGAATCGGGGAGGGGCAGAGAGAGAGGAAGACACAGAATCCAAACCAGGCTACAGGCTCTGAGCTGTCAGCATGGAGCCTGACGCAGGGCTCAAATTCATGAATCGTTAGATCATGACCTGAGCTTAAGTCGGATGCTCGACAGACTGAGCCACTCAGGCAACCTGAGACTTTCTTTCTGAAGAAAGGTTTTGGCTTCTCAAGCTGGGGAAGATGGATCAGAGTCAGGGATCATCCTCTACCTTTCTTCCAGTCAAGGGGGCTGCAGTTAAAGAATCCTGACATGGGCATCACAGGCTGTTGGAAGGTTTGCAGAAGCAATGTGCCTGTCTGTGGCTACTGCAATGCCACTTTTAGGTTGCCCCTCTAATCCACCAAATACTGTGTGATTACAATATATTCTAGGCGGACTTCAAATGTAGATGCATCTTTCTCCCGGGTGAGCTGGTTCAGTCACTTTTGATATCCAAAGCATTAGGAAGGAAGAAACAGTCATAAGCTCCCAACTTCCAAGTTCACAAAAACACTGTCTCCTGCAGAGCTCCTTTCTTCTTGTGAAAGCCCTTGGCCACCGGAGAAAGCTTTCACATCCACTTCAAAACCTCTCACACATCAGAAAACATGGAGGCATTGTTTTTATGTGGATATTTAATGAGCCTATGCAAAGACAGCACCAATTCTAAGTATGCTGGCTCCCTTTGTTTCAACCATTAATTTGGCTTCAAAGGCTTGCTTTGGAGAGCATAGTGTTCTTTAAGGAGCTTCAGAAGGGAAAAGCTCCATTGTTTCACCTCTGTATAGGCTTTCTGCGTAATTGCATCAATACAGCACAGCGGCACAGCGGAGCTTTTCCTGGAAGATCCAGGCAGCTGATGAAGGGCAAGAGTATCTCCCCAGTGAGATGAACACAGGGCAGAGATTCTCCTGAATCTTGGCAGAGCCAAGGACGTGTGTAGTTAGAAAAACACCAATTCATCAAACCCATTGGTTTTTGTATCACAAACTATAGGAAATAGTTTGTCTGGCAGGCATATGGGGCAGAATAACGTATTATAGGGGGCATATGTAATAAAATGTTATCAAAGTCTGCTTTACAAGAGTTCATTCTGAAAGTAGCAATAAAGTCAAAATTTCTCCAGACTCCAATCCTGTTACCAAAAAGCTATTTTGTGGCTGCAGAACCATGCCGTGTAATAGAACTTTCTGTGATGATGGAAATAAAGTTGAACTGAATTTCAGCAGCTGCTAGCTAGCCCCTTGTGGTCATTGAGGACTTGAAATGAGGCTAGGATGATTGAGGAATTGAATTTTTAATTTTATTTAGCTTAAATTAATTAAAATTTCAGTGTAAATTGCCACACAGAGCTAGTGGCTATTGCACCAGACTGTGGATCAGAGAAATAGATGATAAATACAAATGGGTTTAGAAGATGCTTGGAGGTAAGGTATAAGCAATGGCTCAATAAGAAATTACAGGTCAGTGATGGTCGGTTTTCCTTCATTTTTTTATTTTAAATCTATTAACCCAATCAGTATTTGTTAAAGGCATCCTCAGGTTTGAGGACCACTGATCTGGAGGAGGGGGAGGATTTTGCCACAGTTTAGTTGGTGGTTGGGTCCAGCTATTCTGCCCTTGCCTAGCATCTCCAAAACAGTGAATATTTTTTTAAAAATTAACACTTATTTATTACTGAGAAAGACAGAGAAAGCAAGCAGTGGAGGGGCAGAGAGACAAGGAGACAGAAGATCTGAAACAGGCTCCGCCCTGTGATGGCAGGGCCCAATGCGGGGCTTGAACTCACAAACTGTGAGATCATGACCTGAGCCAAAATCAAGAGTCAGACGCTTAACTGACTGAGTCACCCAGAAGCCCACAAACAGTGAATCTTTTATATTCCAAAGGAATGCAAAGACACATTTGCTTCCAAATGATGCAAAGGCTTTGAAATACTCACCATCATCCATAATTCCAATGGTAACACCTTTCCCTGTGTATCCCAGCTCCCAAGCTTCTGCCACATTCAAATCAAGGCCAGGAGTGCCATCAGCTTGCCCTGTGTTGATCTGATTAAGGAATTCCAAAGCAGAGAATCTTATTAGTCTGGTGGAGTAAAACACCTGTCTAAATATTTGCAGCCATCTAGTATTCCAGGGCCAGCTTAAAGGCCAAGTCTTCCATGAAACCATACTTCTGGATGTTTCCCCACCCACCTCTTCCAGTCTTCTCCCTCCATTTTTAAAAAAATATACACAATTGATGTTTTCTATGTTGTGTAAATATGCAAACACAGTGTCAATCCCTCCATCTCTTAAATTTTTAAAAAATGTTTATATATATATGTATACATATATATATACATATATATATATATAATTTTTTTTGAGAGAGTGAGAGAGAGAGAGACGAGTATGAGCCAGGGAGGGGCAGAGAGTGGGAGACACAAAATCCAAACCAGGCTCCAGGCTCCAAGCTGCCAGCACAGAGCCTGATGCAGGACTTGAATTCATGAATCATGAGATCATGACCTAAGCCTAAATCAGACACTTAACGAACTGAGCCACCCAGGCGCCCCTCAATCTCTCCATCTCCTATGACTTGAATGCTGTACTTAAACTCCTTAAAGCTGCTATTGCAAGAAACCCTCTCCAGTTTGGAATTAAATGCTCACTCTTGGAGTATTTATTTATACCTCATGTTTTGAAGTTAGCACATATTGTCTTGGATTATTCTTATTTGAATATGATTTCCTTGCTCAATAACAATATGCTTTGTGAGAGGAAGCACGTCCTATTTACCTTTAATTTCAGTACCACCACACCAAATCTTGCTTTAAAATGTTTGAGGAATGGATTAAAGATAGTTGGCTCACTTTTAGTGCTTGTTCTAATGGGGGTAAATGTCTTTTCCCTAAAAAATGTCAAAAAAGGGAAACAAAGGAATTCCAGATAAATATGTTCACTGTTCTCTTTTCAGTCATCTTTGTTCTGTGCAGATTTTCTCAAATATGAGTTCTGAAAACAGCAAAGTCAGAACTTGTATTGACAGAAGCTCACGGTGACCTGTTGCTAAAACACTGTGTGGATGTCATTACGCCTTTTTGTAAAAATGACTGGTCTTCCAGCACATGTTAAGGTTACACTCTCCATTACATAGTAAGTTAGTAGAATGCTCACATGACTGGTTTGAGCCAATAGAATGTGGGCTTGTGTGCCATTTGTCATATCCAGGCAGGAGCCTTAAGGAGCTAGTGTGTGACCTGCTCCTTCCCCTTGTTAGGGTGCTTTTGAAAACAGGTATCAGGAGGGAGCTGAGATGGAGCCTGGGTCCATGAGGTGGAATTATGAAGTATTGGATGTATACCATGAGTGAGCAACAAGCTTCAATTTGTTAAGTCAGTGTGATTTGGGGATTGGTTGTGATTGCAAGACACACTGTAGCCTCACCTGATTAACACACATAAGCCTTTTCACTTGCCCAGATCAGATTTGTAGGATTCCACACCAAAACGTCAAGGTCACAGTCAAGCTGTGAAGACCCAAGAGGCATGTTGTGATGCATTTCTATAAATGTATCAGTCCATAGGGCTGTAATTTAGTCTTCTCTCTTGCTCATCACCTTTTGATCTTAAATAAAGTAAAGCATCACTCATATTTTAAAATCACTCACTCCTTTCCCCTCAAGATGGCCTGTAGATAGATTGGTTTATAGGCTCTGAGTCTCTTTTAAATATAACCCAACCTGTCCAAATGGGTCACGGAGGACTGCTGGTGAGCCAGAAATATCCACTTCACTTGATAGATTGAGCTTCCAGGCCTTGAAACCTGCATCAGTGAAGCCCCATGGATGTGACTTCCTGCCATTATTTTAGGAAGAACTAATGGATGCTACTTTAATTGCTTTGGTCTTTGAGCTCTCTTGCTTGTCTCTTGTGAAGTCATCTGATTCTTTTCTCTTATGCTGGTGATTTCATTATGTCCTCCTGTCGTTCTGCCTGTTGAAACCATTGGATTACTCCCCATAGACTCTTGACTCAACTTCTACATGATTTTGCAAGTCTCCCCTCCTGCATTGGTGTGCTTTTTCAGAGTCTGGGGCAATCTTATCAGCATTGGATAGTTGTTTTGACCCTAAGAGATCATGGTTATTTAACGGTTCCAGAATAAAGTAGATTAGGGAACATGATGTATGGGTGGTGATAGAAAATCAATACGTATCAGAGTGGACAGAGAGATTCATGGAGTCAGATGCTGGCTGAGATCCTACAGAATGAGGAAAGAGAAATGCATCTTTTATCCAAAGGCTCAAGGTGGGAAATGTTAAGAATAATATGGAGATGCTTACCAGATACCACTGCTTTGTAAAAAGAGGATCATTCATGTTGATGTCAATCTCATTGATGTCTCTATACCCCCGCTTCTTTCTGTCAAATCCTTCTTGCTGCAAGGCCATCTTTACCTGAAATGACATATTGGCATAAAACCTGAATATCAACCTGGACACCTTCTTCTGGAATTCATTTCCATGAATACAAATTCCATTTGTACATAAGGTGTTTTCTTTTTTTTCTGCAGAAGCCAAGTTCATCTCCTGTACACTCTACTCTCTGTGATTATTTTCTGAAAGCATTTGCTTCTAGCCATGCTCAATAAATTGGGCTTGATGATGCCTCAAAATGAGTTTCCTTAAAATGAAAATTCAATAGAGAAAGGTACTATCAAGGAAGAAAAAGTAGTAGGGTTTGTTGAGGGAAATAAAACAAAGTAACACAATACTTCTATTAAGTGAAGAAGATTGATGTGGATTCAGGAAGGGAGAGAGTGAAAACGACATTGATCATTTTTCTGGAGGACTTACTAGCCTTTACATTTGTTGACAGGACTGTTCTATCTTATTTGGGAATCAGCCAAAACCAAAACCAAAACCAAAATCAAAACCAGACCAAACCAAAACCAAACCAAACCAAAAGAAAACGCCTGGAGAGCCAGCAAGTTCACAGCAAAGCTCTAGAAGGTAAGTGAGGGATCTTTGCAAAGAAATGGATGGTATTGATGTCCTGGCAATGACAATACTTAAATTTTGGAAAGTCTGACAGAACCCCACCCTTTGGGGTGGAAATGAAACTTAGGTGCTGAATTGTTTAAGCAGACTCCTGGCAACAGTTAGACTTTGTTCCATTCATGCAACTTTCCTTCACTTGGACAATAATGAATTTATCATCCATTGGCTGTGGCCAGTCTCTGAATAGCTACAAACTCAAAAACTATGCAAATGTTGAAAAGGATGTGGACTGAATACATATTTTTAAAATTATATTTTTCTGCCCAACATTTATTTCTTCCTTTCCCAAATATCATCAGTATATTTGGGGGATTACCTGGAATCCACGAGGTTCTGTCTTGGTGGGAGTGAAATCTGAGACACTTATCAGCTGCAAAGAAATTGAAGGCTTTCTCTGCCTCAGAGGTGCCTAAGTGTGTATGGATTTGCATCTTGGGAAAGTAATGTGAGGGGAGAAGGAGTCTTTGAAGGCTATTTATTCCATAGGTTAACTCACCAGACCTGCGCTGTAAAAGGTTCTTGCTATAGTTCCACAACCCGGCCCTGGAGCTCCCCCAAGACTAATCTTTTGGCCTTCCACTGGTTGGGAGCCCCCCATACCATTCGAAGAATTCTCTTTTGCTTAAGTAATCCAGAATCAATTTCTGTTGCTTGCACTTGAGAACTCTGATTGGGACCAGGGAAGACAAGAGTACCAATATGTCAACAGTGACAGTAGGGAGGGAAAAACGAAGGGATCACAAGCCTCCCTGTAATGTGCAGCAACACTGTAGGAGAGTGGTTCTTCACTTCCTTCTACACACTGACACAGGAAAGCTGGGACATTTGCCAGAAAATCTTTAATTCTACCAGAAACTCTGTATGTGTAGGAAAGAAGTGGTAGGTGTGGCATTTGCTCTGTTCTTTGGAGGTATTCCAACAATAGATATTCAGTTTGGCATGTAGCAAATATTTGGAATTGTGGGATGGATGTGTTTTCTTTTTTTAAAATTTTAATTTGTTTATATTAGAGAGAGAGAGAAGCATTCATTAGTGGGGGACAGGCACTAGAGGGAGGGAGGGAGAGAGAGAGAGAGAGAGAGAGAGAGAGAGAATACCAAGCAGGCTTCTTGCTCAGCACAGAGCCCGATGTGGGGCTCGATCCTATGATCCTGGGATCATCACCTGAGCTGAGATCAAGAGTTGGAAACTCAACAGACTGAGCTGTCCAGGCATCTCACAGATGGATAGTTTTATAATGGCAAAAATCTAGACACAACTAGTGTCCATCAAATGGAGAGAAATTATGATTTAAATATACATATGCGTATATGTATATGATGTGTATTTTATATATGCATATGTGTATATGGTGTGTATTATATATATACTTTATATATGTGTATGTACATGCATATATGTATATGATGTGTATTTTATATATATTTATATATTATATATATCCATATATATATATGTATCTTCTGAGAAGCAGATGCCAAGATGAGATTAAATATGCAAGGTTTTTATTAGGAGAGAAAATGCAAGACAGTGCTATGCAAGCATGGCCCTGTAAAAGAGAGCATGAACAATGTTGGCCAAAAGTGTCCTCAACTGCCCCATAGTGTAAAGAAGGTATGACAAGTCTCTTGGGGTTCTAAGGTCAGCTTTCAGAGGAACCCTGTGTCTCCCAGGGACGATCATTCCTCAGTGCTCCTGCTGTGCTCAGTCACTGGCTGGAGCCGTCTGGGAAGCATGGCCTGTTGCCAACACAGTGACAGATTTCAGAGTGTAGCAGCTGGGGTCCTTGGTCAATTACTCTCCTGGAAATCAGAGGTGTGCTCTGTGTATTCTCACAGCTGCCACAGAACAGATAGAAAGATAGATCTACCTAAACACACACACACACACACACACACACCACACACACACACACACACACACACACATTTATGTATAGTGTACCCCTCTTAAAACTTTTCTTTTACTATGGAAGCAAGTATTCAAGGAAGAGTGGTAAGAGTGTCACTTTTCACTTGGGAAGGAAGCTGAATTCAGCCATTGCATCTTCCCGTAGTGGTCTTGAGCAAGACCTTTATCTGGTCAACTCATTAATGGTAAGCTTTGGTTGGCTTCCATCTTAGGATTCCTGTCATATTGGATTCATTGTCAAGACTGATTTTGTTGAGGTAGTGATGTTCTATTTGCTAGGGCCTTTGCTGAGCAAGAGCAGCTGCCTTGTGGATGCTTGAAAACTCCCCTCTGGAATTGCTTCTCAGCAGCATAAGAACAAGAAAACCCACATCGGATTTCATCTTTTTTTAGATAACAGTGCAGGAATGGCTATGACAATAGCACTCCAAACTTAATTAGACTGAGTGCAGTCTAATGAAAAGACTTAAAATTCATTTCCATAAAATTAATTTTTAATTCCATAAATTAGGATTTAATGGAGACCAGCGATGCTTTGGAACGCTGTGCTCTCTGGACACCACCCCTCCTTGCTACTCAGAAGTGCCGAAGCATGACGTAGGTGTCTGCAATCTTGTCATTTAGTGTTACTAAAAATTAAAACTCCTAAGACTGCAGTCCTTTCTGAGCTTTTTAGTTTATCTTCACGTCTTTAATGAAGATCACAGTTACAATGCCAAGAGAGAGAATACCTTTAAAACATATATTTTTTGGGGCGCCTGGGTGGCTCAGTCAGTTAAACATCTGACTTTGGTTCAGGTTATGATCTCACAGTTCATGAGTTTGAGCCTCTAATCAGGTTCTGTGCTGACAACTCAGAGCCTGGAGCCTGTTTTGGATTCTGTGTCTCCCTCTCTCTCTGACTCTCCTGTGCTCACGCTGTCTCTCTCTCTCAAAAATAAATTTAAAAGACATTTAAAAAAACATATTTTTCTTGTTATATGCAAATAACTGAAAAATAGGTATTTTTCCTCACAATGATACCACAGAACACCATAAATTGCTTTTATTTTTCTGGGTTCTTGTTCAATGCTAATTTGCATTTAAACCTAATTTTTACATAAGAGTAATTGAATGACAGATAAAATTATGCATTCTTTCTTCACTAAATAGTCTACACATGGATTTTAATATGCTTCTCTATAGCTCTCATAATTTAATTTTTAATAGCTACCTAAATATCCCATAGAATAATGTACCATAATTTACCCAATGATTTCCCTCTTACTGGTCATTTGGATTGTTTTCTATTATAACTGAAATTGCCAGTAGCAGAAAGATGAGATTATTAACTATTTTTAAAGATCTCTGGAGAAGATTTCAGTGTTATAATCCTATATGTGATAAAATAGTTAATAAGAGAGAAGTACTTCCTAGTGTTCAAATTCCTTCCTCACATTATAACTAAAAGGTTACTTTTATTCTCTCTTTTTCTTCATCTGAATTATAACCTTTCATACACGATATCTTTCATTACCACTTCGATGTGGCATCAATGACCTGTAAATTAACCATAGCTTCTTGCCTTCTTGAAAAATAATGTATAGTTAGCTTAGGTATTTCATTTTAGACTGCTTGCCCAAGTTGTTACAACCAAACATTTGTATGGATAAAAAATGTATATAGGAAAGCAAAAGTGTTTGTTACTGGGAATTATTTTCTTAGAAACGAAGAGGTAGATATTCTGTAATTCTAGTTCAGCTTTTGAATCCTAATTTGACATCTGTGCTAGAACAAATTTTACTCCAGAAACTCCCCCCACTACCTTCCTTAAGAATTTTTCAGTCAACAAATTTTTCAGTTTGGGCATCTATAATATGCCAGTTACAGATCATTCTAAAAGGAGGCAGATACTATCCCTGCACATTTGCATTCTATTTTACAAGTTTCCTTAACAAGGTACTTTCACTACATATAATTTTCTCAGCAAGACTGTGGGGATGGTATGGTTACAGCTGAGGGAAGGAGGGTTAGCGGCCATTGTTCAGTGGTTGAAAACATAGCAGAGTCATGTAGACTGACCAATTCTAAATACTGTGTACTTTCCACAAAGCCACATTGACTCTCTCTAAGGCATGGAGCACAGTCAACCTTCCAGTATCTGGGACAACTTAACCGTGGATATAACTCTCTGAGGATCAGGGCTTGGATCACTTCCCCACTGGGCTGATAATTAAACAGCTGCTAATTAGCATTGACTGTGCTGGGCAGGAGAGGGGTGAGGAGAAAGAGGAGCAATATGGGAATCCTGCTTCCAAAGGGTGATAAGACTTCTCTTGGAGTGAGCCCGGGAAAAGAAACATAAAACACAAAACTGATGTGTTAGTGAAAATGCTGAAGTTTCTAAATCTATGATGTTGTAGATGTGTCACATCATTATTTTTTTGTATTACCAAGAATTATTTTTATTTACCACTTTTATGGGTTAAATTGTGTCCCTCTGAAAGATATATTGAAATCCTAACATTCAGTGCCTCAGAATGTGACCCTATATGGGAAAAGGGGTTATTGCTGATGTAATTAGTTAGGAGGAACTCATACTGGAGGAAGATGAGCTGCCAATCCAATATGGCTGGGCAGACAGACACACAAGAAGAATGCCATAGGAAGACATAAGGACATACAGGATAAAGTCATGTGGAGAGGAAGGAGGCAGAGAATAGAGTTATTCTACTACAAGCCGGGGAACTCCTGGGTCTACTAGAAGGTGGAAGAGGCAAAAAGAGATGGGCTCCTAGAGATTTCAGAGGGAACATGGTGTGCCAACACCATGACCTCAGACTACTGGCCTCCAGAACTGTGAGAGAATTAATCTTTGTTGCATTGTGCCTCCCAGTTTGTGGTACTTTCTTATAGAAATTAATACAACCACTAAGAATTAAAGTAATTCAACCCTAGGGAATTACTACAATTCCTGAGAATGAAACCATGTCACGATGCTTCCTTCTCATTTGTAAGCTTTACTCTGTACAGGAAGTACCCCTATAGTTCCACCTGGACAAAGATTTCTTAAACTATGTATAACTTTTGCAAACAAAAATAAAAGAGGGAATATATTAGGAAATAAATTGGTTAGGATGTTCCTAAACTGTTGCACAGAGTCTAACTCAGAATTGTCCATGTCTGTGTTTTCCTGCATGACATCATCCTCTGTGTCATTGAGCATGCTGGTGACCAGCATTTCTTCAAAGAGTGCTCCACTATTGTTCCAGGATTTTCCTCTAAACTCTCAACACCTATTCTACATGTTTTGATGCACCAACCTAAAGCAGTACAATTTTGTCACTCTTGTCATTTGCTGAGGGCAGTTGTAAGATCCATGCAAAACCCATGCATTTTAGAATAGTGAGTGATCATTTTTGCTTTTCTAGATTTTCTGATGGCAAACTTTTGAGTAGTTAACAAAGTGGAACTCTCTAAGTTTGCCCGACCCCAGGGCTGGAGCCCCTAATAAGTGAACTGGGAGAGAGTCACCTGTGGAAGTCATGAGGTTTTGTAGAAAGAGCTCTGGATTGTGGTGCTGCAGATGTGGGTTTGTGACCTGCATCTGCCGTACAAACTATGTATCTTTGAGCAAAATAGTGATATTTCTGAGACTCTGTTTCCTTACCACCAGAATGAGAGTAACTACTTGTGAGGGTTGATTTGAGGTATGAGTGGCATCAACTCCTGTGGAGTACCTGTGAAGCACAGATCTAGGCACATAATAAATGTCCATACATATCAATTCCTGTTACAGCCCTCGGCCTGATAACCTCTACCTGGAGCACACATCAGGTCACCTGGGGAGCTTTAACAATCCCCACATGCAGCCCACACTTGGAACCACTCAGACTTTCCAGAGAATTCCAATCTGCCCCAAAGTTGACACTGCCCTGGAGGCCAATTTTCTTCCTCTGTAAAAGGCCTGTTTCCACCTCTCAGAATTGTGGAGAGGCTGTGGCGGGATCCAGGCTGTGAAATCCTCACTCAGTAGAGAGATCTGCAGATGTGAAGCCTTGGGGCCAGCATCTGAAGATGTCACCCCAAGGCGAGGAGGCAGGGAGATGTCTACTACCCCTTAGAGCAGTCAGCTATCCCAGTGCCTGTCTGCCCTCCTTGGTTCTCCCTCTGTGAGAAGACAGGGTTGGACTGGATCACTTACTCTGTGATTGGGCTGGACATCCAAATCACTTGCGTGAGCTGCTTCTTTAAGTAAAAATTGTTGCTTTATTTTATTTATGTATTTGTGTATTTATTTATTTTTAAGTTTATTTATTTATTTTGAGAGAGAGGGAGAGCATGACTGGGGGAGACAGAGAGGGAGAGAGAGAATCCCAAGCAGGTTCCATGCTGTTGGTGCAAAGCCAGATGTGGGACTCAATCCCATGAGCTATGAGATCATGACCTGAGCCAAAACCAGGAGTCAGGTGCTTAACTGAATGACCACCCAGGCACCCCAAAAATTGTTGTTTTAGAACAGAGAAGTAGGAAACAAGAAAAGAAAAATTTCCTCCCAACCCCCTGAAAATCCTTGTTGACATTAAAAAAAAGAAGGTAACACATGGCATGGTTAGAAAATTAAAGCAGTACAGAAAGTTGTATAATGGAAAAGGAAGGTTTTATGTTCCTCTTTCTTTCTTTGCTCTCAAATAGTTCTCTGCTCAAACGTGACCACTGTTCATGACATCTCATGAGTCCTTCCAGAAAACGTTTATATGTATGCACTAATATACACATATATAAAAAGAGGGAGGGTTTTAAAATATATTTATCATTTATTTATTTGAGAATTTTTAAAATTCTCAAAAAAAGAGAGAGCGAGCGAGACAGAGCGAGAGAGAGAGAGAGAGTGCACTGAGGAAGGACAGAGACAGAGAGAGGGAAACAGAATATGAAGCAGACCCCAGGCTCTGAACTGCCAGCTCAGAGCCTGATGTGGCGCTTGAACCCATGAACTGTGAGGTCATGACCTGAGCCAAAGTCAGACTCTTAACTGACTGAGCCACCCAGGCACCCCAAGAGGGAGTTTTCTTTTTAAGGAGTATATTTGGCATGATTCTTTTACAGTGTAATGGACTGAATGTTTCCCCCAAAATATACGTTCCCCCAACTATATATCCCCCACCCAAATTGTATGCTCACATCCTAATCCCTGGGACCTGTGAATGAGACTTTGTTTGGAAAAAGGGTCTTTGTGGTTGTAATTCAAGATCTTGAGTTGAGACCATTCTGGATTATCAGGGTGGGCCCTAAATCCAATGACACACGTCCAGTGACCAGTGTCTTTATAAGACTCACACTGAGGAGGTGCATACCCAAGAGAAGAGCAGAAGACCAGGGGAAGGTGGAGACAGAGCCTGTAGTAAAGAGCCACAGCCCAGGAATGCTGGTGGCCAATAGAATCTGCAAGAAGCAAGGAAGGACTTTCTTCCCCTGGAGCCCTGAAACAGCACAGCCATGTAACCTGATGCCTTGACTTTGGACTTCTATCCCCTAGAACTGTGAGGGAGTAAGTGGAAGTTGTTTTAAGCCACCAAGTTTGTGGTAATTAATACAGTAGCCATAGGAAACTGATACAATATTGTAAACTTGAAATATATATATATATACCCACACACATCTACAATATATTGTATATATATGTATTATATATACGTATATAATATATAATATATACAATATAATATACATATGTTTACTATATACATATAAATATATTTTATAATATCTAACCAGTGGATTTATATGTATAAAACCTATATGTGATAATACCTATATGTTATCCATATATGATACCTATAATACCTGTTATAATATCTACATCTATTCTAATACAGATATGATATTTGGTAGCATCTCTTTTAAATTTACTCCAAAAGGATCAAGAAACATCTGCTGTGCTTAACGAAAACTGAATACCCATTTTCTTGAACAGATGTGTATTATTTCATCATGTGGTTAAAGCAAATTTAATTATCTTGTCACGTATTAAAGAGTACTTGGTTGACTGTGTATTTTGTTGTTGTTTGCAGTGAATATCTTCACACATTCAATGCTGCAGTGAATATCTACACACACACACACACACACACACACACACACACACACACACCCCATGTAAGTGCGCACTATGGTGATGTTTTCCAAGGATAAATTATAAGCGGTGGGATTGCCAATGACTCTGCAATTCTAAATTTCCAAAGGGAAGGGGTGCCTGGGTGGCTCAGTCAGATGAGTGTTCGACTCTTGATTTTGGCTCAGATCATGATCTTACAGTTTGTGGGATTGAGCCCTGTGCTAGGCTGTGGATTGACAGCGCAGAGCCTGCTTCGGACTTTCTTTCTCCATTTCTCTCTCCCCCTCTTCTGTGCTCTCTCTCTCGAAATAAATAAATATTTTTAAAAAGTTTCCACAGGGTAATTACTGCCAAATGTTTGTATCCAGAAAGTTTGTACCAAATTGCACGCTCACTAACAATGCATGAGAGTTTGGGGAGCTTTTAAAAAATACGGCTGTTAGACACAGGTGGCTACTCTGACCACCCAGGAGCCCTTAAGAGCCCTGGGAAGTTGTGCTGTAGGCCCTGGCTGAGAACCCGGTGGAGAGTGGAACTCTAAGACCCGCTCTGGTTCTGTGGTGCATCCAGCAATGCCTCTGTGGGGGAGTCAGAGGGTCCCAAGCCTGACCAGTGGCACAATTGCCTGGGGAGCTTGTCAAGAGTCGCTGGAGGTGGGCCTGGCTTCAGAGTCTCTTAAAACCTTCCAGATACCTGATTCCTAAGCTGGGGCTGAGGAACGGTGTACTGGGGGTTCCTCTTCCCTCACCTCTCTTGTCCCAGTTCTCACCCAGCTCAAGCACCGATGAGAGCAAGGGGCAAAGTATCTATACCCAACAACACCAAGTGGTCTCTGGAAGAGAGCAGACTCACATCTGTAAGAAACACAATCCATCTACTCACTGAAAAATCTTCTCTCCGTATTCACCTAGTGCCAGCTGGCAGGGGCAAGGATGGCAGGCTGGGGAGGTGTGTGGGTGGGCATCGAGGCTATAGCAAGGTTGCCTAAGAATGTGGATCTTCTGTTATCACAAACCTCTTAATTTGCACACTGAATTACCTAGCCTTTACTATGGGCTGAGGACTTTTTTTCCCCTGATAGGTTAAAACAAAACAAAAATAGCTGTTCCAGAAACATCATGCCCAACGTGTTAGTTAGGACAACCGTGGGCGGGCTTGAAGATGCCTCTGCATGGGGCACAGGATTAAGGCTGAAGTCAGAAGGCCCCTCTGGCTCCTGGCTGATCATCCTCCCTGATGTCAGTCTCCTGGGTAGGAGAGAAGCGCTGGGTCCTTTCTGATGTGTGCTTACAGAGTCAGCAGCCAACAAGCAAGGCTCTGTTCTTCCTCTTGAAATGTCAGAGCACACTGGGGGCTTTCCCTTCAGGCTCTAAGTTGCTGGGAGGATTTTAAATGGATTGGGCTGGGCTTCATCTCCTGGAAAGGATGATATAGCTTTATATCTATTTAGACATACTATTGACTTCTATTCAGAATAAAAGTTTCCAGAAAAGGAGGCAGTGTAGCATTGTAGATGAATGCTTGGTGTTTGGGATAGGCAGACATAGGTTATGGTCCCTGATCTATCTGCTGTTCACTAGCTGTGTGATCTCATGCAAGTTTCTGAGTCTATTTAAGGTTCAGTTTGTTCACCCGCAAAATAGGGAGGAGCCCTAATACCAACTAACATTTTTTGAGGGCTGCCTGTGTGTCAGGAGATCTTTAAGTATGTACATCATTTTCACAACAAATCTTGTACATCATTTTCACAACAACCTCAAGGCTGCTTAGGAATGAAGGCATGACAGGGCTCCTGGGTGGCTCCTGGGTCAGTTAAGTGTCCAACTTCAGCTCAGGTCAGATCTCACGGTTCGTGGGTTCGAGCCCCACATCAAGCTCTGTGCTGACAGCTCAGAGCTTGGAGCCTGTTTCAGATTCTGTGTCTCCCTCTCTCTCTGCCCCTCCCCCACTCATGTTCTGTCTCTCTCTGTCTCAAAAATAAATAAACTATTAAAAATTTTTTTAAAAAAGGAATGAAGGCATGACATAGTAAGTAGCTGGGTAAGAGTCACACAGGTAGCCAAAGTAGAGTCATGGTTCATATCTGTTCTGGGTTGAGTTGTGTCCCCCTAAAAAGTCACATGTTGACCTCCTAACACTAAAAAAGATAGTGTCTTTTTTAAAATGTTTATTTATTTATTTAGAGAGAGAGAGTGCACACATGTGCATGAGCAAGCATGTGAGCAGCATGTGAGCAGAGGATGGGCAGAAAGACTGGGAAAGAGAGAATTCCAAGCAGGCTCCCTACTTCCAGGGCAGAGCCCAATGGGAGGCCCAATTTCATGAACCATGAGATCATGACTTGACTGGAAATCAAGAGTCAGAGGCTTAACCAACTGAACCACCCAGGTACCATGGAGACAGTTTCTTTAAAGAGGCTATTAAATTAAAATGAGCTCTTTAAGGTGAACCTTAATCCAATATGACTGGTGTCCTATTCTAACATGAAGAAGTTTGGACAGAGACACACAGAAGGAACTTTGTGAAGATATCAGATCAAGACCGTCATCTCCAAGCCAAGGGAAAAGGCCTGGAACAGATCCTTCCCTCCTGGCCAACGTGCCAACACCTTGATCTTGGACTTTAGGCTCCAGAACTATGAGACATACATTCTTGTTGTTTAAACCACCCGGTCTATGATACTTGGTTATGGCAGCCCTTGGAAACCTATAGGATACCAGAGCAATCTGGTTGCACAGTCTGTATACTTCCCTACTGTGCCATGTTGCTTCTCTGCTCCCACTTCATAGTTTGGATTATGGGGAGAATCAAATGAGGTTATGCATATAGACCCCTGGTGTGTAGTATATACTCAATAAATGCCTGCATTTGTTACTATAATTATTGCCAGTGTTACAATATTTCAGGCCCTGTGGAAAGGCAATGGAATGGTGCCTTCTAAAGCAGCCCAAGCACCTTTGATTCATTGTATTGCTCTTAGCTAGTTGGAGACAAATTAAGCATGGCAAGAGAAACCACCTGGAGTCCATTCCCCTGTGTGTCCTGGATGCAGAAGACCTACCTACAGGAAGAACACAGCTCCACCCCTTTTTGACTTCGCCTTTCCAAGGCAGTGTGTTACCTCAAATAAGAGACCCAGAAAAGCCATTGCTGGGGTAATGTGGGAGATTATGGAGGAAAGAGGCCACCCTGAAGCTCAGATACTCTAGCTCACCTGCTGTGCCACCCACTGCTTGCCTTGGTTGTCAAGATCCAAAAAGGGATCTAGAAATAAGAGGGGTTTGGGGAGGGAAGACATGGCCCAGGAAAGTCAATCGCTGGAGGGAGGGAGCAGACAGGAACCTGGCTGCTTGATTTCTCTCTTGAGCATGCAGGGATGCCTTTTTGGAAAGCCCAGTTTTAGGCAAATCACATTGCTTAACTTTTCAAAGAACAGGGAGTTAAGCCACAATTATGGCTAAATGTGCTGCATTGATTGCCCTCATTTAGAGAGGTTTGCCCATCTTGCAAGAATGAAGAGAATCAATTGAGGAAAGAGGATATGGCAGCATGCCACTGGTCACAGTTCCAGTCACTGCATTTCAGTGACAAGATATTAACAAATTGGTATCTATCATCTAAAGCACTGTATACAAGATATACCATGAGATAAATCAGTGTAATTAAAGAGGGATCAAAAGATGTTTTTAGCTGAGCAAAGTGTAAAGACAACCTATAGGAGTGCCTTTAGAAGATAAAATGCCAGCTCCCATGTTTGCAGGAACATGTGTATGGGATTTGGGGTTGTGCTTTAGCATGATCTCAGTCTTCCTTTTGCTTCTACCTCCAGGATGGTGGAAGAGTGTCATGGTTTGGATTTAGAGGGCTATATTAAGGAAAAAGATATTAAAAGATGGTAGGTTCTACGCCAGATGTTGAGGAAGGGATGGTTAGGCTGGGATATGCTTGAGGGGACAATTTCCCAGGGATCCCAGGAACCTGTAAGCACTGTCCTTGGCCAAAATGACATGGTCCTGTCAACTGAGGTTATTTTGAGAGATGAGTGTGGAAAAGAAGCAAAGCACATATAGTGTAACCAAAGAAAGCCTTCCTGAGACATGCATATGTTTATTTCCTATCGCAAGTGGGCAGAAGGACCTCAGTGTAACAGAGAAGGTTTCTGGAGGACAAATGAGATGAAGGCTCTGCCCCTGTTCACTCCAGCTGTGGCCCAACCAGTGTCCTCACACTTGACTAACCCACCCGATGTTCTACTTTCCTGGGAAGGCACCAGAGGTGATGGTGAAGAGAAGGACCCACAGAGAAGGTGTCACGGTATCCAGTTGGGAAGGAATGGCTCCAGCACAGCACAGAAACATAGCTTCCCAAAGCTTTGTCCCCTACAAAACCTCCACTGTGATGCTGGTGCATGACTGCTTCTGCTGGTGAACCAGAAGGAGGATGCTGAGTGAGGGCGGGTCTAGGATGCTTAGTCCCCACGCCTCTGTGCTGGAGGGAGGGGTCCATAATGTGCTTCTGGAAGCAATGGATGAATCTGACTGAATATGCAATGAAGGTTCACTAATTATCCTGTCTAATGGCCTGGTTTGGTCCTGTGGGTCAGTTACCCTCACTCTGTTTCCATGACTGCATCGTAATGACAGTGTCCCAGTTCCAGCTGTTGCCTCACAAAATGTGCATGGGGAAAAGAAGGGATTCGAGGAGATTGTGTATGACTTGATCCAAAGTCATGACTCTACCATGGGCTAAAGACCGTGCTCCAAATGTAATGTGGTGCAGTGAACAAGCAGTCAGAAAGCACCAGGTTCAGGTCCTTGGTGGATCTGCTTATTTGTGTGTGTTCTGAGGTGGGTCTCTCAAATTTCTGGATCATTTCCTTCCTCTAGAGCAGGGATTGGCAAATCCAGCCTGCTGCTTGTTTTTGTAAATACAGTTTGTTAAACACAGTTGTGCTCATTTGTTCACATGCTTCTTCTGGCTGCTTTCTCACTCTAAGGGCAGACTTGAGTAGTTGCAGCAGAGACCATATGGCTAACAACACATTTGCTTTCTGGCCCTTTATAGAAAAAGTTTGCTGACCCCTAATGTATAACATGGAGATGATAGAATTCTTTTTTTTTTTTTTTTTATTAACCAAGTTTTTCTTTTTTTATTTTTTTTTTATTTTTTTATTTATTTTTTATTTTTTTATTTTTTACAAATAGTTTATTGTCAAATTAGTTTCCACATAACACCCAGTGCTCATCCCCACAAGTGCCCTCCTCCATGCCCCCCTCCCCCCCCACATCCACCAGTCCTCAGTTTTTGTCAGCATTCAAGAGTCTCTCATGGTTTGCCTCTCTCCCTTTCCCCCACCATTTCCCCCCTTCTTCTCCCCCTTGTTCCTCCGTCAAGATCTTCCTAATCCTCCTATACGTGCAAACATGTGATATTTGTCCTTCTCTGCCTTACTTATTTCGCTAAGCATAACACCCTCAAGGTCCATCCATGTTGCTACACATGGCCAGATTGCAATCTTTCTCATTGCCATGTAGTATTCCATGGTATAGATAAACCACATCTTCTTGATCCATTCAGGAGATGATAGAATTCTTGACTGTATAAGGCTTAATGGTGGGGGAACACATGAAATAATCTTTTGTTGGGAAATATGAGACATACTATAAATATTACTGCCTATAATTATGATGATTATATAACGTGGCTCTGGAATCCATCTCATCTATGAAGGAAGAAGTAGTGGCAGAAGTTTGAGTTGTAGTACCAATGGTGTGGTTTCAGGGGCCCAGTGAAAGCTTCCAGTGACCCAGATCACCTACCCTGTGCACCTGCACACTGACTGAATTCCAGCCATAAAAAGCTAAGCTTGAATTTTAAGCCTTCATTTTCCATGTTGATTATATCTCTATTTGAAAAGATTTAGAAAACAAGTCCTCTGGGACAGGCAGCACATCCAGGTGTTACCATTTACAAACACTCGTGCATCAACTCCTTCATTAGATCGTTTCTCTCCAGGGAAGCTGGTTGAAATTGGTGCAAGAAAGGAAGGGAGTTTATGGGAAAGGTAATTTTGAAACTCTTGGGCAGTTTCCAGGGCTTAGAATTGGGCACCACGAGGGGCGCCTGGGTGGCTTAGTCGGTTAAGCGTCCGACTTTCGCTTGGGTCATAATCTCACGATTCGTGGGTTCGAGCCCCGCGTCGGGCTCTGTGCTGACTGCCAGCTCGGAGCCTGGAGCCTGTTTCAGTCCGTGACTCCCTCTCTCTCTGACCCTCCCCTGCTCAAGCTGTCTCTCTCTCTCCTAGAAATAAATAAAAAAAACATTAAAAAAAAATTTAAGAATTGGGCACCACGAGAAGGGGTAGGATTAAGACAAAGGAGGTGAGAGGACATGGTGAAAAATTCTTCCGCACTTGTTTGCTTCTAGACATTCTTAATGCCTGACATGTTGCAGCGTGGAGGGCCACAGTATTTATTTGCTTTCACAAATGTTGCAGTGTTGCTTCACTGTAAGTTTTCAGCAGGAGGTGGGGGGTGGGGAGGGGAAAACAACCAACAAGCTGCCTACTACCAAACACAGCGAATCCTTGAAAATGTATAGTCTCCTTTTCTTTCACGAACTCAGAAGAAGGTTCGGTTTTGGATTAGGACAATAGACTAAAGAGTTAAAGACGGGAGAAGATTCACTTCCTCAGTTCTTTCTTCCTAAAGGGCATCTATTTTTAATCTTCCTCAAAGGTTAGCCCCTTTGTCAACAGCAATGCCTTGCCAATTCCCTCCTCCTATTGGTATTTCATTAGTTGTCAATGGAATAATTCCAAGTTGACAGGGTGGAAAAGAGAATGTGTGTTGAAATCACAACTGGCATATGTCTGAAATATTTGGGGGCTGGTAGCTGCATCCTCTGCACCAGGCAGCGAGAGTATAATTCATATGTCAAGTCAAGCAGCCCACGAATGACAAAACACCAACAAGGAATAAAGGTCAGAGCAATTGATTCTTAACACGTTTCTGCTTAGGCACAGAGCACCCAGGGATGGGCTGTTAATGAGCCTCAACACACTGATGCAGAACAAATGAAGAAAATAATAAATCGGCTTTGCAATAGTGCCTCTGGAAGAGGCAACGTGCACTTAGATCTGCCCGCTGACAAATGCAAGGAGAAAACAGTTTTTCATTGTGCAGTATCTTAGTTTTCTGTGGCTGCTGTAACAAATTACTGAAATGTAGTGACTGAAAAAAACACAAATGCATTCTTTTACAGTGCTGGAGGTCTGAAGTCTCAAATCAAGGTACCAGCAGGGCTGGGCTCTTATAGGGGCTCTAGGAGAGGATCCATTTCCTTGCCTTCTCTGCATTCCACAGGCTGCTTCATTTCTTGTTCATGGCCTTCTTCCAGCTTCCAAGGCAGCAACAGCAGGTCAAAGTCTTCATCTACAGTATTACTCTGACCCCCTCTTCTGCTGCCCTCTTAAGAGAACTTTGTGATGACATTAGGCCCACCCTGATCATCCAGAATAATCTCCCTACCTTAAAGTCAGCTATGTGCCACTTTACGCTTTGCCATGTGCCATGACATATATACTGGTTCTAAGGACTGGGATGTAGACATCCTTGGCAGCCACTATTCTCCCTACCACCTGCAACAAGGGAGCTGGTATTGCTGGAATATGAGGCTGATGATTGATTTGTTCAATGAAGATATCTGGGCAGGGATGAAGGAATCTGATGGAGAAATCAAGCACCCAGAAAACTCCCACTATCATGAAAAGCAGAAATGCCAGTCCAACTAGCTTTAGAATGGGAAGGGCCTGCTAATGAAACTGTAGAGATAACATGTTCTGTGGCCCGTCTATATGATGTCCTGAAAACAAGATAACCTTGCAGCAAAAAAATCTGATATTATCATCCTCAGGCCCCACTCCACTTTGGTGCATTTTAGCTCAGAAACACAAGGTCTCTATTAACCACTGAGAAAGCTATTGTATATCCCTCTCCCACACACCACCTCAGCTGTCCCCAGCCGATACTTTTTTCCACTTTTCCCAAGACACTTCATTTTCAAAATGCACAACTGACAGAAAGGAGGGAGAGACTGGTGGTGGCTTGTTTCATGTGGGGAGCCATAAATCACAGAGGCTGAGTGCCATTTGTGTGAGGAGAAGCAGGAAGAACCCTGCATATACAGCAGATTGCAATTTTCAACCCCTTCATTTGTTCGGAGCGTCAGAGAAATATGCAGTGAGGGTGGGAAGAGATTCTGTCTTAACACTGTAAGTCCTTGACACATTTGGAACTTGGTAAAGAACTGTGAGCTTCCAACACTGTATCTGAGAAGGTGATTAAACTAATGAACAGAAACAAGTCCAACCCACCAGTGAGTCAAGAGGTCAGTGTTTGTATTCTGGCCACTGTTGCTGCCGTCACAAATTATCCCAAGACATGAGAGCTTGAAACAAGCACTTCATGATGCTTGCAGAGTCTGTGGGTCAGGAATTGGAAGGTGACACAGAGGGATGGCTTGTCTCTGCAGTGTTATTTCCGGGGCCTCACTAGGAAAGGCTCAAAGGCCGAGTGTGATTCAAGAGCTGGGGGCTATGTAAGATGTAAAAGTGATCATTACTGGGTTAGGAGCTTGGGATACATTTGGCCAAAAGAACAATGCTGTTTCCTTGGCCCTACACATGGCTGCCTTGCCCCGTTCCTCTCTTCAACCATTGATTGGGAGGTGAGACAGAGGGTCAGCTAGGGAAATGTCTTTCAGTCTCTCAAATGGCTAAGGTCTAGTTTTGTCTGTAGTCACCAGCATGACTTCTCTCTATAGAATATAATAGGCTTCAGTCCGGCCTTCGAGGTTGCTAGAGTATCCTCACCCCATCTGCCCAGCCTACATCTGTATACCACAGCCCTTCCACCATGATTCACACAAGCTGGTCTCTTTATAAACTCTCACATGTGCCCATGTGCCTCCTCCCCATGCACTCCCATCTCAATGTTTTCGTGTCAAAATAGTGATGCATAGCTCTGGGTTACAGCCACTATAGAAAAAAAGTAGTTGGGGGGGATCCTCAAAAAATTAAAAATAGAATCAACATATGACCCAGCAACTCTACTCCCAGGAATATACCCAAAGGAAATGAAGACACTGCCCTGAAAAGATATCTGCACACCCATGTCCACAGCAGCATGATCCACAACAACCAAGACATGGAAATAACCTAAGTATCCATTGATGAATAAATGGATAAAGAAGTTGTGAGATATATATACCCAATGTACATTCTGCCATAAAAAAGAGGAAATCCTGCCACTTGTGACAACATAGATGGACCTTGGACCTTGAGGGCATTATGCTAAAGGTGCTAAATGAAATAACTCAGGTAGAGAGCTACAAAGGCTGTATGATTTCACATATATGTGGAATCTTAATTTTTAAAAAAGGACTCAGAAAAAAGAGATCAGATTTGTAGTTCCCTGAGATGGAGGAGGGTGGGGAGAGGGAGAATCAGAGGAAGGCACAAACTTTCAGTTATAAGAGAAATAACTACTGGGGATGTAGTATACCTCATGATGACTATACCTCATGAGTGGTACCTCATGATGTACCACTGTTATAAGGTACAAAAGAAAGTATTTTTTTAAATTTTTTAAATGTTTACTTAATTTTGAGAAAGGGAGAGAGACAGAGTGAGATCTGGGGAGAGGCAGAGAGAAAGGGAGACACAGAATCTGAAGCAGGCTCCAGGCTCTGAGCTCTCAGCACAGAACTTGATGGGGGCTCAACCCCATGAGCTGTGAGGTCATGGCCTGAGCCGAAGTCAGATACTCAACCGACTAAGCCACCCAGATGTCCCTAATGGAAAGTTTTTAAAAGAGTAAATCTAAACGCTTTCATGACAAGGAAAAAATTTCTTTTTTTCCTGAAAAACAATTTTCTCTTTTTTCATTTATCCTTTTTATTGTATCTCTATGAGGAGATGGATGTTAACTAAACCTATTGTGGTTATCATTTTATGATATATGTAAATCAGACTGTTGTGCTGCACACCTTAAAACCATACAGTGCTGTAAGTTTGATATGTCTCAATAAAACTGGAAAAAATATCAACACACAAACCATTGCCCACATCCTCCCCATTCTTGAATGTCTGCTACATTTTCAGAAAACAGCCAACATTATTTTTTGCTAACTCTTTTGCAAAAGAGTTGTTTAAACCACACAGCTGGGACTTGAATAGTCATTTAGACCATTGGACGTTTCCCACGCTTTGGTCTACCCACCATTAAACTGTAATTTTCTTGGGGGAAACAAACCAAGTATAAAAATATATTTTGTCCCAGTTTCAGAGAAAACCTTGCCATTTCCATGTTACAGTTTTGCGTTTCTAGAACTGTGGGCATGTAAGAGAACTATTGCCATTTCTACCCCCCCGCCCCCGATGTGGACACCATACTATTTTTCCCTGGTGGGGTCTTATTCCTATTCACCCCTTTTCCCCACTTCCAAACATGAATTTGACCACTCCAGTTACACAAGCAAAGGAAGGTCACCGGGTTGTCCCTGCCCGGTCAGCAATTTTAAAAACTGTGTCATGCTTTGTTTCATGCTCTACAGTTTGGTCACTTTTACACAGTCAATTAATGAAATCTGAAAAGTGCTGTGTAGCCCCAAGGAGACTTCGAGGGGAAAGTTTTACTATTTTAATTGCTGAATAGGTGTCCCTAAAATATCTGATATTCGTGACAAAAAACATGGTATGTCTTTTTTCTTCCCTTTTTTTTTCTTTTTAGTGTTTACTTTTGAAGGAGAGCACGAGTGGGGGAGGGACAGAGAGAAAGAGGGTGACAGAGGAGCTGAATAGTCTGGCAGCAAAGAGACCGATGTGGGGCTTAGAACTCACAAAGGAGCCATGAGATCATGGCCTGAGCTGAAGTTGGATGCTTAACCAACTGAGCCACCTAGGTGCCACAAAACACATGGTATGTGTCTTGATGTATCCAGCAAAATCACTTCAAAAGCAAAATGTTATGTGAATATCCCTATAGCCTTTCTGGGAGCGCTGTCTTGAATTTATGGAGGGGCGACTTGCCAGAAGTTCTGTTGTCAATTTGGACTAACCTGGACTCATGGGAGTTTTGAGGTTTTTCTTTTGAATCACAGCACCATCTCTTTATCTTCCTGTGAATGAAGTGATTAGTGTTGCCTTCCTGACAGCATCCAAAGCTGGTTGAAGGTACAAGCCCTGTCCCCCTTTATTTCTCAGTTCTTAAGACTCAATAGGTATTTATTTGATTTTTTAAATATTTTTATTTATTTCTAGGAGAGAGAGAGACAGCGTGAGCAGGGGAGGGTCAGAGAGAGAGGGAGATACAGACTCTGAAACAGGCTTCAGGCTCTGAGCTGGCAGTCAGCCCAGATCCCGACTCCAGGCTCAAACCCACGAACCGCGAGATCATGACCTAAGTGAAAGTCGGACGCTTAACCGACTAAGCCACCCAGGCGCCCCGGTATTTATTTGATTTTTTAAAAAGGAAAAAAAAAAATGGATTGAAGTGAAAGGGAATCTTCTTCAGGGCTGTTCCTCTCCTGAAATGTTCCTGACAGAATAGGCAAATGGTCACTTTAAAACAAAAACAGCAAAGGGGTGCCTGGGTGGCTCAGTTGGCTAAGTGTCCGACTCTTGATTTTGGCTCATGTTGGCATCTCATGGTTTCTGAGATCAAGCCCTGAGTCAGGCTGTGCACTGACAGGTAGGAGCCTGCCCGGGATTCTCTCTCTCCTTCTCTTTGCCCCTCCTCCACTTGCTTGAGCATGAGCGGGTGTGCTCTTTCTCCCTTTCCTCTCAAAATAAATAAAAAACATTAACAAAATCTAAAAACAAAAACAAGAACAAAAACAGCTGCAACAAAATCAAGTTTCTTCTCAGGAAAAAGAACTTGAGTCCAGAGAGATCTCAGGCGTGGAAGTGCCTGGATTCAGGGACAGATAGAAACGACTGTCTGCCACACCTGCAATTTTCTGTCCCTGAACTCAAGCTCCTACATGCAGAATGGAGATATTTAGACCTTACTTTCCTTTCTCTTGTCTCTTTAAAATGACTTTACTATTCATCTCGGGGAAAACAAAGGAATTCCATTTTCCTAAAGTAAGATGAGGTGGTTTCCTCTTTTTGCTCCTTCTAGAAATTAGATAGAAAAGCAAATTTGTTTCTTGGTTTGAAATGAAATCAGAGCATCCTGTTCTCATCTGTAGTTGAGGATAAAATGGATGTTCCTCAAACTAAGTGCTGAGAATGTGCTCCAAAGACAAACCTTGGCAAACCTGCCCTGTGATGGTCTTTTCCTTTATGAACATCACAAAACCCTAAAACCCAGCCGAGAATGCCCACAGCTTTTACCTTATTCTGTTGAAAGCAACAATCCATTTAAATTCAGAAAATCTGGCAAGATCATTACAAAGTATCATTCTTTGGGGCGCTTGGGTGGCTCAGTTGGTTAAGTGTCCAACTTCAGCTCAGGTCATGATCTCATGACTTGTCAGTTTGAGCCCCACATCAGGCTCTGTGCTGACAGCTCAGAGCCTGGAGCCTGCTTTGGATTCTGTGTCTCCCCCTCTCTCTCTGCTCCCCATCCCCACTTATGCTCTGTCTGTCTGTCTCTCTCAAAAATAAATAAAAACATGTAAAAAATAAAGTATCATTCTTTGGAGATTGTCCTTTGTTGTTCCTGGAGGCAAATTCTTTGGGAATGCATATTTGGAATGGAGCCAACCAAAATATCAAGGTGCCCTCTCCACTCCTTGTCAGTGGTGTGAGTTTGTAGGTGATTTCCAATCTGCCTCCCTTTGACCACCTGAGGGAACCCCTGGATTTTTTTTTCTGAGTGGAGATAAATATACCTCAGTTTCCCCGGGTGTCAATAACAATATAGTGTTGGGTGGTTTCTAGAATGTCCTCTATATTAAAGAAATCCTGTTTGTCACTCCTGAGACAGACCAAACAGGTCTTTCTTATCAGTTCCAAGAGTATAAGCAATTCTACATTTGGGCATCTAGGATGCATGCCCCATCCTCTGAAATGCACAGCCCCATCTTTTGTTAGCACTGCACACCTGAGTCTTCAGTCAGCTCTCCTCAGACAGGGCTAGAGCTTAATCTCATGGATTGGTTGGAAATATTTTCCATGATGCTACTTAGTACCATCTGGGTGAACTATATTATGGATTAGCAAATAATAAAGTGTGAACAATAGTGTGCAACTTCCAATCTAAAACCAGAGGTGGGGAGGTCACCTGAAGCTTAACCAGCTTCGTGTTCAGAAAACTATAACTGCCTTTGTTGCTTCTCACTTGATCTATTTCTACATAGTCTGCCATTTGCCTGATGTTTGCTCAGCACCTGGTAAGCAAAGAGCTTTAAAAATGGTAGAAAAGAAAATCAATATCCCTGCCCATTTAGTTGGCCTCTCACCATTCAGTGACATTCACACAGTGCTGGGGAGGAAAGCAGTAGATCAATGCATCTTAGGGACATGGAGAAGGCATTCACTCAATTCATCTGAGCAATCAATGGCATTCAACTAGTTGCTAGCCTGGATTCAAGTGGCTAGGTTTTTATAAACCTGTGGCTTGAAAAATTGATACCACCTACCTATGTTTCTCTCTTATAACCTGCAAGATGACTGATGGGAAGTAGCAGCAAATTATCCTGCTATGAACCAATAATTATAAAAAATCTCAACAATAACACTATATGCAAAATACTTTACAACCTTATAACATGGTATTACTATTGTGGCATCTTTAAGACATATCTATAAATTCTATGATGATCCTTCCAATCAAGAGGTAGGACCTATGTCTTTTCCCTGCTCTGAGTGGGTTTGTGACTGATTCAACTAGTACAGCATGGTAGAAGTGATGCTATCTGACTTCCAACAGTAGGTCAGAAAAGGCCACCTGGTTCTTTTGATTTAGGTAAGCCAATCACCCATGTACAGAAAGAAGTTCAACTATACTGAGGCCACAAGGCCAGAGACGCCATGTAAGAGTGCTCTGGTCAATGTTTTCTTCTGGGATCCCAGCCTGTAGCCATGTGAGTGGCCCATCTGACAGCAACCATATGAGACCCCAAGTGGGAACTGGTGAACACTTTTACAAGTGAAGAAACCAAGCCTCATAAAGCTTGAGGACTATGCCCAAAGTCAAACAATTTGAAAGTTGTCAGTTGTTTTGAAGTTTATTTATTATTATTTATTTTGAGAGAGAGAGAGAGAGAAAGAACCAGTGGGGGAGGAGTAGAGAGAGGGGGGGACAGAAGATCTGAAGCGGGCTTTGTGTTGATGGCACCCCTCAAAGTTGCCAGTTTAATGCCAGATTTGTCCCAGTCTGAAACCAATGTCTCTGACTCTGTACCATGCTGCCTTTCCAATTAGCCAGTTAATTGCAGGGGAAACCCAACATGACTGAAAACGTGTGAATAAAGAAAGAAATCTCGCTCTTTTAGACACTTCCTTGAAGATTCAGTTGGTGGTGAAGATCTGAAAGATCCTCACTCCTTCTCACAGCGTGGGACTCTTGGAAGCTTTCCTATTAGGTAGTGCCCCTCTGGCACTAGTGACGTTCCACCACTCCTTCTATTGGTCCTTGCTGGCTCAATCTTTACCATCAGTTCCTCTGCCAAAAAAGGCCACCATTCTCTCTCTCTCTCTCTTTCAAAAAACCAATAGCCATTGACCACCTCGGGCCCCAGACACCTCCCCTGTCAATGGGCATCTCACCTGATTTTTGCTCCCTCCATTGGGAGAGGTGTGCTGCTACCTCTACCTTGTGGATGCAGAAATTGGGGCTTAAGGAAGTTAAGTGACTTGCCCAGGTTAGTAGGTAAATTTAAACCTACAGTTTTCTGACTCTCATCTACCATGTTCCTTTCCATTGTTCACAAAATACCTGACCCTTAAAAAATGAATTACAGTTCAGTGCTCCTATGGCACCTGGCACTTTCTCACTCTGATGATTCTGTTGAAAATATTATTCTCACTTCAGGAAGTGCCTGATACCCAAAGATGAAGCTGTTGATTTTTTTAAATTTTTATTTATTTATTTATTTACTTATTTGCTAGAGGGCACGAGTGAGTGAGGGGCAGAGAGAGAGGGAGAGAGAGTTTGGAGCCCAGAGCACAGGTCAGGCTCATCAGATGCAGGGCTCGAACTCATGAGTCATGAGATCATGACCTGAGCTGAAGTCAGATGCTTAACCAACTGAGCCATCCAGGTGAAGCTCCAAGGTGAAGCTGTTTCTCACCTAAAACCTCTGGAAAACCAAAGAGTGCCTGTGTGGCTACTCTTCCAAACCCCTGACCTTGAGAGTGTGCTGGCAGAAATGATTTCAGGCACAAATGTCTTGAATTGGTAAGTAATTCTGACAGGCTGTTGCCTCTGGCAAGTTATTGAACTGTGGGTTTCTGTTTCACAAGGTGTAAAGTAAGAGAGGACCAGATGAAGGTCCATGCCCTGGGAGCTTACCATGGACACACAGCTATCTGCACTTGCAGCCATAAACATGAAGTGACTTATAATGAAGACAGGCATGGATATAATAACAACAGTAAACATTTACCGAACAACTGACCATGTGCCCTGCATAGTTCTTAGCACGCTACATTTTATCCCCATTGTCATCATCAACCCCATCTTACAAATACCTCGAGGTGGGGGCTTGTCCGAAAATACATGAGGCAGGATTTGAACCCTGGCTGTTTGGCCCTAGTGGCTGTGTTCTTAAACTACTTCTAAATATTGTCAAAGAAGCATTACAGATAATAAATACCCTAGAAATTCAGAGGGGACCATGGCATTTTCAGCTGTGACAATCACAGTATTTCCGTTCTCCTCACAACTGGTGCCCACCCTGTCTCCATAGGTATCTCCAACATCCGGACACTTTGCAGGGATGAAAGTAATATGCCAAAACATAAATGAATGTGAAACATGAGATTCTGTGAAATCAGTTGCATAAACACGGAGCATCCATTATGGTGGCTCTACTTTCCTTTTTCAACTTCTAATTTTGAAATAATACCAAAAAGTTGGGAAAATAGTGCATAGAATTCCTACATATTCTTCACTCATATTTTCCAAATACTAAAATTTTACCCCACTTGCTTTATCATTCTTTTTCTATACACACACACACACACACACACACTTTTTTCTGAATTGCCTGAGAGTAAGCTTCCAATAGTATGCTCCCTGAAGTTTAAATATGACCATATGTGTTTCATAGAAACAACCACATTTTCTTATATAACCACATTTCAATAGTGAAAATAAGGAAATTAACACTGATACAATACTCTAATCTCCACACCTTGGTCAAATTTTATCACTTGTCCCACTAATGTTCTTTATGGCAAAAAAAATAAAAAAGATTCAGGATCCAATCCAGGATGATTTATATATCTTTCAAAGGGAAAATGTACCTTTCAAAGGGGAAAATGTTCCATCTCCAGAGAAATCAGAGCCAAAATAATATAAGATGGGGTCCTCTTTGTAGGACAGTGGCTAAACAGACCATAAGCAAACTCAACCACTGTACTGACAGTAATATAAAGGCGTAGTTCACAGAACCAAGCATGTGGAGGCTATGGAAGAAAACAATCGATGTTTCAGCAGGTCAGTGATTATGAACACTGTACACAGCTGTGTTTCTTTGTGTTCTCAGAGCCCCTTAGAGCAGTGGTTCTTAAATTTTAGAAGCAGCATCTGGAAAGCTTGTTGAAACATGAACTGCCAGGTCCCACCCCCAGAATTTCTGATTCAGTAGGTCTGGGGTGGGACCTCAGAATTTGTATTTCTATCTAGTTTCTGAATTATGCTGGTATTTCTGGTCCAGGGGGCCACAGTGTGAGAACTACCACTCTAAAGTAATGTATGCCAGCAAGATGAAGTTTCATCTGGGAATTTCATATAATGACTTAATCAATGACCTCCTACTTATCAATTCCAATGCCCTATCCTTGATTCCATTGGATCCTGTGAAGAAGATGAACAGGGGGACATTTCTCTACTTGCTGGAGGCCTCTCATTTCTACCAAGGCACTGGAATGAGTCCAATTCACACTCATGAGTACTGAGAAAATTCTATTTGTGTGTGAGGCCCACTGAGTGTGCAATTTTCAAATCAGATGTCATTTGTGTTAATCAGAAGTGCTTGTGCATGTGGTGATGATCTGAAAGGTGAAGCAAAGTTGGAAATTGATACAGTATCTAAAAAAAATTTTTTTTGGCTATGTCATGTGAATTCAAGTCTCAGAACCATGTCTCAGACAGAAATGAATTTTATTCATCGTTGAATTCCTACATCTCAACTCTAGTACTCTATAGCTATGTAACTTTGGAAGAGTTGCTTAACCTCTGTGTCTCAGTTTCCTCATTTATAAAAGAGGCATAACAGAATTCACTGATGGTAGATTAAGTTATTGTTCAGGAGGTAGTTACCCTCTCCCAGTTGACCACCATTGTTGGGGAGCATACTTGTCTCCCAACTGACTTTGGGCTTGGCCAGATGACTCGCTTTGGCTAACAGAATGTGCATGTAAGTATGGGAGCTGTAGAATGCATAGGCCTCAATGGCATCCTTTGTTTCTGTTTTTCCTTTGGGAACTTCTGACTTCTGTCAGAAAATCCATTGGTCACAAATACTTTAATAAGATAATTGTTATTCAAGAACAAACTTGAACCCTGTCCTTGGCTCAAAGCTGGGACTGGCTGAGGCTACCCTAGTTCAACTGAACCACAGACAAACTATATATATGTTAATGAGAACTAAATGTCTATTGTATACCCTTGCAAGTTTGTCATGCAGAAATAGCTGACTTATATACAACCTTCCAGGACTGTTGTGAAGATTAAATAAAATAACAAATGTAAAGGGTTCAGAACAGTGTTTAGCATGTAATAAATGCTCTTGTAGGTATGGGCTGTAATTATTATTATACTTAGTGCCTAGACCATTGAGAAGTTGTTGATGTAGGAGACACTGAGCACTTCCCTGATGTTTAGTGTTCCTTTCTTATATGTCCTGACACCTAAGACCTGGGTCCTAGATTATACATTTGATCTTGACCTGATCACTTTATTTCTCTGAGTCTCAGGGACCATATATCTGATAGATTTGGACACTTCTGCAAACCTCATAGGGTTTCTTTCCTTTTCTTTTTTTCCTGTATCACATAATGGGCATAAAAGCACTTTGAGATTTTTATCTTCTCTTCAAGAATAAAAGCTATTCTGAGTAGATCACAGTAGACAGATCACTCAGTGTCCCCAAGATCTGTTTGCCTGATGTTCAGACAGGGACAGCTATACAGGGTTTTTCACAAATACCAGAGACTCTGCTGGGAAGAGACTGGCTCTTACACTGGATTTTCAAACTGGTCACAAAAGTCAGATTGAGATTCTTGAATTGTACATTCAGTTTTCACAAACTATTCTTTATGTATCAGGCAGATCTTAGCTGAGAATGGGAGCAGCAGTGCATTTCTCAACAGAAGACCTGGATTTAAGGGGTGGCTCATGGCTCAGTTTCTTGGCTATGGCCTGGGAAAGTCATTGAACTTCTGGGTAAAATGAAGGTGATGCTATAGAAGCATAAACTGTACAGGGTTATTTGAGAATCTGGTAATGCCAATGCCTCTGCCAAAGGCATGAGTTTGTTTTTTTTTTTTTTAAATAGTTTTAGAGGAAATGTAAATTGGCACAGCCCACATGGAATGTGGTTTTGAAGAGTCAATCTTACTCTAAAATGAGAATACTGTTTGAGCCAGGAATTCCATTCTAGATCTTTACATAGCCTTTGGGTTCCTATTACCCATTCTTGACCTTATTTTCCATTTCCTGCTGCTTCTCACTGTGGAGACAAAAATACAGTAGATATTTATCCATCTTCCCTGTTACTAGGGAAGGACTTGTGACCTGTTCTGGCCAATGAGGGGAATCTGAGAAACATCTTTTCCCTTCCACAAATACAGGAAGAGCTCTTTCTCACTTTTGAAGCCATCCTTCTGCTTCCTGTCTTTGTAGGCTGATGTACAACAATGTGCTCTCTGGACCTGCAGTCACCATCTTGCAGCACGGAAGGGCTGAGAGACTTACAGAGACACCAACCTGGAACCTGGATTGTTGGCTGCTTGTCCAGCCTTGAAATTAGCAGCCTTGGCAATCCAGATTTTCTGTTACATGGCTAATTCAGGGCTTTTGTTGTTTAGGCTGTTGTTAGTTCTGTTACTAGCAGCAAAAGAGCACTTAACTGATATAACTTTTTATAGTCTCTCTCTCACCCATCTCCACACACACCATACACTCAATGTGTATAGAAGGAAATATTTAGAGCAGCATTGTCCAATAGTTAGCCATTGCCCCATGTGTCTACTGAGCACTTGAAATGCTGTAAGTATAAAGTACACCATGGATTTTGAAAACTTAGTACAGAAAAGAATGTAAACTATCTCACTGCAATTTTATATATTTTTAAAAAATTTTTTAATGTTTTTTATTTATTTCTAGGAGTGAGAGAGACAGCGTGAGCAGGAGAGGGTCAGAGAGAGGGGAGTCACAGACTGAAACAGTCTCCAGGCTCTGAGCTGGCAGTCAGCACAGATCCCGACGCGGGACTTGAACCCACGAACCGCAAGATCATGACCTGAGCGAAAGTCGGACGCTTAACCGATTAAGCCACCCAGGCGCCCCTATCTCACTGCAATTTTATATTGATTGCATGTTGAAATGATAATCTTTGATATATGTTGAATTATAAAAAATACATTATTACTAAAATTATTTTCGCTTTTTATTTAGCCCTTTTTAGTTTCTATTTTTGTTCTTGAGAGAGAGAGAGAGAGAGAGAGAGAGAGAGAGAGGCAGAGCATGACTAGGGGAGGGGCAGGGAGAGAGGGAGACAGAATCTGAAGCAGGCTCTAGGCTCTGAGCTGTCAGCCTAGAGCCTGATGCAGGGCTTGAACCATGAACCATGCAATCATGACCTGGGCCAAAATCAGATGCTTAATTGAATGAGCTACATTGGCACCCCTCTTTTCCTTTTTAACAATGTGGGTATTTTATATCTTATATCCATTGATGGCTCACATTATATTCTATTGGACAGCACTGTTCTAGAAGAATAGATACCAAACTGATGATAAAGGGGCTTGACATAGAGGGGGACTTTTTAAAATATATATATACTTGTTGAAGTTTCAACAATAACCATATATTTGTGTATTATTTTTGTGAACATTAGGAATCTAGGACCAGATTTTAAAATGAATTGATATTTGCAACCATGCCTTGTCAGTTATAAAACTGTGTACATGCTAGTTGTGAGGATACATCTTTGAAATTTGATAATCATCCATTTTGGAACATCACTGCACTTGACTGTAAGTGCCTGGTGTTTTAAATCTCTATAACATTAAATATTAGATAAAGCATACAGGGAAACACTCAGGTAGCATTTGTGTAATGTAACAGAGTGTCTCTTATTTTACCAGCAGAACCCAATATATAAAATGAACTTGCTTTTGAATAACTGGGGGCATATTTATGAGGTCAACAGCAAGAAATGAAAAAGGTGATTTATAAAGAAGTTAAGGTATTTGGGGGTTAACTCACATATATTATGAGCAATACTAATGATAATTCTCTTTCCACCAGTATAGAACATAGCAACTTACAAAACATTCCAAATGTCATCTTGGCCCTTGCCTTTTTGTGATGCCTTGGGAGGTTTATTTTTCTCCAAAAGCCTTTGAGTCATTGAATTTCAGATTTAGCATTGATTTATTCCTTTTGAGAGTTTGCCAACTACAAAGATAAATTGCTTGGCCTAAGTGATTAAGGAAGAATAATGGTTTGCTTCTAGTCAACACTGTGTTTAGTCTTTCATTATTATCTTTAATTAAAAAGCCAGCCCACGATTCTCAACCTGCTAATGGATCTGAAGGACGAACTAGCAACTGAGGTCCTGGAGACTAGCCTGGCCGTGGGTGGGGAGGACAGCCCAAAGGGTGTCTCTGCAGCTCTGCTTGCTGGCTTCTGGCGAAGCTTTGCTGATTGACATCAGATGCATACCCTAGGGTCTTGGAGTTAGTTACTACATGACTTTGCACAATCTGAGCAGAAATCCAAGTGGTTTTGCTTCAAGGTCATCATTTGACTCATAGCTCAGCTGTAGATTGGATGTATGATGTTGGGCAGATCAATTTCCCTTTTGGATGTCATCTTCCAGGCCAGTAAAACAGAGTGTGGGTCTCAAAGAGAATCTCCAGAATCTTTTCCAGCTTGAACTCACCTTCTCCTTCCCTCCTCTTCCCTTTCCCTTCTGCATCATCTCCTTTTTCCAAATAAAACACGTGGGTTGTCTGACATTTAAAGCTGTGGTTAATTATTGTGTTAACAGATGTCCCTGCTACTACAATGTATGTATTATATATCAAATTATGTATACTGCATATATTTAAATTATGTGTAATATATACATTATGTAATTTAATATATTGTATACATTACATATATGGGTATATCACACATATTAAATTATATGACTATATATTTAAATAACTATAAAATTATATATAACATAAAATATACAATGATATATTATTTTATATGTAATATAATCACTCAGCATTATATACAGCTATGAGTATTATCATATAATGTATGTAAATATATATGTATTGTACATATATATGTAGATTTATGTGTGTATGTACATGTATAAATATACGTACATGGGGAAGAAGCTTTATTGAGAACATACCCATAAACTCTCAAACTCTAAAAACTTCTCTGGGATAGGTGAGAGAGGAAAAAAAAAGCAATTTAATTATATTTTCCATTTTGTAACAAAATCTAAATTTAGCAAGGCTTTATAAGCGCTGTTTGGAAATTTAATTTTAGAGAACGGATGGTGAGCTTCTGTTCCATTTTGTCCCCTTTGTTTTTCCATTTTCCTGCCATCCCAACCAGAACCAGAACTCCTGAAAGGATGAAGTAAGAATTCTTTGCTTGCGTTCCATGTGTAATCTATCAGTGCAATTGCTTAGGAGTAGAGGCAGTACGACTCAACAAACACAGCCTATTAACAAATCTCTTTTCAACACGGTCATAGTGTGTGTGTATCAAAGCATGATTTGCTTGGATCTGTTGAGGTGGCAATAAATAAATTTGGAAGCACTGAATTGTATTAGAAAAACATGACTGAGCATTTAGAGTGAAATAAATGGTATGTTTGCTGACAATCTCTTTCTCATGCGTTAATACAGAAAAACCGATTTACTCAAAAAATGGTAATAGAAACCAGCAAACACCTTAATTTGTGTTATTATCCCAGCCAATATAAAATTCAGGGAAGCAGAAATGGCACTGGTGGAGACCGGCGGCAGCAGCTGTTCCAGAACTCTGTGGAGTATGGTCTACTTGAGGGATGCCACGTTTCCATGGCAGCAAGCTACTCCCGTGAGCCTTCTGCAACGTCAGACAGTTGGCTTTGCCCCTTGGGGCGCAGAGAATTGGTTCTTCCTTGGAGATTTGGCGGGGTGGAGGTGGCAGCACATGACCTAACATTTTGTTAAATCTTTGGAGGATACAGGATATATTCAGGCTGGTCCCTGCCTTCAAGGGACTTACAGTTCATTAGGCTGAACAACTCTATGGAAAGCTATAAGGTTAGATGGTATAAGGGCTTCTGGTGTCCCAAGAAAGGGTCTTTGATGAAGGGAATAGCAGTCAAGGAAGCCTTCTTGGAAAGTGGTGGGATTTAAATGAGATTTTGAAGAATAAATGAATTGAAATGGACTTCCTTGATCCTCTTGTAGCTGTGGACTTTTCAGTTAGCTTGTTTATATTGCATTACTCCAAAACCACGGAGGTCTGGTGTTGGGTCTAGAACTATCCAGTCTGATTGAGGTACAGGTGAAGAAACAGAAGTAAGAGAGGGTGAGTGGAGGGCAGAGGTGCTGTGAAGAATAAGACTGCAGTGGCTTGAGGCTGGGAGGAGCCCAAAGGGAGGAGATTAAGGACTGGGGTGGCAGTTACACATCTCTCAGGGGCGCCTGTGGGCAGCTATTTTCTCCTGACTGGCAGGTGACTCAGACAAGAGCCCTCTCCATAAACACTCCACCCCTCTCTGAGTATATGTCTCTGGTAGAATATCACTGGTCCCAGAGTCTCAGAAAAGGGACTTCCCCTAGGCAGTAGCTCTGACATTTGGAAGACAGTAATACATTTAAGTATTTGATGAATCTAGACAAGAAATTATTCTTGCTATTATGAACCATATTTCATCTTTGCTTTTTTTTGTTTAAGGAAAATTTTAATTTTAGAATAGTTTTAGATACACAGAAAAGTTGAAAGTACAGAGAGTTCCCATATACTTCACACTCAGTTTCCCTATTGTTAACATCTAATATTAGTATGGTACATTTCTCACAACTAAACATTATTATTAACTGAAGCCCATATTTTATTCAGATTTTCTTAGATTTTACTTAACGTGCTTTTTTTTCCTGTCCCATTATCCCATCTAGAATTCCAAATTACATTTTTTTGGTCATGTTTCCTTATTTATCTTGACTGTGACAATTTCAGGCTTTTCTTGCTTTTGATACCTTGACAGTTTTGAGGAGTACTGCTTTTGAAAGGAATTTAAACCTACACACTGATTGAGGATATGATTGTCATTTGGCCATTTGCGTTTCTAAATGCATTTTGTCATTTACTTGACCTTGAATCGTGTGGGTGATTCATTGGTGGTCTTGAGTTTTCAGCCCTCCCTGTATCCATACCCTTGCTGTGGCCTCATCATGAACTTCTGTACCTCCTGGCTTTGTGTTTGATCATGTGACCTGTGTTGGCCAATGGCTTGTGGGGAGAACTGACAGTGAGCCACTACTGAGACTTGGGCTTACGAGGACCCCTGTGACTTCACTGACCTTCTCTGCTTTCATCGTGGCCATGAGAAGGACATCACTGGGATAGCCCATTGGTGTCAGGAGAAGGATGGGATTACAAGGATCAGAGCTACCTTTGGCTGAGCCAAGCTTAGGTCAGCTCACCTCCAGCCAACTCAACAATGAATGGACAATATTCAATGACTGTGATTTCTAGCCTCTGAGTTGTGGAGAGTTGTGTTATGCAACCATAGTTAACAGATACATACCCTAAGGTTGAATACACTTTAGACTTAAAAACTTTTTAAAAAATTAGTTTAAAAAAGTTTTTTCCTTTGGAAACATGTAAAGAGGCCCACATGCCTCATTGGGTTATTTTAGTGTCTGTCATGAGAAGATAGGTATCTCATTGAAAATCTGAGTTGTCTCACCTCTGAGCCAAATGGACAATGTTTTCAGCTAATTGACAACCTGTGATTTGAGTAAAATCTAAATTGAGCTGCTTAAGAATGAACTCATTCATTCTTTCAACAGCTATTTATTAGGTGCCTAATATGTGCTGAGACTTCTGCCTAATGTTGATCTTACAGGGGTGAGCAATAGTGGACAAAACTCTGGCCCTCAGGGAGTTAGCTTCATGGGCGGGATGTGAATAAAAATACAATTACAAGGGAACATATTTCTGAAAGGAAAGCTGTTGTGAGGAATCTGACCTGTTTGCAGTCTCAGGATAAGCTTCCCTGAGGAAGGCTGACCTGAATTCTGAAGAGGGGAGCATTCTGTACAGAGAACAGCACACTTCACAACAGCAGGAAGCATGGAGGCTTCATGGAGATGCGTCAAGCCTGGTACTGCTGGATGTTAGGATAAGGAGGGGCCTGTGAGGCAGGAGGCGGTTGGCTTCTGACTGCCCAGTGTTTAAACACACTGGTTACTTGGGATGTACCCACTTCCCGTGGTAGATACTAACATAGGAAAGAGAGTCCTTTCCTCACATCCTGGTAGGATGCTTTTAAGCATATCAGGCCTGGGACGTCTGGGTGGCTGAGTTGGTTAAGTGTCTGACTTCTGCTCTGGTCATGATCTTGAGGTTCATGGATTTGAGCCCTGCACTGGGCTCTGTGCTGACAGCCTGAAGCCTGCTTTGGATTGTCTATCTCACTCTCTGTCCGTCCCTTGCTCATATGCTGTTTCTCTCTCTCAAAAATTAAATAAAAAAATAAATAAATAAGACAAAAAAAAAAAAGCATGTCAAGCCTAATACTCTCTCTCAGGCTGTAGGTAACTTGAGGTTGGGCCAAGAAGACACATGCTGGTTAGGGACACTCCCATGGAGGCTGCTGGTAGCTGAGCATTAGCTGGTCGGGAATGTCCAAGCAGTGGAATCTGGCGGCAGAGAGTGATCAGAACCAAGGTGTGATGGGGTCTGTTAGGGTGTCCTAAACAACATTACCTTACCTCTGAATCAGCCTGGTTCTATAAGAGAACCTTTTCTAATAAATTCCTTTTCTGATTTGGGTACTCAGACAATTTCTATTGCTAAAGCCAAGAATCCTGACAAGAACAGATGGGCAAGTGCCAGATCATGCCAGGTCTTCCAGGTCAGATTAACCAACATGCCCTGTAGCCTAAGAGAACCAGAGGTCCATAAAGAAGTTTGAGGCAAGAGAGGAGACTGTCAGATTGGAGCCAGTACGTATAGCCTGGTGTCCCCAATTGCCTTCTTCCTGCAGAAGATCCTAAGACAAGGAGCTGAGTACAAGCAGCTTATTTGGGAGGGGATCTCAGCAAGCACAGTGGGGGAGGGGAGGCAGCCATAAGATGTGTATCAGCTAGTTGCTGTTGTGGGAAACTGGGGTCAGTTCATCTGGGGAGCTGTGGGAATAGCATAGAACATGTCTCGGAATTATCCCATGGGAGTATTTATCCGTTTCTCTCATCAGTCATTGACTGAAGGCTTGGGATGACGGTATTCAATGTCCAGAACTTCCTATCAGCCCTGAGCAAGGGCTCCAGTGATCACAGAACCAGCTCAGGTGAAGAGTTGCAGATATTGGCAGGTGGAAGTCTCAAATCTCTGCACTTAGAAAAGGTTAGTGCTTAGGGGATGTTGAGGTAGGTGAAGAAGGGACACAGAAGTGTATGCTCACCTGGAAAAAATACCTCTGGTCCTTACAGCTTGCAAACTGCAAAATGCTATCCTAGGTTGAAGGCTATAGAAACAAACTACAATGGGTGCCCTGTGCTGTCCCCTGCCTCATGGAAAACTGGCCAGTTGATTAAAGGTACAAAAAACCCTAGTTACTTTGTTTTTAGTCCCTATTATAACTTGTTTCTCCATAGTCAAAGCTATGGAGGAGAGAGAATCTTGGCTCATCGTCATAGCTCTGTAACCTTGGGCATGTTACTTAACCTACCTGATTTAAGAACAGAAAACTGAGCCAGCTGCACTAGTTTGCTTGCACTGCCATAACAAAGTACCACAGACTGGGCGACTTAAATAGCAGAAATTTATTTTCTCAAAGCTTTGGAAATTAGAAGTCCAAGATCAAGATGTTGGCAGGTGTGATTTCTTCTGAAGCCCCTCTTCTTGGTTTCTAGATGGCTATCTTCTTCTGTCTTCATATGGTCTTCCCTCTGTCCATGTCTGTGTCCTAATCTCTTCCTATGAGGACACCAGTCATATTGGATTAAGCTCCACCCTAACCTTTAACCTTCAACCTTTACTACCTCTTTAAAGGTCCTATCTTTAAATACAATCTCCTTCTAGGTACTGGGGGTCAGAGCTTCAATATATGAATTTTGAGGGGACACAATTTATCTCATAACACCAACTAAACAGCTTACTCAGCAAGACTCCCTTCAAAATCCTAAACTCTATGTGTTTACCAACCCAAAGTAAGTAATAATAAAGTGACAAATTTTGCCCAATTCCAACAAATTATAGGTCTTGCAAGATCCACCTAAAAATTACCTAAGTCAAACCTAAAACCATTCTCTGTCAAGATAGTGTTCTTCCTTACTGCAGTAAGTCTAGTAAGTGTAAACTTGCTTGATCAACAGCTTTCTCTGTTGCTCTTTGTGGAGTCAAAGGATCAAACAGACTCTACCATAATACCTAGCATTTAGAGGTGTTCAATACATGTTATTTTTTTTCTCATAACCCAATCGCATAGCAAGAGAAAGGATTTTCAGAGTGTAAGCAATAATTTTTCTTTATTCGTTTATTTTAATGTTTATTTTAATTTTGAAAGACAGAGCATGAGCAGAGGAAGGGCAGAGAGAGAAGGAGGCACAGAATCTGAAACAGGCTCCAGACTCTGAGCTCTCAGCATAAGGCCCGACGTGGGGCTCGAACTCACGAACTGCGAGATCATGTCTTGAGCCAAAGTTGGCTCTTAACCAACTGAGCCACCCAGGTGCCCATAAGCGATAATTTTTATTATCTTCCTTTTATTATGCCCCATTGACAAAATAATCTCAATTCAAAAACCTTCTGTCTGTCTGTTTTATCTGAATAAATCTGTGCCTAGTACAAGTCAGCAGTTTCTAAATTGTTTTCAACTTTTCCTCACAGTCTTTGGAATGTTGGCATCAATTAGAGGTTAGTCAAAGGTTTTTTGAGTGTAATACAATTCCGTTGAACATGGTAGTTGCTGAGAATTTTGCAGACTCTAGCAGTTGAGTGTGAATTATGGAACCAACTACTGTTATGTAAATTACTGGAACACAGAGAATAATTCCTTTCTCCCTTTATATCAGAGCATAGCACTCTTTATATTGAACAGAATGCCTATCACTATCTGATTTTATTAGAGCTACTTCCTTATATGTCTGCCTTTCTCCAAAGCAGAAAGCAACTGGAAGGAAAGAACTATGTTTTATTAGCTCTAATCTTCCTTTGTAATTTAAGATAGATTTTTTTTGCATATATGCAGACTTAAATACAAACTGATGGAATAGAATAGAATTTAGCCTTCAGCAGTAAGGGTATTGGACAGTGAGGGAGGAGAAGGACATTTGAGTGCCTCTCATAGATCAGCTGCTTCACATTCTTTTTTCTATTCAATCCAACCACAGTCCTATGCAGGCAGAATTGCTATTCCTTTTTCACAGATGAGGAAGCTGAAACTTAGAGAGAATACCTTGGCCAAGGTCACAGTTTAGGTAAATGTCAGATACAAGGAAGTCCAGGTCTACCATTGCTTCCTAATCGAAAACAATGATAAAAATCTTTGCTTGTCTATTGAGTGACTTGGGTAGATTACATTGAAAGCCAACCATGTATGTAAGGCAGCTAAGACATAATTAGTTTGCATAAAAGCAATGACAACAACAACAGAATAAACCAAGCAAACAATCTCAAGAAGAAAAAAATAAAAACAATCAAAAGGATTGTTGAATATGGTAACAGTTTGCTTGTTTTAACAATGTTTTGCTTTCATGTGCTTCCCTTGGTTTTGGTCAGAGATTTCAGCCATTTAAGTTATTCTTGACTTTCTGTTTTGTTCTTCAATGATGGTTAAGGCAGAAGGGCTGTAGGTTTGCCTACATTTCTTCTGCATTCTCCTCTACCAGCTTAAAACTGCTTCCTGTAAACCCCAGTGACTCTACCTGAAGGTCCTATTCGAATGTTATTGCCATGTCTAGAGAAGCCAAATATACTGGTGAATTAATTCTCCTGGGAGCACCTTTGACCACTACCTGCCAGGGAGTTTGTTGTATAAACACAGTGACTCCCACCCTATTGGGTGGGGGTAACCCTGGGGCATGTTCTACATAGTCTCCCATAGGCCCTCAAATGGCCTGAGCCTCAGCTGCCCCCAGTGGTACCTGGCTGGAGAGCACACACTTTACTGGCTTCAGTCCCTTTCCTGTCTCACTTCCCCACTTCCTCCTGGGAAAGTGCTTCCTGAGGAACTTCCTCAGGGTACAAAAACCCTCTTAAACAAAGTGGCCTGCATAGGGAGTGGGGACATAAGAATTCAGCCCTCCTCTGCCTCAGTGGGTGGTAACTACTGTTATGAAAAGAAAAGAAAATGGTGGTTCCAGGAGGTAGGAGGGGGCGCAGGGGGAACAGATGGAATCTCCCTGAGGTGTGTGAATGGGAGACAAATCTAGGTTTCCGAGTATGTTCTAAATAGTAATTCTTTTTTTTTTTTAAAGTTTATTTATTTATTTGGAAAGAGAGAAAGAGGAGCAGGGAGAGAGAGAGTATCCCAAGCAAGCTCCTAACTGTTGATGCAGAGCTAGACATAGGGCTCTATCCTGTAAACTTGATTCTGAGCTCAAATCAAGAATTGGACCCTTACCCAGCTAAGCCACCCAGGCACCCCCAGAATATGTTCTATGCCTTCTATGTTTTATTGGGGAACAACATGGACGAGAACTCACTGTCTCCTGGGCACACACATCTTTCACTAGGAGCAATCTCCCTGGAGGGGCATTGAGGTTGGATTTCTGACATGTTAATATGGGAAGTGGTGATATCAGTGAGGAGAGATGCACATAGAGGCTGAGTAAAGATGACAGATGAGGAACTGAATAGACAAGGCTAAGTCTTAGAGCTTTGCCACTATGGCCCTAGACCAGCAGTATCAGCCTCACCTGGGAGCTTGTTAGAAATGCAGTCTCAAAACCCACCTCCTGAATGAGAATTGGCATTTTAACAAGATCCCAGGTGATGCATACACACATTGAATTTTGAGAAGCACTACCTTAGAATCTAAAAATATGAGGAAAATATGACACCTTCAGCTTTTAATTGGTTTTCCCCTCATTACATCTACATATTTACCTGACTACCTGAGCTCTGTCTTTTCTTTCCCAAAATATTTTCCAGACTCTTTAGTCCTGGGAGAGTTCTTATTTTCATCCAGTATAAATAATTTTACCTAACCTAAACACCAAATCAAATTACTATGTAAACGATTCCAGGTGCTTTCCAAAGCCTTTGCAGTTAATGTATTACAAGGTAGTCATGTGATCCTTGGCAGAAAAGTGCCTTGTCTGAACTTAAGTTGCCTCAATTATCAAAGGAAGACTGGACTTGAAGGCATCTAATATCTATTCTGTCACATGAATACATGATTCTAAGTTCTCATATTTCAGTCTGATAGATACAGAGAAGAATGTTTCTAAGAATACTTCTGTGATAGGTTGTTGGAGTAATGGCCCCAGTTTATTCATACCTCTCTGTGTGCTCACATTTGAGTAGTTCCTGCCCACAATGAGCCTGGCTGTGTGACTTGTTTTGACCAGTGGGCTCCCAGCCACACCCTCAGCTCACTGTACCCACATGAGTGACCCCAGAGCAGGCAAGTTGATGATCTGTCCAACTGAACCCATCATAAATTGCTGACCCAGAAAATCATGAGCCTATAAATGCTTATTGTAAGCTACCACACCCTGATGACTTATTACATAGCAGTAACTAATTGGATGTAACTTCTTTTTCTTTAAATTTTTATTGCAACTTTTTACAGGTGCATAGTTTGGTAGTGATTTACAATGATGCAATATAGGTGCCCATGCAAAGAAAAATGTCATTTTCATGATTAGATATTAGTTTCCCCCATTACAGTTGACTCTAATGTTTTACTAATGATTGATTCTTGGTTGGCTATACCCTATTTGATGAAAACAGAATGTATGTTTTTCTCACAAAGTTAGCAGCATGCTCCCTCCTCAAACACTGGCTCAGAAATGAATACTGTCCATAATGAAACAGGGCTTCCCCCCTCCCCTCTGTTTTCTCTCCCTTTTTCTGATTGCAGCTGAATTGAACAATTTTTCACTGGGCCATTCTGATTGTATGCATGCTCTTCCAATAGGCTTCTTGTCTAAAGTAGCAGATGTCTTTCCCTCTATCTCTCTGAGAAATGACAATGGAAGTAAATTGTGGCCCGGTAGCTTATTCAAAGCCGCTGAAAGCAGAGGCAGGCTTCAGAAAAACCCAGTAGAACTTTGACATTCGTAGGCGTCCCTGGCAGACGGTGTTTGTTGGGTAGAAGGCTCCATGGAGATGAAAGACCACCAGCCACAAGAGGTCTGGGGCCATGATGTTTATAGAAAATGACAAGCATACTCATTGTTTCCTGACTTAAATCAAAACAAAATAAACCAAAACAACTCCCACGCTGCAATCATAGCCACTTGACATTACCCAGCTCATATACAATGCAGAATGCATTGTGCCTCTGAGACAGGGGTTGGGAATGTTTTCCATCTATATGGGCCCTGGGCAAATGACAAACATGATGACAAACAAGTCAACTTCAATATATTTTGTATCTCAAATGCCTATTCATCAGGAGCAGGTCACATCCCTCATCTTTCATGGAAGGGCTGGCATGAAGCAATGTCCCCGCAGAACCTCTGAATGGCAACTAATAGATGGGAACACAAGTTTGAAGACTGAGGGTTTTTTTTTCTTGTACTGCATGATGGATGGAAATGGGACTGGAAGTGTTCTGTCCTCGGGTTTTCTTTGGTGTTCGGAATTGTGCCCCTGCAGGGGTGCTCATTGTGCGCAAGTAAATCAGCATGTAACCTGGATGGTAGGTCTTAAAATGCATCCAGTCTTTTAACTAAGTTGCATTCAAAGCCCAGAATGGGCACTGGAGAGGTCTAGCACATCAAAACAAATCCGAATGACACATCACGTTTTTAAAGGACGGTCTGTAAAATAGAATCAGGCAAACACTTTTTTTCGCTTCTGGTTTATACCCTTCATCTCTGCTGCAGACTGTCCTCTGGCTGTTTGGTTATTATTCATCTTTCCAGCCATCTCCTAATTGTCCTTCCTGCATCTAGGTCTTTCTTTTTTTTAATTCATTTTTTTTTGTTATTTTCCAACCTTTCATGTGTTGTTTATGTGTTTTGTAAAAAAAAAAAACCTCTTCTAGTGTCTCTTTGATTTTGGGTTAGTATTTTATCATTCCTTCTATTTTGAGTTACTTCTTATTTCTCATATTTCAAGAAATGTCTGCAACTGAATGCAGAAGGAATAAAGAACAATGAATGAAAGCCTCTCAAGAGGATGCTGGAGGGAGAAATGAGGATTATACTGAGGCGGAGAGGAACAGATGGCAGCTGCTAGGGAAAGAAAAACACCTCTAATAAATGAATATTTAGTTACGCATTTTCCAAATCTAAGTTTGCCAAGAGAGCACTAATGGACACGGTCAGAGTCAGCCAGGCAGCGCAACTGGAGATTGTGAGAAACCATGTCCACTCCGGTGAGAAAAGTAAAAAAGAGATGGGTCAATTAGAAGGGAAGAAGCTTCTGGATAACCTAGAGGAATACTGGATCTCTATCTGCAGAGTCCACAAGGATGTTCCAGGGAGGAAAGTTTACTGGGAGTGAAAACTATTAATGTATAGACATTCACATTTTCCCCTTGTCATGCTTACCACTATCTACTAGGAGAATGGTCAAGTTGGCCTTTCTCTGATTCTTGATCACAGAGACTTTGGAAACTGAGAGAAAATTAATGTATGTGAGGAGGATAAACTGATCCACCCAACTAAAAGCCAGCTGGGGAAAGAGCTTGCTGGAGAGAGAGAAAGAGCCTCTTTGGACAGGGTGTTTGGGAAGCTGGGAGATATCACGACAAGAAGAGAAGATGTGACATTCTCAAACACTGGAAAAAAGGGAGAAGGAGTCTAGGAAATGAGTCTAGGAAATGCTGCCACTAGCATCCTTTGAGAGAAGTCTGGAAATACCAGAATTAATTTTAATTACTTTTGCCTGTTGGACTGGGAATGTAGCACGGGCTAAGAGTGGAAGTGCTTGGGGCCTGAGAATTACTTATGAAATAGAAACTGTCCTCCTGGGTTCAGCTCTTAGAACCTGGCTGTCACATCACCGATATCACACACCACAACCACTACATTGCACATAACAATATGGGAAATATGGAGGCGATGGAGACAGGGAGCCATTGTTTCTGGTAGTGATCACTCAAGTTGAGGCCAATTCGGAATTCTAACTCTCTTGTACTAACTCTCTTGCAGGGTTTCTGTATCTAAGATCCTGATGTGGGATCCGGGAACGAGCAGTTTCTCTTGGAGGTGATCTCAGAAATCTCCATTAGGGCAGTAAGGAAAGGAGATGGGAGGGAAGGAAATCAGTAAAGGGTATGTTTTCAAGCCTGTTACCTGGAGAAAACTGTACAGGCCCTTGCTTAAGTACTATTTCACCTATACATTCAATTGTAAGGATATTGAAACATAGAGGCAGATACATATATACACACTTACAAACACATATGTGTATGCATGTGTATACGTGTACACACACACAGAGCATATAATTATAAAACAGTTGAATTGCTTCACATGCATGGTGCTTTTCTCTTACATCAGTCTACCTTCAGGCTGGTGACAACACAAATGGAAGCAAGAATGGAAATGTGTGACAGCAGCAGAAAGAGACTCTGTGGCCATGGAAATGGCAGTTAATATTTATTGCACAAGGACACCTTGTCTACACATGGTGCTGGGTGTCTTTGGTGCATTAGCAACCCGGTGAGGTCAGAGATGCTGTGATTCCCATCTCACTACAGGGGAATGAGCCATAAAGAGGGTGAGGTTTAGGAGTGGAACATAGGCAGCCTGACCTCAGAGGCTGCATTCTTAACCTCCCTAGCTCCCAAGAGGGAGCCTGAGAGGCAGTACTATATTGTCAGCAGTAACGATGGAGTTGATAACAGAATGCGGATGCCTATGGTGGCTAATCTTTAAAGCTGGGAAATGGCCATGGCTTTTAGGTTCAGGGAACCCCAAGATACCTTGCTCCCAGGCATGCTTGGCCATGGTTTCACCACCATGGGGTGGAGACTGGATGTGAGGTGGGCCCACGGGAGAGGGGGGCTGTCAGCAAGAGCTCAAGGGCAGATTCCACAGATCTGATGTGTGAGTACCTCCCTCCGAAAGGGCAGGAGCTTGCTTCCCCAAGAGGGATCTGCCTGGGTGGGAGCCTCTCGGCTCAGAAAAAGATCAGCTATCAACAAAGGTCACAGTTCGCTTCAGTACATAACTTTGCCAAGACCACGGCTCCCTGTGCTTTTCTGGATTCTGAAAAAGCCCATTTTCACATTTTGTTTTCTTCCTTCTTTTCTCTATTCAATTCTATTCTGCAGCCTCTCCCACTTTATCCCAACCAACACATTCACAGACACACACTACTACCACCGCTGCCACCACCACGCACATGTTGACACCCCAGTAGTTATGTCAAATTTATGAGTATCCCATAGGTATTCCTAATTAGGGGGATGATACAGACTTTTCGAGGTGACTCCAAGAAAGCGGTTTCATTTCTTATTTCCCTTGCTTATTTTAGAAAGGAATTAGGAAGATTTGACAGCATTTACTACCGCTTGTTATAAGGAAGTCCTTCCATATGTCTACCCTAAATCTCTGTTGCTGCAATTTAACAATGAGCACACCACCGGAGGACAAAATGCCAACACAAAAGAGTATTAGACATAAAAACCATGAAAGGAGTCACATTAGCATATGTTTAGAAGCACCTGATAACATTAGTAGCAAAGATAACGTGAAAATTTAGTTTTGGAGATTGGTGACTAGCAGAGACTGGAGAATTGGAAGGGATATATACACACATACACATATTTGCAATTTTATATCTTTGTTTAATATTTATTTATTTATTTATTTATTTATTTTGAGAGTGAGAGAATGCATACCCATGAGCAGAGGAGGGGAAGAAAGAGAAGCGGAGAGAGAATCCCAGCAGGCTCTGTGTTGGTAGTTCAACACGGGGCTTGAACTTACAAACCGTGAGATCATGACCTGAGCCAAAACGAAGAGTAGGACGCTTAACCAACTGAGCCCCCCAGGCTCCCCATATATTTTTTAATCTGTAGGATAAATCAATATCCTCTACTGAAGATATTATTTTAAAAATCATTCAAAAGCAACAACCAGCATCTTTGGATTCATGGTTTAAAGCATGGTAAAAGTAAAAAACCTAAACCCAGGGGCACCTGCATGGCTCCGTCAGTTTAAGCGTCCAACTTTGGCTCAGGTCAAGATCTCACGGTTCATGAGTTCGAGCCCCACATCAGGCTCTGTGCTGACAGCTCACAGCTGGAAGCCTGTTTTGGATTCTGTCTCCCTCTCTCTCTGCCCCTCCTCCGCTCACACTGCCTCTCTCTCTCTCAAAACTAGATAAACATTAAAAAAAAAAAAGAAAGAAAAACTAAACCCATCTTTATAGACAAGTCAGAACCCATCCTGTGCCCACTGCACAGAGACCTGTCTCTTCTCCAACTTGGTCACACCTGAGGCAGTAACTGTAAGATTCAGAGCATAATTTGGGAGGCACCCTTTTAGTCCAGAACCACCAAACAGGCACAGTTTTTACATGAATAGTGAACACTGCCTGGAACTGAAATATTTTAGTTCCTGTATGTTCGGAAAACTGCCCTGTTTGGTTCATTTGCATTTCTGCTCTGTGTTTGAATCTAGATGTTCCAGTAATGTTTCTGAGCCAAGCTCTGGTTTTTCCCTTGATATTGCAAAGTCAGTGCTGGATAAAATACAGAATAAAAAAGGTCCATAGGAAGGAAACCAAAACTGATTTGAAATTCTGGAAGTTGCTAAATGGGAGGCCCATTTATCCAATGAGGTGCTGCTATTTCAAGACAGTTTTTAAAAATTGCTGTTTTGGGGCACCCTCACATTTGTTTAGCGACATCTGTTACTACTTGGAGTAATTTAGCCTCTTTGGGGTGGGGGAGGAGGTTCAGGTCTATTTACCTCTGGAGAGAAGCACTTAGTCTTTGGTAGAAACAAAAGTGAGTCATTAGTCTACTGCTCCGCTGGCTGAAAAATGGAGTTTTCAGAGTTTACCTTGTGCATGTGAAGTAGTCATTTACAATCAGGTACACATGATTTGTGTCTCATTTATCTATTAGGAAATGGTCTGCAAATGGGTTTGGGCCTGGATTTCTCAAAGGGCTGATGGAACAAACAGCCACCCTTTTATCTCCAGTCTGTCAGCATCAATGTTAATGCCGGCTTGCCATTAGCAATAGTTGATTTGCAGACAGAAACCTCGTAAATTATGGTCCTTTGTTGGGTGAATCCCCCAGCAATGACCCAGAAAGAAAGTATGGAGGGCTCTCCCCTCTCCAGGATGCAAACAGGTTGGGAATGAGGTTGGCGAGGGGGAGGGACAATGGCTTCCATTTGCCTGGCGTGACAGTCCCTCTCTCTTTTCCCACAAAAGAGCCACTGTAAGATCTAAAGCCAGTTATTCCCTGCTGGGCCTTAGTGTTGCCACTGTTTTCCTTGGAAGCTGCACTATGAGGTGCTTTGGGGGTCCCCTGTGATGATGGGGGTCAGGAGACAGTTTTATAAAATCTGAGGAATAGTGTGAGAACTCTTGCGGCTGTTCTGTCAGTCATTGGCCACATCACATGTGGCTTTGGGGCCCTTGAAACGCGGCCGGTGTCAACTGAAATGTACTTAAGTGTGACATGCACACAAGATTTTGAAGACTGAGGGTGAAAAGAAGAATGTGAATATCTCATGAACACATTGTAGGATATGGGTTACATTTTGAAATGATAACATTTTGTGATATTGGGTTAAGTGGAATCTATTATTAAAATCACATTTTAACTGTTTTAACTTTTTAACTATTAACTTTTTAACTGTTTTAACTGTTTAACTTTTTAAACATTTTAAGTTTTATTTATTTATTTTGAGAGAGAGAAAGAGAAAGAGGGAGCATGAGTGGGATAGCGGCAGAGAGAGAGAAGGAAAGGGAGTTCCAAGCAGTGACACAGGGCTAGAGCTCATGAACCATGAGATCATGACCGGAGCCAAAATCAAAAGTCAGATGCTTAACTGAGCCACCCAAGCACCCTTTGTCTTTTTTTTTTATTTTTTAAATGTGCCTACAAGAAAACTGAAGGTCATCCACATGGCTCTCTTTATTGGGGGGGCATTTTATTTTAAAATTCTTTTAATATTTATTTTTAAGAGAGAGATGGAGAAAGAGAGAGAGAGAGAATGAGCAGGAGAGGGGCAGAGAGGGAAACACAGAATCCAAAGCAGGATCCAGGCTCTAAGTTGTCAGCACAGAGCCCAACACAGGGCTTGACTCATGAACCAGGAGACAATAACCTGAGCCAAAGTTGGACGCTTGGCCCACTGAGCCACCCAGGTGCCCCTTGGCGGGGGGGCTCATTTTATACTTCTAATGGGCAGTGCTGGTCTTGGTGTCCTTCACAGAGGAAGACACTGACTAGGGTAAGTGACTTAAATTCTCCTTTGGGGAAATAAAGTCAGAAAATAGGAGGAAGAAGACTTGAGTTTGGGACATGGAAATCTAACAGCTTTAACGTTCTGTTCATATAGAGTTTATGTGCTGTGTTCTCTAGCTTAAAGGCAATTCTTTGTGGAAGTTTTGGTGGCTGCAGCCAGACATGATGGGTGACACTTTACTGTAGCCCATGGCTCCCTAATGGCCACACCGCTCTCCTTTGCCCATGGCCACTGTGCAAAGAAGGGTGGACATTCTCTCAACCAGGGGTCAGGCAGGGCAATGTTTTCCTGTCCCGTTAATGCTCAGGCTTCCTGTTTGTCTTTGGGACTATTGCTTGAGCACTTCATGCTTCATTTTCTCATTTGCTGAAAATGTAAATATTTGGCCTGTGGACTTCATAGGACACATACATAAATTAAGTGAATTCATGGGTTTGGAAGTGGTTTGAAAAGTAGTAAATGGTTCTTAATGAGCAGGTCACCACCAGGTCTTGACAGACCAGAGAGACGGTCAAGAAAAGAGAGGATTTACTTCTGGAGAAATTACAAGGCATCAGAAGTTCCTTGTTTTCCTGTCTCTGAAGTTGTTGTTGTTTCATGATTGTTCCCACACTGATGTCAGAATTTGCGCCTGGCAGGAGGACTGTGCCAGATGGGAGACTTTTGAAGTCTATAAAATCTAGCCTCTAAACCTGAAAAAGGAGACACTTCCTTTCAATGTCATCTGCTTTGTAAAGAACTTTGATGAAGTGATATATTTGCAGCCAAGATAGATCATTCTCAAAACCAGAGGTTGCAGAGTAAAGCAGTCAGGCTATACAACCTGAGTGGAATATCATTTATTTATCTATCTGGATTCTTTTGTTTAGTGAGGGCTGCTGTGAGCACATACTGAACAGGGAACAGAGAGAAATGCTTTCCTACAGAGCAAGCTGGTTCTAATGGCATTTGGAGTATATGTCAATTACAGCAGCAGGGAAAGAGAAAGAGAATTATTCTCTAGAGATATTGTTGAATCTATAAAATCAGGTTTGGAGTCATTATTTTACGTCTTGTAAAACTCGCAGCCTTCTATTTCATTCCAGTCTAGATTCCCTGAGGGGTCATCTAAAGGGGTCATGTTTCCTGAAAAGAGACTCTACCAGGGGCAGAAGATGTGTGTTCTTGTCCCAGCCCTGATCTGTCCTTTATAAACCACACAATGAAGGCACATCCGTCACTGTCAATGTGTACTTTAATGGTCCAAGATACCTCCTAAAAGCCGAGAACTTCTTCATATTTCCCCAGAATGAAATGACAAATCACCCACTTTTAGATTCAGTCATCTACTTTCTGGGTCACCTTGGAAGACCAGCAGCTTACAACATCAGTTAAATGGCGATGACACCGCCTGGCCCTTCATTGCTCTGTTAGGATAACAGTCAGGTTAAATATGTTTAAGCTCTTTAATAAATGCATGGGAAATATTCATGTAATACTTATCAGGAATTACCAAGAAATAAATTATTCTACTTAGGAAAATTTTCTAGGAACTGAAACTTACCTATTTAGCACAAAATGGATTTAAAAAGTAGGAAATCTTTCCAAAATCTACTAAAATGCAGAGTAGAAATGAACCTTTTTTTCTTAAAAGCAGAATGTTTTCATTAAGGAGCTCAATTAATACACATTGATATAATTGGAGCTTCTCAGAGTAGATTTGCCCTGAAATTAATGATCTTAAACTACTCTGATCATTAAGTCTTTCTGATGGCTTTTCATTTTTAGCTCTTCTATCTCTGATGAAGATTTCATTTATTTGTTCATTTTCTCCATAAATGCTTTCTGATGGACTACTTGATCCAGGGTCCCACATGACCTACTGGGTATGTGAAGATGAATGAGACCAAATCCATGATCTCAAAGACATTTCTGTACACTGAGGGAACAGACTGACTTTGAGAATTATGTTTGCACAGAAAATGTAGTTTGCATGGTCTGGCAATATTTATTTTAGCATTTTAAAGGTCAAGGTAAGATGACCAAGACAAGTTCTCAACCAGTGTAGCTATTATCATATTATTATTTTTGGTACCCCTTTGATTAAAATTAGTTTTTTTTAAAGATTTCATTTTTAAGTAATCTCTACACCCAACATGGGGCTTGAACTCACAACCCTGAGATCAAGAGTTGAATGCTCCACTGACTGAGCCTCCCAGGCACCCTATTCTCAGTAGCTCTTTTAAATGGTTGGCGATATTAGATGATAAAACTTCTGCATAAAAGAAATATTATCATGCTTGCTGATATATTATCAAGGTTGATATATTACCATCTTGTGATAGCAAATGAGCTTCCAGACATTGTATCTTGGGGGAAATGGTCAAACTTTAGTATATTTGCTTTTTCATTTCTTGGTCTGTTAGGTCAAGTCTTTAAATCAAGAATATCTTTAATCAAGCAGACAGCATGGTGAATGTAAGGAGTCCTAGATGGAAATTAGGAGAACTACTTTTGACTTTCAGCTCTTCTGTTAACTCTCTGGAACTCATTAAGAAGGAGAAGATAACATTTGGATCAGCGATGTCTCTTCTAGCTCAAAAATTATATAATAACTACCAGTAAGGCTTTTATTTCCTCCTTGCTACCATAGTACTAACTTATTTTATGGTCTTAAGAAGTTCTCCTTGCATTGTCTCACTTCTCTTCTGGTCATGGGTGAAGCAGCAGAAGAGAGGTTGCCAAGTCCTTCATGACCTGTCTCTCACTAGTCTCTTCAATTTTATGGTAGACTGTGCAAAAATGGCCACAATACTTCACTTCTCCCGGCATGCTTCACTCACTCCCTTTATGATGTGATTTTTTGGGTCGTCTTTTCATCAAGAAGAAATGAAGTCTATTTCTTCTCCTGTTGAATCTGGATTGGCCTTACGACTTGCTTTGTTATTTGTTCTGTGATAGAACTTGGCAAGAGTGATGGTGTGTCAGTTCTGAGGTTAGACCTCAAGAGGCATGGTTGCTTCTGCTCTCCCTGGGGCCCTACTCGGTCACCAAGCTGGACCAGTCTACTGGAAGATTAGAAAGAGCAAAGATGAATAACTCAAATGTCTAAACCAAAGCCCCAGACATGTTAGGGGGCCTGGCTAAGATCAGCAAAATTGTCTACACGACCCAAGTTGTCCATGGATATATGAGGGAGTCACCTAGTTGAGCTCAGTGTAAATTATTGGACTGCCGAATAGTTAGCTGAATAGATCATTGTTGTTTTAAGCCATTAAGTTTAGGGATGGTTTGTTATGCAGCAAGCACTACCTGATATATACACAAAACTCCTTACACGGCAGCTACCCTGGTTATCTTTCTGTTCCTCAAACACACTGAATTTGTTTTCTCCTCAGGACTTTGCACTCTGCCTGGAACGTTCTTCCTTCAGATCTTTGCATGTTTGGTCCTTGTGTGTGTGTATTATTCAGGTGTCTGTTAAATGTCACCTATTTGGAGATGCCTTCTCTGACCATCGTACCTAATTGTACAATGTACCGTAATTCCTTCCTAATTGTACCACCTATTCATCTTCTATCACATTGCTCTGCTTTAACACTCTGCACAGTATTTTCTTTTTTTATATATATATTATATTTTATTTTTTTAATTTTATTTTTCTTAGTTTATTGTCAAGTTGGTTTCCATATAACACCCAGTGCTCGTCCCAACAAGTGCCCTCCTCCATCCCCATCACTCCCCTTCCCCTCTCCCCCACTTCCATCAACCCTCAGTTTGTTTTTAATATTCAAGAGTCTCTCATGGTTTGCCTCCCTCCCTCTCCCCAACTATTTTGCACAGTATTTTCTATTTCTTGATATTTCCTTTGTTGGTTATTGCTTTCTTGGTTATTCTCTTTCTTACCTAATTAGAATGCAAACACCATGAAATGAGAGGGTCTGCTCTATCCCCAAAGCCTAGACTGGTAGGACACACAATAAGACATTGGGAAGAGGCAGAAGATATTCTTCAATTTGCTACATTTTGACAGAAGCAGTATATAAAATGTAGGCAATTGTATCCACCTACATTAACTGGAGTTGTGTTCTGGCCTAGCTATGTCTCTGGCTGTTCCCAACACTGCCAGCACCACCCTTTAAGTGCCCTGGGCTCTGTGTCATATCCCCTAATAGCTTATTACCTAGGGTCATGCTGTTCACTTCAGAATGGCCTTTGACACACTCCCATTCATCTACCAAGGCTTTTGGTGAAATTTTCAGTTCCTCCCTCTATTCATCTCTGGTCACCAAGGAGAATTAATTATTCCTTTATCTATGTTTTTAGAGCTCATAACAAATGTTTCTATGATCATTTCCTCCATTAGCCAGAGAATTCATTGATGTTGGAAACTATTACTTATCCAACTTTGTACTCTCAAATACAAAGAAGACTTGCCAAAAGTATTTGCCAATTAAATAAGGCATTATCTGTGAAATAACTCAGCATGGTAGAGGGAATCACAATCTTATAGTGTCACATGGTTGACACGCTTGTTTCTAGGGTGGACCTCACTAGGTAAAAATATTTTTAAAAAAATTAACATATCATAGTACCCTTCCTGGAGTGAATGAACGAGGCAGCTACCCTCTGCAATAATTTTCCTCCCAAATTACCTATCTAAATGAGTAATGCATAACATTTGGATTTACAAAGCTCTTCCTAAGTATCAACAGAGTTTTGAGAAAGACTTTTCTCTAAGGGGGCCAAAGGGTTGTGATTAGGTGTGTCAGCAATTTCTTCAGGAAAGATATGAAGGTTGAGCTTGAAGGCAGTTCATCTCATGTTGCTCTGAACTCTTTACACAGGACATAAGAAAGATTTCTGGACGCACTGAACAAGTTTCTGTTTGAGAAGCTAATGGTCTCACCAGGCCTTCCACAGGTGCAGTGCTAATGAGAAATTGTGGGGGTGGGGATACTGGCCCCATGCAATATGCACTTAAACTTAGAGAAAAGCAGTTGCATTTTTGAAATCCAGTGTCCTATAGATGCATTAAGTCATCACCTGCTCTGGGCCATCTGTTTGAGGATCAAATGGTTTTCTTTGGGAAGCTTCAGCCTTTTATATCAGTCAGTATGCAGCCTCCCTCACCAGAGGGCTTATTTTAATTAATTTATTTATTTTGGCATACTTCACTCATTCGGTGTCAATGCCAGATTGAAAACAAATCATCTACTTAACATAAATGACTTATCAGCAAACCAAGAAACAACTGCAGAACTAAGGAAATTCACATAAACTTTGCACAAATTACATTGTTGATACATTTTAGCTAAAGGGAGATATGACTGTCTTGTCCATCTTTATGTCCATATAATTGTGTTTCAGGAAGCTCTCTAAAACCAGTTCATTCTAGTAAATCCCATGTTCAGTACCAAGACATTCCTCATACAAATCCTGCCTTCGTTTTGGGAGCAACCCTTTTGCAGGAAAATGTCTAGCTATGAAAATACTGAGGCACTCACAAGCAAATGCCTAACAGTAATGAGATACATCATCTTCAACTTTATTACAATGATAATTTTTAATGTTTGCGTATATGGCACACTGCTGAACTTGTAACGGTTTGATTAATTACCCATGGAGAAACTTGATAAACTTTCTTTTCTATTTATTTATTTAACAAAGATTTAATGAGTCCCTGCTATTATAGATGCCATGTCAAATGCTGTGACTATAAAGAATAAATAAGGTAGATAAGATAGCTTTCTATGTTTACTTTATGGTTAAGCTTTCTTGTCGCGAAGGCACATTTAATAGGGTATGTGCTTTATATTTTTCTTATTAGGTCCTCATAATGACCCTTTGAGGGAGAGAACACTATACCCATTTTAAAGATGATAGTACAGAGTCTAAAAGGATTCAGGTGACTAATTTAAATCACGTGGCTAACCAGTGGCAGAGCTGGGATTTGAAGCAAGAAGTAAAATGAGGCCCGATAGGGAAGAAAAAGATAGAAAGACCAAGACTGACCATAGCAATAAAACAATCTGGAAAAGCTGTTGGCAAGTTTTAACATGCTCAGGATGACTGATAAAAGACAATAGTCAGATATTGACACAGGCTGGAGAGGGATTGTGGGGTGGCTCCTGGGTCATGAAATTCCAGGATTAAAGACAATTTAGTATCAGATAGCTCTTTTTTTTTTTTTTTTACAAATAGTTTATTGTCAAATTAGTTTCCACATAACACTCAGTGCTCATCCCCACAAGTGCCCTCCTCCATGCCCATCCCCCCTCCCCCATCCATCAGTCCTCAGTTTTTGTCAGCATTCAAGAGTCTCTCATGGTTTGCCTCTCTCCCTTTCCCCCACCATTTCCGCCCTTCTTCTCCCCCTTGGTCCTCCGTTAAGTTCCTCCTAATCCTCCTATACGTGCACACATATGATATTTGTCCTTCTCTGCCTGACTTATTTCTCTCAGCATAACACCCTCAAGGTCCATCCATGTTGCTACACATGGCCAGATTTCATTCTTTCTCATTGCCATGTAGTATTCTATGGTATAGACAAACCACATCTTCTTGATCCATTCATCTGTTGATGGACACTTAGGCTCTTTCCTTGTTTTAGCTATTGTGGAGAGTGCTGCTATGAACATTGGGGTACATGTGCTCCTATGCATCAGATAGCTCTTTTGATGTGAGCAGGGAGTCGTACTGCAGGCCAACAAGAAAATTCTTATTTTGCCCAAGGCCTGGGGTTGCCTGAGGTTCTGGGTTAGGCAGGATAGCTTACAAAGAAAAGTCTGACAAGTGTGTGATTTTTAAATTTTGTGTACATCCTACACCTGGCAATTTCTAGGTTTATATACTTTTTTTTTTTAATTTTTTAAAATTTATTTCTAGGAGAGAGAGAGAGACAGCGTGAGCAGGGGAGGGTCAGAGAGAGAGGGAGTCACAGACTGAAACAGGCTCCAGGCTCTGAGCTGGCAGTCAGCACAGACCCCGACGCGGGGCTCGAACCCACGAACCACGAGGTCATGACCCAAGCGAAAGTCGGACGCATAACCGACTAAGCCACCCAGGCGCCCCTAGGTTTATATACTTTAACTTAATGTGAAAGTCAAGGCTACAGTGCTGAGATGAAAAATCTACAGATGTTCTTATTTTTGATCTCTTGGATCCTGGTTGATGGTAAATGTAGAGATCTTTCAGTTTGGGCATATTCCTGACAACTTCACAGTGGGGTGTGTGTGTGTGTGTGTGTGTGTGTGTGTGTGTGTGTGTGTGTATTTCTTTTTTTGCCAGCACCAAAAGGACACCAACTAAACATTGTCCTTCAAATTCCTTAATTAAGGTATTCCAAGGCATTCCATTGGAAGCAGTTTGTACCTTGCTATTAAGCAGTAGGAGGACAATAAATAACTAAATATATATTGTTTATAACCTTGGTATTTTATAACGTCATAAACAGAATTGGGCTATAAAATGAAATGAAAGGGCCACTTCTGCTTTGCAATATTTTAGGTTTCATGACCGTGTTTACACTAAATCTGTCCACATAAAAGGTGACCTCAAGTATAAGGTGATGCCCTATTTTCCCAAGAGGAATATGCAAAACACATCTGATGGGCAATGTAAATCCGAAGGCTTTTTGAGAAATGGATGGACCAGTCCAATGCTTCCTTATGGTAATTATTTTCGACTCACATTGAAAGTGACATCTGTGGAGGGTTGATTTAAAATCATTGCTTTTTCAGACCCTGTTTGATCCAAAGTCTTTCCAGGTGCCTAAGACATCAGGGTCCTCCTCCTGCTGGATCCTGCTTTGTGAGTCATCACACAGTTGTCCAAACAGGGCTTCTAACGTTTTACCTTGTGTGGCGATTTATCTGCGGCAGCACACTTATTTTTAATCTATATCTGATGCCAGTGCTAGAATTTCCATCCTAAGTCCCAAGTTCCTATTCATACGACATCAAATAGCTCTCTTCATTGATCCTGCAGGTCACGCTCTCTACTGATCCCATCTTGCTTTTTAAAAGTGATTTGAAAAGGCTTGTTTACAATGACACCACACCCTGAAGCCCAAGGCCATATCCCAGGCGAGGGTGACTACAATCCGGTGACTACGATAGCCTTTGTGAAGTTTCTTTGCATCTTTTATTCTTTTGCTTCACCAGGTCACTTCCATGAGCTTCCAAAATTAGCATCACTTAAGGTTGTTTCGGGCAAATTATGTCTCTCCTCCCCCTCAAAAAAGTTTATTTTTCAAATAAAATAAATGTGAGAGCATCTAATATTCTAAGAGCCTTTTGAGGACTTCGCCTTAAGGCAACATACTCACTTTTGAGAGCCATTTTGATAAAGCCTCAACTCATATTAGGACAAAGTCAATATTTTATGAATTCAGCTGAACAGTATTATTGAAAATCCTTCTCATTACTAATTAAAAAAGTGTGAAAATGATGAATGAGAAAAATATTTTCATTGTAATAATCAAAACATAAATAAAGCTCAAATTTCCCTTGACCACACCTGTACTTCTTAGATGTCCAGACATCAAAATCTCACCCTCTTCAGCTCATTGGAAGTGACCAAAAAAGATGTAAAAAGAGAAAGCTGCACGTGGGCTGTAAACCAGGGAGTGTGCCAGGAGCTGCTTGGCATTTCTTGAAGATTCAGTGGGGAGGGGCTGCGCGGGGATCTGTGGAGAGGACTCAGCCACCCAGGCTCTGGGAGATGCATTTTCATCCCATCAAGCGGCCCTGGCTAGAGGGTGCCCAGAGTGGTACAGACTACGGGGTCCAATGGGCACAGATGGCTGTACAGACATAGAGCTGTGGACTTGTAAAGAGGGCAGCTGTCACCGGCCAGCCCTGGAGATCCTGCTGGGGCTAATTCGTGCCTGCTCAGTGAAGGGGCAGGAGGCAGGCTGAAAGACCATCCTTTAGGCTGGGGCGCCTTCCCCTGGGTCTCTGAGCAGATGGGATCAAACCAGAGTGAATCTCAGCTTTTTACTCCTTCTTTCCCCGGGGCCTGAATTATGTGGCCAGCCGGGTATCTCGGGTATCTCGTGTGACAAATGAGAGTAAACACACACCTGCTTCCTTGAGGAGGAAAAGACACCCTAAGCCTGATGAAGCCTGGGTCATCCATCCCAGAGAGTTAGAACTAGTGTTTCCCCCAAGATAGATCTATAGTTTAGGATAGGAGAAAGAATGTCTTTCTAATTCCCAACCAGATTCATGAAAGTAGAGCTGAAAGTCCCTAAGAGGAAGGTGCTTTGATAGGTCTAAAGATTGCATAAGAGCAGAAACAGGATTATTAAATCCAAAGCTATCATGCCAGAAGAATGACAGATAAGGTAGAAAATCGGATTAGTGAAAGAAAAGGCAAATTTCCTTCTTCAAGAACTTGGAGGGAATGATGAAAATATAAAAATGATGGAAGACAGGAGAAATGGAAGATGGGTCAGAGATACCAGTGTTAATTTGGAAATGTGATATAATTCCAATAAAAAGTCCCAAGGTATATTTTTTTGGGACTAGGTAATAATTATCCCAGTGTCCTTCTGAGAAAACTAAGTGGACAGGAAAGTTAAAAGGATGATCATTTCAGACAGCTATGATGAAGGAAGACAGACAGGCATGAAAATATATCATACAACTAAGTAATGCAAACAGAGAGAGGTTAGCCCAGGAAAAGAGAGAGTGGATGAAACAGAACATAAACCCCAAAAACTGATCCTTGTGTTTAACATACGAAAGGTGGTTTTACAAATTAGAAGGGAAAGGATGGATTGTATATTAAGTCATACTGCAAAAGTCATTTAACTATTTGATGGTATTTTGTAACAAACACTAAAATAGATCCTGTTGTGTTAAAATTATTGCATGGAGAAACCTAATCCAAGACAATCAGGAAAATTTCTGGTCAAAAGGCTGGAGAAAGACTTTCTGGCCAAGGAAGGAAGGAAGGAAGGAAGGAAGGAAGAACAGATCATTAAGTAAATTTCTTAAAAAGTGAAAATTTAGAGGCTCCTGGCTCAGTTGGTTAAGCATCCAACTGTTGTTTTTGATTCCGGTCATGATCTCACCATTTGTTAGTTCAGGCCCTGTGTTGGTCTCCATGCTGACAGTGTGGATCCTGCTTGGGATTCTCTCTCTTTCCCTTTCTCTCTACCACTACCCTGTTTGCACACACTCTCTCTCAAAATAAATACATATTTTTAAAAAATGAAAATTTAAACTTTCTGTACATAAAAAATCTGAAATATGATTAGGATGTTGATATCTTAAACATCATAGATTAAATATTTGTAGTGTACATACTACACGTAAAGAACATAACTGCATGCTAGACAATAAAGATTTTAAAAATGGCAAGATAAGACAGGCAATCAACAAATAGAGGTGTAAAATATGCAAGTATTAGTGAAACACACCTACCAGAAAAAGTAGCCTTTCCCAGAGGTGGGGCAAGGACTGAGTAAATAGCCTTGTCTCCTTCTGGTAAGTTTGTAAGAGTACTAAGATGATTCACTCCAACACATGGAGCTTAGGAAAGTCCAGCTCTTCTTCTCTATAGAATCTACTTGAAAAAAAATTACTTGAAGGCATTTTATAGCCAAGGGATGAATAGCAATTAAAAAATTTAAGAATAAGGGCCCCTGAATGGCTCAGTTGGTTAAGCATCCGACTTCAGCTCAGGTCATGATCTGATGTTTTGTGAGTTTGACTCCCACATGGGACTGTGTGGTGACAGCTCAGAGACTGAAGCCTGTTTCTGATTCTGTGTCTCCTTCTCTCTCCCTCTTCCTCTCTCTCTCTCTCTCTCTCTCTCCCTCTCTCTCTCTCTCTCTGCCCCTCCCTGGCTCTCACTGTCTCTCTCTCAAAAATAAATAAACATTTAAAAAATTTTTTTAAATTCAAGAGTGAATATATAAAAGGATTGGCACTAAGAAGACTTTAAATATGATTAATAATATTAACTTAAAACAACTGTAAGAGCAACAGAAGCTCTAGAGCACAGTTTCCCAATCTCAACACTACTGGGATTTGGGGGTTGGATAATTCTGGGCTCTGTCCTGTGCACTGAGAGTGTTGAGTGTGTCCCTGTCCTCTACCCACCAGATGCCAAGAACAACCCTTCCCCCCCAGCTATGGCAATCCTAACAATCTCCAGTCATTGCCAAATGTCCTCCAGGACCACAAATCTTCCCCCCACCCCCAGTGAAAACCCTAAAGCTGAAGTATAACTTGTAAACTATGGGGGGTGGGAGAAGCTAAGCCTGGAATCCCCACTTCAGTCAATTGAAATTGGAAAGTAGCTGAGTGGAGAGAAAGTAAGTGCATGTTGAATATAGTGTTTGCCTCACAGATCATTTCATAAATACTACTTGCTAGTTGATATTTTATAATTAGAGAAAAATGGATTTATATATGTTTAACTTCTTATGGTAATCATAAGGAGAATAAAGATGGGTTATAGTTTTCAGAGCAGAAAGGAAGGAAAAGAAGAGTAAAATGATAATCCATAAAAGACAGAAAAAAGGAACTAGTCTAGAGGTCTAAAGAACAAATATATTAATTTTGGGGTGCCTGGGTGGCTAAGTCAGTTAAGCATCCTGCTCTTGATTTCCACTTGGGTTATGATCTCACTGGTGGGTTCAAGCCCTGCATCGGGCTCTGCGCTGACAGTGTGCAGCCTGCCTGGGATTCTCCCTCTCCCTCTCTCTACCCTTTCCCTTCAAAAATAAATAAATAAACTTAAATTTAAAAAAATAACAAATATATTACTTTTGACATAAATAAAAATGCCTTAGAGAACTACACTAAAAGAAAATTACTTTTAGTTGAGATCAAAAGTCCAAATTCAACTGTATACTATTTTTAAAAATTACCTAAAGAGGTGCCTAGGTGACTCAGTTGGCTGAACGTCAGACTTCGGCTCAGGTTATGATTTCACGGTTTGTGGGTTTGAGCCCTGCATTGGGCTCTGTGCTGACAGCTCAGAGACTGGAGCCTGCTTTTGGATTCTGTGTCTCCCTATCTCTCCTGCCCCTCCCTCACTGGTGTTCTGTCTCTCTTTCTCACTTAAAAGTAAACATTAAAAAATTTTTAATTACCTATAAAAGTAATTGTCCCAGGAAGGCAAAAAATAAAGGGATTAGCAAGGCTAAATCAGGTTCACATACTAACAGGAGAGCAAGAATGGCAATACTAATTGGGCAAAGTAGACCTGAAGACACAGAACATTGAATTGCATGACTTTTTATTGACAAGAAACTATGTTCACAGTAAGGATATAATGATGGTGACTCCGAACCAAATTTTATCACATCAAAACACATGACCCACACTTGCCATTTGCCATATGCCATCGACTGAATATTTATATCTTCCCACCCCTCACACTCATGCTGAGATCCTAATCTTCACTGTAGTGGTTATTTGGGGGTGGGGCCTCGGGCAGGTGCTTAGTTCATGAGCATGGAGGGCTCAGGAATGGAATTAGCACCATTATGGAATAGATCCCATAGCTTCCTCATCCCTCCTGCCAAATGAGGACACAGTGAAAAGATGGGATGGCCATCTACGAATGAGGAAGCAGGTCTTTGACAGAATCTGAATCTGCTGGCACCCTGATCTTGGACTTTCCAGCCTCCAGAGTTGTGAGTAATAAATGGCTGTGTTTTAATGTGCTCAGTCTGTGGCATTTTTGTGATAGCAGCCTGGGCAGCCTCCAGGGAGCCACCCGCCTGGAAAGGGAGACACATGGGAAAGACCCTAACTTAGCCTGCAGCTTGGAGCATGCCAGCCAGCCAGTGCTGCTTCAGACAATGGTGACAGTGAACCTGGCAAACACTATGATAAATCCATTTCCAAATAGCCAGATGATGCTCCAGTGTTGAATAGTCTCTCTCTGCCCTCCCTGCCCGAGAAACTCAACTGCAGTGCCGGGACACTCACCATTCCTAATTCCCTAATGTAAACAGTCCTTTTCTGACTTTGAACTTGGCTGTCCTCATTGTGTACAACACCCATCACGTAATTTGCAACACCTGTTCACTAAATTTTCTGCTCAAACATCAACTCTTGTAATTAATGTAGTGCATGCAATTGTAATTCAATTCAAATGTCATGAAAACATTAATCCTCTAAAACACCCTTAAAAACAAATATAAAGCACAAAGATCCACTTTGAATCTCATTTAAGTGTATCTCACTCTCTACAGCGAGATATAACATTTTACATTCATGTAGTATCTTTGGATGTTATCATTAAGAGATGTCACCAGTGGGCCTGCCGCTCATCTTTTATAGTAGAAGTAAATTCATCAAAACTTTTAGGGTTGAGGTGACTTTACCATAAGGAAATTCTTCCCACACTTTCTCCTTCTGATTAAAAATGCTATGGTAATTAACTTTAGAAAATAATTAAACACAAGATAATACATATTTTCTATTTAAGGGATAAAAAGTAATCCTGAAAAGTTGAACAAAACCCCCCCTTGAAAGTACTAAATTAAAAAATATTTAAACGTTTATTTATTTTTGAGAGAGAAAAACAGAGGGAGAGTAGGGCAGGGGCAGAGAGAGAGGGAGACATAGAATCCAAAACAGGTTCCAGGCCCTGAGCTCTCAGCACAGAGCCTGATGCGGGGCTCAAACTCATGAACTGTGAGATGATGACCTGAGCTGAAGTCAGAGTTCAACTGACTGAGCAACCCAGCTGCCCCATTTTTAAATGTTTATTTATTTTTGAGAGAGAGAGAGTGCAAGCAGGGGAGGGGCAGAGAGAGAGAGACACAGAATCTGAAGCAGGCTCCAGGCTCTGAGCTGTCAGCACAAGCCTTTACTTCATGACCTGATTCAAACTGACTGAGCCACCCCAGGCACCCTGAAAGGATAATTTCTGATGCTCTTATTGTACTCTCTTCCCATCCAGGACTCTGCTTCATGCATGGTGGTTACTCAGCAAAGAACTACTGAATTGGAGGCTATTGTACATTCCAAAATGAATATTTTTTTTCTCATGAACCATTATTGTAAAGTATCTCTTGCTTCTGGTTTTTTATCAAATGTATTTTCCCAGAAAAAGAATAATAAAATAAAATAAAATAATGCAACACAAAACCTGCTGGACATACAATAAGACCCATTTCAAAGGAGTGATTTGAGTTCAGAGGTTCTCTTTCCCTTCCTACAAAATAGCCAAAGGGATGTAAATTTAAGAGAAAATATGCAACAGAGCTGAAAAACCCAGAAGGACAGATGTGACAGACCAGGCTGGAAGAATTTCTGGAAGATAGGAAACAGATGGTGTCAAGGTGAGTACAGGTGAAGGGTGATGGGGAGTACATATGGTTTGGCTGCATCAGAGGTAGGGATGTCAACATAATGTTATGTGGAGGTTCTTTGAATTTATTCTCTATCTTAAAAAATTTGGTCAATATTTTTGTTTTAGATTTTAAAAATTTGTGGTTCTTTTTTCCTTCTTTCTCTTTCTTCTCTTCTTCCCTCTCCCTCCCTTCCTCCCTTCCTCCCTTCCTCCCTCCCTCCCTCCCTCCCTCCCTTCCTTCCTTCCTTCCTTCCTTCCTTCCTTCCTTCCTTCCTTCCTTCCTTCCTTCCATTCTGAGAAAGAGAGAGAAAGCATGAGCAGGGAAGGAGTGGAGAGAGAGGAAGAGAGAGGATCCCAAGCAGGCTCCTCGCTGTCAGCACAGACCCTGACACTGGGCTTGATCTCACAAACCGTGGGATCATGACCTGACCTGAAATCAAGTCAGCCACTTAACTGACTGAGCCACCCAAGAGTGCCAGGATGTTGTAATTCTATGATAGATCCCATGATTTACGTTTCATAGTTTATGTAGGTGAATAGCTAGCTATCTCTTGCTCTGAGATGCTGGGAGATTTTGATGTGAGGTGTGTAGCAGACTCTGAGGATGTCCTGCTCACATGCCACACTGCATCTCTGGTCCCAAGGGAGTCGCCTGCTTTGTTCAGACAGTCTCGTTATTTTGCATAGGCAGCTACATCCCTGTAGGCCTGTGATCAAGGACTGGAGCAGTGAACTGGACAGACACCAGGTCTTAGGGCTCTAGATTCCTCAAGCCCTGTGCCCTGAAAAGTCGACAGAACTCTTGTCTCAGAGGTCTGCCAGCCCTGGATAGAGCTGTGCTGGAGATCCCCTGGTATTTTCATTGATGAAGATAAGGCAGATAAGAGAAAAACCATGCACCCATATCTGTAAAAGCAACAGTTGAAAGAGGAGACCACCTGAGCACAAGGAGCAAATACCCATTAGCGGTGGCACTTCAGGAGGCTGGAGCCAGATGGCCTCAGTTAGTGTCAGGTGCTGGCCCTGCTCTCCTTGCTGTGAAATGTTGGTAATAATAATTGTACATGTCATAACTGTCTAACCCACATGGGTTGGTTGGGATGAAATGAGTTAACATATGTAAAGCATTTAAAACAATCTTTGAAACACACTAAATTCTCAATAAATGTTTGCTGAATGTAACTGTGGATCTCACTGAAAGAATGTTTAAAACCCAGAGATTATCCCAATTTTAAATTTATAACCTCAGTGTGATTTAAAGGATGTTTCTATCAACATGACATAGCAACAATTTGCTATGAGAAAAGAATAAACAGGAAAAAGAGAACCTTTTAAGAAATTCAAAGCAATTACTGTTCCCAAATTTAATTTAGGAATAGAATGGACATTGCTAAAAATCAAGTTAATGAATTCAAGGAATTATCTCAGAGAACAGAACAGAGAGAAAGAAAAAGAAAGCCAGGGGAAGAGGTATGGAGGAGAGATACAGAATATCTTATATTTACATAATGTCAATTTTAAAAAAGGAGAAAACAGAGGAAATGAGAAGAGAATAAGGAAAAATTTTTTGATCTGCACAAGTTTCCTTTCAAATGAGTAACTCTCACTGAATGACAAACAAGATTTTTGAAAATAAATCATATTGTGGAATATTTCTAAATTTCCAGAATAAAGAAAACGTCCTATGATCCTTTAGACAAGGCAAAAAAAAAATTGTCCCCTGAACAAGAAACCCCACAAAACTTCTAAAGGAGGGAAAAGCAAACTGGACTTTTTATTTGAAACATCAAATGCTAGGAGAAAATAGAATAGGTTTACAGAGTTTAGATGAAAATGGATCGTGGTTCCTGAATTCAATTTGAAGTTCTAACCTTCATGTGTTAGGGCAGAAGAAACAAAATAAGGTTGCTTATTCCAGCAAAAGGCTGGAAAGGGAAAAAGGGATGTATCAGAAAAGTGTAGTATACAGACTTAAATCGGGAGGCATAAAGTCCACATAGAGGTCATAATGAATATGAACGACTTAGATGCCTAATAAAAGACAAGGTTGTTAAATTGAATGAACCAAAGACATCACCAGTTAACGCACTACCACCAAGAGACACACCTATAAAAAGAAAGTTTGCAAATAAAGAGATAGTGCAGAAAAACCCCTACTGGAAAGGCAGGGCGGGCAGTATTAGCATCAGAAGGAAGAAACCATGGAGAAAGTATCAAAGGGACAAAGGGAATATTTCCTACTGTTAAACGAGTTTTCTCCAGGGGGATGCAACAATCACAAAACTTTACGCATTCATTATAGCTTTGGAATTGGAATCCGCAACTCTTAGAAATAAAAGGCGACATCATCTAGATCTCAATTATAGTAGAGACTTGACATACTGTCTTCAAATACTGGCAGACCAGGAAGAAAAAAAATCTCAAGAATACAGAGGATTTCTGTAGTGTAATGAACACATTGGATTTAATGGTTATGTAGCAAGCTACAATTGTCAAGGAGATACTACACATTGTCTTTAAATACTTGTTTAAAAATAATTATAGGCTACTTAGAAAGGAAATAATAATGGAAGATCACATTTCAAAGCCTGTGAGATGAATTCAAATCTTGATTCAAAGGAAAACATTTTAATACCGTATATTTAGTAATAAAAACGATATAGCTTTTATCGCAAATAAAATAACAGCATTGGGGTGCTTGGCTGGCTCAGTCAGTGTAGTATGTGATGCTTAATCTCAGGGGTCATGAGTTCAAACCTTGCATTGGGTATGGAGCTATTTAAAATTTTTTAAAAAATAAAATAACAGTGTTTACTTAAGAAACACAAACAATAATTTCAAAAAATTGGGAAAAGGTATTATTAAGATAAAAACCAGCAAATACTCCGCCCCCAAATAGTAGTGAGAAACAAATCTAAATTTTGGTTCTTTCAAAAAGCCAATGTAATTGACAAACTTTTTACGTGTAATAAAAAAAACAGAGAAAGAGAAGATAGCAGTACACTACATTAGGAATAAAAGCATATAATTATATACTGAAAGGATTTGTAAATAGTAAGGAAATACCATACACAAGTTTATAGCAACAAACTTGATAATTGAGATTAATAAATACTCTTCAAGGAAGGTATAAATTACCAAAATGGGCACAGAAAGTGGCAGAAAACCTGAATAGACAATATGCTATTTAAAAGAAGGTGAAAAGTTGTCAAAGATACACTTCTAAAAAAGGACCAGAACAACCTAGTTTTTAAATGAGTTACATTGACCTTCAAGGAGCAAGTTGTTCCTATGCTATTTAAACTGTTAAGAAGCAGCAAAAAACAAAAAGTTTCCAGTTCATTTTATAGGCATTGCAATTCCTGAGAAAAAGATTGCCCCAAAAGGAAACTGAAGATAAATATCTCTTAGGAATCCAGACCTTTAAAATCCTAAATAGAATATCAACAAATTGAATCCGCAGTATAATAGAGGAGAAAGTCTTTTGACCAAGTGAAATTTACACTACTAATTTGAGAGTGTTTTTATATTAGGAAATCAGTCACTGTAATATACTTTATTGCATTAACTGTTTAAAATATGACGATGTAGGGGCGCCTGGGTGGCTTAGTCGGTTAAACGTCCGACTTTTGCTTAGGTCATGATCTCGTGATTTGTGGGTTCGAGCCCCGCGTCGGGCTCCGTGCTGACTGCCAGCTCAGAGCCTGGAGCCTGTTTCAGTCTGTGACTCCCTCTCTCTCTGACCCTCCCCTGCTCATGCTGTCTCTCTCTCTCCTAGAAATAAATAAAAATATTAAAAAAAAATAAAATATGATGATGTAGATATACGTTTCAAGTGCTTTTGATGTATTTTAGTTTCCATTTTTTGATAAATACTCTTTATGAATTAGAAGAATAAAAAGTGTTTGAAACATGATAGAGTATTTGTTAGAAAGCAAAAGATATACAAACAAAACTGGCATTCTTTTTACAATGGACAACACAATGATGCCCACACTGACAGCTCTTATTCATTTCTTTGGAGGTTATAAACAAAACAAGGTAAAAAATGTATGAGACATAAATATTATAAAAGATATATGAAGGGCGCCTGGGTGGCTCAGTCTGTTAAGCATCTGACTCTTGATCTTGGCTCAGGTCATGATCTCAGGGTCTGTGAAATCGAGCCCTGCATGGAGCTCTGTGCTGACAGCACAGAGTCTGCTTGAGATTTTCTCTGTCTCTCCCCTACTCTCAAGACAAGTAAATAAACTCAGGAGAAGGAGAAGGAGAAGGAGAAGGAGAAGAAGAAGAAGAAGAAGAAGAAGAAGAAGAAGAAGAAGAAGAAGGAGGAGGAGGAGGAGGAGAAGAAGAAGGAGGAGGAGGAGGAGGAGGAGGAGGAGGAAGAAGAAGAGAAAGACATGAAATGGTCATTATTTATATTTTCTTTGAATTTCTCCTTAGAAAATTCGCGGTAATCATGTTTCAGGCTATAATAAGATTCAGCAAGATGGAGGAAATTGATATTTAAGAATTTCATAAATTTCCTATGTACTAGCAGTAGTTTTTCAGAGAAATTCATAAGAAAAAATGTATTCATAATACATTGAAAGTCTCAGGAAAAAATCTATAGGAAATACACAAGACCTAATATAAAAAACAACTATGAAATTTGAATGAATTTTGAATGAATATATTGGGAGATATACCATGACCTTGAAAGAGAAGACCTGATATTGTGAAGGTGTCAATTTCACTGCTTCCCAGCAATCTATACATTCAATGAAAACTCAATCCAAATATTTGATATTAACATTTTTGTATATAATAAAGTCGCATGGTTAGGGTTGGTTAAATAAAACAGGTGGTATTGAATCAATTAGCTAACTGAAAAAGAAACCTCCATATCACATCATACATGAAATTAATTTCCATAAAGAGTCACCGTGTGAAAGTATAGTTTTATTAATTTGTCGCTTTTATGATTTTATTTTGTATAAATTTAGGGTAATATAAAAGTATCTTTTCTTATTCTCTTTTTAATTTTTTTAAAAAATGTATTTTTTTTGAGAGACAGAGGGATAGAGCATGAGTCAGGGAGGAATAGAGAGACACAGAACAGAAGCAAGCTTCAGGCTCTGAACTGTCAGCACAGAGTCCAACATGGGGCTCAAATCCATGAATTGTGAGATCATGACCTGAGCTGAAGTTGGATGCTTAACTGACTGAGCCACCCACGAGCCCCTCTTCTTTTTTTGAAGGGCTGAACGGTGAAGATCTTTCTAAAAATATTTTTTTCTTTCTAAAAAAAAAGAAAACAATGCTTATAGAAAAAAATACTATGTATTAAAATGTGTTAAAATACATTTGTGATAAACATTAAAATTCAGGACATAAAAGAAGTAAAAGGAAATGCCGGTAAATATTTGGTTTTGGAGTGGGAACTCAGTGAAGAAAAGACCTAGATGTGACATGGTCATAAGGATTGCTGTTTTTCTACTCAATACCCACACTCTCCGGTCTACCTTCTAGAACCCTCTAGTAGTGAGGACAGCCACATGTTCAGCCCAAAAGGTGTACTTCCCGACATTCCTTGCCAATAAGTTTAAGCAATGATATTTTTTGGACTACAGAAGTCAGTTTACTCTTGGCCTTTTCTTCATCTTGATTGGAATGCTCGTGTGACAGTGGAGTTTCAGCAGCTATTTTGTGATTTTGAGATCGGAAGCCATAGGTTCAAAATGACAGAACCAAAAAAAGTGAAGGAGCCTGGCTCCTGATGCTTTGGGGAGCAGTCATATCAGCCCTACCCTACTTGCCTTGAGATTCCATTTATGTGAGGAAATAAACCCTAATGGGTTTATCCTGCTAGTATTGGGTCTCTATACTAGCAACCAAATACAATTTCTAACTAAAAAACAAAACAAAACAGAACACTACAAACCTCTTATACCTAAAAAGCACCATAAATATGTGTTACAGCTGCTATGGAGGGCAATATGGTAACATCTATCAAAATTACAAATGTATATACTTTGACCCAACCATTCAATTTCTGGGACTTTATTCTACCGATATACTGACACAGGCAGGAAACAATTCATGTAAAATGTGTATGGTAACAAAAGATGAGTAGCAACCCAAATATCCATTAATAGAGAACTGGCTAAGTGAAATATGATTCGTTCATATAATAAAATATCATTTATCCACACAAAAGAACAGAAAGCTGCTCTTGTACTAATATAGAAGGTACCAAAGGGAAGATGCTCAAGGATGTTTATAGTTTACTACTGTTTGTGTAGAAAAGGGAAGAAACAGGATGTATATTTATACTTTGTATATGTACAAAGGACTCAGAGGGAGTTACACAGGAAATTAATAATAGTGCTTATTTAGAGTCGGTAGGGGGAAAAATAAGCTAATGAGGGAAGGAGGGGAAAGAGACTTCTGAAGAACTTTATACATATATGTGTAATATATATGTATATATAAATACATATATAATTTTGATCCATATAAAGATATTACCTACTCCAAAAACATAAGTATAATGCAAAAGGAGGCAATAGAACATCAATGGTGAAGGCTTATTGTCTTTTAACAGTGTGATCAAGGCATCTCTAACCTCTGAGATTCTTGACTTCTTCATTAGTGAGGAGGGTAATAATAGCCACCTCTGTGAGTGGAGGCCAGAAATAATGGAATAAAGTATGTAGAGTGTATATTCCAAGTTGGGCATCTGGTGATAAATAGTGGTGGTGAATGTGGTTCTTAGAAAGTGTAAATGACAAAGAAGATAGGTTATTCATCTTATGGATAATAGAAAATGGGCTACTGTTCTTACAATAAAATGGGATCATACAGATCATTTAGGAAAATGTTAACACTCCACTCAAAAATGACAAGAACATATAAAAGCAAATCATTCATTCCATCACTGATTGAAGATCCACTGCGTACCAGGCAATACTCACATGTCATACTGAAGATCACAGACTCTTACAGAAGACATACAAAGTGTGTGTTAGCCATCTGGATGTCTTTGGAAAAGTATCTATTCATACTTTCTGCCCATTTCTTCACTGAATTATTTGCTTTTTGGGTGTTGAGTTTGGTAAGTTCTTCATAGATTTTGCATACTAACCCTTTATCTGATATGTCATTTGCAAATAGACACATGAAAAGATGCTGTACATCACTCATCATCAGAGAAATACAAGTCAACATCACAATGAGATACCACTTCATGCCTGTCAGAATGGCTAAGTTGAACAACTCAGGAAACAACAGATGTTGGCATGGATGCGGAAAAAGAGGAATCCTTTTGCACTGTTGGTGGTAATGCAAACTAGTGCAGCCACTCTGGAAGAGTATGGAGGTTCCTCAAAAAGGTAAAAATAGAACTATCCTATGACCCAGCAATTGCACTATTAAGTATTTATCCAAAGAATACAAAAACGCTGATTTGAAGGAGTGCATGCACCTTAATGTTTATAGCAGCACTATCAACAATAGCCAAATTATGGAAAAAGCCCAAATGTCCATAGACTGATGAATGGATAAAGAAGATGTGGTGAACACACACACACAGACACACACACACACAGACAGACACACAGACACACACACAGACACACACACACTGGAATACTGCTCGGCAATGAAAAAGAATGAAATCTTGTCATTTGCAACAACATGGATGGAACTGGAGGGTATTATGCTAAATGTATTAAGTCAGAGAAAGACAGATATCATATGATTTCACTCATATGTAGAATTTGAGAAACAACAGATGAACATACGGGAAGGGAAGGAAAAATAAGAAAAAAACACAGAGGGAGGCAAACTATAAGAGATTCTTAAATACAGAGAACAAACTGAGGGGAGGTGGGTGGGGGGATGGGTTAAATGGGTGATGAGCATTAAAGGAGGGCACTTTTCAGGATGAGCACTGGGTGTCATATGTAAGAGATGAATCACTGGGTTCTACTCCTGAAGCTATGAAAACACTGTATGTTAGGTAATTTGAATTTAAATAAAAAGTTTTTAAAAGAAGACATATAAATGAGAAATACATGGAGAAATTCACTTTCATTAAAAATCAAATATATGCAAATTGAAGTAAAATAAGATACCCTCTTTGGCCTGCCAAACTGAAGAAGATAAAAAGTCATAATAATACCCTATTGATAGAGATGTGTTCAAAAACCTCAAAAATGGGAAAACTGATTAATGCAAGAATTTTACCTCTAGGAATTTCTCTTCTGCAAATAATCAGAACTACGTTGAGAAGCACATATAAGAATTTATTCATGGCACTGTTCTCTGAAGCTCAGTTATTATTTAAAAGCGAGAAATAGCCACTGTTACAAAATACATGAAAAGTTAAATAAATAATGCTAAAATCATATAATGGAAAACAAAACATCTTTTGAAAACAATATATAGAAGGAAATGAAAGCAACATTTTACCATAAGGTAGCAGATTTGTAAAGTAATAAAAAAGAGAGATAAAACACTGAAAGGATATACAGACAAAATGTTGAGGGATATTTAGCTTTGTCTATGTGTAGTTTTTATTTTCCAAGCTATGGACTCAATGCTTGTGTCCATTCAAAATTCATGTGTTGAAGCCCTAACCTCCAAAGGGATGGTGTCAGGAATCAGGGACTTTGGGAGGAAATTACAGGAGGTAGAGCCCCCAGGATGGGATTTGTGCCGGGACGGGGACCCTCACCAAGAACTCAATCTGCTGGCTCCTTGATCTCAGACTTCCCCAGCCTCCAGAGCTGTGAGAAATAAGTCTGTTATTCAAGCCACTCAGTCTATGGCATTTTGTGACAGCAGCCTGAGTTAATTAATACAAAATTTATACTCTTTGAAGATATACATTGATTTACAGCTATAGACAGATTGATGTGATACATATTTTTTAATAGTAAAAGTGTATTTAATTGTTACCATTTTCAGATCTTTCTTAACTTTTAAATTAATAAGCTTTACTTTTTATTTTTATTTATTTATTTATTTTTTATTTCTAGGAGAGAGAGAGAGAGAGAGGAGAGAGACAGCGTTAGCAGGGGAGGGTCAGAGAGAGAGGGAGTCACAGGCTGAAACAGGCTCCAGGCTCTGAGCTGGCAGTCAGCACAGAGCCTGATGCGGGGCTCGAACCCACAAACCGCGAGATCATGACCTAAGCGAAAGTCAGACGCTTAACCGACTAAGCCACCCAGGCGCCCCTAAGCTTTACTTTTTAGAGCAACTTTAAGTTCATAGCAAAACTGAGTGGAAAGTACAGAGTGTTCCCTTATACACCCTGCCTCCACACATGCACAACTTCTCCCACTGTGGACATGACACGAGGCACAAGAGTGGAACATTTTTGTATGACTGATGAGTTAATTTCTAAGAGAGGGGCTTCATACTGACCCTCCAACATGCATCTGTTACCTCCAGTTTTACTTTTGTACCCAAAATTAATTGGGCTCCTTTTCGGTATATACATCTAGACTTCCAAAAAGGTCAACCACCACCCATTTTGCTCTTCAACCTAGATATTGATTAAGCTAACCAACCGATGAGATTGAGCAAAGTTGAGAGATAACAGCACTGAATTCTCTGAGATTCTGCCACCATTCCTCTGTTGAATGAAATGAAATGTCTCCTTCCAGGCACAAGGTGGTTTGGAGCAAGTGCTGTCATCCTTATTTCCTTCTATAAATAGATCCAATAACACAGCCCATGAACCCAGCTTTCTTTTACCCAGACATGCAGTTTTCTAGATTTGCTAACTCTAATTCGATGCAGAGTGCAGCTTGGTGTATCAGTTTGTGAAGGCTGCTATAACAAAGCTTCATAAGAGAAATTTATTTTCTCACACTGAGGTCAAGGTGCTGGCTGGGTTGGTTTCTTCTGAAACCTCTCTCCTTGGTTTGTAAATGGCCATCTTTCCCCCCATGTCCTCACATAAGTCTCCCATCCGTGTGTGTCTGTGTCCTAATCTCTGTTTATAAGGATACCAGTTGTGTTTGATTAGGACTCACTCTAATGACCTCATTATTAATGACCTCATTAAGACTCTTTAATTGGATCTTTAAAGAGTCTATCCCTAAATATAATTATAGTCTGAGGTACTGGGGCGTAGAACTTCAACTATGAATTTTGGTGGGACACAATCTAGTCCATAGCACCAGGCATTGTGTTGCTGGAGCCCCACCGATGCTGCCTCTCTTGAGCCCTCACGTTTCTCTTCTGTGCCCATGGACTCGCACCTGCCCTCCTCTTATCACCCTTAGGGTTGCCCCTTGTCAAAGCCACCCTCCACCAGACCAGACAATCACACAAAACTCTTGTCATTCCTCTTCTTGCAATACTCTCCTGGATTTTCACTGCCTTTTGAAGGATTCTCACATACCATAGGGTAATAGAGTGCCTGCTAAAGCAGAAGTCAGATGAGACTCCACTCAAGGACATTCTTGAAATTTCATCTTCCACAAGAAGGGCTCTCCTAAGAGCATAGCTGTCTGTTCCTGAAAGGCCCTTGTAGGGTTTCTGCTCTGTTAGGTAGATTCAGGGTAGGGGAAAAGGGCATGTACATGTGATCAAGACTGCAGATTAACTTTGATTAATCACCATGGGGTGATTAATTATATGTGTCAACTTGGCAAGGGTATGGTGCCCAGATGTTTGGTAAACACCAGTCTAGATGTTGATGTGAAGGTATCTTTTAGATAAGATTAATGTTTAAACCAGCAGACTTTGAGTAAAGCAGATTATCCTCCATTATGTGGGTAAGACTTGTCTAATTAGTTGAAGGCTTTAAGAGCAAGGAGTGAGATGCCTTGAGGAAGAGGGAATTCTGCTTCCAGAAGACCTTTAGATGCAAGACTACACCATCAACTCTTGCTGGAATTTCCAGCCTGTCTGCCTGCCCTGTAGATGTTGGACTTCTGCGCCTCCACAATCACATGAGCCAATTCTTTAGAATAAAGGAATTTATTTACAGATAGTGTTGATTCTGTTTCTGTGGAGAACTTTGGCTGATACAGACTATAACTATGACCTTCTCCATCAGATTAGGGACAAAGGCTGAGGATGCTGGGGAGTGATGCCTGGGAAGTTTTACGACCTAAGCAAAGAAGGTAGGCTTACAAACATTGCAAACTCTTCTTGAATTCTTGACAAAATCAGGATTTATATGTAAACATCTACCAAAATATGGCTGAAGGGTCATATTGAGAGCATTACAGCCAATTGCTACATTTTTCTCCCTCCAAAGGCATCTTTTGCTTCTTTGGAAGCTTAAGCTCCTAGAAAAGTAGTTAGTACATTTCTTATAAAACATCTGACACATTCTATGTGTTAAAGAAAAGGTTAGTTTCCTTTAAAAAAGAAACCATTCTGTGCAGAAAGCCTGCTCTTCCAGTTCTATGCAGGCTGCACCTAATTTCACATTTATCTTCCATGTTCTTCCTCTTGCCTTTGAAACTCTTTCATTTAACATTAGCATTTGATTAACTTTGTATTCAAGAGACATCTGGGTTTTGTTATATACTATTATGCTGATTTTGGCTTGTTTTTATTTTAGATAATTTTCAAGTAGTCATGTGTGTCAGGTAGTGAGGTCTTCTTTTACAGTTAATTTTTGGCAGTGGGGCTCCAAAAAGACTGGTTCTCCTGTTATGCAAAACTTGTTCACTGTGGAGAAAACAGGAACCATCAAGTAGTGACAGTGAGATCTTATTTTACTGTCTGGAATTATTTGGAGGAATGTCTTGGCCATCTTTCCCTTATATATATGCATTTTCAGCTGTCTTTGAAAATTACACTGTCAATTAAAATTCATATAAAATACAATTTAACTGAGAAAACTAAAAATAAATCTGCAGTTACCGTCACATGGGAATATTCTCAAAAGTCCCTGTGAATTCCGTAAATTTTTTTTCAAGTGTCCTCTGAGACCATAGTGCTGATTGACAGCCAGGTCTGTGATGTGTTAGGGCCTGAATGATGTAGGCTATGGCTTAACTTCTAGATCTGGAGGAAGGAAAATTCTGTTCCTAATTCTTTAACAGTAATGATGGGTCATGATTGCCAGGGACAGAACTGATCTAGAATTTGTACCATGTTTTGGCACTTCCTCAAAGTTTTGGTCTGAAGATTACTACTCTCGTGGGGCCATTCTGCTTGCTGTTGTCTGAAGGAGGAGTTCAAAATACATTCTCCTCAAGAATTTGGGCTATTGAGAGATTCACAACTTGCACATGCCTACTCTCACACTAAGAAATGACAGGGAAAATGTAGCAGACCTAATTCCTGTATGGTAGAGCCAAATGTCCAGAATATGGCCCAGGGAAAATAAGAAATGCTTTCATGGATAGGATCAAAGGCATTTTCAATAATAGCATGCTGTACCTTACGCTTAGCCAAACATGAAGAGCAACTCCAGAAGATTAGCTGAGCCCTGTTAGTTAATAAGTAGTCAGAGGCAAGATTGATGTCTCTACCTAGTGGGAACAATGTTCTCCAAGTTGGAATGATAATATGATTCTGGCTTATCTCACATGGTGCCCATAAGGCTGAGAGGTTTGTAAACTCCCAGACCAGTTGAGATGATGATGATTATGGTGGAGTTAATAAGATAATTTGTCCAGGAGAGCCAAGGCTACATAGCTGTCAAAGATCCAAGTATCAATGGAGCATGAGTGGAGCCACAAATATTAGAGATGAGAGATGCGGATTACAACTGTGGCTCTAGCGGACCCAGATGATAAACTGGGTCATCTCTGGAAAGTCTGAAAACTTCAGTAAGGCTCATTTTGTTCATCTGTACCCCTAGAGATGTTTCTAGGAGTGAAGAAGGTAGGTAATTTCTACTCCAGGTGATCCTGGTCTAGGTGTGGCTGCTAATTGCACCTGAAATCTAATTGTCCTCCATCTCTATCCTTAGCATAACAAGATAGCTATTGTCTTAGTTCTTTAGTACAAGAAACTGAAGCCTTCAGTACCTGTCAAAATGCTTACCATTTCTAAAAATTAAAAAAAGTTAATGTTTATTTACTTGTGTGTGTGTGTGTGTGTGTGTGTGAGAGAGAGAGAGAGAGAGAGAGAGGGAGGGAGGGAGAGAGAGAGAGAAACAGCAGGGGAGGGGTAGAGAGGGAGACACAGAATCTGAAGCAGGCTCTAGGCTCTCAACTGACATCTCAGAAGTGGAGTTTGAACCCATGAACTGTGATATCATGACCTGAACCAAAATTGTATGCTTAACTAACTGAGCCACCCAGGCGTCTCAAGAATGCTTACCCTTGATTGAAATCATATGGCGGTCATACTCAGCTTGACAGAGAAATGGTTAGAAATTAGGCCTGGTCTGTAATACATAATCCGAAGAAGCCCAGCCTCTGCACCCTTTCCCCTTGGTCCAGCTGTATTTGTGTTCTTTGGACTGGACAGTTTCTTCTGGAGATTCCAAGGCTTTTTTGTGTGTAACCATCATGGTGGAGTGGGTAGCAAAATGAGCTCCCAATATGATTTCAATTTATCATACAAATCTTAGAAATCTCCATGCCTCCATGAAACCTCCTTAAAAATTCAGACTCATCCTGAGCTCCTCCATCTGTGAATATCTTTTTTCATTATAGGTCTCTCTACAGAGTTTACCCATAAATTATTCTTTAGTCTCTTTATTTACATATATACTTAGCATCTCTATCTACCTATCTTCTATCTACCTATCAATCAATCTATCCATCTGTCCATCCCTTTACCTATTATAGAGCCTTTTCCTTTTCTATTTGAATGCAGCATCTTGAAGGAAGAGATCAGATTCCCATCCAGTTGCTCAATGGGGCACAACCCATAGAAGGTGATCTTGGTAAATTGTTGATCAGTTAACTGAGCTAATGGGGTCTTAGCCATCACACTTAGATCTAACTCCCTAAAGAGGTCCCCAGTGCTAACCATACTTCAGGCAAGGCAATGAGCAATGAAGAAAAATCTTTCCCAAGAACAGGGAGAAGTGAGTAACCTGAGATATAAATAATTTTTAAATCATGGTAGGTTGTCTACAAGACTCACTCAGACTCATTCTCTCCAGCCTGTGCAATAAATAGGAAAAAGACAAAAGGTCTTAGTTCATTTAAAAATAAAAAAAAGCTTGGCATAACACTTTTTTTTCACAGCATATATGGCCTTTCAAAGGAAATATTTCCACTAATGAGTCTCCTTTGCTTGTCCATTAGTTATTAGACACTTCTTAGAAAAAAGCCAACTTTCCTTTAATTAATGTGGCTGTTCTTTAGGCTTTCTTTGGAGATTTTCTTTTTACACTGAGCGACAGAAAAAAGATGAGGAGGTGTTATTTTGGCATGAGATGATCTGTATTTGATACAATGGGGAACTCCCTTCTTTCTTTCCTTCAGTAAGCTTGCCCTAGGAAAGACCATCCCATGGGTTAAATATTTGAGGGGTGCCTGGGTGGCTCAGTTGGTCCGAAGTGTCCAACTTCGGCTCAGGTCATGATCTCATGTTTCATGGGTTCGAGCCCTGTGTTGGGCTCGGTGCTGACAGCTAGCTCAGAGCCTGGAGCCTGTTTCAGATTCTACACCTCCCTCTCTCTCTGACCCTCCCCTGCTCACGTTGTCTCTCTCAGAAACAAATAAAACATTTAAAAACTTTTTTTAAAAAAAGATAATATTTGAATCAAAAGCAAGTACACCCAATGAAAGAAATGGATGTTCCATACTTGAAGTTACATAAGAATTGGTGCATAAGCACACTTTCCACTTCCTCTCTCTCTCCTTAAAACTCTTAAATATTACAGGAGGATAGATAGATTTTTTTTTTATTTAAAAAAAATTCTTAACTGCGCTAGAAAATAAGAAAGGATTTCCTTACTGGAGCATATACCAAGAAAAACTCTTGAAAGATGGCATCAAAGTAATACAGAATATCATAGGCAGAAGAGAACTTCTTTTTTTTAAAGAGACAGAGCATGAGTAGGGAAAAGGCAGAGAGAGAGGGAGACAAAGAATCCAAAGCAGGCTCCAGGCTCTGAGCTGTCAGCACAGAGCCCGACACAGGCCTTGAACTCATGAACCATAAGATCGTGACCTGAGCTGAAGTCGGAGCTTAACCAACTAAGCCACCTAGGCACCCCAAGAGAACTCTTATGGATTGCATGCATGGCACTGGGAAGCTCAAAGTTCGAAAATGGACATAAAGATCCAAGGGTAATAGTCAAGTAGTTTCCTGGGGCATCATAGAAGGAATAGTCAAGTGAGATAACAGAATTCTCTAGCATTCCCAGAGAAAGCTTCTACCCATTGGCAGGAGCAATGAGTGTAGGAGTCAATTAAAGCAGCAGGACAATGTCCAGAGGGTTCAGAGACATCTTCATTCCTATAAGAAAAAGGGGCTTGAATATCTTCTTTGCTGCACAAGCTGGCCACGGTTTGTAATGTCTTGGTTAACAGAAACAGCATGCATAGACATGCACAGCTACCAACAGAGAGTGGCTGACATAAAGATGAGTATATGATAAAAGTCCGTCCAGGGATGAGAAGCCATCCCAGCCATGTTAAGTGGTCAGATTAATTAGAATAAAGAGAAACATTACATTTGGTCACCTACATGCCCCGACCAACCATCTTGATCTGGTGGTGAACTGGATGATAGGTTCTTGAGACTTTCTCAGAATTACCATGAGAAGGCAGTATCAGACCAAGGATTAGAACTAGTAAAAGGCACCCAAGTTTGGGATCCTGTCCTCCATGAATTTCATAATTATTTGGTTCCATCTTATGCTATTCCAGGGCGTACTGAATATAGCATCCAGTGTGTTGGTCTACAGTACCTAGGTGAGCAATGATACTGAGAACATCAGAGATCAAATGTCTCAGCAGTTGGTGAAGGAGTCCATCCCAAAGTGGGATAAAATTAAATAAGCTGTGCCTGGGTGACGTGTTTGGTTAAGTGTCTGAATTTGGCTCAGGTCATGATTTCACTGCTCATGGGTTTGAGCCCTGCGTAAGGCTCTGTGCTGATAGCTCAGAGCCTGGAGCCTGCTTCAAATTCTGTGTATCCCTCTCTGATTCTCCCCTACTCATGCTCTGTCTCTCTGTCTCTCAAAAATAAACATTAAAAAAATAGCCTAGGGGCACCAGGGTGGCTCAGTCGGTTGAGCGTCCGACTTCGGCTCAGGTCATGATCTCATGGTTCGTGGGTTCGAGCCCTCCGTCGGGCTCTGTGCTGACACCTCAGAGCCTGAAGCCTGTTTCAGATTCTGTGGCCCCCTCTTTCTCTGACCCTTCTCTGTTCATGCTCTCTCCTCTCTCTCAGAAATAAATAAAACATAAAAAAATTTTATTTAAAAAAAAAACCTAAATGGGGATAAGGTATAATTAGTAAAGACACCAGTGAATTTCTTCTGGGTGATGCTGAGAATGAGGGGAAGGCTCTGACACACTTTCTGAAACACAAAGACCCATGTTCAGTTTCTTTTTTTTTTTCTTTTTTTTTTTTAAAAAAATTTTTTTAATGTTTTTTTATTTCTAGGAGAGAGAGAGAGACAGCGTGAGCAGGGGAGGGTCAGAGAGAGAGGGAGTCACAGACTGAAACAGGCTCCAGGCTCTGAGCTGGCAGTCAGCACAGGGCCCGATGAGGGGCTCGAACCCACGAACCGCGGGATCATGACCTAAGCGAAAGTCGGACGCTTAACCGACTAAGCCACCCAGGCGCCCCCCATGTTCAGTTTCTAAGTAACATCATTTTGGTATGGAGCCCAACCACCATTCCAGGACCAAAACACAACTTTGACCCCTCAATTCCATTTTGGATGATTATCATAGAAAAACAATTGCATCTGTACACCAAGAGACATGAAATGTGATTTATGTAGTGAAAGTTCTATCAATAGGTTAATAGTTAAATAGTGTACATACATTTTGGAATGCCATGCAGTTTTTAATAAGAAAAAAGTCAATACATATATACTTATAAATCAAGTTCTTTAAGATATGCTACTATATGGCAAAAAGAATTTGCAAAATTATATATATAATATGATCCATTTTGGTTAAGAATACTCTTTTTTTTTTTTAATTTTTTTAATGTTTTTTTATTTATTTCTAGGAGAGAGACAGAGAGAGAGACAGCGCGAGCAGGGGAGGGTCAGAGAGAGAGGGAGTCACAGACTGAAACAGGCTCCAGGCTCTGAGCTGGCAGTCAGCACAGAGCCCGATGCGGGGCTCGAACCCACGAACTGTGAGATCATGACCTAAGCGAAAGTCGGACGCTTAACCGACTAAGCCACCCAGGCGCCCCAAGAATACTCTTAACACACACAAAAAAACTATTTCCATATGTACACATGTATCCATATAGACATTAAACTATCTGAAAGTTGACTCAGAGGCAATGTAAGTTCTATTTAACGAGAGTTTATTGTGCATTTTCACCATGGTGTGTATTCTAGAGCTGAATAGTACTGAGGTACACCTTTCTTTTTCATGAAGTTTGCAATCTAGCTAAGAACCAATTATTCTTTTATCCATTCACTCAGGAACATAATGGTGATCTGAATACTCACAATTCCCTATGATTCCATTAAAAATATTTACTGAGTTCTTTTTGTGTATCAGGCACTGTGTTGGGGATTGAGGGTAATGAATAGTTATAGTCTGCCTTTATGAGGTTTACAGTAAGTGCAGGAGATGTGTAACTGATAATCTTATGCATTGTATTTTTGACTTCTGGTTAAATATGTTAGATTGTACACATATATTTATTCTGTTTCTTCCATAAACTGCACTAAAGTGAATCAAGGAATAAAAAAGATGAAAACCCACAAAGACAAATAAAATGGAATTAGAGATACAGCAAATAAATGATGTAAACAGATAATAGAAGATAAAAAGTGAATGGATAAGATACTGACTTTTTAGAACTAATCAATGAATTTAGTAAACTTATGGGATACAAAATCATATAAAATTCAGTTATATATCTATACACAACCAACAATAATCTGAAAAAGTATTTAAGAAATGAATCCCATTTAGATTGGCATCTAAAAAAATAAAATACTTAGATTTAACCAAGAAAATGAGAGACACATACACTGAAAACTACAAAACGATCCTGGAAGAAATTAACACACAAATGAATGGAAAGGAGTCCCATGTCCATAGAGTATAAGATTTAATATTGTTAGAATGCCCACATTACTCAAAGTGATCTACAAATGCAATGCAATCTTTATCAAGATCCTAATGGTATTTTTTACAGAAATAGAAAAAACAATTCTAAGATTCATATGGCACCACAAAGGACCCTGAGTAGACAAAACAATTTTGAGGAAGAAGAACAAAGCTGGAAACCTCACACTTCCTGATTTCAAAACATATTACAAAGTTACAGCAATTAAAACAATGTGGTTCAGGAATAATGACAGGTGCATAAATCAATGGAGACAAATAGAAATCTCAGAAATAAACTCATGGGTAAAAGATGGCTAACAGGTATATGGAAAGATGTTCAACATCAATAATCATCATTGAAATGCAAATCAAAACCACTCTATCAATTCATACGTGTTAGAATGGTTATTAAATAAACAAACAAAAAAACAGAAATAACCAATGTTGTTAAGGATATACAGGAAAAGGAACCCTGGTACATTGGTGGTGGGAATGTGAATTGGTACAGTACGAAGTATCCTCAAAAAATTGAAAATCGAACACCCACTTTTGGGTTTTTATCCAAAAGAATTGAAATTAGATTCTTGACAAGATATGTGAACCATGTTCATTGAAGCATTATTTATGATAGCCAACATTATTTATGATAGCCTAAAGAAAGACTATGATCATCAATGGATGAAAGGAAAATTCACTGATGGATGTATTAAGGAAAATGTGATACATACATACAACAGAATATTATTCAGCCACACACAAAAAGAAAATCCTATCATGTGTTACAACATTAGTGAACCTTGAGGACATTATGCAGAGTGAAATAACCCACTTACAGAAGGATAAATGTTGCATGATTCCACTTATCTGAGGTCTCCAAAGTAGCTAAAGTTATAGAACCAGGAAGTAGAAAGGTGGTTGTCAGGGGCTCAAAGGAGAGGAAAATGGAGAGTTACTATTCAACAAGTATAGAGTTTAAATCATTCAGGATGAAAAAGTTACAGAGATCTGATGTACAGCATAGTACTTACAGTTAATAATACAGGACTGCAGAATTAAGATTTTGTTAGTAGGATAGATTTCATGTCATGTATTATTTACCACACACAAAAAACTCATTGACTTAGCTAGACTGGGAAGCTGGAACTAAAGTGTATGTCAAAGGAGAAGCCAATAAGATGTAAGCTGATTTAGACTGTGGCATCTCAGAAAGACTTAGCAACCAGAGGCACCAACTACATCAAAAGATCAGGAGAGAAGTTTAAACCTGTATGAAAGCAATTAGGGTTACTATTTAGAAAACTGAACCAGAAGGTTTTCATATTAGAGGCAACACGCACGCAAATGATTGGAAATAGATGTCATATTGAAATAGGGATTAATTGAAATAATCTCACTCCTGTAGTACAGGGGTGAGTAATATTCTTTTTATGGCTGAGTAATATTCCATTGTGTATATATACACCACATCTTCTTTATTCATTCACTTATTGATGGACACTTAGGTTGCTTCCATAATTTGGCTATTGTAAGTAATGCTGCAATTAACATCAGGGTGCATGTATCCTCTGAATTAGTGCTTTTGTATTCTTTGGGTAAATACCAAGTAATGGAATTCCTGGATCATATGGTAATTCTATTTTTAAATTTTAAAATGCTTATTTATTTATTTATTTATTTATTTATTTATTTATTTATTTATTTATTTTGAGAGACAGAGAGGCAGAGATAGAGCAAGAAAGAGAATCCCAAGCAGGCTTAGCCCTGTCAGCACAGAGCCCGATGGGAGGGGCTCAATCTCATCAAGTGTGAGATCATGACCTGAGCTGAAATGAAGAATCAGTTGCTTAACCGACTGAGCCATCCAGGGGTCTATATTTTTAATTTGGTGGTGGGGGGTGGGAGCTTCCATACATGACATGATGAAATCCCAGAGTGCAAGCAGTGAGACTCTTCACTCCAGGCTGGGTATATGATGTATTCTTCTTTAGAAAGCCAACATGGTCAAGAGATAAGATCACAGTTATTTGTGGGTAGACAAACAAATGACTATGTCTCTACTAATGCACCTACAGTTTTCCAATCAATTTTTAAATATGAACAAACAGCTAAAGATCACCGGGCATTTGAGAAAATATTCTAAAATAAAAGTTTAAATAAATGAACCATAACAAAACACACAAAATAGTGAACTCAAGGGAAACAGAGACAATGCAGGGAGTAGAACAAAACTTTAAAAGAACTAGAAGAAATATCCTGGAGAGACTAGAAACTACAGCAATGAAACAGAAGCATGATGTTTTGGAAAAGAAAAGGAAAGAAATGTTGCGTTTAAAAATTATATGTACACACATGACATATATGTATATATACATATATCTACATATGTATAGGTGTATGTATGTGTATGTATTAGAAAATCTCCCAAAAAATGTAGATCAGAAAGACAAATAATATGGGAGGCAAAGAAGGAAAAATAAGAAAAGTATAAGATCAATCCTGTAATTTGCCAAACAGCTAACTGATAGATCTCCAGAGAACAGAGAAATAAGTTATCAGAATAATAATACAAGAAAATGTCACAGATGTGAAGGGCACATGTCTCCAGATTAAAGGGGTTCATTGTCAACTACAATGAGTGGAAAAAGTCTCCTCCAATGAATATAACTGTGAAATTTTAGAACATAGGATTAAGGAGAAAATTATGAAAGTTGTTTGAGAGGAAGGGAAAAAGAGAGTGAGAGAAAGGGGCAGTGGGAAGAAGAAAGAAATCAAAATGATTACCAGTAACATCTCCAAAATTCAGAGGTGTTTATTTCCAACATAATAATCTATAACCAGAAAAACTATTAATTAAGTTGAATGTAGAATACAAGTTCTAAAGTACCATGTGTTGTGAGAAACATCCTTCATCAGATTAAAAGGGTAAAGTGAATAAAAGAAAAGAATGAAATCCAGGAAAGAGGGATCTAATACTGGACATCGAAAAGAGAATTTCTGGAATTATGATGAAGGAAGTCCTAGAGTAAGAGCTGTGAGCTAGTCCAGTGAGCAACCACTACAAGTGAAAGAAGAAATGGTGGCTACAGGATGGGTGACTCAACTAAATAAAGGAATTGATCATTTATTAGCCTTGTTTGACTCTACTGAGAGGATATAGAAAACTATAAGACAATTTAGAGAGAAAATTTGACATACAGACCTACGAAATTTAAGCAAATGAAAAATAAGGCAATCATTAACTCCATGAGAAAAAAACAGCTGTTTGTGAAAAGAGATGTTATTGGTATACTAAGTGGCTCAACTGTGAATAATACTTAAATACTCATAATAATATAAACACTGAATGTTAATTTAGCTCCATGTTTATTGTGATATAACTATTTTCAAAAGCTGGAAGAAAATGTGTGTGTATGTGTGTGTTGTGTTGTGTTTTGTTTGAGAAAGTTAAATTCCCATCTTCTATTGAAAAAAGCCAATAGACTACATTTGAAATGAAAAAAAATACAATAGATTTCAATATACACATATTATTTTTAAATGTGGAATTAACACAATGAACAGCAAAAGAATTAAAGACAATTCCTCTTTGATGGAGAGAGACTGGGGAAAGGTGGGGCAAAAGAGGTGTCTTTAGTTAAACCTTGCATTTAATGTTTAAAGCTGTGTTATTTTGGTAGTGAAAATAAAATTTCCTACTCACAACTAAATGTGATCATGACATATGCATAAAATTGTGAAAAGGCAACTGCGAATAAAAGTGCTCACAGGTAAATTTTAGAAATCAATATCAGTCACTATGTAATTATATGCTAGAGAATAAAATATTACTAACCATGGCTATCATCTTTTGATCCTTATTTTAGCATCATTTCATTTAATGCTTACATCAACCCTTGAACTAGGTGGTATTATAATCAATCACATTTTATAGATGAGGCCATGAGAAGCTAAATAACCTGTTTTTTAACATTTTAAAAAAATTATTCATTTTTGAGAGACAGAGAGAGACAGGGTGTGAGTGGGGGAAGGGGCAGAGAGAGAGGGAGACACAGAATCAGAAGCAGGCTCAGGACTCTGAGCTGTTGGCACAGAACCTGACATGGGGCTCAAACTCACAAACTGTGAGATCATGAACTGAGCTGAAGTTCGATGTTTAACCGACTGAGCCACCCAAGTACCTATAATTTCTATTATACATACACATTTGGGAAAGTGCAGTGGTGGGCCCAAGGTTAAAATCTGACTCTATTCAAAGCGCATAAACTTGGCCACAGGTCTACACTCCAGACATATTAGGAGATTATAGAAATTCAGAGGGAACAAGAGGTACGGATTCACCCTCTTTCCAGACCAAGTATCCCAGTAGAGAGCAAGTTGCCACGTATTAAAAAAAAAATTAACTCCTGTGTAATTTGCTATTTGATAGGACACTGGATTGAATTTTAAGAAGTACTTAAAGTTCTTTTAAACTTGCTTCCTACACATTTTTAGTCAGGTTAATTTTAGATTTTTCAGTACAAAACTTAAAATGCTGCCCTGAATCTCTATGAACAATAATAACATTTCACTGTATTCAGAGAACCTTCCTTTCTATCATCTTACATGATTGACACAGTGACTCTACAAAATGAGCAGAGTTGATGTCATTCATCGTTTCACAGATGAAGGCATTAAGGACCATAAAAGTAATGTGGTTTTCTGGAACCCACACAGACCATAAATGATGGAGGTGTGATTAGAACTCACAACTCCTGATTCTTTAACTCTTTACCACACAAGTAGCTCCTTACATGGCTCCTCAAGTGGCACCCATTGATGTCACTACCCTGAAAAGGGTATTTGTATTTGTCTCATCCCAAAGTTCACACTTTGGAGAAGCCCATCTCTCGTATGGGCGTATGTATGTATGTTTGTATGTATGTATGTGTGTATTTCGTTTTATTTTATTTATTTTTAATGTTGAATGTTTAAATTTTAAGTCCAGTAGAGCTAACATGCAGTGTTATATTAGTCTCAGGTGTACAGTATAGTTGATACTATATTGAGTGAGAACACTCAATAGTTCTATACATTACTCAGTGCTCATCATGATAAACTCTTAATCCCCTTCACCCATTTCACTCATTTGCCCCACTTACCTCCTCTCTGGTAACCCATTAGTTTGTTCTCTATAGGTAAGAGTTCATTTCTTGTTTCATCTCTTTTTTCCTTTGTTCATTTGATTTGTTTCTTAAATTTCGCATATGAGTGAACATTTTCTTTTTCTGACTGGCTTATTTCACTTAGCGTTATACTCTCTTTGATTCACCCATGTTTCTGCAAATGGCAAGATTTCATTCTTTTTATGGCTGAGTAATATTCCATTGTATGTATATACCACCTCTTTATTCATTCATTTATCGATAGACACTTGAGTTGCTTCTATAATTTGTTTTTTGTAAATAATGCTGCAATAAACAACGGGGTGCGTATATCCTTTTGAATTAGTGTTTTTGTATTCTTTGGGTAAATACAAAGTAGTGGAATTCCTAGATCGTACACTAATTCTATTTTTAAATTTTGTAATGTTTATTTATTTTGAGAGAGAGAGAGAGAAGGAGGAAGAATCAGAGATAGAGGGAGAGAATCCCAAGCAGACTCTGCAATGTCAGCATGGAGCCCAAGGTAGGGCTCAAACCCACGAAATGCAAGATCATGATCTGAGCTGAAATCAAGAGTTGGATGCTTAACTGACTGAGCCACCCAGGCACTCAATATTTTTAATTTTTTGAGAAGCTTCCATACCCTTTTTCTACAGTGGCTGTACCAGTTTTCATTCCCACCAACAGTGCATAAATGATCCTTTTTCTCCATATCCTTGTCAACGTTTATTATTTCTTATGTTTTGATTTTAGCCATTCTTACAGGTGTGAAGTGATTTCCTATTGTGGTTTTGATTTGCATTTCCCTGAAGATGATTGATATTAAATATCTTTTGATGTGTATGTTGGCCATCTTTATGTCTGCTTTAGAAAAATGTCTGTTTGTGTCTTCTGCCCATTTTCAAGTTGGATTATTTGGTTTTTGGGTGTGGAACTGTAAAAGTTCTTTCTATATTTTGGATACTAACTTTTATTGGATGTCATTTGCAAATATCTGCTCCCATTCAGTAGATTGTCTTTTAGTTTTGTTGATTACTTCTTTTACTGCTTAGAAGTTCTGTAATTTACATGGGAATTCTGATGTAGTCCCAATAGTTTATTTTTGCTTTTATTTCTCTTACTTCAGGAGAAATATCTAGAAAAATGTTTCTGTGGATGATGTCAGAGACATCACTGCTTCTGGGATTTTTATGGTTTTAGGTCTCACATTTAGGTCTTTAATTAATTTTGAGCTTATTTTTGTGTGTGGTGTAAGAAAGTGGTCCAGCTTCGTTCTTTTGCATATAACTGTCCAGTTTTCCTAGAACAATTTGTTGAAGACACTTTCTTTTCCTATTAGATATTTTTGCCTCCTTTGTTAAAGATTAATTGACTGTATAATCATGGGTTTATTTCTGGGCTTTCTATTCTGTTCCATTGATCTATGTGTCTATTTAAAAAATTTTTTTTAATGTTTAGTTATTTTTGAGGAGAGAGAGAGAGAACAATAGGGGAGTGGCAGAGAGAGAAGAAGACACAGAATTGGAAGCAGGCTCTAGGCTCTGAGCTGTCAGCCCAGAGTCTGACATTGGGCTTGAACCCATCAACCATGAGATCATGACCTGTGCTGAGGTCAGACACTCAACCAACTGGGTCACCTAGGCACCCTTCTATATGTCTATTTTTGTGGCAGTACCACACTATTTTGATTACTATATCTTTGTAGTGTATCTTGAAATCTGAGATTGTGATGCTTACAGTTTTGTTCTTCTTTTTCAAGATTGCTTTGGCTATTTGGGGTCTTTTGTGGTTCCATACAAGTTTTAGAATTATTTGTTCTAGTTCTGTGAAAAATGTTGGTATTTTGATAGAGATTGCATTAAATGTGTAGATTCCTTTTGATAGTATGTATATTTTAACAGTATTTGTTCTTCCAATCCATGAGCATGGAATATCTTTCCATTTGTTTGCATTATCTTCAATTTCTTTCATCAATATTTTATACTTTTCAGAGTATAAGTCTTTCACCTTGTTGATTAAGTTTATTGCAGGTATTTTATTATTTTTGGTGCCACTGTAAATGGGATTGTTTTCTTAATTTCTCTTTCTGCTACCTTATTATTATAAATGCAACAGATTTCCGTATATTAATTTTCAATACTACTTTATGACTTCATTTATCAGTTCTAGTAGTTTCTTTTTTTGTTTAAAAAAATTTTTTTTAACTTCTGAGAGAGAGAGCAAGGGAGGGTCAGAGAGAGAAGGAGATACAGAATCTGAAGCAGGCTCCAGGCTCTGAGCTAGCTGTTAGCACAGGGCCCGATGTGGGGCTTGAATCCACAAACCGTGACATCATGACCTGAGCCAAAGTTGGACGCTTAACCTACTGAGCCACCAGGCGCCCCATTTCTAGTAGTTTCTTGGTGGAGTCTTTAGGGTAGTGTCATGTCATCTGCAAATAGTGGAAGTTTTACTTCTTCCTTACCAATGTGGATACCTTTTATTTCTTTTTCTTGTCTGATTGCTGTGCCTAAGACTTCTAGTGTTATGATGAATAAAAGTGGTGAGAGTGAACATGATTGTCTTTTTCCTGATCTTAGAGGAAGATATCTCAATTTTTCACCATTGAGTATGATATTTTCTCTGGGTTTTTCATATACGGGCTTTATTATGTTGAAGTATATCTCCTCTAAACTAATTTTGTTGAGGGTTTTTATTATGAATGGATGTTGTGCTTCATCAAATGCTTTTCTGCATCTATTGAAATGATCATATGGTTTTTATCCTTTCTTTTGTTGATGTATCACATTGATTAATTTGTGAATATTGAACCACACTGCATCCCAGGAATAAATAACAGTTGATTGTGGTGAATGATTTTTTAAAAAGTATTATTGGATTCAGTTTGTTAATGTCTTGTTGATTTTTGCATCTGTGTTCATTAGAGATATTGGCCTATAATTCTCTTTTTTGTAGTGTCTTTATCTTGTTTTGGTATCAGGGTAATGTTGGCCTCAAAGAATGAATTTGGAAGCTTTTCTTTCACTTCCATTTTTTGGAATAGTTTGTGAAGAATAGGTATTAACTCTCCTTTAAAAGTTTGGTAGAATTTACCTGTGAAGCCATCTGGACCTGGACTTTGAGAGTCTGTTGAGAGTTTTTTGATTATGATTCAATTTTATTGCTGATAATCGGTCTGTTTATATTTTCTATCTCTTCCTCATTTGGTTTTGGAAGGTCAGATGTTTCTAGAAATCTATGCATTTCTTCTAGGTTGTCCAATATACTGGCATGTATTTTTTTTTCATAATATTCTCTTATAATCCTTTATATTACTGTGGTGTGAGTTGTTACTTATTTCATATTTGACTTTGATTATTTGACTCCTCTCTCTCTCTTTGATGAATATGACTAAAGACTTATTAATTTTGTTGACTTTTTCAAGGAATCAATGTTCCTGGTTTCATTGACCTATTCTATTGTTTTTCTGGTTTCTATTTCATTTGTTTCTGCTCTAATCTTTATTATTTTCTTCCTATCTTTTTAACTTCACTAGATGTAAGATTAAGTTGGTTACCTGAGATTTTTCTTTCTTCTTGAAGTAGGACTGTATTGTTATAAACTTCTGTCTTAGAACAGCTTTTGCTGCATTCCAAAGATTTTGGGCTGTTGTGTTTTTATTTTCATTTGTCTTTATGTGTATTTGTATTTCCTCTTTGATTTCTTGGTTGACTCATTCCTTGTTTAGTAGCATATTATTTAACCTCCACATATTTGTGCTGTTTCAAGACTTTTTCTTGTGGTTGATTTCTAGTTTCACAGTTTTTCTTGTGTTTGGAAAAGATGTTTAGTATGACTTCAGTCTTTTTAAATTTGTTGGAAGGCATCATTTTGTGGCCTAATATGTGATCTATTCAGGGGAATGTTACATGTGCACTTGAAAAGAATGTGTATTCCACTGTTTTAGGATGGAATGTTCTGAATATATTTATTAAATTTATCTGGCCCAATTTGTCACTCAAAGTCACTGTTTCCTTGTTGATTCCCTGTTTGGATGATCAATCCATTGATGTATGCGAGGTGTTAAAGTCCCCGACTATTATTGTATTACTATTGATTACTTTCTTTTTTTTAATTAGAAATTGTTAATGTTTGTTTATTTTTGAGAGAGACAGTGTGTGAGGGGGGAGGAACAGAGAGAGAGGGAGACACAGACTCCAAAGCAGGCTCCAGGCTCTGAACTTTCAGCACAGAGCCTGATGTGGGTCTTAAACTCATGAACTGCAAGATCATGACCTGAGTGCTTAACCGACTGAGCCACCCAGGAGCCCCTGATTACTAACTTTATGTTTGTTATTAGTTGCTTTATATATTTGGGGGCTATAAGTTGGGTGCACAAGTATTTATAATTATTATATCTTCTTGTTGGGTTGTTCTCTTTATGATTATATAGTGTCCTTTGTCTCTTGTTACAGTTTTTGTTTTGAAGTCTATTTTGTGTGATATAAATATTGCTTCCTCAGCTTTCTTTTCACCTCCTTTCACATGATAATACTTCCCCATCTCTTCATTTTCAAGTCTGTATATATTTTCAGGTCTGAAATTAATCTTTGTGGACAGCATACAGATAGGTCTTGCTTTTTTATCCATTCCATGACCCTATATCTTTGGATTAGAGTATTTAGTCCATTTACATTCAAAGTAATTATTGATAGGTATATACTTATTGCCATTTTATTATTTGTTTTCTGGGCAAGCTTACTTTTTAAATATATTTTTTAAATTTATTAATTTCTTAAACTTGAATGAACCTGAATAAGGAATGGACTCTTTTATAATGAAAGTCATTTTTCACTGGTCTCTCAATATTAATATGTTGTATAAAATATCCACAAAATAAAATTTGGTAAGCAACTCCTTATGCTTATAGTTCCTATACAACTATAAAACTAAAACAGGTTTACAAGTTAAATATAAACACCACAAAACAATAATATCCAAAGAAATAACATCAAAGGGCTCTATTAATATGCCATAGACTACTGGGGTGTAGTATCTTCTGGGTTCAGCCTGTCTGTCTACTTTAATATGCTCCATGCTATGACTCAGTTTTCCACAACTCATTCCCATCTGAACTGGTGGACCATTTTTTTTTCTTTATGGTTTCTTTTATTTATTTATTTTTTATTTTATTTTATTTTATTTTGTTTTTTTACAAATAGTTTATTGTCAAGTTGGTTTCCATATAACACCCAGTGCTCATCCCCACAAGTGAACTGGTGGGCAAATTTGTTTGCTTTCTGTTTATCTATTGCTGCATGATAAACTACTCCAAAAGTTAGTGGTTTGAAATAACTATTTTATTTGGCTGAAGATTTCATGGATCAGAAATCTAGAAGAGATATAACTGAATGGTTTGTGTCCAAGTAGCAGCAGTCAGAGTGACTGAATCTGAAAGGTCCACTTCCAAGAGGCCTTCTCCACTTATATATCCGCTGTCTTGTTGCTCTTTGGCTTCTGTCTCTGTTCATGGTATATCAGCTTCTCCACCTGGCTTCTCCTAATAGGAGGATGTTTGCTTCAGGGTAGTCATACTTGCTCCATAGTGGTCAGGCCTCAAGAGGCAGGAGTGGAAGCTACTAGAAAGCTACAGTTAAGGGCTATACCCAGACTTGGCACAGGATCACTCCTACCACATTCCACTGGACAAAAAGTAACAAAATCTGCTCAGATTCATGGGAATGGAGAAATGGATTCTACCTATTGATAGGGGAGGGGGCCACATGACATTGCAGAAGAAGACGCATGATGAGAGATGTCCTAACCGTCTTAGCAAAAATACAAGTGCCTCACTTTGGCACAAATAACCAATGCATCCTTTCTCATTAGCCAGAGACTGCATGATAGTACTTGCTGCCAATATAATTAAAAACATGAATACTGAGTTTATGGAAAAGTCTCAGTCCCAAGGAATCACCCACAATAATAAAACATGCTTTTATTTATATTTTTATTATCGTTTTAAATAAAAATGTACTGTGCAAGGGACTTCTGCTATTCCCTATATCCAGTTTGTTTCTCCTACCTGAGCACATGAGAGCACTACACTTCTCAGCTTCTTCACATTGAGACTTGCATTATGTCTCTTTATGGCCAGTGCATGGTAAGGAGAAGTGATATGGGCCATTTCCAAGATAAGGCATTAAAAGTGGATTGAGCCCATCATGCTTTCTGTCCCACTTTCTCTTTCAGTGCCTTGGAAGCCGTATGTTAGGATGGCAGCATTTCAAGATGATGGAAATGTCAACAGCATTGTTATAGAAAGATCATGTTAATTAAAACTTCCACTAACCCAGTGTAGATATGTAGCAGGAGTAAACAGTAAACATTTGTATATTAAATCACTGGGACTTCAAGATATATTTGTTTTGTTACTGCAACATAATCTAGTATAGCTTAACTAAGATTTTTATTACTTATTTATTTTATTATTTATTATTTTATTATGTTCATTATTTTTAAGCATCTTATTATTTTTATATTTCCGATAGGAAATGTGAGGACCTCAGCATAATACAGTTTGAGCAGCAGCACTGTTTTAAAATTTAAATTCACTATAATTTTTCATGGGTAAAGGCAGGCAAAGAGAATAAATAGAGAATTAAGTGGGAGAAAATGCACAAGGAATAGGTGTTACCGTAGCCTTTTCTGCCCAGCAAAAGTTACAGTGTATCTCTGGAACTAGTGTGTACTTTCAAAGATAAAGTCACTCTTTTAGCTTTGAAGTTTTTAACATTTATTTGTTGATATTTATGCTTTCATTGTGATTCCCTGATAGAGATTAAAATAAGGCAATTTATTTCCAGACATTTAGACTTTCATTGTTATTTAATCATAGAGATGGTAAAATAGAGGTACTTAATGAAGGTTAAGTGACTTGCCCAGGCCACATGATTAAGAGGTGGAGAAGTTCTTTTGAGTGCTTATATAGAAGTCAAATGACAAGTTATATTTTATCCATGGAGAATATCGTCTTTAGTTGAATTAGTCTATTTCTGAGATGCCTTGACTTACTCACTTAAAAGGAATCACTTTATTAAGTTTTAGAAGAATTTGATTTGGTCCACACTTCAGTGCCACCTGGTACTTTCATGATTAGCACTGATGATTACTCATTGATTTTGGTTCTTTGATTAAAATTTTTCATAATTGAACACCAACCAGTTGCAGATGTGTACACAAATTATCAAGTGAATTCAAATTATCTCCAAAGACCAGATTGAAAACTGGTTGGTCTAGTGATTTTGGTCATGTGAATAGCTGGATAAGATTGCTCTAAGGCAAACAAACTGATTGCTCCGAGAGCAGTATACACAAACCAATCAACTAGATTTCAAAGTGATGCAGTCAGGCCATATGAACAGTCTTCAAATAGCCTCCTTGGTGAAACACTGTATTTCATCCAACCTGAATGATAGTTTTGGGATTTGGGGTGCTTTATAATTTCCTTTCAATGTGGGGTCAGTGTGAGATATTCCTTAGAGTCAATATTAACAGATTTATATCATCCTGGACAAAAGGTTCTGAGCTTTGCCATTTTTCTGTCCTATTCAACATTTTTATTAAGAATGGGCTGAGGATATTGATGTTGATCAAAGTCATAGATGACAGAAAGCTGAAAGGAGACTGAATCAGTATCTAATAAAAAACCTTGACAGGTCATAATAATGAAGTCTAACAAAATGGAAAAAATCAAAGTTAAACCTAAGTCCTTTCTTTAGGACCAATACCTTAATCCTGCAAAGATGGATTGATTAGTGCATATTTGAGAAGACACTGGATGTTTTTACTAGTTGTAAGGTCAGTATTAGTCAATAATAAATTCTGTGACTTCTAAAAAGGCTAATGTGATCCTGTGGAGTATTAATAGAAGAATACATTTCAAGATATATGAAATGAAAGTCCAGTGCTACTCCCACATCATTATGCAAGAGCTGATTGTGTTTAGTCCCCAGACAATGTTCAGAGCGGTGTAATCAGGAAGGCACAGGAAATGAGTACAAAATTCATTCAAAATATCTAAAAACACTACAAATGTTTACTCAAGAAGGTCCAGGGGTCATGATCACCATCTTTAAATGTTTAAAGAGTTTTCATATGGAGGATGAATCATTTGGCTCTGGAAGCAAAACCTGGATTGTGGACCAACGCTTTAAGCAGGTAGCTTCGGGATGCCTTAAGGAAGAATTTTTATTTGGATCATATTGGCAAGCAGTGAAGTCAGGAGCTAGTCATGAAAGTGTCTTGCCAGATGCTGGATCATCCCATCTTGGGAGGTTGTAGAGCAGACATTGCAAAATGGTGTATCATGGACAAATTTGTTTGGTCGCCATATTTTCTTTAGGTTTCTAAGTGTGTTAAGAATTTTTGACTTTGTCACTAACATTTTTAAAAGCACAAAGATTTAGGGGCGCCTGGGTGGCTTAGTCTGTTAAGCGTCCGACTTTCGCTTAGGTCATGATCTCGCGGTTCGTGGGTTCAGCCCCGCATCGGGCTCTGTGCTGACTGCCAGCTCAGAGCCTGGAGCCTGTTTCAGTCTGTGACTCCCTCTCTCTCTGACCCTCCCCTGCTCACGCTGTCTCTCTCTCTCTCTCCTAGAAATAAATAAAAAATATTTTAAGAAAATAAGTAAAAGCACAAAGATTTTACACAGAGGTTGGTATTTTCTGGTTTTGTTAAAAAACTGAGAAATCTGGCAGCCATGGGCCTTCATTTTTGTGAGGTAAAGGATCAGCTTCTGCCTTTTGACAGGGGGTCCCCACCACTCCTTCTTGTGTTCCCCAGCTAGTGGCAGAAGATAATATTTGCCATTTGTCCTCTTGCTTGAGTTAATGCGTTGGTTATACCCAATCCACTTCAATTATAACTTACTTGCCTGCCTGGCCTCTCCAGGCTTGGGTTTATGACCCTGGCTAGACACTCTGACTGAGTTAGAGAATAAGACTTATTTAGAAATCAGTGGTTTTCAAACTTTTTTTTGTTGTTGAATTACCCCCACTCTTCCACACTCACCATGCCAAATGAAACCTGATACCAAATCCCAATTTACGAAACATGGTAGAAAAGTTATTCTCTTTGAAGGAGGATGAATAACCTCTACCTCACCATTTAACATTTCCCTTGGACAACAAGCGAAATTTTAGGACTCCAATGGACCGGTTTGAACAGGATTTGAGGGGCACCTGGATGGCTCAGTCGGTTAAGCATACGACTTCAGCTCAGGTCATGATCTCAGTTTGTGGGTTCGAGCCCCACGTTGGGCTCTGTGCAGACAGCTAGCTCAGAGCTTGCAGCCTGTCTTTAGATTCTGTGACTCCCTCTCTCACTGACCCTCCCCTGCTCATGCTGTCTCTATCTCTCTCTCTCAAAAATAAGTAAAAACATTTTAAAAAATGAACAGGCTTTGAAATTCTCTTCTACAAGATGAAAATACTAAATGGGGCATCTGGGTGGCTCATTCAGTTAAAAGTCTGACTTCGTCTCAGGTTATGATCTTGCAGTTCATGAGTTCGAGCCCTGCATTGGGCTCTGTGCTGACAGCTTGGAGCCTGGAGCCTGTTTCAGACTTCCTCTCTCTCTGCCCCTCCCCCACTCATGCTTTCTTTCTCTCTCTCTTAAAAATAAATAATAAACAAAAAAATTTTAAAGATGAAAATACTAACATAAATTGTAGTTCTAAATGCTTTGGAGTATTGTTTTAAAGAAAATCTCATTTCTGAGATGAAAATAAGGATATACAAAAGAAGGAACACAACCTAGTGGGAATATCTGGGTCCTGGATTTGACATTAACCAGGTGTTCATGGGCCCAGGACTTCAGGGCCCCTGGAATCTCAGATACCAAGATCTGGAGGGGAATTTTGGAGTCTAACTAGTCTACACTCCTCACTGTACAGATAAAGAAACTGAAGTCTGTAAAATAAAACTAGTTTGTTCAAGGAAACTTAGCTACTGGGCATCAGAGCTAGTATTAGACTCCAAGAATGACCTCATGTTACCCTGGGGAGCATGCTCCTTTTCTCCCTAGTAGACAATCATTTGAATATCTTTGCACACAATAGGTTTGAATCATTTTGCTTTTCTTCAGTTCTCCTGGGAGGGCTTTCTCTTGCCATTTCTCTGAGGTGTCCTTACAAACTAACATGCATTAAAGCAATTCTTTACATGGGGTGGTCTGCTCTCCCTTTACAAGGGGAATGGAAAATGGAAAATTGTTTTGTCTTACCTGTTTTCTCTTGGGCAATAAGTTCTTTGTTGCTAAATGGGACATACTTGCTGAAGAGAAGATAGAAAACACAACATTTTCAGTACAGATAATGGGAAACCAATTAGATAAACTCCAGCAACCCGGCTGTTATTCAGACATGAATCTCTTTGTATAACTGCTGTTTACTCATTTCTAGACCTGGGTTCACTTGTGTCCTCTCCTCAACCCATAAGGGTTTGCAACTACTGGAAATGGTAGGAATTCAATCCCATTCATTTTCAAAATTCCCTTGGCTTGTATTTAAGAGCATGTCTGTCTATACATGGAGATGTGATCACAAACATGTCAATGTGCACCGTAAAGGAAAAATGGCTAAACTAGAAAAAAAATACCCAAAGAGAGTTTTAAAGAGTGGTGGGGGATTTTTGTTCGTTTGTTTGTTTTGTTGTAGTTGTTTTTTTTTTTTAATAAAACCTTTCTGAGGCATATACAACTCCAAAGCTAACTGTCTCACAAAATATTATCTCAGAAAAATCTGGTAGCTGGATAGACATACCTATTTTAACCATTTGTTTATGTCTTCATTAAGGAACACTAATAGTCTCCTTTAGCTAAGCATTGAATAAAATTCATTTGGGAGCAGTGGTTTAAGAAGTGAGAAATTACTCTTTAGATAGATTTTGAATCTTAACAGGAAATTATTTTAAGAACTCTTTCTGAAATGCATGAAAATGTGATCAGAATTGAATCAACACAGCTTGCATTTTTATTTTTCTTAATTGGAGATTAAGTTTCTTTCCTTTGGGTTTATAGTCAAACTTAATGCTTCTCATGATTTTTATAGCTCCCCAAAATTAGAAAAAAAGTGCCCAGCTTAGATTCCCCATGTCAAATAGGCTGTTTTCCAGTAATTTCTCCCAGGAGCTCCCAGAACCAGGTCTTGGCTCTGAGATATTGCCTAATTGGGCTTGAGTTTTTAAAAGCTTGATTCTTATCCATTCTGAGTCAAATGTGATTCTCTTCTTCAAAACATACCACCCAGCCCAGACACAGCACTGTCCACGACATAAAACTTAGAACTACCCAATGATGGAGCAATTGTACTATTAGCTATTTACCCAAAGGGTACAAAAGTAGAGATCCAAAGGAGTACATGCGCCCTGATGTTTATAGCATCATTGTTATGGAATATTACTAAACCATTAAAAAGAATGAAATATTGCCATATGCAATGATGTGGATAGACTAGTGTGCATTATGCTAAGCCAACTGTCAATCAGAGAAAGACAAATATATGATTTTACTCACATGTGAAATTTAAGAAACAAAATAGATGAACATATGGGAGGAAGGGAAAAAGGAAATGAAATAAGAAAGGAAAACAAACCACAGGAAACTCTTAAAGACAGAGGCACCTGGGTGGATCAGTTGGCTAAGCATCTGACTCCTAATTTTCACTCAGATCATGATCCCCCATTTCATTAGTTCGAGCCCTATGTTGGGCTCTGCACTGACAATGTAGAGCCTCCTTGGGATTTTCTTTCCCTTTCTCTCTCTATGTGCTCCCCTGCTTGCACACTCTCTCCCTCTCTCTGTTTAAAAAAAAGAGAGAGGGAGAGAAAGAGAGACTCTTCAAGACAGAACAAACTGAGGGGTGATGGAGGGAGGGAGGTTGAGAAAGGGCTAGATGGGTAATGAGTATTAAGGAGGGCACTTGATATTTCAAACATATGTATGTAAATGACGAATCATTGAATTCTACTCCTGAAACCAATATTGTGCTGTATGTTAACCAAATAGAATTTAAATAAAAAATAGAAAAAAAAAACCCCATGCTACCATTTTCATTTTATCAGCTCATGTATGTGCTATGAATTTCAATACCTCTTGAGAAAAAAATTGAGTAGAGGATAAAGTTGAAGAAAGTTATGATACCTCCAAGGGGTTTTAGTAAGACATACATATAAGGACAGTCCAGCTATTCTGGTAAAATTTGAATGAGTTCGGACACATTGACTAGTCTTTGCTTGACTGCTGATCCTCTTCCTACATTATTTGTCACTTCTGTCTTGTTTGCTGGTCTGAAGTCATCTTCCAGATTTCTAAATGTTACAGTGCCCTAGGACTCAGTCCCATACAACTTGTCTTTCCTATTTACACTAATTTCTTAGATAATATCAACTGATCTCATGGCATTGAATGCTATAAACATGTGGGTGATTTCTAATTTATATCTCCAACTCCCACCTCTATCCTAGATCTTTATATCATTTGCTTATTTTACTTCTTCACTTGGATACTCAATGCGAGTTTCAAAAGTTAACATGCTTCAAACTAAACACTTAATTCCCTACCCACTCCCCATCAGCCTGATTCTCTCTGCACCGACATAAATGCCAACTCTATACCATCCTCATTTCCACCTTTGCCTTGTCCTTTTCTCTCCCATTCCTTATATAATGCATTGGCAAAATAATCAGCAAATTGGAAGACTATACCTTCACAATATATCCCCCAACCTGACCTGTTTCTCACCACCTTCACTAATTTCTACCCTGGCTTAAGCCATTAGCCTTTCTCTTCTAGAATACTGCAATCACCTAGCACTGATCTCCCTGGTTTCCAGCTGTGTCCCCCACCACCATGCCCACCCATATTCTATTATTCACTCTGAGGCAGAGACATCACATTTTATTCAGAGTCAGTGCAAAGTCCTTACCTGACCTAGAATGTCTTCCATGGTCTTGCTCCTCTCTGACCTCATTTCTTTCCCATTCTCCTCAGCTCGTATTTTCCCAGCCTTCCTGGCATTTTTGCTGTTTTTTAAAACACATCAAGTGTGCTCTGGACACCTGGCCTTTTCCCTTGGTGGTTCCTCTGCTAGGAATCCTCTTTATCCAGATAGCCAGAGGTTACCTTACTTAACCTTCTTCAGGTCTATGTGTAAATGTCATCTTATTAGAGTAGACAACCCTGGATGCTTTTTATAAAATAGAAACACCACCTCCCCTAGCACTCTCTTTCTACTTTTGCTCTATTCATTTTCATAACACATTCACGAACAGTCGTATAACTGCTTTATTATCTGGTTTTTGTCTTTTTCATCCCTAGTAGTATATAAGTTTTGTGGGAGAACTTTGTCTATTTTGTCCCCTGTTGTGCCCTAATACCTGAAATAGTGCTCAGCATGTAGTTGAACTCAATAAATATTTGTTGAATGAATAAATAGTTTGCTAGCAAGCAACCAGATAATGTAATTATATTGTGAATTTAATAAGCATACATAAAATGCTCACTTTTAGAGGAAATAAGAAAAACATTTTAGGTATTTAAAGACATTTCCTTTTGCATCTTGAGGAAGGTTGGGGAAGGAATCAGGTAAGGCAGGTTGGGAGAAATTTGCTCTACAAACATTGAAGATATTACCTGGAAGTCCTAAAAGTTTGCCAGCTCACCATTTGAGAGTCTTTATCTTGTGAATTGTAAAGTTGATATGTAATCACTGCCTTCTCTTTATGTTGCTTTTCTCTGCACTGGGGCTTGTTAGAATTCTCTCAAAGAAAGTTAAAACTCCCCAGAGATCTCTGGGCTTGCTAAAATGGTGTCTCCCAGAGTGCTCCTCCTTTCTTTTAGTAAGCCTGGCAGCGTGAACTGTAGTAATCATTTAAAAATATGCTCACAACATCTAGGAAAAACCAGACATACTCATTAGCAGCTTTCTCTGTGCCTTTCTGAATCCATGGTAAATAATTCTCCCCTGTTCCCCACGAATACCTAATTATAGCACTAGCAGCAGCTTTTTGAGCCAGGAAGCCAGGCATATCTGCAATGCCCAGAGGAGATACTGAACGTTGCTCCCTGCTGCATAATAAAACCAGTAGATTAGGGAATGAACTTTTCCCACAGGTTGGAGAATTTCTGAAGACTCCTGCATTCTCTCCCAACACATTTCTTCTCTGGATGCTGTCAAGTCACTCTCAAAATATATGCCCCATGGAAGGTTTACACCTGTTGGGCCCAAATCTTAATGAAGTGCCTAGAAAACAGATGTGGTCATTGGCTGGGAAGGTAAGTCAGAGTGCACTCCATATGGGTTTCTTGGCTTCATCGATTGGGCTCAAAGCATGACCAAGGTCGTGGGCTTCCAGATTCCTTTGAGCTAAATGCAATACCTGGAGTAGGGCAGTGAGGGGGCTGCCTAGAAGGAGCTGTTGACCCTAGAAGGCATGACCTTTCTCCCAGAAAGGTCAAGGTCCAAGGCAGAATTTTGACCCCCATGGTCTCCAGGTCCTAGTGTTACTTATGGTTGTGTTGCATCCTGTGGTAAAAGGGACTTTGGAAAAGAAATTAAGTTTACTAATGTGCTGACCTTAAGAGAAGGAGATTATGCTGGGTGATCTGGATGTCACAATGCTGTCACATGAACCCTGAAGTAGAAGAGGAGGCAGAGGGCTGTGAAGCATAGGAAGGATCTGAGTGTATTGTTGGTTTCAAGATGGAGGGAGCCACATGAGACGACACTGTTTTCAATCTCATGCCCAGCTAGCATTCTTAGGAACATCTTTTACACATGCAACTCTCCATCTCAGAGTAAGTTTCTAAGAAATCCAAGCTAAGACGCCATCTTTGTTTACATTCATAGAGGAATCCAAGTAGGACTCTGAAGTGGATGGAGTGGAAACCATGCATGGTCACCATTAACTTTGAAAATATATTAGGAAAGGTAGAAAGCAATGTACCATGTCTTAGTGCATCACAAGTCATCCTCCTCCACAGGGAATCTGGCCCCAACACAATCTTTGTGCAAAGGAGCAGGGGAAATTAATTTATGAAATACAAATCCGTGACAGAGCAGCATCATGCAGTGGTGAAGATTCCATACAAACTGTGGGATGAGCCTCCCTAAATTCTGATTGCCTCACCTGTAAACTGGGAATCTTACAGCATGTAATTCACAGGCCATGTTTGTGGGTTAATGAGTATGCTAAGTCCTCAGCACAGCATAGAGTCGTGGGATTTGTGAAGGTAGCTGTGGATTTCACCTGCCACTGCTGACAGCTTCGCCCATTAGGGATCTGCGCTGCCTCTCTGCTCCAGGGTTTTCTCCGGCATCCTGAGGCTTGCTCAGCCTGTGTGCTAGGCAGCCCAAAGTGCTATGGATTTAACATCCAAGGTCAACTCAAACATGAGGCAGAGCCTGTAGATTAATCATTTCATCAATCAACTTCACACTTTGTGGGACAAGTCTAAAGCATGTTCAACACACCACTCTCAGAAAGTCCTGGCTGGTACTGAGCCTCAGTTGTCTACAATGAAAACCTGCTAAAATATCCACCCTCTGTATGCTTTCCTTACTTCGTTTTTTCATTTTGCTCTTTCCCTTGTGCTTCCTAGGATCAACCACCCAAATAAATGACCCTCTTCTGAGTCTTTGTCTCAGGGTTTGCTTTTTGCAGGAACCTAAATAAAATGACATCATCTAACACTGACTGCTCTTAAATTTGTTATCAAATTAAAGCAAGAGGAAACCCTGGAGCCCTCCTCTCTGTTCTTTTCTGACTCACTGATCTGGTTCTTGCAGAAATGTTATGAGCACGATACTGAAGGACTGTGTCCTTGCTTTCTCCTCACTAACGTGCAGAGGGTCACTAGCTGGCTGGCTGGGCATGGAGAGGTCTGAGCCAAAATCGCTTCCTAATGTATTTCATTGTATGTGCATTCACTTGCATTTATAACTTTTTTTTTTTTTGTAAAACAGCTTTTTCCTTGGAGCCTGAGACAGCACATTTTGGAAGTGTGTGTTTGTTGCCTGTGGAGGAAAAACCAGAAGAAAGGAGGAAGAAATGATATCTGCTTAACTTTGCTATGCACTCCTTTTGGGCATTTGCCCTTTTAGGGTTGGCAACATGGTTCCCTTTTTTACAATAGAAAATTGAATTATTTACAGAATAGGAAACATCTAGTTTACTGAAGGGATCACATGGTTCAGGTGATACTGAGAGACTGTTAGGAGGCTGGAAAGGGGAAGGCAGTTGTCACATTGGGTGTGGGGATGGGTCTCTTCCATTTTCTTAAAATTTTTTAAATATTTGTTTATTTTTGAGAGAGAGAGAGAGACAGCATGAGCGGGGGGAGGGTCAGAGAAAGAGGGAGACATAGAATCGGAAGACAGGCCCCAGGCTCTGAGCTGTCAGCATAGAGCCCCACGCAGGGCTCGAACCCACAAACCATGAGATCATGACCTGAGCTGAAGTTGGACGCTTAACCGACTGAGCCACCCAGGCGCCCCTCCTCCATTTTCCACCAGTCAAAAATTTTTCATTTTTTACAGTTTTCCTGTGCTTGTGTTTCTCATTCTCTACTTTCTTCTTTACAATGTAGCTTCAAATCACTTTATTTCAGTTCTATATCTTTTTTACTTTATTTTTGTTTAGAGTAGATATGCCAAAGACACCCATGAATACTTATGAGCCCAGGGAGGAAGAAGTCTTTCTTAAGAATTCTGGCTAATCTGCTGCATCTTTAATCCCAAGAGTTAAAGAGATTTCATTATACTTCCAGATCCCACCAATGGTTAACTCTCTGCTTTGTTTGTGGTCTACTGCACTGTCACAATCATGCACTGTGGACAGTCCTTTCCCTATGAGAATCCTAATTACAAATATGTTTTTCCCTTGTCCAACCAGGACACCTGAACCCATATTTCACAAGATGGTCATCATTGTTGGGGACTTGAGTTGCTTTCCAAAACTCATGTGTGACTTTGCACCTCCATTTCAGGTTGGTACAACTCAGGCTACAAGAAAATGAGGAAATAAGGTAAAGGCAGCCATGAGTGCCTTCTGGAGTAAAAGTTCTACAAATACTATTATGTTTGCAATACAGTAAACTTACCCTGCTTGTTTTTTTAATAAGTAAAATATAACTAAGTCTATCTGTTTCGTTTCTTCCCCTGCAATGGAACATTTGGAAGATAGATTGGAGAAGTCCTATACATTTCTTAGAGCAGCATCTCAAAACCTCAAACCTCACCATTTTAGAGTTATCAAGTATGAAGATAAACAACAATCTATTCTTTGGGTATAAATCCACTTTAAAAGGCACTCAAGCTATCTAATTTCTATTTTTACCAGCCCTCAGGCTGAGAGGCTCTCATGCATTCACCATATAGTAAAGACAGGACACCCCAAATTCTATTTCTACTAGCTATCTTCTGGCTGAAGGTTTGATCAAAACTAAAACCAAACAAGCAAGCAAGCAAACAAACAAACAAAAAATCCAAAAGTGCAAGAAGACATTTTCCATTTGAAGGTAGATTTTTCACAAGATAATGATGCTTTTTCTTCTCTCCCCCAACTTTTAATCTAAGTAACCAAATAGTTATCTAATTCTATAAATCAGACACAATACATAAAAGTGGCACATCATTATTATGGATCATGTGTCTGCCATCTACAGTCATTAGACATGTGGATATGTTTGGATGAAGAAGAAGCTAGAAAGGTAAAGTTTCCACTGAGAGAGTGTAAGGGAGACATCATCCATTCTTTGAGATTGGGAACTGAGAAAAGTTTTAAGCAAATAGGAGTTTCTGACTTGCAAAATGATTTTAAAATGATTTCAAGTGATCATTTTGTGGTCTAGTAAAATTGCTTTGAGAAGGGAATAAGTGTTTTTAGATCTCAAATCAAATATAACTTTGCTAAACAAATCAGGTTATTTGTTGTGAAATTATTTGGCTTCCATATGACTAATGTGTGTTGCTCATTGAATGAAGGGAACCTTCATATTTTTTAATGTATTTCATTTCAATACTATGTCAGATATGCAACATGGTCAACATAAACTGTGAAACAATATTGTTTTAAATAAATCTATTCTTTGCAGATTTTTAGCAACTTGTAGAAGTGTGTGTGTGTGTGTGTGTGTGTGTGTGTGTGTGTGTGTGTGTGTGTGTGTGTTGGGGTGGGGCGGCGAGTCCAGTATGTAGACTATGGACTGCAGTCAGGTTTGGCTTCAAGATTTGTTGACGTTGCTCTTAGCTAAAGTTTAACAAATCCCACAGACATTTTGGGCAGGGAATATTTGCTCTTAACCATGATTCTCAGAAGTCATTTTTAGTTTTATTATTTCATCCCAGCATTAGATTTAATGATTCTCTCTTCAAATTATTTAGCTACCCAAACTTTCCAAATATATTGCCCTCACATGGGTGGTTGTACAGGACCATGAATATGATCAGCAATCCAGTGTATTGGACTTTTGAAATGAAAAACTGGCTCTTGGAACACATGGTTGGCTCAGCCGGTTAAGCATCCAACTCTTGATTTCAGCTCAGGTCACGATCTCATGGTTCGTGAGTTCGAGCCCTGCATTGAGCTTTATGGTAACAAGTGTGGAGACTGCTTGGGATTCTCTCTCCCTCTCCACCCTTCCCTTGCTCACTCTCTCTCTCTCACTAAATACATACATACATACATACATACATACATACATAAAACTGGTTCTTCATGGGGTTCTCAGTGACAGGGCCTGGAAGTAATAAAATGGTAACTGGTTTCTTTTATCCACAATTAAGAATATATTTAAAGGAGGAGCTAAAGAGAATGCTATACTGTTTCCTAGAGGGTGCACATTTTAGAATAGGGATGAAAATATAAGATTAAAAGAACTTTTTCATGGATTAAAACCCTGAGGAAAAATTACTAGCCATCCATTCGACAGTTATTTATTGAACATCTACTATGTATTCAGAACTGCACTGTGCAAAGATATCCAGAAATAAGCAAGACACATTTTTTTCCTTTTTCACATCTAAAAGATGCTACTCAGTCTTCTAATTCTTTATTCTTCTTCTTCAATTAATTATTTTATTTGAGTGTAGTTGACACACAATGTCACTCTGCTAATTCATTTAGCAAATAGAGATGGAAAGGCAAGAGAACACCTTTAAAACAATCTGCATCAGAATCTATTTTCCTAACTGTTGTCCTGTCACTCAGTGAATGAATATGAATATATTGAAAGTAGCACTTTATTGGCCTGGACAAAAAGCACATATGATCTTTTTTCGGTCTTTCTCTTGTTTTTCTTAAACACAAAAAGTATTTTCTAGATGAAGGTGAACCATCCTTGAAATTTTTGTTCTGAAGCCAAAACAAAACCAAAGTCAAGTTTTATCCGCTACCTTTTTCCTTATATCTTGAGTTGACAACACATCTTGGTAGTTTCTATGACGAAAAAACTACCTGGTAGATTCACTCCTGAAAGCCTGTAGCTGCTCAAACCCTCCTGCTCTTAAATACCTGGTTCTCTGGGTTTTGCATTCTTCTTCCCCAGTTGTAGGACAGTGAGTGAGAAAAGTCAGGAAGAAATGTGGAGACAGAAGGAAGAAGGAAACTGGGGCTGCAAGCATGATGCAGGCCTAGGAGATAACATATTTCAGAGGATGATAAAACAACTTGCTCTTTTTTTTAATAGTTTATTGTGAAGCTGGTTTCCATATAACGTCCAGTGCTCATCCCCACACGTACCCTCCTTCACGCCCATCACCTCCCTTCCCCTCCCCCCACCCCTAAAACAACTTTTTCTTAAGATGTTGGTTCATAAAATGTAACTTAAAACATTTACTCGAGAGATAAACCTGGACTAGTCGTCCTCTTTGGCTACCTGGTCCTTTCCTTTTCCTTCCTATACTTCTATTTACTTTTCTTTTTGCAGCCTGTGTGAATATGCTTGTAACCCCAATTTTGAGGGTCTTTTGGGTTCCTCATAATTGGAATCATAATTCTCAGCAGATTTGCCTTTTTGTTTAAGATCTGTAAACCAACAAGGCAGAATCCTTATATTGCTACTCTTGCACTGGCCATAGTCAGTGCTTTTTGTTTAAGAATAGTATCCCCTCCAATGAGGATGAGGAGAAAAAAGAAATTTCATACACTGTTGGTAGGAATGCAAAGTGGTGCAGCCACTGTGGAAGATGGTATGGAGATTCCTCAAAAAATTAAAAACAAAACTACCCTACAATCCAAGAATTCCACTACTGAGTATTTGCCCAAAGAATATGAAATAAAACATTAATTTGAAAAGATATATGCATCCCTATGTATTATTTACAATAGTAAAATTATGGAGGCAGTCCAAGTGTCCGCTGATAGACGAATGGATAAAGAAGATATGGTATATCTTTGTGTATGTGTGTGTATATATGTATATATATATATATACACAATGGAATATGTGTATATGTATGTATATATGTATGTATGTATGTATATATATATGTATGTATATATGTGTATATATACATATATATATACACATACACAATGGAATACTACTCAGCCATAAAAAGAATGAAATATTTTCATTTGCAACAACATGGTTGGATTTAGAGAGTAGCATGTTAAGTGAAATAAGCCAGTCAAAGAAAGGTAAGGATCATAAGATTTTACTCATATGTGGAATTTAATAAACAAATGAACAAAGAAAAAAAAGACAAACCAAACCAACCAACCAAACAAACAAACAGACTCTTAACTATAGAGAACAAACTGGCATTTACCAGTGGGGAGATTGGTGAGTTGGGGATTGGTGAAATAGGTGATGGGGATTAAGAGTACACTTCTTGTGATGAGCACTGAGTAATGTATAGAGTTGCTGAATCATTATATTGTAAACCTGAAAAAAACATAACACTGTATGTTCATTACACTGGAATAAAAAAATAGTCACCCCCATATTTTGCAGTCAGCTGAGACCAAAATTAGATAACCAAAAGAACATCATGTGGGAAAGACTCAGGGCTTAATCTAATATTTTGAAATGCGGCAGTCATCACTAGCAGCTTTTTTTCCCCTAAAGAATTATGAGATTTTATGCTTTTTTCATTTCCTAGAGTGACTTTATTATTGACAACAGCCTTAACATTTACCCTCAATGAGAGGACAGAGAAAAGGCATAGGAGATGTATGATCCTTAGTGTCCCCCCTATTTTCTACCGATCATGGGCAGGGCAGATGGTTGTCCCACCAGGTAGAGGCAGATAACTACCAGGATCCTTATAGGGGGCAGTGAAGGGAGAATGGATGCCCCTTTTGGTTAAAACAGACAATATTTTGAAGATAAAGACAAATGATTAGAATCACTAGTGCATGATCTCCTTCTTAACTACTTAATCCATTTTATTTTCTTCTCATTTGAACACATCACTCTAAACTTCAAGAATAAGCATTTCAAAGATCATTTCAAGTAAGTATAAGAATATCTTAACTTAAATGGGCCGAAGGAGTCTATCTGACCCAAACAATGGCTTCTTAGTTTCACTGTTCACAATTCTCTTTCTTAAGCATCACTTTCTCTCTGTCCCAGTTTAGTTTATGTTTTTCTCTCTGGATGGTCTTGAGGCAACATCTTTAATTGTGGAAGAGGAGAACCCAATGGGACTTTGAAGCAAATATATAAATAAAAGGAAAACAATGGACCATAAAGTGTAAGATCATGGGACAGAGATAAGGTGTTGGGAAAACCAATGTCACAGTGCACCAGAATGGTCTTTGTCTACTAGTATCTACTCTGGATCCATAGGTGAAACATACAAGATTTCTGTCAAGAGGCTCCCCAAGATATTTCTCAAGCTCTGAAGTGGTACAGTCAGGGCCAATGCTGTTATGACACAAAAAAGAGACCTTTTTCCCTCAGATAATGGTGCCAGCTTCTACAACAGACCCTTTAAGAATGCCTGTCATGAGCTGGCAGCAGGCGGCTTGGGTCTTACTGTGAAAGCAAATGAAGTGGCTTCTCAGAGCAGAATTTCCACTCCAGGGAATGGGGGATCCCCTGGGTAAAGGAGTTAAAGGAAAACTGCCTATGGCTTGTCAGTTGGGGGTCTGCTGGGAAGTCTGTTTCATCTGTATTTCTAATTAAAGCCCAAATTAAACCCAGCCAAATGTTAACATGAAAAGCCCCACAAGAATGAGTTTCTAGATTCCATCAATTCCAAAAGAATCTCATGTATAAGTCTCTAACTCAAATGTCTGACCCATTTTATATCCACTTTCCCCCAAGAGCTCTGGAGAAGACTTGTGCAGCCATCAATGTACAGAGAACAACTTGCCTGGATTATTAATTTTCCTTAATTAATAAGATAATAACATATTATTAATAATTAATAAGATAATAATTTATATTAGTCAATTGAATGAGTCTGTAAGTATAGGGGGGTGGAAGAAGGGATTTGATAGAGGATTCAAGAATGACCAAAGCTCCTATTCTGGAAAGGGAGCTGCTTTGTGGTTAAAGTAATAAGTCTGACTGTGAGGAAGTTGAATTTAAGTCTCCAGGGAGAGTAGGAAATGAGACCTGGATTCCAAGAGCAAGGTAAAGATTCTAAGTTAAAAATAGGGGTCATGAGCACCATTGAGGTATGGTGATAAATTAGATGGATGTGATAAAATATGGAGAGAAAGTCTGCAACCTTGCATGGATACTGAGAAGTCCATTGCCTACTGTGAGTCTGACACTTGCTGGCTCACTCATTTCTCTATGCCCAGGATGGGCACAGCAACCTCCTCAAGCATGTGAATTCACCAGAAGAAACCTTCCATAAAATGACTCATTAAACAATTTGGTTTCTTCCCATCCATCACAGGCCAAAATATGTTCCCAGGCAACCAGAAGTCCAAACACAATAATGCAGGAAAAGATAACCAGTAAAGAGGTGGTGTCCCTGTTTATTCCTCACCTACTCCACAACCTATAAAATATTTACTTATCATGCAAAAGGGAGAGGAGTAGTGAGTCCCCAGTACCACTCTGCCAAAGTTCCATTTTGCCTATCACAATACTTGACTGTCTCTACTTCAAAATTCCCAGCACACCCCTTTATACATTCCCTCAGTGGACTCAGGTGTAGCAGCAGAGGTTGGAAGGCAGGTGTCCAGGGAAACTCACCCTGGGGTCTCTCTCCAGCTGCTGCTTGTGATGTAGGCTGCGTCTTCTCTTGGCCTTTGCAAGGCCATTGTGGTAAAAGTGGTACAGGCCTTCAGTGAAGGGGAGCTGTAGAGAGTCAAATAGACATAGGACACAGTTAGCTTCTGGGGGTGGCCCCACGGCAGGGAAACCAAAACTAGAGCTGCATGCAAGGGCTCCATGGGATGAGATATATGTGACAAAATCACTTGCAACTTCCTTCCTATCAGACTTCGACATCTCTTTCCCTATTTCTGTATTCCTTTCGTTTTCTCTATATACTGTCCATTCACCCCTCCCCCTCCTCCTTTTACTCTTTCCTCTATTTCTTTAGTTTCTACCTATCTTTTGATCCCTTCCTCCATAAAGTCTTCCCTTTATATTTATTCACACCACGTTCTCCATTCTCTTCTTTTGAAGTAGTATTTATACTCCATGTCTGATTGCTTCAGAACTGTGTTGTGACCTATTCCTGTCTTCACAGCTGCATTATCTGTCCTGTATCTTAGACTTTCTCTGTGACTCCTTGGTGCCTTTCATCATATTGAGCAACCATGTAAATCTAGTAAGCACCTGTTAGATGATGGGCCAGATTTCCCTAATTTAACTTGGGATTGGGCATGGGTGTCAGAGCTAGTTGCAGAAAACACAATAATGAGACCTTGTCTTCTGCTCAGGGCTTGTAAGAGTCAGAGAACATAGGACTGTCACTTGTCCTATGACAAAATTGTGTTTGGGGCTTATAATGTATAAAGATGTATTAGTAAAACAATAATAGCACAATACTTTTGAAATTAAGTTGGTATTAATTTGTTTAAGTTATTATTGTTTAAGTTATTTATTGTAATCTCCTGGGCATCCACCAAGAAAATAAGTGAAAAATATATAGTAAAATAAACAACAAGGTAATTAAAAAGATGCACTAAAGGGGCACCTGGGTGGCTTAGTTGGTTGATATCTGACTTTAGTTCAGGTCATGAGCTCACAGTTTATGGGTTCAAGCCCCACATCAGGCTCTGTGCTGGCAACTCAGAGCCTGGAACCTGCTTCGGATTCTGTGTCTCCCTCTCTTTGCCCCTCCCATGCTCATGCTCTTTGTCTTTCTCTCAAAAAATGAATAAAAGTTAAAAATAATTTTTTAAAAAGGTGTACTAAAATATTTAACACAAAAAGACCTTTATGAAAGAACAAAAGAAAAAAGTTTATAAGACATATAGAAAGCACATAGTAAAATGCCAAGTGTAAACATCTTTTAAATATTACATTAAATGTAAATGGATTGAAAACTTTAATCAAAAGACAGATTTACAGAGTGAATTTAAAGAACACATTATTCTTTAACTACATGCTATCTATTTCAGAGGGGATATGATAAAGGAGCATAAGGTAAACTGAAGGCAAAGCACAAGCTAACAATAACCCTACTACGCCTGGGTAGGATATGTGTGACATTCCTCAGGCACCCCTGGCTGCTTAAGAACAAAGGAAAGAGGAAAACAAATGGTTAACTAATAAAGATCATAGTGATGCAGGTTTACAAATGTCTTAATAATTTACAAGAAAAAGGCAATCTTATCAATAGCCTAATCTCCAGAAACCTATAGACTCAGTTTGCTAGAGCCCCAACATTACCCTACCCTCCACAGTGAGGCAGGAAACAAAGGCAAGAAGGAAATGGTAGGTAAAATTAAATTTCCTTATAGCCTGGAGCCCACTGAAAAATACTTGAGGCAAATGCAGAGTATAACATTTCCCCAGGAATTCCCAACTGTCTTAATGTTAATACCTTACAAGAGGAAAACAACTTAGTTTAACAATAGCAAGGCTTCTGGTTTCTATGCATATAAAAGTCCTTTTGGAGGCCTCCCTTTTGCCTTTACCTCCCCCAACTCTATAGTATATAATCAATCACTGTTCACAGCCCCATTGCAGCTCTTCCTGACCACCAGTCCTGTCCCCATACTTTAATAAAATCAATTTATTGCACCCCCCCAAAAAAGATACACTTTAAATTCAAATAAACAAATGGGTTGAAAGTCAAGGGATATGAAAAGATATACTGTACAAACAACAACCAGGAAGAGAGGAGGACTGACAATACATATACTAAATATAATTGATTTTAAGAAAAATTGTTACTACAGACAAAGAATGACATTTTATGGTGATAAAAGTGTTAGTACATCAAAAAGACAGATAATTATAATATATATGCATGTGACAATGAAACTGCCCAATTCACAAAACAAAAGCTGACAAATCGGGGCACCTGGGTGAGTTAGTCAGTTAAGTGTCCAACTTCAGTTCAGGTCATGATCTCACCGTTTGTGAGTTCGAACCCCATGTCTGGATCTGTGCTGGCAGCTCAGAGCCTGGAGCCTGCTTTGGATTCTGTCTTCCTCTCTCTCTGCCCCTCCCCCGCTCATGCTCTGTTTCTGTCTCAACAATAAATAAACATTAAAAAATTTTTTTAAAAAGCTGACAAATCAAAGGGAGGAATAGAAGGGTGCCTGGGTGGCTCAGTCAGTTAAGCATCCAACTCTCATTATAGGTTCAAGTCATATGATTGAGCCCTGCATCGGCTCTATGCTGAGCATAAAGCCTACTTAGGATTCTCTCTCTCCCTCTCTCTCTGTCCCTCTCCTGCTCTCTCTCTCTCAAAGTAAATGAACAATTTTTTAAAAGGAGAAATAAATAAAAAATCAATAAAAGTAGACCATTTTCAATAATAGGTAGAACAAGTATGCAGATCAAAAAGTAAATTGAAGACTTGAACAAAACCAAAAACCAACTAAACCTAAGAATTATTTATGGAACATTCCACCTAACTATAGCAAAATTCATAGTCTTATCAATACACATGGAATATTCTCCAAGATAGATCTTATGTTAGGCCATAAATCAAGCTTCAATAAATTTAAAAGGACTAAAAATACAAAGTGTGTTATCTGATCACAAATGCTAATTACATTAAAAATCAATAACAGATCAGGGGCACCTGGATGGCTCAATGGGTTAAGTGTCCAACTTCAGCTCAGGTCATGATCTTGTAGTCTGTGAGTTCAAGCCCCATGTTGGGCTCTCTGCTGACAGCTCAGAACCAGGAGCCTGCTTCACATTCTGTGTCTCTTCTCTCTGTCCCTCCCCCCATTCATGCTCTGTCTCTTTCTGTCTCTTAAAAATGAATAAATATTTTTTTAAAAATCAATAACATGAAAAGTTGAGAAATTTGGAAAACAATATACTCCTAAATAATCATGGGCCAAAGAAGAAATTACACTGATTATTCCAAAATACTTTGAGATGAATGAAAACAAAAAAAAGGATTTAAAAATTTTGGGGATGTAGTTAAAATAGTGCTTACAGGGAAATTCATAGCTGTAAGTGCTTATAGTGAAAGAAGGCCTCAAATCAATAACTAAATTATAACAAGAAGAGCAAACTAAATCCAACAAACAGCAGGAAAGAAATTAGAAGATTTAAGTTGGAATAAATGAAATAGAAAATTTAAAAAAAAATAGGGAAAACCAACAAAACCCATTTATTGGTTTAAAAGTTCAAGAAAACTCTAAGAATTGACGAAGAAAAAGAAAGACTCAAATGAATAAAACAGTGATGAAAGAGGAGACATCACTACTAACATACAGATATAAAAATTATTTTAGAGAATACTATAAATAACTGCATGCAAACAAATTAGATAGCCTTGGTAAAATAGACAAATTCACAGAAAGACATAAATTTCCAAAATTTATTCAGAAGTAATAGAAAATTAGAAAAGACCTATAATAAGTAAACAGATTAAATTAATAATTTTCAATCTTCCTATAAAATAAAGCCTAGACCCAAATAATTTGACTAGTAGGTTCTATCAAATGTTTAGAGAATTTGTATAAATCCTGCAGAAACTCTTTCAAAAAAGGTAAGATGAAGGAACACTTCCCAACTAATTCATCAAGGCTACTATTACCCTCATATGAGAACCACAGATATAACAAGAAAACTAAAGACCACTATCCCTTGCAAATATCAGCCCTCAAATCCTCATCAAAACACTAGCAAAATGAATCCAGTAACATATACAAAGGATTATATACCATAACTAAGTGGGATTTATCCTAGGAATGCAATGTTTTGACAGCTGAAAATCTGTTAATGTAATAACAATATCAATAGAATAAAGGGCTTTTCTGAAAAAAAGTGTTTATTGAGATGATTATTAGATTAAATCAACTAGTCTTTTATGTTAAGACATTCAAAAAACTTGGAACAAAAGGAAATTTCTTGAATCTGAGAATAGTAACTATGAAAACACACAGATAACATTATATTTAATGTTGAAAGGCTGATTGCTTTCCCCTTAAGATCAGAGCAAGACAAGTCTGACTGTTCTTTCCACTTATATTCAACAGTGTAATGGCCGTTCCAGCTGGGACAAGAAAAAAAGAAATAAAGGCATCTAGATTGAAAAGAAAGAAAAAATATCTCTATTTGCAAAAGACATCATTTTGTACACAGAAATTCCTGAGAAATTCACAAAAAACTATTCAAATTAACAAATGAGTTGAGTGTGGTTGCAAGACATAAAATTAATATACAAAAATCAATTATATTTCTGTACACTAGCAATGATCAATCCAAGAATAGAATTAAGAAAATAATTTTATTTACGATAACATCAAATAAGTAAAATACTTGAGACTAAATTTAGCAAAAGAAGTATAAGACTTGTACACTGAAAAGTACAAAATATCATTGAAATAAAGAAGATATAAAAAAATGGAAAGATATCCCATGTTCATGGATTTTTAAGATGGCAATACTCCCCATTTTTGCTGATCTTAAAATTCATATGGAAACGCAAAGGACCCCATAGCCAAAACAATCTCAAAAAAGAACAAAGTTGAAAGACTCACACTTTCTCAATTCAAAATGCAATACAAAGCTACAGTAATCAAGACAGTCTGGTATTGGCATAGAAGAGACATATAGTTCAATGGTATAAAATTGAGAGTCCAGAAATAATTTATAGTAATTTATGATTAAGTGACTTTAACCCTGTTGCTATAAAAACTCAATGAGAAAAATTAGTCTTTTCAACAAGTCATGCATGGAAAACTGAATACTACCCAAAAAGAATCAGTTTGGATCCCTATCTCACATCACTTAAAATTTTTAAGTCAATATTGCTTATAGCCTTAAATGTAAGAAGTGAAGCTATACAAATCTTAGAATAAAACATATGAGTAAATATTCATGACTTTAGGCTAGGCAATGATTTCTTAGAAATGACACCAAAAGGACAAAGGACAAAGGACAAAAAATCCAACAGTCCAAAATTGGACTCTATTAAAATTGAGAATGTTTGTGCTTCAAAGGAAATCATCAAGAAAATGAAAAGATAATCCACAGAATGAGATAAAATATCTTCAGTTCATATCTATGATTAGGGACTCATACCAGAATATATAAAGAACAACTTAGCAATAAATTTAAATAACTCAATTTTAAAATGGGCAAAAATTTGAGTAGATATTTCTCCAAAGAAGATATACAGATGACCAATAAACACATGAAAAGTTGTTCAACATCATTAGTCATTAGTGAAATACAAATCAAAACCACAATGATATATTACATTCACTAGAAAAAAAAGCAAATAAAATTAAAAACTAGCAAGTATTGTTGAGGATATATGAAGGAATTTGAAGACTTGTACATTGATAGTGGATAATAAAATGGCACAGGCACTTTGGAGAACAATCTGTCAGTTACTCAAAATACTAAGCATGGATTTTCATTTGATCCAACAATTCTAATCATAGGTATATATCCAAGAGAAATGAAAGTATTATGTCCATACAAAAACGTGTACACAAATGTTCTTAGCAGCATTATTCATGATAGGTAAAAACTAGAAACAACCCAAATGTCCATCAACTGAAGAATGGATAAACAAACTGTGGGGAATATAATTTGGAAACAAAAAGGAATGAAGTACTGATACGTGCTATAACACAGATGAATCTTAAAAACTAAATGCTAAATGAAAGAAGCCAGACCAAAAAAAAAAAAAAAAAAGGCTACATGTTTCATCACTTCCTTTATATGAAATGTCCAGAACAGACAAACGCATAGAAATACAAAGTAGATCAGTATTTACGTCAGGGACTAAGAGGAGGCAAAAATACAGAGTGATTAGTAATGTTATAGGGTTTCTTTTTGGGGCAATCAAAATGTTCTAAAAGTATATCATGGTAACATTTCACAACTTTTTGAATATATTAAAAATAATAAAATTGTACATTTTGAAAGAGCAAATTTTATGAAATGTGAATTATGTCTCAATAAAAATGTTATTTTTAAAATCCTGTGATGAACAGCCTCATAAATGTCACTATATGTACAGATGAGAGTGTTTTTGAAGGATATATCCCAGGAATGTAATAATTTAATTAGAGATTGTGAACATTAGCATCTTGATAAATATCCTCCAAGAGTTTTCCTATCAAATTTGTGTCAGAACAACCAGAAGGTAAGAATAAAAATATCCATTGTCTGATACTTCCAAACACTGGACTGACATTTATTAATTGAAGTTGAAATTTTGCCTATTTAATAAACAAAACATGTCATCTTATTTGGATTTCCTTGTTTTTAAACTTTGAACATCTTTTCCTATGTTTATTGAACATTTTAATTCCTTCTCTTCAAATTGCCTGTTTGCATCTTTTCTGCATTTTTCTATTGCTTGTCGTAAGCCAGGCACTGTGTTTTGCACTGGAGATACAAAGATAGATATCACATGTAAATAGCTCACGATCTATCAGGAAAGGCCTATTTACACACAGAAGCATATAAATGGTACTCTGTGATGGAGTGATCTAAGTGCATGAGTTCTGGAGTATCTTGATTTAAATTCTGGCTCTTCCATTTAATATGACCTTATGGCAAGTTGTTTAACTCTGCTGGGCATCAGTTTACACAATTATAAAATGGGAATGTCCCTTTTTCATGTTTTCCTGAGAATTAAGTGAGATACTGAATAGAAAGATCTTGGAATAATGCCTGGAACATAGTGTGCACTCAGTAAGTGTTGGCAAGTATTTTTATTGCTAGAGTACAGTGTGCTACAACAGTGTTACAGACAAGGTGCCATCAGAACCCAAAGGAGAGATTATTTCAGTCTGAGAGATATATGGGGAAAGTTTCATGAAATTTCTAGAGGAAGGGAAGGGTATTCAGACAAAGGGAATATTTTTCATTTTTATTAAAGTGTGTATTTTCCTAATGTTTCAATTTTGAAGAGTGTGGCTATTTTTAAAACATAGGCGTAAGTTCTTCGACAGTCTTCCAATCAAGAGATGAAATAACTTGACACCAACTCTTGAATCTGGGGAATGTGACCACTTTGATCAAAAGAATATGGTGAAAATGATGCCATGTGACTTTTGAGGCTAGGCCATAAAAAGCCATGTGACTTCTGCCTTGTTCACCTGAACACTTGCTCTTAAAGTCCTGATTTGCCATTTAAAAACGTTCAACCACACCCAGGCTTCCATGTTATGATGAAACCCAAGCAACTTTGGCACCTTGTGCAGTCCTTTATTTGACAATCTTGGCTGGGCCAGGTCTTCAAGTCACCCTATTTTGGGTGCTAAATATATAAATGAGGAAGCTTTGAATGATTCCAGACTCCAGCCATGCTAGGCATCCTTCAGCTATCAAGTCTTCTCAATCGAATTCCTATGTGGACCATCCATAGGCCATTCCCACTGTGCCTTGCCTGAATTTCTGATCCTAATTCCATGAACATAATAAAATGGTTGTGGTTTTGTACTACTCAGTTTTAGGTTAGTTTATCACTCAGAAACAGATAACAAGAAACAAATAGCTGGCTTAAAAAAAAAAGTTTTGTTTCCTCAGTTTTTAGGACCATGTGAACTTGAAACTCTACACTATTAGTTATGTCTATTAATTGGTGATACCAGCCTGGAACAGCTCAGTTAGGGTCTTTCAAGTGACCTTCCTGGCACAATGGAAGGGGCCTTGAAACCAGAGCAGCAGACACTGGAAGAACTTCAAGGGCACAGCAAATTTGTCTAAGAGTCTGGTGTGTGAATGAAAATCTCTTAAAACACCACAGCTTTTGTAATCTAGTTCCTGTTCATTAAAAATCATATTCTCCAGGACAAATTAAACACCAATATTTCATGTGTATTTTCCAGGCTCAGTGGTTCTTGAATATTTTTTTCTACTTAACTCCACTGATATGATATACTCAGAGTAATGTTAAGATTTGACTCCAAAAGTGAGGATAGGTGGAGGGTGGAAAAGTAAAGAAAATGTAAGTGTTCTGACCTTTTGCTTTTCAAAGTCTTGTGCCTTTCTTGACTGTCAGGTGGTATGGACTTGGAGTATTATTTCTGTTGTGGAGGGCATGATGAATCTGAGAATTTTAACACTAGAAAGGACTTCAGAGTAATCAAGCACCAATGAGGATCTCAGGGACATTATTCTGTTTTTTGTTTTGTTTTGTTTTGTTTTTTACTGATTTTTCAGAAATAAAATTTGAATAGAGGCAAAAGGAAAATTCTTCCTTACAATGCAATTACAACTAATAATTGTAAGAGTAATGATGGAAATTGAGTACTACCCTTTAGGAAACATTGTAGTAATAATTGTGGCTGGCAAGCATCACCAACAGATATGTCTTAAACTTAGTGGGTGAAATATAGTGATAAATAAAGAGAAATAATACTTTTATAGTGGAGAAACCTAACAGACACCTTCCTAAACAAGTGATCAGGTTAGCCTCACCCAAGGTATCAAAACCAGATGCCTTATGATATGATGTACTAAGAAGGAGACAACCTTGCAGATCCTGAATTGGATCTGAGATCAGTAAAGAGGATAGTGGGGAAAATTTGAACAAAGTTTGTAGATTAATTAGTGATATTATATCAATTATTTACTTGGCTTTGATAATTGTGCTATGGTTATGTAAGATGTTAACCTGGGGAGGGCTGGATAAAGGGTATGTGGTAACCCCATGAACTGTTTTTTAAGTAATTTTTTGTGGTAAAATATAGATAATATAAAGTTTATCCATTTTATCTATTTTAAGTGTACAGTTTCAGTAGCATTAAGTACATTCACATTATTATGTAACCACCACCACTGTCCATCTCCGGAACATTTTCCATTAAAACTGAAACTCTCTATCTATTAAACAATAACTCCTCATTCTCTCCTCCCTGCAGCCCCTGACTACCATCATTTTGCGTTCTATCTTTATGGAATTTGACTACTCTAGCCACCTCCTATAAGTGGACTCATGTAGCTTTTGTCTTTTTGTGACTGGCTTATTTAATACCTCACAATATCTTCCAGGTTCACCAATGTATAACATATGTCAGAATTTGATTCCTTTTTAAGGCTGAATAGGCCTTAAATGTTTGTTGGGTATATTAATGAATACTTGGGTGGCTTCTACCTTTTGGCTAGTGTGAGTAATGCTGCTATGAACATGAGTATATCTGTGCTATTTGTGCAAAAACAATTTTTAAGTTATATCCAAACTGAAATTTTTAAAAATGTAAAAATATTTTTAAAATTAAATTTGAGGGGCACCTGGGTGGCCCAGTCGGTGAAGCATCCTACTTTGGCTTGCATCTTAATATCACGGTTCATGAGTTCAAGCTGGGCCTCGGGCTCTGTGCTGACAGCTCAGAGCCTGGAGCCTGCTTGAGTCTGTGTCTTCCTCTCTCTCTCTCTCTCTCTCTGTCCCTCTCTAGCTTGTGCTTGCTCTCTCTAGTCTCTCTCTCTCTCTCTCAAAAATAAATAAATATTAAAACAAACAAACAAACATAGAATGTTCCTTAGAAGAGCATTCAAGCCAGAGGCCCTACTACTTCCTATTATCACATACCCAGGTCACTTCAATACTTATGTTACCTGAAGGCCATTGGGTTGCACCCCTGGCTTAGTCTAACTGCTTCATTTTATAAAATGAGAAAGACTACAATTCAGGGATGGGCAGGGCTCTCCCAATTGAGAAGGAGCAGCCAGCAGAAATCCCAGGTCTCCTGACTGTAAATCAGCACATCACACTACCTCCACGGCAGCCTCAGTGTTTGCCCCAGCCACCTTTGCAACCATGGCTTTGCATCTGACAGATTACAGGCTGGAGCTCCTAACAAAGACAAGTGTGACTGAAGGACAATGAAGCTGGTGTGTGACATCGCCTCTACTATGTCCTTGGGACCCATGACCTGGGATTCTCTGGTGAGAGGCACTGTCTTGGCTATCTTAGAAATGGAGCTAACTCCTGTCATGAAGCTGAAACTGGAAAGTAGCAATAAACAGGTAAATTGATCACAGACCTAACAGAAAATTAGTCTGCAGCCATTTGTTATTTTTTGGTATCCTTTTGCCTCTTGTCTTTGGACTGTGCAGCCCAAATCTGCTGGCCTCTGCACATCTAAAGAGGGTTGTTTGAGGAGATCATTATGCAAGTGTGAAGGTACCACAAGCAGAGAAAGACAGATGCTGTGTAACTTACAGTAGTACAAGGTGGCTGCCTATACAGACCTCGATGAGGTAATGTTCATGCATTCCTCAGTTTTTCAAGTAGAAGCTAATCTTCTTTAAGTTTATTTATTTATTGGTGGGGGAGGGGCTGAGAAAGAAGAGAGAAAGAAAATACCAAGCAGGCTCTCCACTGTCACCAAGGAGCCCGACGCAGGGCTCATACCCACGAACCATGAAAGCATGACCTGAACAGAAATCAAGAGTTGGTGGCTTAACCGACTGAGCCAGCCCAGTGCCCTAAGTAGAATGTTAATCTTATAAATAGAAAAGACATATTAAAAATAGTCTTAGGTCCCTAAACACTCACCTCAGTGTCCCAGTAAAAGATGTCTTCTATATTTCAGCGTTTGGTGTATTTTCAAATGTTTTCTTAATTAAAAAAAATTTTTTTACATTTATTTTTGAAAGAGATAGAGCATAAGTGGGGGAGGGGTAGAGAAAGAGGAAGACACAGAATCTGAAGCAGTCTTCAGGCTCTGAGCTGTCAACACAGAGCCAGACATGTGGCTTGAACTCTCCAACTGTGAAATCATGACCTGAGCTGAAGTTAGATGCTCAACCGACTGAGCCACCCAGGTGTCCCATGTTTTCTTTATTTAAACATATAAACACACACACAAACACACCCTTCTTTTAGACCATCACCTTTTTTTCCTTAAGGCAAAATATGTTTAGTTCTGGAAAGAAGGAGAAAAACAAGTGAAAGGATTCACAGCAAATTGTCAGCTTGAAGGTTCAGGCTGGGTGATGATATAATAACATTGCTAGCTCAGACTAGCAGTGTTTTTAGAAATTCCCATTATGCCACAAAATTTTATGGAAATGAGCAACACTTTCTTTTGCCTTTCTTTCTTACCTCTTGCTTCCTTTTCCCCCTGATAACCATGGCTCCAAGCTAAAGCTCTTCTCCAAACTCACACACTTCCATCCCTTAACGGGAAGGAACCTCCAGGAACTGCAGCCAACTATGAACCAATAAAAAGGTGTGTTAAATCCTCACAGAGCCCACTGCCTGCTTTCCTTTGGACCAGAGATTTTCCACTTAGGCAATCCATTGATGCTCCAGAAGGTCTGAGAGCAAGCATGGCCTCCACCTCAGATTTTGTTCTTCTCTGCATTTGTTTGTTCTCAGGAGACCCCACAGCTTCTTATAAATTCACAGATGGGTCCAGAGCACCCAGACAGTTAAGCCTCTCTGATTTAGGCTCATCATGTTATTTGGATATTTTCTTTGCATTTATCTGTTGTGCTAATTTTCATGATACTCAGTCAGGGTAAGTTGGGAGTCTAGTTTGGTAGAACACCGGATGTCATTCCACATATAAATATTTTTATAATTTTATTATCAAGAGGAGCTGCTGTCAAGAGGTGTAAGAAGTAGGGATGCCTGGGTGCCTCAGTCATTAAGCATTTCATTCTTGGTTTCAGTTCAGGTCATGGTCATATGGTTCGTGAATTTGAGACTGGCATCAGGTTCCAGAGCTGTCAGCGTGGAGTCTACTTGGGATTCTCTCTGTCTCTCTCTCTCTGCTCTTTCCCTGCTTGCACTGTCTCTGTCTTTCTCAAAATAAATAAATAAACTTTAAAAAGAAAAAAGGTTTAATGGGCGCCTGGGTGTCTTAGTCAATTAAGCGTCTGACTTTCGCTTAGGTCATGATCTCACAGTTCGTGGGTTCGAGCCCCGCATCAGGCTCTGTGCTGACTGCCAGCTCAGAGCCTGGAGCCTGTTTCAGTCTGTGACTCCCTCTCTCTCTGACCCTCCCCTGCTCATGCTGTCTCTCTCTCTCCTAGAAATAAATAAAATATTAAAAGAAAAAAAGAGGTTTAAGAAATAAAACCCAGGAAACAAAACAATATATCAAGGACTGAAACCAGCCCAGCTGATCATTGCTCATCAGTTTCACTCTGGCCCTGCATTTTGCAGACAGATCTAGGCTTTGCATCACACTGACATTTCCTGAGACCATTCTTGATTTGCCTGGATCTCATGCAATCTCTTATGGATGAAAGACTGCAGTCTGTAATGAGGTTATGGGAGAAAAGGAACTGAGAGGGTCACAGGTTCTGCTCTACAGGTACTTACAGCTGGCGAGGAAATTTATACAAGCAGGAAAGTTATACTGTGTAATAGACAGAAACATATGACAGTATAGAAAAAAGAGGAATAGAAATAGAGGTTATGGCTGTTAAGTAGGCAGGGGACAATAAGGAGAAGACAGAAGACAGAGGAAGGGACAGGCTGAGGATTTCTGTGAGAGAGACAGGGTAGGTTGGTGTGGATTTAGATAGCATTAAAAGGCATTTCTTGCATCATAAGGTTCCTGTTTAACCCCATCCTAAATTGTGTGTGTGTGTGTGTGTGTGTGTGTGTGTGTGTTGAAGCTTAGTCTCATGAAAGTACAGTTATCTCTAGGAGGGGTAACTCCCTAAGCCATGGCTAGCTAAATGACTCCATTGAGATTTGCTGATTGGTTGGAGGTTTCTGGGGCCAGAAAGGAAGAAAGTAGGACTAAGAGAGGCAGAAAAGAGAACCAAAGGCCCAGGTGTGCCTGTATTGCAATCATGCCCAAGCCTGAACCATCTCTTGTATATAGGTTCTAAATGCTTACCCCTACTGACGTGTATCTTCCTCTCAACCAAAGTTCCTCCTCTTCAAAGTCTGGACCTAAGATCACATTTCTAGGATATTTAAATTCTGCTTCTTCTTGGACAAAAAGTGGGTCTGGAGAAGAACAGGTAAAAATCACCTCCTTTCTTGCAAAAGACTCTTCCTTCATCTTATGCCTCCCCAGGACCACTATTAGCTGCCTCTGTTGTCAGGCTCTTGGGTGATTCACAAAGAAGCTAGAAGAACGTGATCTGTAGTAGCTGAGGATTAGAGAGACAGGCAAACCCACAGAGGGAGGCTGTCACTTCTATGCTGAGGAGCCCCAGGGGTCCTCACTGAAGCCCTCTAATATTGGAGGAAACTTCTCAGTCACTCAGGGTTCAGTCATGTATGACCATGATAATGTGTGTTACAAAGCACTGCAATTCTTAGTAGCTTTAAACAGCAACCATTTATTTAGCTCACAGTTTCCTGGGTCAACAGTTTAGTCTCATTGAGTGGTTGTCCAGGTCTTGACTGGGCTACTTCATGCATATGGAGTCAGTTTTAGTTCATGTAGTTGGTTCTGCTTCTGAGTGTTCACTGGCTGTTAGCCAGGGCACATCAGGTCTCCTCTACATGGTCTCTCAGCCTCCAACAGCCATTCTCAGGCTTGTTCTCATGGATTATGCAGGGTTCCGAAAGCAAATACAATAGTGCAAAAAACAAATGAAAAAATGTGGAAGTCCTCTTGAGTCTCAGGCTTAGAACTGGCACACAGCACTTTTACCATATTCTTTTGGCCAAAGCAAGTCAGAGGCTAGCCCATAGTCAGAATAGAGAGGACTGTCAAAGTTCCAGAGCAAATATAGGAAGGTCAGTAATTGGGCCACGAAAAAAATCAATGTGCCACAGTCAGAACACACCAGGAAGTCCACCTGAAGATGCATCATGGACCAGCTGATGTTTTGGGACATTCCAATTGCCATCTCCCCTCAGAAGGCAAGGTATGGATATCAACATTTTTGGATCTGCTAGACAGGACAATTGACACACAAAGGGAGTCAGTGTGAGGTCACAAGACAGGATGTTGCCAGTTTCCAGACGAAAACAGCTAAAATCCATTTGTAAATTCACCTTGCCAGGCCCTTCAAAAAATCATCCTGTTTACTGATTGAAGCAGTCCTACAAGGCAGGTGATATTATTTCCATTTTAAGTAGAAGGAGATAGAGGTGCAGAGAAGTTCATCTGAATCCAAGTCTATCTGACTCTGAAGTCAGTGCTCTTTCTTCTACTTTTCACTCTCCCTTAAATTTCTTCCCTACATAGAACTTGTTTTTCTTTGAGTCAGAGGATGGACCGTGCATGTTACTGACACCTGCTCAGAGACCATTCTGGTTTCCCTGGGTTGAGTGCAAGGTAAACAAAGGAAGGGAGAGGGACATTGTTCAGCATGATTTTATTTCTCAACTAAAACAATAAAAAGGTAAGTCTGTTTAACCTAATGCACAGATTAAACATGTATTCCCATCATGAAATAGAAAACGTATTTGTTATCTTTTAATATAATTTATTGTCAAATTAGCTTCCATACAATACTCAGTGTTCATCCCAAGTGCCCTCCTCAATGCCCATGAAAACTTTTTTTTTTAAGTAGACTTTTATATCAGCTATGAAGTCATAGCTGCCATCGAGAGCAAGGGTAAGAATAGTCTGATTGACAGCCCAAGATAATGAGGCAACAGACCATATTCCTCTGGTTCACATTGGGCTACATGCCCTCTATGGGTTGGGCAGGAACCAACCAACTTCCACAGTACAGAGAAGATGTGACTTTTATCCATATATTTTCTGGAGAACACTTACATTTACTAGTACTCTCTTAAACCAGGAATGCTGAATGATTTTTGATTCATACTTTTGAGATTAGACCTTTACATTTTCATTTTGCACTTGTGGTTTACCATCAAAGGCTGGTAGTGAGTAATTACTCTAAGTGCTCTGGTCGTTTGTCTTGTCTTGTTCTCATTGTCAGACAACTGAATATCCTCAGTCAATCCCAGCAGAGCACTTCCAACCCATAGCCAAATGGACCATGCATGCTTTACAGTAAGGAAATGCTTCTTCCTTATGGGAATATTCAAACAAAAGGCTGGTCTTGTATGAAATATTAGGAATCAGAAAAATCTTAAGCTTTAAAAAATTGAACTACTGGGGCGCCTGAGTGGCTTAGTCGGTTAAGCGTCCGACTTTCTCTTAGGTCATGATCTCACGATTCGTGGGTTCGAGCCCCGCGTCGGGCTCTGTGCTGACTGCCAGCTCAGAGCCTGGAGCCTGTTTCAGAGTCTGTGACTCCTCTCTCTCTGACCCTCCCCTGCTCACGCTGTCTCTCTCTCTCTCTCTCCTAGAAATAAATAAAAACATTAAAAAAAATTGAACTACTGACACAGTGCCCAAAGTTTCATCTTTCAAAATTATCCTAGTATACCAAAAAGAACACTCCCTCTGAAGACAGACTTGGGAACAACTGCAGGCTCCATGTGGAAAATCTTTGTTTTGCTTACAAGTATCTGATATAGAGCATGTGATTCATAAATATCTGTTGAATGACTGAAAACATTGGGAAGTTCTAGACTGAACTTGGGAGGAGTTGCTAAGTAGCTGTGTGCCTCAGCGTAGATGGCTAACTTTCAGTATGGCATTCTTTGGGCATTAGTAAGACATTTAATGCTTTGGGAGGCAAGCATTAAATATAAATATGTGAGTCAGGTATAGGACAATAGGAAGCAGTGAGTCTTGTGATAAATTGAAGAGTACATGCCTTCCTTAGGACAAAAACTATGAAAGAACTATGCTGGGCAAAGAAAACTTAATTTGTGAGTCAATAAGTGATGCATATTGTACCTTCTAGCTCTGAACAGTCTAGAACTTTAATAAATGCTTGGCAAAAGGCACATATTAAGAGGGATTTTGAACTCCTAGAAACTTATGAGATTGAACCAAGAGTAGAAATACCCTCAGGTATTATAGCACAAAAAAATTTTTTTTTAGGTGATCACAGACATGACTGAGACTATCTCTTATCTTTGTCCATAGTTGGGTCCACGCTCTCTGCACAGTTGTGGAAGACAAAACAGATTAATCACTACCAAACATCAGGTCTGGGTTTGAGGTTATCTTGAAATTACAAAGGAGCAGAAGGGGTGAAAAATCGTCACTTGAGCCGACTTTACTCGTTGATGTCTTCACAAGCAAGCTGTTTTCTTTTTCTTCAAAAACTGGAATAATCCAGAAGAAAGCTTCACTGGGCCAAGCCAATAGCAAATGTAATTTCTCAATGAAGTTCACTGTTGCCATATTAAATTCTACATAGATAAGGGTGCTGAAGAAAAGGAATTCATATTTGACATACATTTGTTGGTTTGTGTAGCTGAGAGCAGTGATATCAAGATTAAGTTAGATATTGAAATATCAGTGTTGGTCTCACTGAATAAAGTTCAGAAAGCATGGAAAAGCTTGTGAAGGAAGAAAGGGAGTTTGCAGGGAAGAAAGCTGATTGCACCTTCAGAGGAAATAGCTATAAAAATGATGTCGCATTTGTCTTCATTGCAGCAAAAAGATTTTCACAATACATTTCTTTTGGAGAAACAAAACAGTGTGTGCCAACCAAGGTTACTGCTTGGAAAGATGTTCAGCTAATATTCACCTAAATGTTAATAACAGGTGGCAAAACTTGGGATGATTTGATTTTTTTGGTTTACCTCCTTATTATTTTCTACAATGAGCTTTGTAGACTCTTAAATGTTGACATATATAATAAAGATAACTTCATTTTGTAAAATAAAAGCAGTGTGCTTCATAGTATCTCAGCATTTCCACAGTGGAAATGGCCTGATAGAGTACCTAGCTTTCACTTTGCAGAGGTATGACACCTTAGCTGTCACCCGAGTTCCTCTTGGGGAGGCAGTCGTCTTTATCTGGGAGAATCCTGTGATGGTTGGTGTAGTCCGAAGGCCATGGACGCCTAGAGAACAAAAAGATCTCCTCTATCTGGGAAGAATGTGCCTTGACCCACAAAAAGAGGGAATGATAAGGAGACCAAGGGACAGAAAAAAGAGAGGGGAGAGGAGTCAGTAAGAGATGTGAAGCTGGCGCAACATTGGGGAAAGGGGCCAAGTCTTGAGCCCCAGTGGTGAGATGACCAAAAGACGTCTCAAAACCTGCCTGGGCTTACTTTACAGTTGTTTGTATTTTGCAACATAAATCTCCTCTCTGCACCCCTGACATCTTCAATAAAATACATTATAGTTACAAATGCCTTGGGTGAGTGGTTAGAGTTAGGTAAGTGTGGGGAAATCAAGGTTGTGCCCGACTTTCACACCTGTTAGCCTTATGAAGAATAGAGATTACATGCATGGAATGAAGACATAAGCTGTTAACTTGGAAGTTTTATTGGGAGAGAAAACAGGATTCAGAAGTGAAATGAGGATACAGATTTTATTAGAACTTAGAGGAATGTGGAAACGAGCTTAGGACTTCTAAGGGTACATAATTCAGGAGAGGAGTGGGTTTTGAGTGAATCTTATCTAGATCTTAAGGTACAGGCATTTTCAGCTGACATCTGGAGTATATAGATAAGAAAAGTGAGGTTCACAAGGTTAAATAACTTGGTCAAGGTCATACTGCTCTATAGTGGCAGAAGTTGGATGAAACCTCATGGTTATTGATAAAGTTGAAACTTTGTCAGTTTCATATAGGGAGTGAGACTTGAATATTATTAGTTTTGAGCCAATATACCCATTTTTGGATAAATTCCTTTTTTTAATGTTTTACTTATTTCCGAGAGACAGAGAGAGACAGTATGAGCAGGGGAGGGTCAGAAAGAGAAGGAGATACAGAATCTGAAGCAGGTTCCAGGCTCTGAGCTAACTGTCAGCACAGAGCCTGACACGGGGCTCAAACCCACGAGCCGTGAGATCATGACCTGAGCCGAAGTCGGACGCCCAACTAACTGTGCCACCCAGGTGCCCCAAATTCTTATTTTAAAAACAATTTCTTTCTTTCTTTTTTTAAGAAACAAACTTTATTCTTTCATTGAGAAAAGGTAATTATTTTTTACTAGATAAAAGTACAGTTTAAAAATGTTTAAAATGTTTCTGGTATATGTAGATAATGGAATATCATTCAGTGCTAAAAACAAAACAAAACAAAACAAAACATTGAGCTGTCAAGCCATGAGAAAACATGGAGGAAACTTAAATGAATATTACTAAGTGAAAGAAGCTGATCTGAAAGGCTGCATACTGTATGATTCCAATTGTCTGGAATTATTCTTAAAAAGGCAAAACTATGCAGACCATAAAAAAGATCTGTTTTTTTCCAGGGGTGAAGGGAGGGAGAGATGAACAGCAGAGAACAGGTGATTTGGAGGGCAGGCAACAGTTTGTATTATATTATAATGATGTATATATGTCATTACACTTTTTTCCAAACTCATAGAATTTACAACACAAAAAGTGAACCCTAAGGTAAACTGAATTTGGGGTAATTATGATGTGTCAATGTAGGCTCATCCTTGGTAAAAAAAATGTACCATTCTAGTGAGTGATGATGATAATAAGGAAGGATACGTATGTGAGGGAGGAAGAAGGGGTATATAAGAAGTCTCTGTATATCTTAGTTTTGTTGTAAACTTAAAACTGCTTCAAAAAAGATAGCTTTGAAAAATATATATAGCCCATTTCAGTGGATTCTGATTGCTATAATTACGCAACCAGGGAGTAACATGTTGGGAATGGAATATAAAATATGTGGCTTTTATTTTTTATTTTTAATTACTGATTTTATTTATTTCCATCATTCTTTTCCTTTTAATCATGGTTGGGCAGTGAAAGATATAGGGACAAGGGGTTGGGCATTTTGAATAAACACAATGTCTTCCAAATTATAAGAGAATATAATTGAAAGGACTCAGTAAGAAGCTATTCCATTCTTATCAGAGGGGCATATGGATATACAGAAAGTGATATGCTATCTCATAAAATCTCATAAAAATCAATCAATGGGAAACAGTGCAAGACCATTTCATACAGAAAGCAAACTAGCCACATTATTTAGATGAATAAAGTAAATATGATTTCCATAGAGGAGTAGAAGTCTTGACAGCTTCTTTGAACAGATGCCGCTCATGCAGCAGAGAAGCCTAATTGTTTATATGTGCCTTCAGCTTCTCTGTCAACAGGAGGAAGCCTGTGGAGTGAGGATGTCATTTCCTTGCAGAACCAGATGTGACAGAAGATATTATTCAGCCTTAGCTTATCAGGGCATTTTATAAGTTTAGCCTGATCTGAGAAAGTCCTTTGTGGGTAGAACCAGAGTTTTCCACACCCCAACTCATAAAATGGGTATTTATTAAAGCTGAATGGAGTCATCAGATCAAGTGAAGTCTAATAAACTGGAGTTGAGAACTTATAACATGCTTTCCTTTGCACATAAATCTACATGTGTCACCTTCCTGTCTGTAGAATCCATCCCTTTCAATGTGCTTATCTCTGTAGGACTCAGTAAAAACCTTTTAATAAAATATGAATTACATGGATGGATGTTCCTTTGGAACTAGATATTTCCAAGGGTGGAATTAGCTATTTGTTGTTGTTGTTTTTTTAATTTTTTTTAATGTTATATTTATTTCTAGGAGAGAGAGAGACAGCGTGAGCAGGGGAGGGTCAGAGAGAGGGAGTCACAGATTGAAACAGGCTCCAGGCTCTGAGCTGGCAGTCAGCACAGAGCCTGACGCGGGGCTCGAACCCACGAACCACGAGATCATGACCTAAGCGAAAGTCGGACGCTTAACCGACTAAGCCACCCAGGCGCCCCATGAATTAGCTATTTGAAGGAAGGCTAGCAGGGAGAGTGGAGTCACTGACCCCAAGTCACAGCACTCAGAACACCTTGTCCATTCTTAAGCCACTCCTGAGCATTTGTCTCCATGGACAACATTCAGCTGTCTTCTGTGATTTTGGGAGCCACTCTTCTCTACAACCAGAAGCTCAATAGTGTGAAACAGCTTACATCGTACATGGTTGTTTTCTATATCGTAGGACTGAATGAACAGTCCAAAGTGGGGTTCAAACTATGATTTACTATCAAGAACTAAACAACTAATCTATATCAAGTTTAAAACGACAACCATGGAGGGAGACAGGTAGAGGGTACCTGATTCTCTGCCTCACTCAGTTTCCTTCTAGCCTCAGGCAAAATTTCTAAACACAATTTCAGAAATGAAAATTTAAGAACATGCATTATTCCTTTGGAGTATCAGGGAATAATCTACCTGTCAAATCCACTGGGATGACAGTGATACACTACTGTCCTGGCTTTTCTTTTTAGCTCCTAAGTTAGAAGGTCTGTTTTAGATTCATGTATTCATATGTTGGGAGAGGAAGTAGGATGCATTTAATCATTTTGTTCTTAGCTGGAATAAATTTAACAGATAGAACTGACTGCCTCTTCCAGCCATTTATTGTGCCTCCAAAGACAATAATTAAGCCATTCATATCCTTGATGTCATCAGCCAGTGGCAATGGGATCAAAGACATGTAACCTGACTCTCTAGGAGCATCATCTGTTAAAGGGGATGGTGCTACCTGCTTCCAAGATATGAATGATTCCATAGGACAAAGGAACCAGGCTGGGAAATTTAGGCCCCTCCAACTCACTATTAGGTCAACTTGTTATCCTAGGCTTTCCTATTATACTTTCCAAGTATCCTTCAATGCCCTCTTCTACATTAACGACAAAATCCAAACTCCTCTGCATGGTGTGGGTGACCCCTTATAAACTGACCCCAGTCCACTTCTTTGGTTTCTCAGTCTCCCTCCACATTTAGCCAGACACAACCACTTGCAATCCCTCCAGAATCCTGGTGTGTTCTGTTGCACATGTGACCGCATCTTCTATAAACCCCCTTTCATTTTGGACTGTTGAAATTATGAGTCTCAATGCAAATTCAAATCAGCCTGACACTGTCTGCTCTGGGAAGACTCTCTTTCTGCTGACAGTCATTGCCTCATGGATACTATTCTATAAATCCATTACAAAACATATTGTCAATACTCTAGTTGTTTACAACTGGTTGTTGTTTACCCAGTTGTTTACTCTAGTTGTATTTCTCTGATTTCTTGAAATCAGAACCTATATTCTATCTAACTGATAGCCTCTGTGTGTCAGATCGTGTTGATGCCCTGCCTTCATTCATTCCCATGGCCTACCCTGGACATCACCTGTAGACAGTACCTAAACATATCAGAGTCTTCATGCATCTCTGCCTCTGGATGCATGTTTGGTCTGCTTGAAGAAGGCAAAAGTGCCAGGAATTTGATGCCTCAGGTGAAACCCTTAGCCAAGAAGGAACAGAAGCTGGTGGCTAAATTTCCCAGCTTTCTCAGTCTTTCATGAGACAACTCAGAGACATTGTCACTCACAGAAGGTCTAAAATGTTGCAATAATAGTCTGTATTTTGTTTCTGCCTCTCTGGATCAATTCCCAGGTTAGTTGTCTCCACACTGACTGAGCTTGGCCATGTGCACTTATTCTGGCCAATGGGACTTAGTAAATGTGACACAAGCAAAGATTTGTTCCCAAATTTATGTCTCAGTATTTGGCATCATACTTGCTTATTGAATGTACTAAGTACATGTTTGTTGAATGAACTGAATATTTTTCTGCTTCTATACTATCCCCTGATATGACTGTGGCTCCTGTTACTTTCTTTGTCCATTTGTTTCAAATTCCCACAATTTTCCCTTGGTCCTTTCCTCCTTTCTAGTTAATGGCCAGGAAGGTTTGTTTTGGCTTCAGCTGCTGGGTCTAAATTTAGGTTTATGCCAAGCCTCACTGAAGACACAACTCTCCAAATTTCTCTTTGGCACTAATTCTGCTCTCCCTCCCCCACAACGTGGTACCACTTCTGGACTTCAAGAGATCAATGATGGCTTGTTTCCTATCCTTCTTCCCATGTTTTAGGCTCTGCAAGGTCTCTCTTGGTCTCCCATTCTTGGCTGACAGTCCCTAGAAATACAATCAGCAGGAACTGACTAGAATTGGCTCTTGGGTACCAACTACCTTCTTGTATCTAAATTTCCATCACCTTTGAAGGGAACTGATAGCCTCCTCGTGAAACTTATTTTTTTCCTTTCACAGAAGTAGAGAGCAAGCTAAGGGCAAGGACGGATAGAATTTGTGAATTACCTTATTCTCTGTCATTGGTTTCTTTATATCTCATCAAGTCACAACATTTTAGTCCATTAATGGTAATTAATTAATTGAAGCCATTTAACACAGGCACAAATTAGGATATTCATGTAACTTTTCCTAGCATGCTTGGTCTTCCTGATTGCAGCATTATGTAACACATCAGTCTGTCATTTTGTGAGCATCTGATGATAATGTAAGCTTTTAGGCTTTTCCCTCATTTATTTTTATATTTATTGAGTGCTCACTAAACGTACAGTGCTGTTAATTACTAAGGGAGAAGTCAAAGAAACATAAATTCCTGTTCTGTATTTCACCTAGTGTAAATCCAATAGGTTGTGTTTGGTGCAGAATCCTTGAATCTACAAGCAGCTTTGTTTGGAAAACTGATATTCATACAACTTTTATAGGTAAAGTGTTGAAAAGCAGGCCGGGGGATCTGCAGTGAACTGGTGTGGTCAGACCCAGTTAGTGTATGTGGCTAATTACTCATAGGGATCTCATACAGTCAGGTTCTCTGTCTCATCCAGTGTGAAAGGCAGATACAATGGTTCTGGTCTTTGAATCTCAGCCAACAAATGACAGGATTCAAATGCTCATTGCCAGTAGTGAAGAACATAAACATGTTTAATCTCCTTTTCCTCATGTATAAAATGAGAGATTAAACTAATGTCTTTTTATGATTACTTCCTGTAATTCCATAATTGTAGATATTATTTGCAAAACTTTTTTTTTTTACAAATAGTTTGTTGTCAAGTTAGTTTCCATATAACACCCAGTGCTCATCCTCACAAGTGCTCTCCTTCATGCCCATCACCCTCCCCACTCCCCGACACCCATCAGTCCTCAGTTTGTTCTCAGTATTCAAGAGTCTCTCATGGTTTGCCTCCCTCCCTCTCCCCCACTATTTCCCCCTTCTTCTCCCCCACAGTCTTCCATTAAGTTCCTCCTAATCCTCGTATATGTGTAAACATATGATATTTGTCCTTCTCTGCCTGACTTATTTCGCTCAGCATAACACCCTCAAGGTCCATCCATGTTGCTACACAAGGCCAGATTTCATTCTTTCTCATTGCCATGTAGTATTCCATCGTATAGATAAACCACATCTTCTTGATCCATTTGTCCGTTGATGGACACTTAGGCTCTTTCCATATTTTGGCTATTGTTGAGAGCGCTGCTATCAACATTGGGGAACATGTGCTCCTATGCATCAGCACTTCTGTATCCCTTGGGTAAATTCCTAGCAGTGCTATTGCTGGGTCATAGGGGAGTTCTATTGTTAATTTTTTGAGGAACCTCCACACTGTTTTCCAGAGGGTCTGTACCAGTTTACATTCCCACCAACAGTGTAGGAGAGTGCCCGTTTCTCCACATCCTCGCCAGCATCTCAAGTTCTCTGATTTGCTCATTTTAGCCACTCTGACTGGTGTGAGGTGGTATCTCAGTGTCGACCCTGTAAAACTTTAAATGACTCTAGATAAACCACTTAGAGTAATTAAACTAACACATCACAATTTTTTTGGGGGGATAGCAATTTCCAAGTGGTCTGACGAGAGTTTAGAAACTGTAATTTAAACATCGTTAAAATGATGTATATTTAAATCACCTCAATACTTTTCCTCTTTTCCCTCCCTTACCCTTCTTGAAGAAATTGTCTTGATACCTCCGCTTCATCATATTTCATATTACTCTTCACAATTTGGCTTCCTTCCTATCATAGACATGATCAGTTTTCTGCTCAGACCTCTTTGGGCCTTAGCATTTAGTGCATGCCAGTTCTGCATCTTTTCATCTGAGTTTTCTCTAGTTGGCCAAATTCTGCTCTTCTGAACATATGCCAGGTCAAAACACTGGAGACTTAATGCCACTCAGGAGTAATTAGCAATCAAAAATCGATATAATTATTGCAAATACCCCAGCTCCCTCATACCTCAGGCAGGATAACTCTGGTGCATGTGTTTTACACCAGCTCTCTCGAGAGTTTCCTGGTGGGGGAAACTGAGCCTCCAGTTATTCACTTTCCCTTTCCTGTTTCAATTCCCCCACACCCCTACCAGTATTTTCTAGACCGATCCCTTAAATAAACAACTTTCATTTAAATTCTTATCCCAGGGACTACTCCTGGAAACCCAAACTAACATATATGTCCTCTTCCAATGTGCTAAGGTGGCTCCTCCAATTTTAACAAGGACTTCATCTCTAAAACCAGTGGCCTAGGTTCCTCCATTCTTTCTTTCTTAACCCTCATCTCCTTTCCTTTCACAGCCCTCAAGTCTCCTTCCCTATCTCTAACAATCCAAGCTCTGTCTCCTTGCCTGGCTCCTCTTTTCCCCTTCATGTCCAAAGTTCTCCAAGATTTTGTCCTAGGACCTCTTCTCCCCTTTTTCTCTCAACACTCTTCCTTGGCAATGCTATCTACTGCTGTGGTATGACTGAGGTGGATGTGGATGGATGCTTGTACATTTGACTTTCAATCCTTGACCAGCTTTACCTCTTTTTGACTTTGATAACGAACTTTCTTGGGCATCATCATTATCTGGATGTGCTCTGGACTCAGAGCCTTGAGAGTTAACACCCCAGTGACTAACCATCATTGCTTTCTCTCAGTTCTCTCACTATTAATCCCAGTTTACCTTCTATTCTAGTTTACTGGTATTCTCTAGTTGTTAAAAACTTCATTTTCCCCTCTTTTGACTTCTATTACCCCCAGGTAAGTGCTATTTAAGAAAATGATGCAGTTGATATACTATAAATCCGTTCTCTCCCTCTTGGCCCCTCAGTACTTCCTAGAAGTCATTGTCTGTCCTTTGTCAGCATTTCTTCACTTGCCACTAACAGTGTGCAAAACGTTATCTCCCTTGAAGCCCCCATCCCATCACCTCTTCCCTCACTGGAAGTGTTGACTTTGCCTCCTTCACCTTTGAAGTAGTTGTGACTCCTCAGTGGGTATTCTCCCCATATCCTCTTCTGTGACCTACACACTGAACTTCATCTGCTCATCCTACTCTTTTAGCTCAGATAGAAGAGAGTTCCTTTTACCTGCTCAGGCTCCATTCATTTTTCAGTAAAACCCAGATAACCAGGAGACAAATGAAGATGAAGAATTTGGGATTGAAGAACCAATTGGTTAATTCAATTGGGAATGAAGAAACAGTTGTGATGAAATCACAAACAATTTTAATGTAGAACAAATATAAGCAATATTTTTTATATTTATATATTTATACTGTTATATCTATATATTTATATATAAATCACAGTTGTATGCAGAAAGTTAACATTTATATGTAGCCTAGTGCAAAATAATGGCACACCTAAGGTGAATAAGGGAGGCAAGAGGAAGTATTAGGAGGCTAATGTCCCCACTTTTCTAAGCATGGACTCCACAATTCACTAAAATTGAAATATATATTGAATTAATTAAACATATCATTAAATATATATTATCTAACTATCTACCATTTACATGTAAAATAGTCACAAACTCCTCAGTACCATCACAATATTTTTTTTTAATTTTAGGGAGACCATTTGCAAAATGATATCTCTTTATGACTAATTTATCTGAAGTTTAATAATATCATCAATTTTTTTTTTCAGTTTTCTTTCTTTTTGTTAAATTCCATAATAATCAAATGAATAATTTAAAACTTAAAGTAGTATGTACAGGGGCACCGAGGTGGCTCAGTCAGTTAAGGTGCCAAGTCTTGATTTCCACTCAGGTCATGACCTCCCAGGTGGTAAGACTGAGCCCCATGTCAAGCTGCTTGAGATTCCCTCTCTCTCTCTGCCCCTCCTCTACTCATGTGTGTGTTCTCTCTCTCTGTCTCTCAAAAATAAACATTTTTTAAAAAGTAGTGTATACAGTATAATCCCAGTTCTGTAAAACTATTTATCTAACTACCTTTCTATATATATTCTTACAGAAATATGTGCAATAAAATTTACCTAATGTTATTAATGGTTATTTCTGAATAATGGGATCTGGGCTAATAAAAAAACCCCACCTTTCTTTCAGTGCTTTTTTGGTACTACTTTATATTTAAAAATACTAATGAGAATGTGTAATTTGACAAAAATAATGAAGTTATTGTAGTTTTTACATTATCAGGGAGTCTTAATTTATGTCAAGTTAGTAACTTGGTTATTCATATTCATTGCATTCATGAGGCCTGCAACAAGTAAGAAAACTGTGTTTACACTGAGAGATTCACCATCTCCCCCTCCCGCCCCTGTAGAAGAATTCACATGTTTTGTTTGCTTGTTTGTTTAAATCTCAAGGGGAAAGATGTTTAGTTATCTAAGAAATCTGATACCAATGTAAATTAAATCATCCATTCAACAACTACTCACTGTAGGTTTAGTTTTATCAGGCATTGTGTTTATACAGAAAGCAAGACTGATGATGTCATTACTCTCAGCTTATATTAAAACACTGGAACAGTGAAAGCCAAGTATCCCAGGTCAAAGCAATTTTTTTCTAATGCAGTTACTGTGACACATGTTTTAAACCTAAGTTATCATCTTCATGTTCTTGATATCTCAGAATAAATCATTCTACATGTCTCTTATCTTCCTTTGAACTCTTTCTACCTTGACACAAAGTAAGCATTAAGTGAATCTATTTAGGAAAACTTAGAAGAAGAATTGGATGCTCATGAGAGTTGATGTGAAGCAAAAATGAACTATTGGGACCTCATCAAGATAAAAATCTTTTCTACAGCAAAGGAAACAATCAGCAAAACTGAAAGGCAACCAATGGAATGTGAGAAGATGTTTGCAAATGACATATCAGATAAAAGGTTGGTATCCAAAATCTATAAAGAACGTATCAAACTTGTCACCCAAAAAACAATTAATCCAGTGAAGAAATGGGCAGAAGACACATATAGACACTTTTCCAAAGAGAGCATCCAGATGGTTAACAGACACATGAAAAGATGCTCAACATCACTCATTATTAGGGAAATACAAATCAAAACCACAGCGAGATGCCACCTCACACCTGTCAGAATGGTTAAAATTAACAGCTCAGGAAACAACAGTTGTTGGCAAGGATATGGAGAAAGGGGCACCCTTTGGCACTATTGGTGGGAATGTAAACTGGTACAGCCACTCCGGAAAACAGTATGGAGACTCCTCAAAAAATTAAAAATAGAGCTATCCTACAACCCAACAATTGTTCTACTCAGAATTTATCCAAAGGATACAAAAATGCCGATTCAAAGGGTTAGATGCACCCCAATGTTTATAGCAGCACTATGGACAATAGCCAAATAATGGAAAGAGCCAAAATATCATCAGCTGATGAATGGATAAAGATGTGATATATATACACATATATTGTATGTATATATATACATATGTATATATATATATACATATACTGAATATTACTGGGCAGTCAAAAAGAATGAAATCTTGCCATTTGCAACATGAATGGAACTAGACTGTATTATGCTAAGCGAAATTAGTCAGTCAGAGAAAGACAAATATCATATGATTTCACTCATGTGTAGAATTTAAGAAACAATAGGAAAAGAAGGAAAAATAAGATAAAAACAGAGAGGGAGGTAAACCATAAGAGACTCTTAAATACAGAGGACAAATTGAGGGTTGCTGGAGGGGTGTTGAGTGGGGAATGGGCTAAATGAATAATGGGCATTTAAGGGGGGCAGTTGTTGGAATGAGCACTGGGTGTTATATGTAAGTGATGAATCACTAAAATCTAATCCTGAGGTCATTAGTACAATATGTATTAACTAACTTGGATTTAAATAAAAATTTTAAAATGTGTATATTAATTAATTTGATACAGAATTAAAATAAGAATTATAAAAATTAATAAAGTTATAAATAAAGAACAACCCTAGGATCCTATAATTTTCATGTTCTTGTCATCTTCATAATGGAAAAACTATCAATATCCTGTGATATTCTTGTCTATCTATTTCATTTCTATCAGAAAATTAAGGATTTGTGTCCATGTTTCACTTTCAACCTAGGAGTTTATTACATTCAATTATTCTCATCAGAGGAGCTCAGCACATCACATCCTTCTCCAGAAAGTCATGGTCAAATTGCTTTAGGGACAAAAATGATTTGTTAAGAGAATTTATTGCTTTGTATATATACCTAATGTTGAAGCCATTCATTACTATGGAACCATTACATTTAGGGTAGAACTGTTAATTCAAATGTAATTTCTTGATTCCCTAACCATTAGTGGAATTTAGTTACTTAATGGACTTCAGTTATTTTATATATATACTTCTAAAGAAGTATACACACACACATAAATATATGTATATATATACTTCTTTAGAAGTATATTAGTATATCAGTAAAGAAGGTGAAACTAAAACTCTTGCTTTCAAACTGTCCTGTGATTATTTGATTCTCAAATAATAATCCACGAATTCAATTCAGGGCTTCTTTTTGAAATGATGAATCTGAGCTCAAATGTAAAGTGAAGCCATGGCTCTAGTGGGTGGAAAAAGTATGAACTTGAGGTTTCATGTTTTATTTTTAAAGCCTGACTTCTTTGAGCAGTTACAGCCAAGTATATAATTCCTGCAAGCTTAACTATAGCATCACTCCCTGATGTGCTATAACATTATGATCTACAGCTAATAAGACCTTTTGAAAGAGACATTGAATTTTAGATATTCATTTGTTTGAGAAAAAGAGGAGTACTTTTCTTCTTCTTTTGTATTTTGATCAAGTTTTAACTGCAGGCTTTATTTTTTTCTGCTCAAAGAGCTAACCTATTCTATTACTGATAATTTATAAGTTGGAGATTTTAGGGAAACACAAGAGTCTGCCAGTCATTGACTTGCTGCCTGTTACCTACTTCTATTTCCTAGTTAAATTGCTGCCTATAAGTGGATGCCACCGGGGTAGTTTTTTGAAAACTAGTTCTTCAAGTGCCTTTTCTCTGAGTTAATGGCCGAATAGTCACCTTGTGATCCAAGTTTATTTATCAGTCAAGAAGCACATAATAAGTATCTATTATGAGTAAAGCGTATTGGTTGCCAGTGGGATAAGAGTATTTAATGGATTTTGTATTCTTCCTGGAGAAAAAAATCGCAAAGACCTATAATTGGTTGACATTATGAGGTGAAGATATAGGAGCTTTCATAGATTTTTTAAAAATTATCGTTCTTTGGGCACCTGGGTGGCTTAGTCGGTTAAGCGTCGGACTTTCGCTTAGGTCATGATCTCGCGGTTTGTGGGTTCGAGCCCCGCGTCGGGCTCTGCGCTGACTGCCAGCTCAGAGCCTGGAGCCTGTTTCACAGTCTGTGTCTCCCTGTCTCTCTGACCCTCCCCTGTTCACGCTGTCTCTCTCTCTCTCCTAGAAATAAATAAAAATATTTAAGAAAAAATTATCGTTCTTATAATCTGGTTTGGTTTGGTTGTAAGGTTCAGAGAGTACTCTAGCAACTTAAGAAAAAGGATATTTATTGGTAGTCCATTGGTGGGTAATGTTGGTTGTTCCAAAGATAAACTCTCAAATCCCGGTGTTTAATGTAATAGCAATTTAATTTCTCACCCATAAAGTTCTTCTAAGTCAAGAATCAGGGACCTGGGGTCCTTTGGTCTTGTGATTCTGCCATCTTTCGCATTTGGCTTCCAAAGTTACTGTTCTTAATCACATTAAACCTCAGAAGAGAAAGGTGGAGAATCAACCTATGGTGAGTTGTTATGCATCAAGCAAGGAAAAAGTGCACATCACTTCTGCTTACATTATATTGGCTAGGATTCTAATATGGTAGTACCTATCTTCAAGGCAGGCTGGGAAATGTGGTATTGCTGTGGCCCATGGAGAAGATGAAATTAGTCTGGTAAATAGTTTTTGCTTTCTGTCACAAATATCTTTTGTTGGGAAATGGAGCTGGAAAGTTATAGGAACTCAGATGAAATGTCTACATCTCTGATGGCCTGGATGGGCTCTTTCATGGCAACTAGATCCCATTCTCCTTTCTATAGCAACCAGTGAATCAAATTTCCTAAGTCAGCATGATTGGTTAAGATAATTACCATAGTCTATAGTGAATTAAATTCATTGGATTATTTGAGCCAGGCCCTCTCAAGGATCATGGCCAACTCCTGGATGGGTTCCCATTGGGCTGAGTGTTTACTACTCACTCAATCAGTTGTCATTCCTGGTAAAGTACAACTTACAATTGTCTTCTTGAGCAAAAAAAAAAAAAAAAAAAAAGTAGCCAGGCCATCATCTTATTATTATTACTACTACCAACATAGGTTAAAAAAATTTTTTTAAGCTTCATTTATTTTTGAAGGAGAAAGACAGACAGAGAGTGAGCAGGAGGAACAGAGAGAAAGGAAGACACAGAATCCAAAGTAAGCTCCAGGTCTGAACTGTTAGCACAGAGCCTGATGCAGCGCTCGAACTCACAAACTGTGAGGTCATTACTTGAGCCGAAGTCAGATGATTAACTGATTGAGCCACCCAGGCGCTATAATAGGCTTTTTATTTATGCATTTGCCACTATGTTCAGAACCTACACACGCTATATAATTTATTTTTCACAACCACCATATTTTATTAGCCATTTCAAATAAACATGAGCCTCTTAGAGACTTCATAATCTAGACAAGTTTCCAGTACTTAAAAATTCTAAATTCCATCATCTATATCTTTGAACATTGCTGTTCCTGGCATTCTTCAGTCACAAGACAGGTATTGGATATAGCGAGTGTTGTAACAAATGTTACTGGTGCCAAGAAAAAGGAACAGATTAAATGCAGTGGAAGTCCCAAAGAAATAGAGAATGTTTTGGTCTATGTCAATCAGATAAGGCCTTAAGGGATAAGCTTGGACTTGACCTACAGCATACTGTATTAAGTTAGAGTCCAAAAGGAATTAATGGCTTTCATGTTGGGGAAGTTGAGTCCTGGGCTATTTACCTTTGGCTACCATGGTAGTAGATCTTGTAGTTTCAGAAAAATTGTTCCTTAAGAGTTTATTAGATATGAATCCTTTTGGAAATACTTAAGATCAAATCTATATGCTGTTTTGTTTCCCTCCTCTGAACCATGTTAATCTTGATCTAGAGAAGTATGGGGCAGAGGGTGGAAGACTACTTCTTCTGACTCACAATTGATCCATGATGAAATGAAAGTGAAATTATAGAATCTGGTTTCAATATTGTTAACATCATTAAAAGGGTGAAAATAATATCCTCTCCTAATATTATCCTATCCATAATAGCTAAATAGCAAAAAGAAAAAGAAAGAAAAGAAAAGAAAGAAGGGAAGAAAGGAAAGAAGGAAGGAAAGAAAGAAAACTGACAAAAACCCCAAAACTTTTCAGGGGAAAAGACTTGACAAATGATGTATAAAAAAGGATTTCCAAATCACCAATAAGCACATGAAGAGGCATTCCACTTCAGCTGATCATCAAGGAAATGCAAATTAAAATCACAATGAAATACCATTATGTACCCACCAAAATAACTAAAAGCAAAAGGTATTAAAAAGTCAAATGTTGGTGAGAATGTGGAGCAATCAGATACCACACACATTGCTGGTGGTCAGTTTGTCTGTGGCAGGCAGAATTCTGAGATGACCCCTAAGATTTTCTCTCCCTGGTATACATGCCCTGTATAATCCCCTCCCCATGAGTGTGGGGACAGGATTGTGAAGATGATGGATTTCATTATGTGATTAGATTACATTTTGTGGCAGAGGTAAAGAATTTTATCAAATATAGTTAAGGTCCCAAATCAGTTTAACTGAATTAAGCGAAATCAGGCTCACCTAAGCAGGAACTGAGCCTTTCCTGAAAGAAGGGTGAAAGTGTGAGAAGGTTTATGAAAAGGGTCATGCAGCAAGGTCATGAGAATAGCCTCCAGAAGCTGAGTGGAACTTGCAAAAATTGATGACTCCAGCTCTATAACTACAAGGAGCTGAATTCTAAACACCTGAATATGCTTGGAAGTGGATTTCCTCTTAGTTGTGCCTGTAGATGAGGACATAGCTGGCCAGTGTCTTGATTTCTACCTGTAAGCCCTTTAGTAGAAGATCCAGCTTAAATGTGCCAGACTCCTTATCTATGAAAACTATGAAATATCAAATTTATGTGGCCACAAATTCTGTAGTATTTGTTACACAGCTTTAGAAAACTGATACAGTCTCCTAAAATTGAATTCTACTGAACAATTCTACTCCTAGGGATATTCCCAACAGAAAGGCATATATGTTGGGAATGCATACACTATGAAATATATACACTACAACATCCACAGAAGCAATAATCATAATAACTTAAAACTAAAAACTACCCAATGAGCAAGAGGGGGAACTTATGGGGTATGGTTAATATTTTATTTCTTGATTTAGATGCTCATTACATATATGTGCCCAGTTTGTGAAAGTTTACAAAGTTGTGTTCTTTCTTAAATTATATTTCAATAAAGTTTAAAAAATTAATTTTAACATTAGATTCAATTAAAAATTAAATTAAATTAAAAAGTCAATTAAAATGGAAAGAAGTCTATTCTTTTATTGTATACCAGCAAAATTATTACTAGGCTTTTTAAAATGCTGAGGCGCCTGGGTGGCTTAGTCGGTTAAGCGTCCGACTTTCGCTTAGGTCATGATCTCGCAGTTCATGGGTTCGAGCCCCGCGTCGGGCTCTGTGCTGACAGCCAGCTCGGAGCCTGGAGCCTGTTTCAGAGTCTGTGACTCCCTCTCTCTCTGACCCTCCCCTGCTCACGCTGTCTCTCTCTCTCTCTCTCCTAGAAATAAATAAAACATAAAAAAATAATTTAAAAAATGCAAAGATCACCCATATAAAAGTGGTCACATGATTTTACTTGTGTAATTATCCTAGTCTCAGTCCTAGCTGGACAAAAACCAAAACCTACTGTAGCAAAACAAAAACACTTAATTGTCATTTCTTTGGATTTTCACCTTAATTCTTACTTGATTTTTGGGTAACCTTCAACATATTGCTTTAATAAATATTTTTTGTTCTTCTTCCAAGACGTTTAGAATTACTATTGTATTAAGACTTTTAAGTCATTCTTTAGAAAAACACCTCTGATGTTATTTTCAACTCACACACTCTTTTAGACATATGCATATGTCTATACATCTTTTTTGATGAACAGATATCTTTGAACCAGGTCACAATAAAATAGAAAACTTTAGTCTCAATACACCTTTCTGACAGGAAAGTTATGGGTATTTTTATTCCATTTAAGGAGGAAATATATTTGTTTGGTCATGGCCTTGCAAGAGTTTGGCAAAATAATCAATAGATATTCATTTAATATCTCATTAATAGACCACTGTGCTAAATATAGGACTATAAGAAGACATACTATATTGTTTCTCCTCTTGGAAGATTTATGATCTACATATATACTCATATACATCTGTTAATGACATAGGTTTATATGTTAATACCAAATAGGTGCTGGATATAGCAAAAATTAAAAAGAAAGGAAAGGGAAAACATCAGAACTCTAAAATGGTGCTCCGAGAGTAGAGTTCTTGGCTGTCCATGAAAGTTTCCTGGAGGCAGTTTGGTAGAAAAACAAAGTTATTTTCCACAAAGCAAATTTGGTTTTAAATCTGAGATTTTTCACTTTCCAGATATAAGCTTAACTGCTTGGAGCTTTAAGTTTTTCATCTGAAAATTAGGTCTGATGGCAGCAATTTTTACCTCACAGGTTTGTGAGGTTAGATGGGATAACGTAATAAAATGGCAGGTTCCCCTAGTCTGCATAGCTGACCCTTCTTTTGGATGAATAAATAATCACCAAGGATCCTTGGTATCTGACCCTAAGCATTGGAGAAGATGTGGCAATAGGGAGCTGGAAGATACGCTAAGTGTTAGAGAGAGGAAGAGAAGAATGTATTGTGGGTTTAAAATGAAAAAAAAAAAAGTAACAAAAGTGCAGTACAGCATGATGAAAACAAGACAGGACAGTGTGTGAGAAACCTGGAGGAACAGAAACTAAGGAAGTTTCCTTACAGGCTGGCAAACCCAGTAATAGGCTGGCTATGGTGAGGAAACTAGAAATATAAAGGCTATGATCCTTGAATATTTACCTTGTGAGTGGAAAGATAATACTTACATCCACATTTACTTACATATATAAAATGACTGAAGGAAGAGTGATGGGATGTACTAGCTTATGTCATATAGGCTTTACTTTTTCATCCCATGGAAATTTGAAGATGAGAGAGCACATTGTGGTTCATAGCATCAGGGAAGGTTTGGAGCTCAGTCTTGAAGGATGGGTGGGACACAAATCCAAGGAAGGAAAAGAGGGCTCCTTCCACACAGGTGTGGCATCATGCAAAGATTTGTCAGGCAGAAGCATTGTCACATAGATAGGTTTTTTAACTTAACTATGTATCAGAACAAAAATCATTTGGATAAGAGATACTATTTTTGAGAGGTTATAGAGAGGTGAGGAGAGGTGGCGAGGTAAAAGCTCATTTTTCCCAGATAGAAATTGCATGTTTGAGGCTGATTCAAAACCAGTGGTCTCCTCTCAAATAAAGAGTAGAGATGAAAGAGATTTAGGTATCTGATTATACCCCAAAGTATGCATTCCCTGAGATTTCACAGTAAGTGTATCAAGATTATCCAGATATATTTATGATGAGATTGTCCCTATCCTTCCTTTCTCAAACTCCACCATCAAAACTATAAATCCCTCATTACGCTCTTTACCTCTATACTCAAAAAAAAAAAAAAAAAAAAAGACCTGTTGGAGAATTAATAAGTCAAGCCATTATCTGTCTTAGCTACACTTGGATTTGCTAAAGTTGCTAAGATCCTAAAGGACATTATTGTCCAAAAAGGAAGTAAAGAGAAGGTAGCAATAGTCTGCCTTCACTATGAAAAGATGCATGGTATGGGGAGAGAGTAGCAGGTATTCCTGCATCAGCTGCAGCCCCTTTAGAGTCAAAAACTAAAAAGCTTGATGCCATATCCCTTTTCAGCACACGTCAAAGCTCAACGCATTTTGCAGAACACTTAGCCTGTTTGATATGTACTAAAAGGTAAAGAGCATGAGTTTCTTTCTGAAAGATCTGGGTTTAAATCCAGATCTGGTTGTTTTTACCTTGGGCCATGATCTGAACCAATGTCCTTATCAGTACCATGAACTTAATAATAGTAGCTTCCTCAGAGTGGTTGAGCATATTAAATAAGAAGATGTGTAAGGACTCCAGCACACAAGGGTGCCCCATTGTTGTAAGGTAATAATAATCACGGTTACAATCACTGTTATATTTATGGCTCCTGGGTCCTGAATCTTGCCTCCTAACAAGTTAGGGGCATGGGGTGGGAAGGAAGAAAGGTTTGTTTGTTTGTTTGTTTATTGTGTTGAAATAGACACAAACTCTTGACACAGCCCCAGACCCTGGGCCAGAACCACAGCCGGCTACTCCCTCAGCTCGCATCTTCTCTCCCCTGCTCCACCCACGCTTCCCGGAAGCAACAAGTCCCGCCCGCGCGCCACTCGTAGACCCGGCGGGCTTCTCCTCCCAGACCAGTCTTACTTGCGGCGAAACCCACCAGGAGTCGAAATCGCTTCTGCCAACGCCCTACCGGGGAGGGAGAGCCAGCTGCTCGTGAGGGAGCCGCGGCTGGGAGGGAGACGGGAGGCATGGCAAGTCCGGACAGAGGGACTGATAGGAGACCTAGATCGCGCTGCCCTTGAGAGGCAAAAACAACACAAGACAGCACCCACCGCTCGTCTCCAGCCCCTCTGCCGGAATCAGGAGGGAGAAGACAGGGCCCCGAATCCCACAGACCTCCACCCGGCCCTCTGGTTGCCGAATCGCATCCCTACGTCTTCCACGCTCCCCTTGTCCGGTTTCTCCGTGCACCCTCACTCCACCCCACCTCTCGCCAGGTCTCCTAAGGACATTTGCGATTTCGGACAAGATATTTCGTAAGAAGGACAAGTAGGTAAGCCACGGCCCCCCACCCAGCACTCTGCTCTCCGCTGCCTCCCAGAATGGATACCCTGGAGTCACAAAAGGAGTCCCAAGACGTCTTAGGTTGGGAGCCTTATCCAGCTGCCCGAACAGTTGAACTCTGACAACTTCTTGGAATGAGGATCCCCGCGCACTCGTGGGAAAGCCATGCTGGCCGCCCACACACCAGGAGAGACACCCCAACTTCTCCATGGGAATTCCTCTAAAAATCTACCTTTCAGCTTCTAAAGCTGTGAGTTGAGAATCAGAGAGCTAACTAGGAATACGCTTCGGGACCGGGCGCTCGTGGGCAGGGGCAAGGGCGAGAAGTTCCACCCCGATTTTGGAAAGAAAACCCAGTTCAGGTCTCCAAGTCTCCTGGAGCCAGAGAGCTGTTCAGGAACAAGGGCCGAAGTCACCGGGAGGGAAGTCCTCCTAGCGCGGAGTCTGAAAAGCTCGGAGGTGAATTGCAATGTCCAAGCTTTTAGCCTTGTCCCTTGGAAACTACTCTTTCTCCAGGGGATGGGGGCGGGGGATACATCCCTGGCAAAGACTGCTAACGTCAAGCCCAGATGTTCAGCACTTCACTCCCCCATCCCCACGCAGCCTTGAGAACTTGGTACCTCGGACAGCAGCCCGGGCGCAAGGCATTGTTAGAAAGGTGTTATCTTGTTTTCGCCACCAAGTCAAAGAGCAATAAATTATTTTTATGACCTTACTAGTACAATTTGAAGGACATTTTAATTACATAACCCGTGAAAGATCACCGGAGGCAATGTCGTGTTAAAGAGCCCATGGCAGAATATCTGCATCGCATGAGAAAGAAAACTTGCAAATCTGCAATGAGATTGCGCAGGGCTGCCCCCGTTTTGAAACAACATGCGAAATGCAAGGGAGATCTTACCTTTCGGACTCCAAAGCCGTGTTCTGCAGCAACTTGACGAGCTTCTTCCTCTCCTCCTTTATGCAACTCCACAAGAAAATGATTCGTGAAGACCGGTCTCTCAGCAGATGCAAAAACCATGACACAGAAGAGGAGCCCGGCGGCCGCCTTCCACTGGGAGACACAGCCACCTTTCATCTTTCTTAGGAGTGAAAAGTGGTGCTAGGAGGCGCGCAGGCAGGTGGAGCGGGGGACTCGGAGCAAAGGTGCAAATAAATATATATATATATATAGTTTTTTTTGGTTTGTTTTTTAAAAAATCTTTGTGTAGAGAAAGAGACTGATTAGGGGGCTCGGAAAGCAGCAAATTAATGTGTGTTCTCCTCCAGCATCTGGCTGGCGGGGAAGCCGTGAAGTCAGTCTCGCTGGCAGAGGTGCAAATGTGGGGAGCTGTGTGTATCTGAGAGAAAGAGGAGTGTATGTCTGTGCTTGAGGCTAAATCTGCATTTTCAGCTCCTCCTCGGCTCCAATTCCACTGGGGACCGAAGAGAGCACCAGCCTGGCTGACGTGCTCCCGCCAGCAGCCAATGAGAGCCGGAGATGCGACGGGCCCCGCCCTGGACCGCCCCAGGCCCACCCCTGCCCGCCCCCAGACCGGCGGGTCCGCCTCCGCCGGCGGGGGGCGCTGAGCTGCGAGCCCGCGCCCCCGCCCCTTTCAGAACCCTGGAGAGCTCCTCCATCTCTCCACCCAGGCCCGCCTAGCTCTCCGGAAAATCCCCCTAGCTGTAATCTGGTCGGCAGTGCCGGAGTGATGTCATTGTTTGTGGAAATCTGTAAGGCTCTGGAAGGGAACTACGGCGTGTGCCGCCCCTGAGGCCCCGAGGGGAGCTGGGGCACCGGCCTCTCCCTATTCCTCTCCCCTGCTAGTATTCGGCTGCAAAACAACTCTCTTCCTCTCTCTCTCAAGGCATACTTGCTTCTCTCGCTCAATAACAAAGCAAATGTTAACCCTCCCCTCACCACTTTGGGCAAATCCCGGGGAGGATTACTCCCCTTCCTTGCACGGGGAAGGTTGGGGAAAGCAGGCTTCTTGAGGTGACTCATGGGTACTAGTATGTATGTATGTATTTATTTATATTTTTGTATGCTACGGGCTTGTCTGGAACTAAGCAGCTGGGAAGCCTAGTAGGAGATCAAACTCACTCCCGTCGGCAACTGTGATTTGATGAGATTCCTCCGGAGAGTCTGGGTTGCTCTGCAGAGACCGCCTTCTAGAGAGGCGCGGCCGGGATTGACATACCTGGAGGTATGTTCTCAGACTTGGGAACATTCAGTTTTGCACAAGGATGGCGAGCGTGTGCATCTGGGAAAGTATAGCCACCAATCCTAGGCACTGGGCCAAGACTCCAGTTGGGCATTCTCAACTGGGGCGAATTCAGGCCAAGTGACAGCGGGTCAACGAAATTATCCAGTTAAGAAAAGTACACTCCCAGACTACTAATGACTTACACTGACTTCTTCTTGTCCCAGTGAGAGGAAGCAGGGGTGAGATGTCTGCCCCGAAATCAGGGCAATTGTTTAAAGGCACCTCAAATATTGTTGAGTTATAGAGGACATACACTGATCCCCACTATCATTTTGCTCCAAAGTTCAAAATTCTGCTTCACCTGGATAGGAGGGTGAGACTTTTTTCCTAGAGGCTTAATTACATGTGTGCAAGAGACAAGGAGAGAATAATGTTGACACATTTTACACACACACACACACACACACACATTTTATTTTTAACAGACTTCCCCCTTTTCAACTTAGCTTGAACCCAAGAAAAACACTATTGATAGAAATGAATATGCACAATGCCATAGGATACACTGTCTTCAGAGCAGATCCTTTATCCTGACATAGTGGGCTCCCCCAGAGCCCTTTCAAACATTGCCAAATAAAAATACAGACGTTATTGAAAATTTTGAAATCTGTATGTGATTAGTATTAGCACTAGCAGTTGTAGTACTTGAACTCCTTTAAGAAACGCTAAGTGAGGTGCTGAGAAGGTGCTAGCACACAGACTGAAGATGAAAGGGGCCAAAGTGGAGACAAGGTTTCCGAGAAAGTATTAATAAAAGGGAACAGAGCTGCTCTGGCTTCCTCAGTTCTTTACTGCTCAGAGGCTCATTTCTGCTGTGATTTTTTTTTTTTATCCCCCTATCCTACTCCACAGCTTACCTCTCACAGTCCATCTGTTTGATTTTAACACAAGATTTTCTTACTAAGAGATCTTCAACTCTTTCTCTGTTTTCCTTATATTTCACCCATATTTTGAATCAAACTACTAGACTGGTATGAAGAAATGCCAAATGATTCTTCCTGCCCTGTATTGTCATTTGGGAAAAAATGACACCAAATGTGAAAATTACATTAGATAGATTCACAATCATAGAGAGCATTTCAAAAGCAGCAACAGTGATAAAAATCTAAGTCTTAAGAAAAATAGATCTGAAGAGCATCAAATAAGTCAATTTAGAAGATTATGGGTGTTGGGAAATAGCACTGCTAATGTAGCTAAATCTCTCTGAAATGAACATGAAATTACCATCTATTCAGATTTATTTATTAATTTTTTCTGAAACCACAAAGCAATACTTCATTTCCTAAATAAATTCCAAAGAAGAAATGCTAGTAAATGTTGAATCTTATGTATTTGAATTTTCAATAATTAAAATCATGTAAAATTGGGTACAGGCTAAATAAAACCCGGATGGCTGATTAAAATAAAACATTTTTAGTGTTTTACATAGAATACAGTTCATCATAATATTGTCAGAACAGCATAGCAATTGATAATGGAAATCTTTTCGTGATGTAAATGCTCAATTTTAAATGCATAATAATGTATGCAAGTGGAGGAAATATATTGATATATTGAATTGTTATTTGAAATACAAAAACACATCCATGTGCATACACACCTAGCTTTTTTAAGGTAATTATTTCTAGGCTCCTTTTTAAAATTCTGTTTTGTTTTGTTTTGTTTGTTTGTTTGTTTGAATACCAACAGTAACTTTGGAGCAAAAAGGTGAACAGAAGAGAGAAATGGTAGCAGAATGTTTCAACGACTAAAATAGAGCCCAGTTGGCAGGAACTCTCTTGCAGTCTCTGCAGTTACTGACAATGCCACTTGGGCTAAACCACTGTACCCTGCAAAGCCTTTATCTCCTTATCTGTAAAAGCACACGGTTGGATTAGAGACCCTCCAGGACCAAAAGACAAATTGTAATTTCAAAGAGTTGCCAAAGTAGACTATGATATAGAAAGAATCATCAATAGCTTGAGAGATGTTAAGGACAGTGATACTTTTTTATTACATTGTGGTGGCCAGTGGGCTTATTTATTTTTATACCCTCCCACACACACCAAGAGTCTCTTATTTGCTAATTTTATGGATTTGAGGAAAGAATAACTAACACAAACTGGCTGACACTCCGTACCAGACATGAAAACCATCAGTATGTTGAGGTTCTTACCATTTAAGATACTACTGCATCTACAGAAAAAAAAAAGTTTGATTCCAGTTCAAATATGCAACATATCCCATAGAGTCTCTTTGAAGACATTGCCCTACAAACACTAGAATATGCCCATTATATGGGTTCATAACTATAAATCAACGGACCTATATATGATTAAAAGAACCCAAATCACCTAAGGTATGACTAGGACCCTTCTATTCAGATATATTTCAAGGAGAACTTTGGGCCTGGGGAGTTTCAGGTCAAAGAAAACCCATCACTGAAGAGGAAAGGAAAAATCAGAAGCAGTACTAGGAGAGGCTGCTGGATCTTTGAATATTCTTTTTTTTTTTTAATGTTTTATTTATTTCTAGGAGAGAGAGAGACAGCATGAGCAGGGGAGGGTCAGAAAGAGAGGGAGTCACAGACTGAAACAGACTCCAGGCTCTGAGCTGGCAGTCAGCACAGAGCCCGACACAGGGCTCGAACCCACGAACCTCTGGATCATGACCTAAGCGAAAGTCGGACGCTTTACCGACTAAGCCACCCAGGCGCCCCTGAATATTCTTTAGTCCATTAGGGAAAAGATCTTAAGTTTCTGTTGATTTCAGTTTGGTGGGGTATAATCTGAAAGGAAATAGACATGTACAACAGAAGGTGCAATTTAAAATTCAGCCATATTAAATATCAGTTGAGTTTTGTCATTACTGTTATACTCATCCTGAGTATTTTAAGTGCAGTAAAATTAATTTCACTGGGTGCCACAATTCTTTACTATCATACTGTATTACCAATCCCTTCAAGTAGATTTCTCCTAAAGACCCTACCCTCCCAGTTCCTTCTACCCCAGCTGATATTCAGGATTTCTGAAGTATTGTTACCACTGTAAAGGTTTCTACCAAATTTTGGGTTCAACGTTGATCAAGCTTTTAAAAAATTTTCTCCAGAGGATTTTTATTTGCCAAGGTCTCACCTCATTTCCTAGTGGTATTTATCTACACTCTCATATTTGCAATAACTCAAGATTCAGGTATTTGGAAAATTTTAATTCATTCCTTAGTATACACCCACTCTTTCTAAATTATTGGGATTTATTTGGTCCATCCTCCAGTTTCTAGAGCTTTTGTTGCCTTATGCCTTTTCCTTAAATGACCTATCTCTGTTTTTCCTTCAGATGCAGTCTCAGGTGACTTTAGTTACCTAAGCCATCTTAAATTAATATAGTGAGGAGAACTCATGAGACTTTATTATCAGCAAAGCATTGAATTTAGAGTGTTTTGGGTTGTCTTCATTTTATAACTTCATCAACAAACCATCAAATTTATTCAAACCAATTGACTATTCATAAATAAAAGCTACTCATTGCTTCCTTATTTTCCAAGACTGTAAAAAAATTTTTGTGTTAATTCAGGTTCTATTATTTTGATAGGATTTGAAGTAGCTAAACAATAAGGACCAAGAACCCTTTTAATCTTCTTTTGAACATTATGAACACATTTCTATTCACTATCTCTGGATTCCTCTTTTGGTCTACAGGGCTACAAAATAATGTTTGCTCACTTGGAAAATTAATTAGCTATTTCTCAGGGCTTATTGGAACATTGCTTATTGTCTGTAGAAGGTGATTACCTATTCATGAATTCTCTACCTTGTGTTATTTCTCTTTCCTTTCTCATGGTCTTAAAAATACAGTAAATCTCCTTTAATTCACTTTTGAAATGATTATGGAAATTATCTTTAACAGGAAAATGTTTTGTTGGACTCCTTAAATAATGTAGAAGTAACATAGAGAGATAACAAAAGACATAGCTTGTTAGCAAATATAAACTGAATTTAAGAGGATAAAAATTTTATGAGTAAAATAAAAGTTCAAATGTGAAAGTGTAAATACTAGTTTTTTTAAGGCTAACTCTGTCATTGCAAAGAAACATCTGATTCTAGAAAGTCTTTACTTAGACCGAGTTCTCTGGGTAATTATACACTATTTAGTATTGATTTGGGTGGCCTTGCCCAAGAAGAGAAATTGATGTATAATGTTATTTAATATGCCAGAAGAATAGCTGTAAATTGATGACTGTGCTCTTGGATATCTTGATTTCTATGCCTTGTGAAAATATTTTATGTTTTCATGGTTTTAGAAACATGGTATAGTCTATTTTTAGGAAATTCATCATTGAATATCCATTTTATCTTCTTATTACACTATAAAGATTGAACCAAAAAGTACAACATAGAAATGTATTTCTAGAAATACTAAAAACAATACCTGGTGGCTTTTATAGATTTATTTTCTCTTTTAAAATTCTGTCAGGATATTTTAATTCATATCAGACTTAAGAGCAGTATTATTACTTTCTAATAGCACATTCCAAGACACATTAATTTATGCTAGTATCATTCAGTTCATGAGAATGTTTTATATGGATCACCTGTTTAAAAAGTCAACATCTTTTAAAAGTTGATCATTTACCATTTTAAAAAATTTCCAAAATTTCCTTCTTTTGCAATAATCAAAGATTTGACAACATGGTCACAATTACTTAGATTTAGTAGCTATCCTTCTCCAAGACCCCTCTCCTACAATGTAACAGGGCCTGAACTGCCAACTTTGCCAGAATCCTCTCCTAGCCTTTCGATTCATGTGCTTTACGTTCCTGACCTAGCCCATAGAGCCATCTGAGTGTGACTTCTGGGGTAAACAATCTATAAGGTTTCAATTCATTTTGCTATAGAGATTTTTATAATGCCTCTGACAGAATGCATTCAAACAACACGGGAATAAGAATGTGTTCTCTAAAACAATTATTAGCATAGATGTTAAAAAAAAAAAAAAAACTACGAAATTAAACTCAGCCTTCCAGAATACAGCTTTCCAGGGAAATGGAAGCAGTCTTGGCCAAAGGCATTCTATCCACATCAGAGAACACAGAGTAGATGAATTGGCATTTCCTCCCTCTTCTAGTAGTGAAAACCTTTGCAAATATGCCCAGTACGGTTACTTTTTCTCATGTTCTGTATTTTGCTATAAGGCAGTCCTTAGAAGAATACCAGGGGAAAACAGAACCAGCATTACCAATATGAGAAGAGTGAGACATTGAAGTAGAATATTAATTAGTCTCTAAATACCAAAGAGATGGTATGGTGGTATTATGGGAAGACTGTGAGGCTGGAAGTAAAAATTCCTTTGTTTAGTGCTGGCTCTATGTCATTTTAGCCATGTGACTTGAGGTATGTTACTTCATCCTCTAAGCCTCAATGTAAATTGGGAATAGGGATTATTTGCTAAGATTGATTGTGTCTAAGATTCTGTTCAGGGCTAATTTTCAATGATAATATTCTAAATTAAGCACTTACTTTCTCACGCATCTCATCTCTCTCAAGTTCTATTGGTTGTATGACTATACAGTGGTACATAAAGCACAGCAATTAGGTTACACAAAGTGTAGTAATCAACTATTGACACTATAATTCTGTACAACAAATCATCCTCAACTTAATGACTGATAATAACTGTTTTATTTTTATGTTATAGCTGCCTGTGGTTTGACTGATCTGGGCTTGACTTGGCCAAAATGGCTTTACTTCAGGCTATAGATTGTTCAGTTTGACTCCAGCTTGTGAGTTTCATTAAATCTTCTCCACGTGTATTGTTTTTCTGAAGCCCAGGCTGAAGTGGAAGTGGTTACCAGAGTCACACTTTTCTTACGATTTATCCCTGCAGCTCAAAACCTAAGCCAAGCCACAGAACAACACTTAAGTCCTCTTGCCTCATGTCCACTAAAATTCTTTTTTCTTTTTAATGTTTTATTTATTTCTGAGAGAGAGAGAGAGACAGCATGAGCAGGGGAGAGTCAGAGAGAGAGGGAGATACAGATTCTGAAGCAGGCTCCAGGCTGAGCTAGCTGTCAGCACAGAGCCCGACGTGGGGCTCAAACCCAAGACTCATGAGATCATGACCTGAGCTGAAGTCGGACGCTTAACCGACTAAGCCACCCAGGCACCCCATCTCATGTCCACTAGAATTCTATCGGCCAAAATTGGTCACATGGCCAACCTCAACTCTGCCCATAGTGGAAGAGTCACCAGAGAGGATATGTGTTGAACAGTAATTCAAACTATAATACCAGGCAAAGTCCAGCATCTATAGACATTTTCATTACAAAGCATATTTTCACAAGCCAATTTAAACAATTGGCTCAAGAACCATTTTAAAGGGTTAATTTCTTTAAAACATTTTTTTTTAATGTTTATTTATTTTTGGGAGACTGATAGAGTACAAGAGGGGCAGGGGCAGAGAGAGGGAGACACAGAATCTGAAGTGGGATCCAGGCTCCAAACTGTCAGCACAGAGCCCGACTCAGGGCTAGAACCCTCGAACCACAAGATCATGACCTGAGCTGAAGCTGGCCACTTAACTGTCTGAGCCACCCAGGTGCCCCTAAAGGGTTAATTTCTAAATTAAACTCTATAATGCATTTGGGGTATGTTGTTCTAAAACATTGAGGAAGAACACTTCAACAATTTCATTTCTGTGTGGAATAATGAATCACTCTTCTCATGGAGGACTTGAGAATTAGAGGGGGTGTCCTTTTGGACGTTTTCTTCAGAATACCCAAGTAAGCATTGCTGGAGTCTCAGTTTAACCTAAGCGGCAATGTTCTGTTTGAGGATCATGGAAGTAAGACTGATCTTGCCTCAAAATGGGTCAGTTCAGACAAACCCATGATAAAAAGTGTGAAACCCAGAGCTGAGAAATAGTAACAGAACCTAGTTATGTTACCTTAGACTTTTGGACACATACCAGATTGTAGTTCCCCACTTATATTAATTCTCTTCCTTCTCCTCTTCCTCCTCCTCTTCTTCCTCCTCCTTATTTCTTTTTTTTCTTCTTTTTAAAATAAGTGTTAGAGCTACAACTGTAGCTGGCTTAAACAATGAAAGAAATTTCTTGTTTTATATCCTTGAAGAGTCGACAGATAGATACATATTCAGGTATGTTTGGATCTAGAGCTTTCTCCATCTTCACTTTGGGGCTCTGTTATCCTTGTTGTTGGTTTAACCTCAGAGGAAAGGGAGCTTTTTGTCATCCAGTAATTTTTAGTAAATCTCAAGGACTAGTTCATTAACTTGGTTTGTGACATATGACCAATTTTTCCTCTACTATAGGATTCAGATGTTGAAATCAGCTACTGGTCAGGCCTGTGTGTTATGCCTTCTACTGAAGTTGACACGTGACCTGAGCTGTATGGACTGATAATAAAGAAATTTTTATTAGACAAAGGAAAAAATGGGGGTTTTCCCTAGAGAAAGGGGCAAGGACATTAGATGGATAAAATAGCATATGTCTATCCCAATTCCTGTTCATCAAAGATAAACAATGCATTAGGATAAGGGACAGTCTATGAAGCAAAACTATACTGAAAAGGTATTGACTTAAATAAAGCTAGGATATAAATTGTCTGGTGCTATAGTAACACATCCTCTAAATGCTGGGCAGAGAGAGTAATATTTGATGCATTGGCTGTTCCTTTGTGGATGTTAAGAAGGACCATTCCATTTGTATGGGTTCATCAGGCAATGATAGCTCTTAGTCAATGTCGCAAACATGTCACAAACTCATGCCTAGTGGCTGGTCAATGATGAATTGACTCATCTGGTAACCATGTCATCAAATCATGGTTTCAGTCTTCATGAGGGGAAGTCAGTTACTCACTTCACCATGTAGCTGTATATAAATGCCAGTAATCAAATGGTTACAAAAACAAATCTTTGAAAAATATACATTGATACTAGAATGAGTCCTCATATCCCTTTCACTGACAGGGTAAGGAGGGCTTTTGTTCTCAGTACAAAAAGTACTCAGTTTTCCATCTCAGTCCACATGAGATGGAAAAAATGCCTCAACTTTCAGCATTTCCCACAAGACTTTATGTATAATTACATTGTTTCTCCAAGGTGCCCTTATTATTTCTCCTCTCATCTTTTTCAGGAGACATGCACCAGGAGGAGCTGGCAAGTTCCCTTGGCAAGAACAGATGAATAAATAAGGAGCATGAGCTTGCGTCTTTTAGCTGAGGTGATTTGTCAAAAACCATAACACTGTGGCTGTTTGCAGATTTTAAGGGTTATGTTCAACTTTAATCAAGGGGAATTTAAAAAGCCAAATCATTGAATGGATAGAGGAACAGATTTTGGTGAACATGAAGTCAGCCGTTCATATATGGCTGAATACACTGGCCTGAAGTCATTTCAAACATAGGCCAGAGTGCTAGACAATTGTGAATGTCTAATTGTTTGCCTAATTAATTGAGTGGAAAGTGATACTGAGTGAGGAATCCCATGAAGAATAATTGGCTTTGATACTCAAGAGAGAATAAAATATCTGACCAATAGACCCCTGAGGGTCAGCTACTTGTTATAGGTACCAGGTGGTGAATATGGATCCATTGAGTTCTACAATATTATCTGAGTTTACAGTATCATTCTGTAATTATAATTCTGCATATTATATCTGTCTGATTATTTCCATTTTCCTCTTAATATCTCCTCTCCACCCTTTTCCAGTGTGTGCTGTGTCCCAAGATATTGACTTTTATGGACCACATCAATGAGAGTCATTGTGTTATGGCTTCCCATTGGATTCAGCTAACAGGAAGAACTATTTAATTCAAAATCAGAGAGCAGTATAGGAGGCTGAACTCAAGGTTTTTCTTTTCCTTGTTGGGTCACCAGGTGTTGACTTCATCCTTTTCCTGAATGCAGCAATTTCTCTTAAGGAGACCTCTCCAAACAAACCATTCTCCAGATTCCACTAACTACCACTTTCTCTCATCTCTTCAAGCTGAAGGAAATAATGTCTCCAGGATGTTGCTAGTACCAAGGCCTTGACTATAATTTGTTGAATTTGCTTGATCCTCCCATGCATTTGCAAATGGCCCCATAACAGGTGACTGACATCTTACCTGTGTGAAATATAACACACACTATGTATTTTCAGAACATGGAGTACATATACATCAACTTACTACATATTTAAAGACAGCACTTGTGATGAATATTATAAAAAAAAAAAACAACCCTCAGCCTTTTGGGATGCCAACTAGGTGAAAACAGCAGCCAAAGTAAAAACAAGCAAACATAGAAGAACAAAAATGTGACATATGTTGGGGCAAGTGAAATAATACTAAGAAAAACTATGTTAAGAGGCATGGATCAAATGGGACAATCAGGATTTGGGGAAACAAGCTCCCAGGACCAAACAACCAGAATTTAAATTGCAAATAATCAGGAAATTCTAATATCCAGGGGCTAGGAAGTGGGAGAAAGAGCGAGCTCAGTAAAAAAGAAAATAGTATGTGGGATGGGGGGAGGCCCTAAGGAGATCAGATGAAGGTTACAGGACCCTGCTGGATGACAGGATTCAGAGCTTTCTGTAGCATCCACATTGTGGCTCTTTCCATGGTGCTGGCCGACCCCATGCTGCTGCATATTTCTCCTCTCCCTCTGAGGACCAGGTGAACTGAAAGAGTTCTTAATGCTTAACTGATGTGCCTTCAGATTCCCTGGAAATTACTTTGTATTAAAGGCATCCTGCAGAAGAGCAAACTGTACCAGGCTAAAAGAAGGTGGTAATGTCATTTGTCTCCCAGTTATTACACATTTGTACATGATTGATGCTCACATTACTGCCACTGGCAATTGATCTAAGCATATTACCATGCTAAAACAATTTACCATGAAGACAGGTGCAAATGTGACAACTCTGAGAAGGAGTTTCAAAATAGGTGGCCAGGGTGGAAATAATCCTAAGACCACAGGATGGAAATACTCCAAATGCTTGCACATAAATATAGAACCACATTTCTTCTATTTCTTCCAATATTTTGTCCTAAGCTGAAAAATGATTACTCTATGTAATGCTATGTCCAAAAATAATTTTTTAAAAAATTGTGAAAGGGAAGGATAAGAATAAATTAGCTTACACAACAAAGGATATTTTCATGTTTTGGGAAAAGACCACAATTTAAATCCAAGGTTTTTAGAACTTCCAGTTCCACGTTGGGAACATATTCAAAGGATATGAAGATACTAACTTGAAAAGCAATTTGCACCCCCATGTTTATAGCAGCATTATTTGCAGTAGGCAAGACATAGAAACAATCTAATTGTCCATCAAGATTTTATGTATATGTAAAATTTTAAAAAAAGGATTGGACTTGTGGTTTCCAGAAGCAGAGGGGGTGAGGGGGGGGAACTGGAGGAAGGTAGCCCAAAAGTACAAACTTCCAGTTATAAGATAAATAAGTATGAGGATGTAATGTACCGCATAGTAACTGCAGTTAACTCTGCTGTATGGTATATAGAAAAGCTGTGAAAAGAGTACTTCCTAAGAGTTCTTATCACATGGAAATTTTTTTCCTTTTTTCCTTTCTTTTCTTTTTACTGTTTCTACATGAGAAGATGGATGTTAGCTGAACCTATTGTGGTAATCATTTCATAATATATGCAAATCAAATCATCATGCTGTACACCTTAAATTTATACTGTGATGTATGTCAATTATTTCTCAATATATTGGAAAAAAATAAACCTAAGGATTTACTTTATTATACCATTGCTACTTCTAACAACACTAATCAATGAAAAGAAACAAGACCTTTTTTAAAAAGCCTCTTCAATCTGATCACTTTTTTTTTCAATTTGAGAGAGAGAGAGTACAGGGGAGAGAGGCAGAGAGAGAGAGAGAGAGAGAGGAGGGGAGAGAATCCCAAGCAGTGTCCACACATAGCATGGATCCTAATGTAGAGCTCGATCTCATAACCCTGGGATTACTGCCTGAGCAGAAATCAAGAGTCAGATGCTCAACTGACTGAGCCACCCAGGTGCCCCCAACCTGATCATTTTTAAAGAAACAAAAAATATAGTAACTTGGAAAATATTGAATGTATGATCAATGAGGAAAGTTTCTCCATCTGGCAGTTTTGAGAAGTTTTGCAGTTCTGCTGCTTAAGATCTGAAGTTTAAAATATATAAGTTAAAATTAATGGGGGGCATTGTAGTGACTTCTGAAAACTGCTCCTTTGATTAGAATGAACTGGTATAAAGATGGAGAGAGAAACCTGGAACCAATTACAATAATGAAGAGAAAATTAATCCGAGGAGACCACTAAACAGGAGGAGAGTGCCTTCCCACTTGGGTGACCAAGTTCTCAAAAAGCACAGTACACACTTAAAATCACACTTCCAACCATCATTGTTTGGAAATGCAATCACCTGAAAGCCACCTTGTGTTCAACCTCTTGCCTTTTATTCTCTAATTTTGGAAAAGTCTATAGGGATGGTGGCAATGACATTAAAGGACCTCAGGATACAGGTTCCCAGCATATTAGGACATTTTGTGCAACCTTTTGGAACTCAGTTCTTCCTCCCAAATAGTACATGAGCTATTTTGTTCACAAAGTTATCCTGGATTTTAAATAAGCACACAGGAATGTAAAAAAATACATAAATAAATAGCAACCCAGATATCTTCAGAGACTCTTCCAGACATTGAGACCTGAAATCATCCCAAACCCCAACTGGAGAGCCTGGGGGAGATCCTAATCCTCCTCAAGGTATCTGAAATTTCCTGGAGGCTACTTGCTTATAATTGCCTTTAGTGCTGGACTAAAGAGTACCCACTGGTAGCTCTTCACATTGTATTAACTCAGAGATGGAACTCAAGACCTCAGTGAATTTCCTCTCCCAAACGTGCACATTCAAACCCATGTAGGTACTCAAGAACACCTTTGCCTGTGCGGTTAGCAGGAGGCACCCTCTGTAGAAAGCAGGTAAGTAACAGAAAGTAAAAATACTTTCCCTGTTATGTTGATTTTAATGACCACTGATAAATTGAGCATACAGCAATGGAATTATGGATTTTTCCTTAAGATGGTACAAAAATAAAGAACTAGATTACTCAAATAAAGCTGCACAAATACTACCTGGTGCAGTGCAGTGAAATGTTACAAAGAAAAACCACTGAGAATCTGACACAGAATTCAATCTCTATCAGTTTGCTTATGCCAGGAGAGGAGAAAAGGAACAAACTTGTGATGTGGCCATCCTTGGACACTTAGTAGATACTTTAAAGCAAAAACAGGTTCAGAGTACATGGTGCAGGCTTTGGACTTAATATGCAGGCTGCTTTTAGCTAACAGCTCCTCCTCCTCTCAGAAATTTGGCTCATTAGAAGTTTCTGTACTTTAGGTACAAAATAAAGTAAAATGCATTTAACAAATTTCTTTTTGAAACTAGTGGTCTGTATTTAGGAGTTCCTGGGGTTTTTGTGGAGGGTCTATTTTGATGGTTTGGGTCATAATTTTTGGATGACAATGTTACAGAGGATGTGAAACAAAAACTACCTTCCTTTTTGCCTGACCTGCTTCAGACCAGATCATTGTTACTTTGACCCCATTCACAAAATAAGAGGCTATGCTTTCACCGTTAAAACAAGATCTCACCTGCTCAACTAGTGTGACATTGAATAAGGAGGACTTCAAGTGTTTAGCTTCCCAGGCATATTGAGATGAATCTTGAGAATGAGTGTGGCAATGGACTTGGTGGCTCCAAGCAATCGTGTTGAGTTACTTATTTTACTATTATACAGTCCTGGTAGGGTGACGAAGGGGGTGAGTGATATTACCTGTAGTAGCTGAGAGCTATCACATTCGCAGTTGTGATGGGTGGAGACAGAGCACCCACCTTGGATTATGGGACAACCTGAGGGATAGAGTTAATGACCTTGCACATTAGAGACACACCCCAAGCAGTAGCTGGTCTTGACTTATCTAGTTGGCCAAATTGTTAACACAGCTCTTAGAGCTTCAAACTTGCCTCTCCTTCATGCTAAACACTTTGCAGTACTGGGACTTTACTACACAGTATGGGGGAAGACAAAGAAAATGAGGGTGCAATGGAGTCAGATAGGTCAGATTTCAAGATCTGGATTACACACCTGTAAGTTGTGTGACTTGGAGCAAGATTTCAAACTTAATGAGCCTCCATATGTTCTTTTGTGAAATCTTCTAGGATTGCGAGAATTTTAAAAAAGGCAAAATATATACAGTACTTTGTATAGAGTAAATCCTCAGCAAAAACATTATATTATTATAAGCATAGTTATTATACTGTTAAATAGACCAGTCTTTCAGTCCCACTGGATGCTTTTGTTTTAGTCACTTTTAATCCTAGCATATTTTCAGACTCAGCTAGATCCAGTCTGATTGTTGACGGTGATTAGATTTCAATGTAGCCTGGACATTTTCGTTAAAGCAAGCAGTTATTTGGGGCTTCTCTGCCATATCCTGAAATTTTATCTGAAAACAGGACGAGATAATTTGATCAGAGAATAAATGATATAACTGACCATTGTAACATAAGCAGAAATGTCATGAGTAGCTTCCACACACGCACACACACACACACACACACACACACACACACACACAAGTCTTCATTAGAAAGGAATAATGTGGGGCGCCTGGGTGGCTTAGTCGGTTAAGTGTCCGACTTTCGCTTAGGTCATGATCTCGCGGTTCGTGGGTTCGAGCCCCGCCTCGGGCTCTGTGCTGACTGCCAGCTCAGAGCCTGGAGCCTGTTTCAATCTGTGACTCCCTCTCTCTCTGACTCTCCCCTGCTCACACTGTCTCTCTCTCTCTCTCTCTCTCTCTCTCCTAGAAATAAATTAAAAAAAAAAAAAAAAGAAGGGAAGAATGCATCCTTAGCTTATTTTTCCTTTTTTGATCTCCTTCTCCTTCTTCTTTGTCATCTCCTCCTACTCCTCTTTCTCCTTCTTCCTCTTCCTCTCCTTCTTCTTCTTCTTCTTCTTCTGCTTCTGCTTCTGCTTCTGCTTCCGCTTCTGCTTCTTCCTCTTGCTGATTGGAACGCAGATGTGATGGATGGAGCTGCAGTAGTTATCCTGGAGCATGAGGTAATGTTGAGACCATATTTAATGCACAGCAGAGCATAAAGATAGGAGGAGCCTAGGTTCTTGATACTATGGAACAACATACCAGCTCTGAATCTGGACTTCTTAAACCACTGTTATATTGATTTTTCTATTATAGTTAACTTAATCTTAATTGATACACTAAACCTGTTGTTGCAGCAAGGAGAAAAAAAAGTTATTTTATATTGTGTTAACAACTGTATTTGAGGACAGGAAGTCACATGGTAAGCATTTCTAACTTACCTAAATTCAAAGATATGCATGCAATAAATTAAGGAGGAAAACAAACTGTAGACAATTCCATTCTCTATACCACTTAATACACTCATGTCCCAGAATGACTGTGAGCCAAGGAAGTTCAATCTATTGTTTTCTCAGTCTATGTCAGCTCCTGTATGAGTGTCAGATAGCACTGGGTATAATCCCAGAGTTTAAAAATATCTATGATTTGTACCTCATGGATTGTAAAGTTCAGCCAACGTTTTTTCCTAGTGCTGAACCAAATAAAGAGCAACTAATAGTGATTTCAATCTCATATTACTTTCTTCTTATTATCTGGCATTAGTGTAAGATGTGTCTCCACTGTGTTTGAAATCAAGATGGTCTCAGGAAGTATACATTTTGGCATCTGGCAAGTGGACAGAACGCTGAGCTGGATTGGGAAGACATGGGATGTTGAATCATAAGCCCTGGGTCTGTCATTTTGGGGTCTGTAGCCAGGAGCCCAGGTACCGAAAGGAACCAACATTTTGAAAGATCTACTGTGTGTCAGGCACTATGCCAGATATTTCCTACAGCATAATTTTTTAATTTTTGGAATGGTCCTCTGTGATTTTTGTTCAGGGACCTCTTGGCTAAACTGGTATAGCATTTTCCAGAATTTCCTCTGCCAGTTTCCAGATTAGAGTTGGCCAAAAGAGAACTCTGTGAGTGATTCAGAGGGGTGAGACCAAGCCACAGCCAGTATGCTATGGAAGTCATGGTGGTCAGATATAGCAAGAAACAGATGCAGAGACGGGGTCTGGTTTGTTGTCTCTGCCGGCACTTTCCCCTACCATCTGATTCCAAGTTCAGCTCTTTTTTCTGATCCTCAACCCTGCTGACCAAAAGCCATCTCAGGTTTACCATGGAGCTCTTGGCTACAAATTCACAAAGTCAGTAGAATGATGGGCAGCAGCCTTCCATAGATTTGTCCACCAGCCCTGACTCCTGTTGCAGGATATGCTTAGTTTCCAAATTCCCCTGAAAACTCTGACACATCTGTCTGGGGCAGTGCTGAAAGCAACCTGGTTGATGATTTCCCCCTGATTTTTCAACTCTGGTCTTTGGATCCTTTCTTCCCCAACAACCCTCACAATTATGTAAAGTCCAAGTCCTATAATAAATTCCTTATTCCGTAGCACTCAGAGTGAGGATGCTCTCCTGATTCTGCTCTTGTGTTATATCTGATTGCTGTCAGGCATCATTCTTAGAGCATATCAGCTCAGTCCCCTCCAAAGTCATTTGTACTGAAAGGGATTTTGATGTTAACCACTCAATTTTTTATTCAAGTTTCTTATTAAAACATCCATGTAAAGGCCCAGTCAGCAACTTTTTAAAATAAAATTGATGTCAGGAGAGCTATCATGTCAAATCAATGTTACTTTTACAAGGTTTTATATGAGGTGCACCTGGGTGGCTCAGTCGGTTAAGCATCGACTCAGGTCATGATCTCACAGTCTGTGAGTTCGAGCTCTGTGTCAGGCTCTGTTCTGACAGTTCAGAACCTGGAGCTTGCTTCAGATTCTGTGTTTCCTTCACTCTCTGCCCCTCCCCCACTTGCACTCTGTCTCTCTCTCTCTCTCTCTCTCTCAAAAAATAAATAAACATAAAAATATTATGAAGTTTCATAGAAGAAATGCATCATCATTGTTGTCAGTTCATACTTTGTTTCTTTTGTTTTTTTAATGTTCATTAATTTTGAAGGGGAGCCTGGGGGAGGGAAGGGCAGAGAGAGAGGGAGACAGAGAATCCCAAGCAGACTCCATGCCGTCAGTGTGAGCCCATGCGGGGCTTGAACTCAGGAACCGTGAGATCATGACCTGAGCCGAAATCCAGGGTCAGATGCTTAACCAACTGGGCCACCCAGGTGCCCCAAGACTTTATTTCTTTTGAAGCATTAGTATACTTCTTCCTCACTCAGAAATTCATCACTTTCAGTTTTTGCCCTGACTTCCAGGAGGCTCAGAGACATATATGATACCTAATTACAGGCATTATCTTATCTCCTAATTGTTTGGTTATTCTTTCCTTTCATGCATTTAATCAATTCTATTTTTATTACTCTTGGTGTATACTTACTCTTTGTTTTAACTTATGTCACATAAGAGGTGGTGATAGAAACAGGACAAGGGACTGTCAATATCTGTTTACTCTGTGCCAACCTAGTGTCGTCTGGCCTTGACACTCTCCATGTCATTCTCTTATTATTTCTTCCATTTCACATATGAGGATCCTGAGATTCAGGTAGATGAGGCATATTGCCTGATTAATGACAGGACAGGGGCTTGAGTTCAAATGTGACTTATTCTCTCTACATTGTGTCAGGCTCTCCACTGGGTGAAAAAGTCAGATATAAACACATGAGACACTGAAATGAGAAATAAGCATCTCTGTCCTTCTTGACCTTTCTCGGGAATGAAGACTTTGACTTGGGTCCCTTCTTTGTTGAACAGAGGAGTTTCTGAGTATAAATGAAACACAAAGCAAACATGTTATGAGATGGAAGTTGTCAACAAAGGTAATGAAATTGATGGTGTGATGAAGCTGATGATGATGGCTATGGCAAAGATGATGTGTCATTCTAGTGCAAAGGAAAACTGTGATTATATTCAATTGCTTTATTCACTCATTATGTATGTTTTCAAGAGGTGTAGGATATGAGAATTTACACCTTAATCCACAGGTTCTTTTCTGGATGGAATATATTCCTTGACTCCAAACTCATATAAAGTAGCTAAGATGATTAACTCAGTGCTCACTGTATATGTCAGGCACTGTTCTAGGCACTTGGCATATGTTAACTCATATTATACTTAAAATACATATCTTCCTTGCCCCCATTTTACATATGCTAAAACCAAGGCACAAAGAGGTTAAGTTACTGCCTGACTGAGATCACAGAGCTATTTAGTGGTAGAGCCAGAATTGAAACCCAAGGAGTCTAGCCCCCAAGTCTGTATTCTTAAACATGATTTTGTGCCTCATTCCCTCTCTGGTGGCCTGGGAAAAGAGCATGCACTTTTAATTAAACAAATTTGGATTCAAATGTGGATTCCATAAGTTCTTAGCTATGTGACCTTGAGTGGGTTATGTAATCTCTTCAAATCTCAGTTTCTTGGGGCACCTGAGTGGCTCAGTCAGTTAAGCGTCCATCTTGAGCTCAAGTCATGATCTCCCCATTCATGGGTTTGAGCCCTGCATCAGGTTCTGTGCTGGCAGCTCAGAACCTGGAGCATGTTTCAGATTCTGTGTCTCCTTCTCTCTCTGCCCCTTCCCTGCTCATCCTCTGTCTCTCTCTGTCTCCAAAGTAAAATTTAAAAAAACTATATAAAAAAATTTTTACAAATATGAAATCTAAGTTTTTCTGAGGTTCTCTTGAGGGCCAAATGATAGGATTCTTATGAATCAACCATCTACTTACTGGTTGAGCACCTATGAGTTTAGAACTAAAGTTAAGTGTTATGAGCAGAAAAATAAACCACCATTCCAGAGTTTTGCTCATAGATACAAGTATCAACATGCTCAAATTACTTCTTTAATCATAGTAAATTTTCCTGCAGCTGGTCCTCAGACGTTCCAGCTTCCTATAAGATGACTAGAAAGGCTATTATTGAAGAAACGCTTCACTTTTTCTCTTGACTTTTTCCTGGCAACTCAGGGCACCACTTTCTTAGAGAATTTTCTTTACTGTGTTCCTTTGGCAACGTTAGCTCCTTTGAAAATAACTCATCTATATTCACATTTAAAAATCACTAATGCGGGGCGCCTGGGTGGCTTAGTCGGTTAAGCATCTGACTTTCGTTTAGGTCATGATCTCGCAGTTCGTGGGTTCGAGCCCCGCGTCGGGCTCTGTGCTGACTGCCAGCTCAGAGCCTGGAGCCTGTTTCAGTCTGTATCTCCCCCTCTCTCTGACCCTCCCCTGCTCACGCTCTCTCTCTCTCTCTCTCTCTCTCTCTCCTAGAAATAAGTAAAAATATTTTTTAAAAAAATCACTAATGCATCCCAGGACCCTCGCTGAGACCTGGATACTATGAATCTTCAGAGGCCTAGTGGGTGACTGATGTGTGGCAGGGCTAGAAGAATGTCATTCCCATCCCTACATTAATGCCATAGAGAGAGAGAGGCATCCTGGTTGAAAGTAGCATCCTATAAGTGCTAGTGTGGAAGACCAGTTCTTGGAAGACGCAAGAGGCTGTGTGCTGGCTCTGGGCAAGGGGAAGGCAGCAGTTCCAAGAGACAGATTGTGGCTGTTCTTTTTTTCCCTCTTCCTTCGGTTTGTTGGCAACAAGGCATATGACATGGATTGCCCAGCCTGATCACAGTCTCAGGTTGCTAAATAATCCCTGGCATTTATGAAGGCAATACCGCATGTTCCATGAAGAGAAGCCACAGGACAAAGAAGGCAATTATTTCTGGTGACTGAATTCTGGCCTGTGTAGTCAGCTAGGCTTTCAGGATCAGGGGAGGGCAAATGAAAGGGAAAGGCTTACAGGAAACTGTAGTCTGATGCCTCTGGGTTTCTGCTCAGTTGTCTAGAAGGCTGAGCATCCTTCAGATAGGGCTTCAATCAAGGCCAGGGGCTGTGTCGTTAAACAAGGAACCAATTATTTCAATACTGAGCTTTCCAAATATCCAGCTGTGGGACACTATCCTTCCTGGGGTGGGGGAAGTGCAGAGTCTGAAAGTCCAGGAAATTCTGCTCTGACTCTCTTCTTCTTCCCAGGGTTTCCTTTTGCCCATCCATCTGGACCCGCCCCTGCAGTTTAGCATGGGGGGCGTGGTTTGGGGTTGAAACGGCACTCCCATTGGATGCTGCTGGAAAAAAGAGGGAGGACTTGGCCATACCCCCAGAGGAGGCCACAAGCCAGAGCTAGGATTGATTGGCAGGTGGGAGATCAACTACTGTTACCTGATGAAGGGGCTGGATGTGGGAAGAAGCACTTGGGAGGGTCCTGGAGTGTGTTGGAGGGGGTGGGGGACAAAAGCCAATGCTTTTCATACTTTCCAGTCGTTCAACAAATATTGTAGAATTGAATGGAGCCCCTTAACTTTTCTCTTTGGAATATAAGGGTGACGATAAGGGAGTGTCAGAGGGAATGCTTCGTCTTGAATTATTTGAGGCTGTTGGATTCAAATCTGCCAATTAGAATTGTTTTCCATCCCCTAGGAATTTGGGAACACATAAACCCCTTCTATCTCGATGTTTGGTTAAAGATTACAAACAAAAGGCTCTTTGGACTGAAACACAGAGAGACAAACACCTATTTAACATTTTATCTTATCTTATTTTATCTTCACAACTGTACCTGTTGGTCATTATCGTCACATTTTCTGGATGAGAAAACTGAGGAGGCTTTTTATAATAGCAGAATGTAACTGGAAATGATGTCTGCAAACTCAGATCCATGCTTAAAGCCTCAATTTTTGGAGGTCATAGTCAGCAATACTGAAATGGGAACAGTGAAGAATGAGTTTAATTATATCCTCAAGGCAAATAAACTGATCACAACAATTATTTGTTTAGTTTTGTGTAGTGCATACCTTTCCCCACTGGAGGAGATGCACAGAGAAAGCATTAGCCACAGCCTGCCCAAACTCTTAAGAGCCTAATGTCTAGTTGGGAGGGCTGTTTGGACATGTGGCAAGATTACCATTGATTGAGGCAGAGAATGCTGTATGTCAAATCAGTGTAGAGAGGGACTGAATAAAGGGACGGCTTCCTGTAGGAGACAAATCTTGATATGAGCTGGGAAAGCATGAAATGAACAGGATCAGATGTGATTGATTACTGAGGGAGACAACTCAGTCAGAACTGAGGTTTTAATGAGGCTTGCCACAGAGATTGGGCCAGGTTATGGGTAGGCACTGAATGCCAAGGAGAGAAAGTTAACTCTCATCTTGCACCTCAAACTTACTCCTTCATACACCCTATCAGCATAAGATTTTGAGTTGTACTTAATATGTGTATGTATACGTCAAGGGCAGATCCAACATGGGCTGCTTTGGCAAACATGATTTTGAGTTAAAAACAATCAAAACCCAGCAGGTCTTTCAGGAAAAGATCTTTACCCCTGCCACCCCCCTCCCCCCCCCCATCTGCATGCTTGTAGCTGGAAGAGAGCTATTAAGGGAAATTCCTCTTTCTTTACCTAAGAAACACACCTGCAAAAGAGCAACCTTTGTTTTTCAAATACTCCTCTCACCCTCCTACTATTGGTCTTCCTCCCCACTGTATCCTCAGACCCTTGCCCCTCTCCTTAGCTCATATGAGCATCACGTTGCCTCACTATCTTTGGAATTTCCCTGTCTGTGTGGATTCCCCATAGTACACTATTACATTTTAGTTTTTCCTGTTAATCTGTCTTGGGTCAGTTTGATTCTTCGTCCAGCTAGAAGGGCCTTTGAATGGCAAAGGAAATTCCTCCCCTAGAACATATAGACAGACATGTATTTATATACACAGATAAATCACATACATTATGAAATGTACTATAGTAATGAATTAAGATGAAATAGTTTAAAGAAATTATTTTTTACATTTTTAATTTTTGAGACCGAGATAGCCAGAGTGAGAACAAGGGAGGGGCGGAGAGAGGAGACACAGAATCTGAAACAAGCTCCAGGCTCTGAGCTGTCAGCACAGAACCTGATGTGGGCCTCAAACCCACAAACTGTGAGATCATGACCTGAGCCAAAGTCAGACACTTAACTGACTGAGCTGCCCAGGCACCCCTAACATGAAATAGTTATAAATGTCTTGACAATTGAGGTGGCCAAAATATACTTAAGCTGATGTTCATTGTTATGAAAAAATGCATTCAAATCCCTACTTCAAATAGTCTTTTACTTGGAAGTTTTGGTTTTTTTTCTTTTATAGTTCTAATTTTATACCATTGGTTTGAAAATTAAACATTCTATTTCTATTCTTAAAGGGTTTGCTCCTAACATATTAAGAGCAACTTCTGGGGCATCTGGGTGGTTCAGTCATTTAAACCTGGGACTCTTGCTTTCACCTCACGTCATAATTTCATGGGAGGGGGTAATGTTGAGGGACTCATGAGACCCCTCACTTGGGCTCCCTGCTGACAGTGGGGAACCTGCTTGGGATTCTCATGATCTCTCTTGAGCGCGCTCTTTAAAAAAAAAAAAAAAAAGAGTAACTGCTAAGATGTCTGAAGGTGATGGTCATTGCTCTGGTGGAGAAAAGAAGAATCAATAATTCTTGTTTTAGGGACACCTGGGTGGCTTAGCCACTTAAATGTCCAACTTCAGCTCAGGTCATGATCTCACAGCTTGAGAGTTTGAACCCCGCATTGGGGTCCTGCCAAACTCCCAAAACAAGACTAAATACACATCCAAACATACATAAGACCTAGATAAAAATCTATTGCTGACAGCTCAGAGCCTGGAACCTGCTTGGGATTCTGTGTCTCCCTCTCTCTCTGTTCCTCCCATGCTTGTGCTCTCTCTCTCTCTATGTCTCAAAAATAAATATAGGTTAAAAAAAAAGAATTCTTGTTTTGTCTCTTATTCCATCTCCAGCCATACTGGCATAATCTGGAATTGGAGTTGAATGTTTTTACAAATATACTTATTCATTAATTATTTAATCAATAGTAAACATTACATACTCCAACTTCCCATAGGCCACTGCTTTGTCCTGGACTATTTTCTTTCTTTCCTGAAGAAAGTCTCAGGAAAGTGAATTCAGTGTATGTGTGTGTGTGCACGTGTGCGTGCATGTGTGCGCACACATGCGTGCCATTCTCCCAGAGACCTTTGTGTCTGAGAATATCGGTATCTTGCCCTTACAATCAAATTGTGGTTTTTCTGGGTTCTAAGTTTGAATATGCTACTCCATCTTACCAGATTTTTAGGCAAGATCTCTTTGTGATACAAAAATCTGTGCTCATATTTACTGACTTATTTTTGAAACAGCCTTAGAAAAATCATTTAGATATCGTACGTATAACAGGGGTGATAGTAATAATATGGCTTAACACAATGTTTTAATACCCAAAAACATCCTTCAGCAACCAGAACATTTTTCACATTTTTATATTTTTCCCATTTCTATCGTCTTTAAAATTTTTTTAATGACTTGAAATTATACTGTCTAATGAGGATACAATTTTTCTAATCTAATATATTTACAACTGAACAGATCATTAAAAAAACAAATCATATATGGCTCTTAAGCATAGAGTGGCAACTCCTGAGATTTAATCTACCCACTGATTTCTGCAACTATAATCAAATGCATCTGATACAAATTATTCAACTAAGTTGTTTTGAAGAACGCATTATGATTTCAGTACTGTTTAGTTGCAAGATACCTGGTAATTCAATTATACATCTGTGCATTTGCAAATTATCAGGAAATTGGTAAACTGATGTAGCTTGTGTTGTTGAAGAATTATTTTTCCTTGATTTTGGGATATGGGAAAATGATGCTGTTGTAAAGTCCACAGTCTTTATCTCTTTGTAAGAAGTAACATATTTGATCTTCAAATACAAAAAATGATAGAATCATGCTTTATATCATAATATCTCTAAGGAATCAGTCAAAATGACTTTATTCTGCTTGGTTTCTTTATATCTCTAAGGCCTAGATGCGTCTAATTGTACAGTGAGATTTATATTATTCACTACTCTTGGGTTGCATAAATTGTCATGAAGGATGTGACCATTGCTTACAAAACTTTTAAAGTGTAACTTTCACACTCACACACATTCTTGATGTTGGTGTGTGAGAGTGTGAACAGTGTGAAATGATGCAATCATTTCCTTTGTGAAAGTATTTTAAATTTCTGGATGAAAATAGAACTCTTAATAAAATAAGTCAGTTTCAATAAATTTGTGAATGTGTTAACACAGACTCTTAGAAACAGACCAAGAGAGGGGCACTTGGGTTGCTTTGTCAGTTGAGGGACAGATTCTTGATTTTGGCTGAGGTCATAATCTCTCATTTCATGGGATCGAGCCCTGGTGGAGCTGGGAGCTGACAGCATGGAACATGGTTGTGATTCTCTCTCTCTACCCACGCCCCCCCCCCCAATAAATTAATGAACTTTAAAAAAGAAAAAAACAAGAAACAGACTAAGAGAGAAGCATTCACATGTAAGAGGTTTATTAAGGATGTGCTCCAGCAACCCTGATGGGGAACTGGGGAAAGCAGGACAAGGAAGCAGGAAGCAGGTGAAACAGGTGTGTGATTTCAGGCAAATCTCCATCTGGTCCTGCGGAGGAGCTCTGGAAGGTGAATTATGTTTCCGAGTTTGTCTCAACTGGAAGCAAAGGAGCTTACATTACTACAAACCAAAACAGGGGTGTCCAATCTCCCAGGTACCTCCAGCAATCTGTATAAGCCAAGCATCTCTAATAGCTTGAGGGAGGCCACTGTAAAAGAATCACAGGGTAGCCTTTCGAGTAAAAGCACACCCCCAGAAATGGTAAAATTTGTGGTCGAGGGGCTCTGAGCAGAGAGCAATGGACATTGTCTATTTCACTATCCCTGAGTCCTAACTTCCATTATTCTCTGCCTTTGGACCTCTGTTCATAGGTGTTCACTAAGGTACCTTCTGAATTGAGGACCTCAGTCTAGAGAAAGTCAGGATGTCGATTCTTGTGAGGGCTTCTAAAATGAAATTTTTATTTCTTCATCATCCTCTATTATGATAAAGTTGTGATTCAAGTAAATCAGTATTTTTTAAAATTCACAAATAAGAAAGACTCTGCACAAGCAAGTGAGTGATTCGCTTCCATTTACACAGCTAAACTAGAGGCAAATCCACTCTGATTCCCATGCCGCTGATCATTGCATTGACTGCAGCAGTTTCTCTTGGACATCCAGTCAAATGCTGGCCTCTCTGTTTCTGATATAAATGCATCCTTCCATATAGCACATACCATGAATTTAGGGAGCATTTTTAAATGCTCACTGGTAAATGGAAATGCCAAGTGGTTCCTGAAATAATTTTGCATGGTTCAAGCATTCTTGCTAATGAAACCTAGATTGGCATCTCACTCTTCAGTTAAGGTACTCATGCTCTTAAATTAGTCCACCGATGTGTTTAACCTATTTTAATTAATTTTCAAATTTATAAATTGAGAGAATTCACATCAATGTTTGGATTTCTGGCTCATCTTTGCAAAAGTTAGATGAGCTAGTAACTCTGTATCTACATTCTTCTGTATTAACAATTTGTTATAGCTAAGCATGGGGTGCTTACCTAGGGCTGTATTTTGAATTTGTCAATCTGCCCATTATTCCTTTTGGTTACCTGCCTGGTCCCCAAGGCCACCTATGCTTGCTCCTTTAGCAAGGTTTAAGCTCATGACAGGAGAGATCAATAATAGTGAGGACCTTGCACTTTGGTCTGCTGTTGAAGAACTTAAAATATTGAGATTGGAGAAAGCTTTGTTGTCAATTCTGGAAAATTTCCTAATTCTCCATTTTTCAAAGATTGGGTTCTTTATGAATGGCTTTGTCTACTAGACATGGTTTTTTTTCTGCGACTCTTTTGGGCTACATACTTCTTAAGCATTTGATAGCTAACTAATATCCTCTATAGGAGATGAAAGGGACCATACAAGAAGCATAAAAACATTTTGTGTGGAAGTAAATCCAAAAATGACCAGTTAAATTAAAAGTTCACCTTAACTGTAATGTTTCTTGCCACTCTTCCATTCATTAACACATGAGGAGCTTTTTCCTTTGTGTATTAACTATCTTATGAATGAATTTTTAACTCTTTTATGACCACACACATCAGATTTTTGCATGTTCTTTGCTCAAATGTGGGTAAATTTCTTATGTTTTCTCTGTGATGAAAAGAGAAAAGAAATGGATTCAGGATCTAGTGGTCTGCTGTTTTGCCTTTATATCTGGGATCATCACTTTGCCATTAAATCCCCTAAGGTATCAGTTTCTTAGTTGATCAAATGAGTAGGGTGGGAAGTTGGGCAAGATAGTTAAGTTCTCCTAGACTTTAAAACCCTTATGATCGCCCAATTCTTCCAGGATCATTTGAAAGCTTACCACTCAGGCTACACAATTTTCCTGTGTCTTGACTAAGAGGACGCCCGGATTCCAGGTAGCCTCCCTTTGGAGGAGGCATTGTCTCCTATAGCTTGTGACAGCATGGAAATTAACTTCAAGGCTGGGATAAGAAGGGGTAGGAATTCTGTTCCATGGTTGTACCATTTTGAGGTACCTTCTTGTGGTGTAGCTTCTTCAACCAAGATTCTACTCTGTTGAAGTATTATCACATGGAGAATTATTAAAATGCAATTTAAATGTATTCATCATACTCTAAAACATCAACTTTATCCTAAGGATCTTCCTAATAGCGGCCTGGGTCCCAGATGTTTTGCTGGAAGGCATCAGTACATATGCCAAGCCAAAGTCAGTTCATCAATCTCACCCAATCAGAATGTAAGTGCAAAGAAAAAAAGAATAACTCCATGGAAAAATAATGAATCTGAAAGTTATTTCTTTGAAAAGAAGGAAAATAAAATCAATTTGGTGTTGCTTTAATTTTTGATGATTTACAGTGCTAGTTCTAACGCCTAGCAGGTACCATTTGACATTTTCATCTCCAGCACTGTGACGAGATTAGCACTTACTGGTATTGATTTAAACTAGGATTTATACCGGGCTGTCATTTTTATAGAAGGCACAATAAAAGAGATTAGAAAGAAATTGCCAAGCGGCCTGAGTCTAATCAATTGTAGAATGCTTTCATTGGGAATTTGCAATTTTACCAAGCAGAAAGTTAACATGCAGGATAAGCAATAGGAAATGAAATTCACATCAAGACTTAAGAAATGTGGCCAGGCCCAAACCAAACTGCATCACACAATAAGACACAGGTTCTGGTTCAGCATCACTCTGCTAATTTTCCAAGGAGTTGGAGGAAAATCTGTGAAAGACAGCATTTTAAAGCCTACTGAAGTGGAGCAGATACTTGCTAAAGGACAGAAGAGGAAATGTTCATGATGGATTTGAAAATTTGGAATATTTAAAGCAGCACTTAGGGGGAAATTTCTCAGAGCTGAAGTAGAGATGAATCGAGAAGGGCACATGATTTTATCTGGCATTGATTGAGAAGGAGGAGCTAGATTAGGATTGGCTGGAAGTCAGTAAATGTGGCACCAGTAAACTCAAAGTTCACTGCTGAAACTGAACCCAAAGCTCAGGAAAGACAATGAGAAAACTAATGTGGCAGAAGCATTAACTTCTGAATCAGACTTATCCAGCAGGGTGACATGTGAGCACTGAGACCAAAGTCTCAAAAGGGATATCAATGGGGACTCTTGACATTCCACTGAAGTGATGCCCAAACAACAGCAGGCAATCTATTTTACCTGAAAAACGACCCAGAAAGGAGATTCTATTTACATCAATCACAAATTAAACACTCAATTGATGGCAGTGATTTTACAAAGGGCTCAAGATAAAAAAAAATTGTTGGAAGGCAGCACACAGAATGAACTACTTCATGGTGGATAATTACAGGACAGAATGACAAGATATGATCATAGATTTATGGCCTCACGAGATTGCTCAGAAGAGGAGGTAGTTAAGTCTTTCGAGGAAGGAAGGTTAAGGGGGATCAAAGACAGCTTCTAAGGGCAGCTCATATAGCAGGGGTTTGAAGAAGTAGTGGAAACACAAGGGAGAGAAGAGCATTCTAGGTAGAGGGTACAGCAGGTGCGGAGGTATGGAATCACGGCACAGCCCACAGGACAGATGTAAGGAGAGAGGTCCAGGGTTTGACTTTATTCCCTGGGCAATGGAGAAAACTTGGGCTGCTTTTTGGAGTGGGTATGCATGTTGTGTGTATGGGCCAGATGAGGAGAGTGACCTGATCAGAATTGTGTTTTAGAAAGGCTCTCTGCTGCCTTCTTAGTCTACACCACCTGGATCCATGCAATGGTCTTCTGTGGTGCTTCTGTCTCCACCTTGCCGTCAGAGCGTGAGCCTTTAGAAATATCACCTCTTTGCTCAAACTTGTCAGTTGTTCCCCATGGTACTCAAAGAGGGCCACTAACATACTTCAAAGCTGATGATGGCTGCTCAAACAGCAACTCCCAGCACTCAACAAAGATTTTTCTCTTTCCTTCTGCTCTTAAATACCTCTGTTTCAGGGCCTTTGCACATATCACTTTTTCTTCCTGGAATGTTTTTCCCCAAGAAGTCTCCATGCTCACTCCCCGAGTTGATCTGGCTACTCAGAAGTCACCTCTTCTGATCTTCTCCAGACATCCTGCATGGGCAATACGACTTTAAGTGAGTGAATGGATGGATGAATAAATGAAGGGGGCAAAAATGGAGGTAAAGTGTCCCTTATTTGGTTTGGAAGAGACAACAAAGCACGTAGGAATTAAGCATAGAGGGTAGTGGTTGCTGATTACCTCAATATGGAGGAAGTGGGTGTCAGAGACTGAGGCGTTAGAGGGTGCAAAGGATCCCTCTCAGGAGTGGAGGACTGGATGCATCCTGGAGGAAGGACACATATTTGGAGGGAAGAGGGATAGTCAGAGAATAAATAATAAGAGTATTATCTAATAGTTGCAAAGTATGTATTATATGCCAGGCACTGTGCAATTACATTTATTATCTCATTAAATTCCCTAAAGCGGATCTCCATACTTGTCATCACCATTTTCTTTTTTTCAGCTGAAGAATCTGGGGCTCAGAGAGATTAAGCAACCTGCCTAAGATCACACAGCTAGTGAAACATAGAACCCAGTTTTAAATGGATGTCTGTTTGACGCATTTCACATACATTTAAATTACATTGGCTACTGCCGGTAGTTTTCATTGTGAGAACCAACTGCCACAGTCTATATGAAAGTGTGGAAGGTGTGTATGTTGGATATAGCTGGGTATTCTGAAAGCATTACAAATATAGTGTTCCTGCTATTGTCTTGGGATTTTTAGGGAGAAGAGGCTCATTTATTGTTTTACTTGAATCTTTTATGCTATAGACTTAACTCTTTCTCCATTGCCCGAAACCCACAGAAATATTACTTTTAACTCCTCCACACAGCGCTAGTCTTGCCGCTGCCTGAGTGATGTGATCTGGATACCACAGTGCTACGGGAACTTGCCATATGTGAATGTTCACCCTGGAGTTGTGTGATACGACAGCTTTGAAACCCTTGTGACACATATTCTAAAACTGTCATTCATGATACATAACACTCCTTACTGAAGCAAAGGTAAGTGGAATATTTTCAGAGAGAAAGAGGAAATTAATAAAAGAATGAGGACCTTGCCAACCATGGAAAAAAGGCTCAACTCCTTTAGAGAGGATGTGGCGAAAATCTCTCCTAAAGACACAGAGACCAGGGCAAATCGTTTAACACACGACAGGATTCAGTGGCTGGATACAGGTATGGAAACAGAAAGAATAGCAGAGCTGTTTTCATAAATATTTTATGCACTGCCAGAACTCTGACCTTTTCTCCAAGCTACGCTCTTTATAAACGTATAAGTGGGCAGTCATTTCCTATGAAATTACCTATCAAACCAAGGGGTAATTGGAAATATTGCTTAGAATTTTTTTTTTCATGTAGGCAAAGACTACCAATCTTGCCTGGTAGACTAAAGTTTGCAGTTTCTTTCTACCCATCCCCCAACCTGTTCTTTTCTTTACTTTTAATTTGCATAAAACTCATTTTTGAAAACTCTTTTATTAAAAAATATAAATACATCTCTTTGGTTATGAAATAGAATTACACACAGAAAAATGCATAAAACATAAACCCACATTTTGACAAAATTATTATAAGCACTCAAATCCTTCCACACAAGGAACTAGAACATAACCACTCATCTGAGGCTCACTCCCCAATCGCCCCTCCCAACAAGATCGCCCTCTCTCCCACCTGGATGTACCCATTCTCTGGACATTTAAGGTCATCATTTCCTTGCTTTCCTTTTATAGTATTACCACTTAGGAATGCATCCCGTAACTATAATGTTGTTATCTTTTTAAATTGTATGTCAATGGAATTATATTGGAGTTTTTCTCTTGGCCTTGCTTTTGTTGTTGTTGAATGATATAGGTTGAAGATCCAACCATGTTGTTTGTAGCTTTTATTCATTCATTGATTTTTATTATTTTATAGCAGGGGTCAACAAACTTTCTCTGCCAAGGACAAGAAAGTAAATATTTTAGTCTTTATGGGCCACATACAGTCTATCGTGTATTCCCTATGGAAAAAACAGGCCACCAAGCTGGATTTGGTTCATGGGCCATAGCTTGCTGACCCCTGCTCTATATAGTATCCCACCATTTGATTAAACACTCACTTCCAACAATGAAGACCATTTTCATTGTTTTCAGAGGTTTTTTTTGCACATTACAAATAATAATATTATTGTCATTATTACTGTCTTATACAATCATCAGTTAGATTTACCCACAAATTTATCTCTCTTTGAGGGTATCTCTCTTTGAGAGATAAATTTTCGTGTATTATAACTTATTCCTATTTAGTGTTTGTACTTATAGTGTCTTGTCTTTCTGGGTGTCTGTGTATCTTTGACTATGTACTGAACATTGTGTTTGAGAAATTATTTGTAGAAATCATTTGCAATCTAGGATGATATCATTTTCCTCCAATGAAGATTTTCCATGGACTTTTCAGGTACTTAGGAGCACTAGTAATTTGGGATAACCTTAATTCAATTTTAGGATTTGGAGTATTCTGGACTACTCAGAGGAGTTAAAGAGAGGCTGCACTCTGTGTTAAGACTGCTTGACATTCATTTCACCCTTACTCTTGGAATCTTTCTGGGAGTCTCAGAACTCTGGCATGTGTGTCCTCATAACATTTTTATTTTATTTTTTATTTTATTTTTTCTTTGGCTACACGTGCATTTTTCTTCTTCTTCTTCTTCTTCTTCTTCTTCTTCTTCTTCTTCTTCTTCTTCTTCTTCTTTTTTTTTTACAAACAGTTTATTGTCAAATTAGTTTCCACATAACACCCAGTGCTCATCTCCACAAGTGCCCTCTTCCATGCCCATCCCTCCCTCCCCCCCACATCCATCAGTCCTCAGTTTTTGTCAGCATTCAAGAGTCTCTCATGGTTTGCCTCTCTCCCTTTCCCCCACCATTTCCATCCTTCTTCTCCCCCTTGTTCCTCCGTTAAGTTCCTCCTAATCCTCCTATACATGCAAACATATGATATTTGTCCTTCTCTGCCTGACTTATTTCACTCAGCATAACACCCTCAGGTCCATTCATGTTGCTACACATGTGTGTCCTGATAACATTTTTAAAAGGGTAATTCAGATCATCACCCCTGTTTTTAGGATAGACAATTGTCCCTAAGGGTAAAAGTGGTCTGGACTTACCTTTCAACCTTCCTCTACTGAATATTGGCCCAGTAATTCCTGACTTTTATTAGCTTTGACATTTTATATATTTTTTCTGCTTTTCTAGTTTAGGTAACATATTACCTAGTAATTTATGACTAGAAGCAGAAATCTTCCTAACTTATATTTTTTCATTTAAAAAAGGACAAATTTCAAACTAGTTTTCAAGGAAAAAGAATATTATAAGAAAATTGGAAAGTCATTCTTTATAGAATTAAGCCTACAAAAAATGCAGTGTTCTAAAATCTTTAACCATTTTCTATTCCTCTGTCTATTTACAGGAAATTTACAACCTATGAATTGTTTTGTTCAATTTTTTGAACAAAATCTAATTTTTCTAACAAATCTAAGTCAATTCTGTTAGAACCTTTTAAAATTAAGTTCTTATCATAAATACAAGGGAGATTATAGCTAGATCCCCATATTCTGATTATTCTTTTTGTGGGTTCCCCCCCTTTTCACTGCTTATGAATTCAAAGAGAAGAATCTGGTCCAATAAATGATTCATCTCACACTAATGAATACAAACATCACTGCATCTTGTTCTGATTTATTTCCCAACAGAATTAAACTACAAAGTGAACTTGAGATGCAGGTGAAAACAGCATGGATTGTCACTGCTTGCAACAGTTTCATGGTGCTTAATGAAAAGCTCAAAAGACTCCTCGAGATTTGAATAGAAAATAGATAGGACAAATCAATGAAAACTTGATTTCTGAAGGAACCGCAACACCAATGTGGATTATAGGTTTCCTGGCACTTGTCTTGTATGCGGCCAGATGAAAAAGCACAGGGCATGTTAGATCATCAGCACGGAACATTATGTTTAGATACACGTTGTGACAAACATTTATTAATTTGTATCAAGTAAAAAATTGTATCAAGTAAAAAAAGTACAAACAAAAAATAAAACCATGTTGCTGAGAGCTATAAAATTTTCATGGAGACTGGGGTCAAAAGGACACAACAAGCATGAGTTTTGTTCTTTTGCCTCTTCGTGTGCTCTAAATTCATCTTTCCCTCTATGCTACCCAGGGGAACAATGATCTTCGGTATATAATGGAAAAAGCTAGAGAACGAAGGTTTTCACCTCTCATTGGGCCTTTAATGCATCCAGACTGAACCAATGTTGTGGCTTAAAGTGCCAATTTGCTGGTAATAGAGTCCTTATGGCTTTTGCTGTGTGTGTTATGCAGCCAAATCAAGGACCGAGTGACTGTGGGAGCTTTAGTCTGCAGTCGTTAAACAGAAATAGAAATGTGCAGTGTCTTTCCCGGTCAGCCAACTAAGCAGCAACTCTGGCTAATAGTAAAAGATTCGACTGAAAGTCAGAAGATGCACCCATTTTGGGAGACTTCTCAGTGTGACTCTTGACAAATAATCTCACTGTTCATCATCCTCGGCAAATGCTTAGTGAGAGCTTATTAATGCTCTGTACCCAGGACTGTACTGGCTAAAGATCATGGGCCAGGGCATGACGTTTAGAAGTTCACTGATTAGCCATGGAGCATGATTTCGACTTTGTAGCCTGATGTCCTGTTTTCAATGATATGTTCTGCCACTTCCTAGCAGGGAAGCCCCAGGTAAGTTATCCTGCCCCACTTTGGGCTCGCTGCTGCCAGCACAGAGCTGGCTTTGAATCCTCTGTCTTCCTCTCTCTCTGCCCCTCCCCTGCTCTCTCTCTCTCAAAATAAATAAACATTTATGCTTTAAAATTTTTTTTAAATAGTTTTCATTTATTTTTGAGACAGAGAGAGATAGAACATGAGTGGGGGAGGGTCAGAGAGAAAGGGAGACACAGAATCTGAAACAGGCTCCAGGCTCTGAGCTACCAGCACAGAACCCGATGTGGGACTCGAACCCATGAACTGTGAGATCATGACCTGAGCCAAAGTTGGACACTTAACTGACTGAGCCACGCAGGCCCTCCTCAAAGTAAATAAACATTTAAAGAATAATAATAAAGTATAACTTGGGTCATTTTATTTTTAAAAATTTTTAAACTTTTTTTTTTTGAGACAGAGAGAGAGAGAGAGAGATAGCAAGTGAGGGAGGGGCAGAGAGAGAGGGAGACACAGAATCTGAAGCAGGTTCCAGGCTCTGAGCTGTCAACACGGAGCCAGACGGGAGTTCAAATTCACGAACCATGAGATGATGACCTGGGCTGAAGTCAGATGCTCAACCAACTGAGCCACCCAAGAGCTCCTCAAATCATTTTAAATATTAATTAAATCCATGCTAGAAAAGTTGATATTTATTGACTACTTCTTTATGAGGTAGGCATTGCTCAAAGTTCCTACTAAAGGGTAATTTTTTTAACAGGTAAAATCATGACCTTATACAATTAAAAAGGAGCATGTGTCAAAGATTTATTTTACTCCTATCTCATCTATCTGGCTTATTGCCACCTTCCATTTTCTGTGAGCTATTTCATAACTTTGTAAGTTGTAGGAAACTGATAGCAATACAAATGACTCTTGTTGATGATATGCAATTTGAGACCAGTGGGATGCAGTTGATCAGTGCCCTGTGGATATTGACTAATTTTGCATCTAGTTGTAAATTTATTTCATTTCTTATCTATACTTCTAAATGGGTCGTGCTATGGATTCTCCTTTGAACTGGCTGTAACATTTGTTGTCAAACTGTTTTCTAGAGTGGTTAGATCATTTTATATTCCCGCCATCTGTGTATGAGGGTCCCAGTTCCTCACATCTTTGCCCACACCTGGAACAGTCTTCCTGGTTTTAGTAATTTTAATAGCTGTGAGGTAACATCTCATTGTGGTATTAATTTGTATCTTTGTAAAAACCAATGATTTTGAACATCTTTTCATATATTTATATGCCATCCATATATCTTCTTTACTGAAGTGTCTGTTCAAATCTTTTGTCCACTTTTATTAGGCAAAGATTTATTGTTTATTTTCAGATTATTGAGTTTTTAAAGCTCTTTATATAGTTTAGATACAAATCCTTCATAGTTAACATTCTTTGCAAGTGTTTTCTTCCACTTTGTAGTCTGTCTTTTTATTCTCTGATTAGTGTCTTTCAAAGAACAGACATGTTTCATTTTGATTAAGTTTATCAGTTTGTTCTTTCATGAAACATTCTTTTATTGTTATATATAAGAAATCTTTGCCTACCCCATGATGCAAATATTTTCTCCTATGTTTTCTTTTTTACAGCTTTGGGTTGCTCAGAGAAGTCCATGGTACATTCTGAGTTAATTTTTGTATATTGTGCCAGGTAGGAATCAAAGATATGGATATTCAATTATTATAGCCCCATTTGGTGACACAACTACCCTTTCTTCTCTAAGGTTCAGTGTTACAAAATGAAAAGCTCTGGAAATTGATGGTGGTAATTGTCATGCAATGATATGAATGTATGTAATACTACTTAATACTACTTAATTGTACACTTAAAAATAAGTAAAGATTATGCTATATATAAACGCCACCATAAAAATGGAATAAAAACTCAATTCAGTGAGGAAAGGATAGTCCTTCCACTAAATGGGGCTATAATAATTGGATATCTTTAATATATATGGGAGTATTCAAGTTCTCTATTTCTCTTTGAGATTTAGTAGGCTGTATCTTTCAAGGAATTCTTCCAATTCAACTATTTTCTAGCTAATTGGCACAACATTTTAGAAACAGTGTTACTTTGGTTATCTTTTATTTATTTTTTAATATAATTTATCATCAAACTGGTTTCCATACAACACTCAGTGCTCATCCCAAGTACCCTCTTCAAATGGCCATCACCCACTTTCCCCTCTCTCCCACCCCCCAACTTTGGTCATCTTTTAAACAGCTGTAGAATGTGTAGTGATGTTGCCTCCCTCATTCCTCATGTTGGTAATTTGTATCTTTTTTCTTCAATTAATCTGGCTACATGTTAATCAATTTTATTGATCATCTCAACCAATTTTTGGTGTCATTCATTTCCTGTGTTGTTTTCCCATTTTCTGTTGCATTCATTTCTGTTCTGATTTTTATAATTTCCTTTCTTTTGTTTACTTTGAATTTCATTTGCCCTTTTAAAAATTTGTTTCTTGGGGAGCCTGAATGAATGTCCGACTATTGATTTTAGCTCAGGTCATGATCTTATGGTTGTGAGATTGAGCCTTGTGCTGGGCATGGATCCTGCTTGAGATTCTCTCTCCCTCTCCCCCTACCCATCTCATGCTTAATCTCTCTCTTTCTCTCAAAACAAAATTAGTTTTTAGAAGAAGAAGATAAAATCATTGATTTGAGATATTCGTTTCCAAGTTAGGCATTTAGTGTCATAAATTCTCCCTAAGCACTGCTTTGTCAACAGCCCAGTTTTGATATATTGTTTTTTTATTTTCATTTAATTCAGATACTTTCTAATTTCCCTTTTGATTTCTTCTCTGACCAGTTAGTTATTTCAGATTGTGCTTCCTAATTTCCAATTATTTGGTCTTTTTTTTTTCAAAGATTTTCTGTTATTAATTTCTGTTAATTCCAGTGTGGACAGAGAATGTACTTTGTACAACTTGAATACTTTCTGTTTACTTTTTCTATTAAGAAAGAGATTGAAATCTCTGATTATATAATTGTGAATTTGTGTATTTCTCTTTGTAGTTCTCAGTTTCTGCATCATTTATTTTGAAGATCTTTTATTACTACATACACGTGTAGGATTATTATGCCTTTTTAATGAATTGATTTTTTTATTGCTTGAACTGATCATCTTTATCTTTGGTAATATGCTCTGTTCTGAAATCCACTTTGCCTCACATTTATAATGTCACTTCAGTTTTTTTCCACTGGTGTGATACACATACTCAAGATGACCCCCACTGCTATGTTCTTGTTTAATGGCTTCCCCATGAGTACTGGTAGAACCAGTGACTTGCTTCTAACCAATAGAATATGAAAAAGGTGATGAGATGTCACTCCATTTTTCCTTTGTTTGATTCTGGATAGTTTTTATTGCTGTGTGTTCAAGGGTATTATTTTTTTTTCCTGCTAAGTCCAATCTGCTATTCATTTCATACAGTGCTATTTTTCATCTCAGACATTGTAGTTTTTATCTTTAGAACTTGAATTGGGATCCTTATAAAATTTTTCCCATGTCTCTATATAACTTTTGAACATATGGAATATTATTATAATAATAGTTTTGATGTCCTTGTATGCCAATTTCAATATCAGGATCGGTTATGGGTAACTTTAAATTGATTGAAATTTCAGTTGTTTGAAATTTCAATGAATTGAAATGCTTAATATGGAAACCAACTTGACAATAAAAAAAAAGAAATGCTTAACCAACCCACCCAGGTGCCCCCCTTACATCTTTATCAAAATGTGTAAGACCTCTTTAAGGAAAAATTCACAGCACAATGTCAAAGGCTGTCAGGGGTGAGAAAGGTTACTGCGGAAAGTCAGGACTGCTGGGTGTGAGTTTGACTGGATGTGCTGAAGCAGCAGTATCTGTGGTCATTGTCTAGACTCTCTCATTGCTCTCTTCCTCCTCTCCCATCGGATTCTAGCCAGAATTCCTCACAAGCACTTCCCCTGCTGGGGCTATACCATTCCCTAAGCCCAGGGGATGAGCCCTTCTGTTTTAAAGGTGGAGGAAGCAAGCTTCTCTTTCTTTTTCTCCTTAGCTAATTTTGAGTTTAACAGGAGCGTCTGCTGCCACCACAGCCCCTGAGATGGGGGACCATCTAGACTAACAAGAAGGAGGGTGGACCCATTTCCACTCCCAGTCTCTGAAAGGAACTAACTTTGAGCCAGTGCAGGTCCTGTAACACTCGGGAGCTCTGGGTGGAGTCTTTAGTCTCTGTGGCACTGCCGCAAGACTGATGCCATCATAGAGGGGATTGACAGGGGCTCCTGCCACCATTAATATGAGAAACAAGCCGGCCTTTCCTGCCCATCTGCATTTGCCTGCAACTGGAATCTTGTTAGCTGACTTATTATTATTATTATGTTTTTACTTTTTACACAAGAATACCTGCATCTATCAAGTCACATTATGCATGCTTGTGCATTCAAAGAGGCTTAAACAAATGAATAAACAAGCAAGGGAAAAAAACTGTAAAGGAATTGCACACAGAATAGAAACATGGCAAGATTTCTAAATAATCACAGGAAAAGGGTTCATCAGAGAAGTTTTTTGTATCTCCCCCCACTCCATGTTTGGATCTAGCAGAAGCAAAGGTCAGTTTGTTCCAGGTTTTGATGCTGAATACTCAGTGGTCCTTCTATGCTAGCTTATTTTTCACTCCCAGAACAGTTTAGAGATTTCATGGTGCCTGTAGTAGGAAGCTTAGAGGCCTCCCAAGATATCCTGTGGCTATGCAGACCTGCGTCACTAGCCACGTCACCTGCCAAGGCTAATTTCACGTCTGCGTAACCACCGCGGTGAAGACAGTGATGGGTTTTATCTATTTTCCTCACAGGTGCCCCACAATTGTCCTGACCTGACTTCTCACTCATGAAAGGGAATCTTTCCTGCATCTGAGTAGGGCATGTCTTGTTCCACTAACAGGCCCCTTCTTTGCAGGCTCACCTCGCCAGGAGGATGGACAGGAACTTTGGAACAGCCATCTGACTGCAGTGTGGGGGATTCCCAATGCTGTCTTCCTACAGAGTCCCTCACATCTGGACTAGGAGCCAAAGGAATGGACTTGACGGTGGCTGATGCCTCAGCCTTGAGTAGGACTCAATTGACACTGCATTTCACATTTCAGTCTCCTTTATTTTATGGGGAAAAAATGTGTAGATGGAAAGATCTCTATAGCAGAAGAGAAAGTCCAGAAATAGACCCAAATACATATGGGAATTTATATATAAAAAGATTAAAAAGATGGATCATTGATAGCAGTGTTAAGACTCTATGTGGGAAAACAATGAAGTTTAATCCATCTCTCACACCTAATACCAAAATGAATTCTAAAATACACAAAGCTTTCAGTGTGAAAAAATGAAGCCATTCATAATTAGAATAAAGCACTTTTGAAAATAATCTTGATGTGGAAAAGACTTCCAAAGCATGACCCCAGACCCAGCAGCTATAGATATTGATCAACTACATAAAAATTGCTCAAAATCCTCTAAGGTAAAAATCCTGTATGATAAGCAGAGTCAAAAGACAAATGATAAGTAAAAACAAATTGCAAATCATAGTCAAAGAGTTAACTACCCAAACAGATGAAGATTCATGTGAATTCATTAGGAAAAATATCAAAACCAGGATGGAAAACTGGCAATGGATGTAAATGAGTATTCCAAAAAAAAAGAAATACAAATGACTCTTAAGTATTAACAAGGATTATGCAATGCATAATAATAAAATTAAAATTAAAATTAGAATATCATTTTTTATCTTATAATTGAAGCATTTAATAACTTTATGATGGCAAGAGTATCTGCTTACAGTAAATTTTATATTTTTCTGTTGGGAATGATGAATGGTTCACTCGCTATGGAGGGGCAGTTGGCACAAAGATTACAAATGTACATAGGTAAGCCTGCTTCCTCTGGGAGTTAATTGTGGAGATATACTCATACATATGTACAATTTTTGTTTGCCTAAATGTATTAGCTTCTCCTGGCTGCCGTAACAAATTACCACAAACTTGGTGGCTTAAAACCAGAGAAGTTTATTTTCTCATATTTCTGGAGGGCAGAAGTCCAAAATCAGCGTCATTGGGCTGATATCAAGTTACGGGCAGGGCCATGCCTCATCTGCAGACTCTAAGGGAGCGTCCATTCCTTGCCCCTTCCAGCAGCTGCTGGCATTTCTTGAATTATTGCCATGTTACTCCAGTCCTTAATTTAAGCATCTAAGCTGCCTAAGCATTCCTGTGCACAAAGTTCTCCTAATTTGTTACGGATAAGATTCAATGATACAAAGCTAAGGTCAAGATAACCTTTGGGGCCACCAGATAGTGGAAGAAGACAAGAAGACATTGAATTTATGACACCTTAAAACTTGGGCCAGAATTGTCCTGCTTAAAAGGAGTTAGTTTTGTAGAGAAGTTCCAGCCAGGGACAAATCACAGGTATCTGGGTGGTCAAGGGCCACAGGGCCAGGCATTGCTCTATAGGTCTCCTGTGCTGACTCACGGTGAAGCCAGGATTGGATTTGCTCAATGTTAGAATATGTCCATGGCTTGCTTCTTCGTTATCAGGTAGTGGTTTCTTCAGTAGGTTTGGGAGAAAGCCTTTGCACAGAAGGGCCCTCTCTACTTGGGCACAGAAAAACCACCTGATATAGTTGGTGATGGTTTTGTAATCAAAGGATACTTGGGCAATGGGTGGCCATAGCCACTGGGCTGGAAGATTCAAGGTGGAGTGGAGACAGACCCTGGGGACCCCAGAGATGTTTGTGGCTTGTGGCCTCTGAGTTGATGCTGCTTTCTGAGTTCTTTGCTTTAGTCGCTGTGGGGCCGAGGTGAGTTTCTTGTCCTTGGACCTTTTCACCTACCTCTTACTTGAACTAGTTTGAGTTTCTCCTTGTAACAGTTAGACACCTGACTGGAACATGCTTCATTTTTTAACATGCATATCATATAATCTGAAATCAAAGCTTGTAACATCCAGGAGGGATCAACAACATTGTTACATGAATGCCCAACCATGAGTTTACATGACATAAACTGCGGAATGCTAACAGGAAAGCATGAAGCAGCAAATGTAGCTGTTTAGACTCAGGCGCAACTGTGTTTTAATCTTGACGTTATTGTTTACTTGCTGTGTGACTTTGGGCAAATGATTTAAGCTTCCTTGAGACCATTTTTCCATCTGCATATGGGGGAGATACCACATGCTGTTTAGCGATAATACATGTGCTATGCTGAGCGATGTACTTGGCACCTAGTAGATACTCATTGTCCTGTGACACTGAGTTCATGAGCAATGAACTAGTTCATGGATTGTGACTCTAACGGCCAGTGTCAGAGTGAAATGAAAACTACATTTGTATGAGTACACTAATCTGAAATCAACAACGTAGATCCATCCGTGGCCAGGTATGTAAGTGAGAAGGGTTGGAGCATGAATGGAGGAGCAGGCTGATTCTGACTGTGTGAAGAAACTGCGTAACACAGGATAAGGATATTGAGGGATTAACTGCCAAAATGTACTTTGTGTTACAGGGAAAACCAATGAATTTCTTCACATGGAGTGATGTATCATAAAAGCCAGCAAGAGAACAGGGAATTTTCTATATGTTGGTTAAAGGAGAGACTCTAATAACCGCTACTAAAGTAACTGTAGCAACCATGGCCAAGAAGTGCAAAGCAGATGAATTAACCCCCAAATACACTTTGGGGATTAACAGATCTCCAAAACTTCAGAATCTAGGTCTGTGAGTTATTTCATGGAGCCTCTAAGCCCACGTGATCTTGAATCACAAAAGATATTTGGTGTTCCCCTTGAAAAAGTTTAAGTGCTTTGTTCTAAAGTGCATACTATTCACCTGGGGACCTGGGGATGCAAATTCTGTTAAAATGCAGAGAGCCACCTGGGTGGCTCAGTTGGTTAACCATCTGACTTCGGCTCAGGTCATGATCTCACGGTTTGTGAGTTCAAACCCCATGTCAGGCTCTATGCTGACAGCTCAGAGCCTGGAGCTTGCTTCATATTCTGTGTCTCCCTCTTTCTCTGCCCCTCCTATGCTCGTGCTGTCTCTCTCTCTCTCTCAAAAATTAAAAATTTCCAAAAAATGGAGATCCAGACACTGCAGGTGTGGGTGGGGCCTGAGATGCTGGCTATCTAACCTACTCACAGGTGATGCTAATGCTGCTGGTCCACAGCCCACAGCTTGGTGTAGCAAGTCTGTATATGACAGAGAAGCCACTGGTGAAAATAATTTTCAGCCATTCCTCTAGATTTTCCACTTCCACAGTGCTGCATTTACATAAATGGAGTTGAGAATGAAACAGAACCTGGAAAAATGTCTTCTTGCAACCAACTCGCAACCTCGACATTGGAGAAGGGCTTCGGGCTTGACATTTTCACCTTGTGTCCAAGCTAACAGGCTTGCTCTGTCTCTCCCCTCCGGAATGCTTCCTTCGCCTTGCCCTGCTTTTCCATGGCTCTGCCACAGTTAGAAAGAGGGGTGAACACGATGTTGGGGTGAGGACAGGAAGAAACCTCGGAAATCATGTCACGCTAAGGTCTGTAATCCTTTCCACTGTGACAGTTCATTGTCACTTAGCAGAAATTGCTGGTTATGAATATTTAACAAATTTGCAATTAGCTCATCTACCAACATGATTACTGAAATGGAGTAAGCCATTGAATGAAGCTGCTAGGATTATGTACATAATGCTTTCTGATTACACATGCTTACACATCTGCTTTTGTTTTTCTCTCTCCTCTGGCACCATTTTTGCTAATTTTTATAAAACCACACGTCACATCTCACTGCCTTCTGTAGTCTTATACCGTGCTAAGTAGGTAGAGGAGGGCGTTTTTCAGATTCTGGGGAGGATATTTGACGTTGAGCTTCCGAGGTAACTCCTTCCGAGGCAGGGTTACCCTACAACGAGAATGCCTGGAATCTTTCCCGAATTCCTCACCGCTTTTATCTGTGGCTCAATTATCAAATTGCCCAACTTTGTTTCTACATTTCCAAAAAGGGATTACGTATTATCTGCTTGATTTATCCCATTTGGGCTGTAATGCAGATTAATTTAAAAAAAAAAAAAACAAAACAATCCCACAATGGAGGGGAGAGATCGCTTCAATTAAAGTCAGGATATCTTGCAACTCACTGGCCACATGACCTTGTACCTAACTCCTTTTATCTCCTGGGCTCCATTCTCATCTGTAAACAGAAGACAATCATTACTTCCTGCTATTTACTTATTAAGATCATACATTGTTTTCTCTATTCTGTTGGAAACAGCTTCCTGCCACTCCCTTGGAGAAATAAAAGAAAAAAAGTAAAATAAAGGATTTACTCTGGGAAAGTAGGAGAGTAGGGTAGAGAATCATTTTTCTTGTATTCTATTTAGTAGAAGCATTTTCCTCTGGTGGTGAAAACAGCTACTAGCAGCAACATGGTATCAACTTATGCTTGATCCTGGAAACAAAAAGAAAACATTCCACCCGCAAAACAGACACTATCACTATGCTTTGACTATTAATTGGTTCTGTTGTTAAAGGGCTTTTATTTTTTCTAACTGTATTTCAAACTGTCATCAAGGCAGGGCAGATCATATTATCTTTGAGCTCTTTGCTGAATTGTGCTGTCTGATTTGTTGATAGATCTCATACTCTATTTTCCTAGTGTTTTTAGAAAATGATCTTGATTATTTCTGGCATGCAGCTTGGATTTCTAAAAAGCCAGTTTCAGAAGTGTGAACGACAATCATGAATAGTATAAGAGTTACCAGAAGCTACTGATAATAATAGTCATGCTATTTTGCATAGGAGCATGGGGCTTTTGTGTTTGCAAAATGCTTTCACAGACATTAGGTCACGTATTCTGCTGATACTCACAGACACCTTCTGTTTTTTAGGATGGGCTTTTCCCAGCCCTTCTGCTGTTGGAGCTAAGGCTTTGCATCTGGAATCATCCGGGGGCTGATCATACCCTAAGGACCAAACCTAGGCGTCAGCAACCTGCTTGCCTCCCTCATTTCTTTCCTATTGCTTATCATTAGTCCTAAAAGGATATTTGAACATTTATTCATTATTCATTCATTCAGTTAGTCTTTCATCTGCTATCTGCCGTTTGCTCCCTTGTGGGGAAACAGAAATGTGATACCATTCCACTCTCGGGGGCACTCCCATTGCAATGGGAAGTCAGCCAGGGAAGTCAAGGCCCCGTGGGGTCACAGCCTTGCTGGAAGTAGTCATGGACAAAGGCTCATGGACAACCAGCTCGGCCTGAGGTGGTCAGGTGCTTCCTGGGGGTAGGTCCCTAGGTATGTGTCCTTAGCCAGGAGAATGCATGATAGATGGGAAGAAGGCTGTTTCAAAGAGAAGGGCTGAAAAGCAAAGATTTGGTGCCCAAAATAGCGCGGCCTGGTAAGCAAGTGCAACACGGCAAAGCATTCTATATTCGACTAAGATACAGTTATATGTGTAAGTCTTGGTTATGGAAATTAGCAAATGCACACAAAGTAGAGAATGGTATCACGAGGTCCTGCAGACCCAGTGCCCAGTCTCAATGGTTTTGTGTGGTTAAAGGAAAATGAAATTCAGAGCGGCTGTTAGCCTTATGGCTTCAGGAGGCCACACAACGGAAGAGAAGAAAGGACTCCAAATCAGGTCTGTGCTGACATACAAACTTGACAAATGGCAAAGCTGGCCTTGCAGATCTGTGAGGAAAGAACAGAATGTTCAATACATAGTGATCTGATCATTAGCTGTACGGATAAAATAGATTTAGGTCCCTCCTCCACAATTTATGTAAACCTAAATTCCCATTCCAGGTTGGATTAAAGACAAAAAGCAAATTTTTGAGAACCCAAGGAAGAAAACTATCTTTATGGGGTTTGGAGGTAGGGGAGGATTTCTTAGAGTTAAAAATCACAAACCTTAAAAAAAAGTGGTAAATTCAATTATACTAGGCCAAAACATGTTTGTTGTAAGCCAAGATGAAAAATTCAAAGTACAAACCCCAGTCTGTGAGTAAATATCTGAAATGTACATAATAAGTGTAAAATGATCAGGGTTCAATTCCAGAATATATAAAAACTCTTAAAAAGATTAACAATCTAATAGAAAAATCAGGTAGTTACATGAGCAGTCAATTTTTAGAAGAGGAACATTTAAACATTTGAAAATACATTGAGCCTCACTAGTTATCCAGAAATTCAGATTAAAACCACAATACTCTGAAGACAAGTGTTGGTGAGGATGTGGAGAAAAAGGAACCCTCGTGCAGTGGTGGCAGGAATGCAGACTGGTGCAGCCACTGTGGAAACAGTATGGAGGTTCTTCTAAAAGTTGAAAATGAAACTACCCCATGATCCACTACTGGGTACCCAAAGAATACAAAATCATGAATTCAAAGGGATATCTGCTCCCCTGTGTTTATAGAGGCATTATTTACAATGGCCAAGATATGGAAGCACCTGAGTGTCCATCAACAGATGGACAGATGAATGAATAAAGAAGATGTGGTATATATATACAATGGAATATTACTCAGCCACAAAAATGAATGAAATCTTGCCATTTGCAGTGACATGGATGGAGCTAGAGAATATAACAAAAGAAGTCAGAGAAAGAGAAATATCGTATTATTTCACTTGTATGTGGAATTTAAGAAATAAAACAAATGAGCTAAGGGGGAAGAGAGACCAAGAAACAAACTCTTAACAATAGACAACAGGGGTGCCTGGGTGGCTCAGTCGGTTAAGCGTCTGACTTCGGCTCAGGTCATGATCTCATGGTTCCTGGGTTCCAGTGCCGTATCCAGCTCTGTACTGACAGCTCAGAGCCTAGAGCCTGCTTCAGATTCTGTATCTCCCTCTCTCTCTCTGACCCTCTCCTGCTCAGGCTGTCTCTCTCTCTCTCAGAAATAAGTAAAACATTAAAAATACTTTTTAAAAAAAGAAAAAGAAACAATAGACAACAAACTGATGGTTATAAGAGGGGATGGGTGAAGAACTAGGTGATGGGGATTAAGGAGGCACTTGTCTTGATGAGCACTTGTCTTGATTTATGGAATTGTTGAATCACTATATTGCACACCTGTAACAAATATAATGCTTTGTATTAACTAACTGAAACTAAATTTAAAAAATCATAATACTCTAAGGTGGATTACATAGCAGGATTCACCGGTGTTTTTAATGTTTTATATCTTAATTAAGCTGGGTGCTGGGTACATGGTTTTCATTATACTATTCTATATACACTATTGTATATCTGAGGCATCAGATATATGAACATATGTGCATAAATGCATATATATTTGTATGGTACATTCATGTCTGTAGAAAAAATATATATGCGTATATAAACACATATGTAATGTATTTCGTTAAATGAATTGGCACAAAACTCTTTGCAGGGTTTGATTATCTACCATGAGCACCTTAAGAATTGCATTATATGAGGGGCACCTGGGTGGCTCAGTTGGTTAAGCATCTGACTCTTGATTTCGGCCCAGGCCATGATCTCAGGTTATATGGTTTGAGCCACATGTCGGACTCTGCACTGACAGTGCAGAGCCTGCTTGGGATTCTCTCTCTCTCTCTCTCTCTCTCTCTCTCTCCCCTTCTCCCATTTGCACTCTCTCTCTCTCAACATAAATGATAATAAACAAGGAAAATGCCACATTCCCTTTAAAAAAAAAAAAAAAAAAGAACTGCATTGTATGAAAACAATGCAGTTGAACTTCATTAGTCCCCAGAAACTGCAGTTGACATAATTCAGTAGGTGGCCTGACTGAGGGGAAGTTGAGACCTGGCATGCTCTGCACTGTACCTGGACGGGTGATCCTGAGGCAAGCCATCCAACCCCACTTCACTCCATTCCCTCACTTGAGAATTGAAGGTGTCCTACGAAAGGCCTGACGGCACTGCCTTTCGATTTACAATTCTCTATTACGGCAGTGTTTCTCAAGGTGTGTTGGAAAGAATCCATGAGATGCTAATCAGGATTCCTTGAGAACAGAGCTCTGTTATCAAACAAGTTGGAAAATCATTTATCATTGTAATGCGCCATCCTTTGGGAGTGTAGATGTGCTGCATGGAGGCTGGGAAGGAACAGGAAGCACTCGCTGGTGGGAGAGAGAAGCCAGGGATGAAGACCGAACACCTCGGACATGTTCCCTTGTGCTGTCCCACTTCTGGCTCCGGGAGCATGGGGGTCATTTATTTGACCGATGCATATTCCACCCCTTTGTGCAGCCAGAGATCATGAGACACAGGAGAAGGGGCGGGGAGACCTTCTGTTCTAGCTCCCCAAATCCCCACTTTGGAAGCAGGCTTAGGTGGGGGCCTTATATTGCTTTGGCCTGTGAGAAAACAAAGCCAGCTGGCTGCACCTGCTTCCTGCTCAGAGCTTACCAGATGTCATTGAAATCAGGAGAGGCTCACACGCAGCATGGGTGCCTTCCTTTGTGAGCCTGGTAAACAGCTTCAGCCTGGGTTATTTTCTGCCCAAAGCAACAGCCCAGTGAATAGCTGTGTGTTCTTGGGACCTCACTTGACCCACTCTGGGCTTCAGATCTGCATCATTTTAAAATTCTTTTTAATATTTATTTATTTTGGTTGGGGAAGAGAAGAAGGGGGGAGTGGGGAAGGCAGAGAGAGAGGGAGAGAGAGAATCCTAAGCAGACTGTGCTGTCAGCACAGAGCCCTATGGGGGGGCTCAAATCCATGAAACTGTGAGATCATGACCTGAGCTGAGATCAAGAATCCAGATGCTTAACCCACTGAGCCATCTAGGCACCCCATCTAACCTCCTCTTTTTAAAGGGGGGTACCTGGGTAGCTTAGTGGGTTAAGCATCCAACTTCAGCCATGGAGTTTGGCTTGTGAGTTTTAGCCTGGTGTTGGTCTCTGTGCTGACAGCTCAGAGCCTGGAGCCTGCTTCGGATTCTGTGTCTCTCTCTCTACCCCTCCCCTCCTCACACTCTGTCTCTCTCAAAAATAAACATTTAAAAAAAAAAAAAAGGAGGTTTGATAGGATTATTTCTCAACGTTTTTCTTGTTCATTCATTACCTAAGACATTTATAATGCAGCCTTTCAAAGTCCCTTAGGATTTGGTTGAAGACAGTGTAGAAGTATTCAACAAGGGAATGTTTAGTAAGACCTTCACTGCACAAATAGCTACTGAGCACCTACTGTGTGGATCACTGTTTTCAGTGCTAGGGAGATGGCAGTGAGCAAAAATAGAGAAATTCTCTTCCCTTGTAAAGGTTACAAGAGTATAAGGAGATGGTGATACTTAAAAAAAAATGAATATCAGGAACCATTAAGTGCTCTGAAGAGTAAGGAAGCAGGGTATGTGAACAGAGAGTGGCATCTGGGGGTTATTTTCTATGGGAAATTCAGGGAAGACCTTTCTATGAAGGTACTATGTGAGCAGAAACTTAAATGCAGGGAAAGGTAAGCTACTCCTGATGGAAAGAGTGTACTAGGGAGATGAATTGACATGTGCAAAGGCCCTGAGGTGGGAGTGTGTCTGGCAAGTACAAGGAACAGCATGGCAATGGGAAGAGAGTGGCTAGAGATGAAATGAGGGAGCTAGTGGGAAGTGGAGAAAATTCTGATGTCATCTGGAATGGGATGTAAGTCAAAAGAGGAACTGAAAAGAAAATTGACATGATTTGAATAAAGTTTTAGAGAAAAGATTCCTCTGGCTGCTAAGAGGAGAGCAGTCTGTGGCAGGTAGGAGCACAGGGAAGGGAAGCAGGGATCCAATGGTAGGCTCTACAATGGTTCACGTGAGACATGGCTTGGAGTAGGCTTTGGGGTGAAACTTTGAAAAGTCCTAGGGAAGGACTCCCACTGGCTCAGCCACAGCCAGAATGACAGGATTCTGTGACCAGCAGCTCTTCCTTGAAAGCCAGGGCTGGGACAGAAGTAGTACACCAGGGGAATTGGGAGAAAGGATGTGTATTGCACCATTGAAGAGAGAAAAACAAACTTGAGGGAAGGAAGGAAGGGCAAGAAAAAAAGAAGCTCACTGTGGGAATGAAGAGTTGAAGACATGAACATTAAGAGCTGTGCTCAAAATTATTTCCTCACGTAATCTTGTAGTTTTTAAGCAAAGAACATAGGGTCATAATACATTAATGTTTCCTGTGACATAATCAATAAATTGATGTGCCCTGATTACTTCTTAATGTTCTGGGAGAGGGAGGAGGGTTTCACTGCACGTAAAGACAAAGGGAATTGACAAGCTACTTTTTATTCTGCCTTTTGTCTTGAAATTTGCCACTTCTCAGCTTCCACATATCCCATCCGATTTACTGCTTTCTGTATTTCTTTTCCCACTGCTACCAGCCTGTTTGGAAAGTCCCTTTCAGAAAAGGCAAATCCTTCTCTAAAATGGATTCAGTCCACAAGGAAGTCAATGACTTAGCAAAAGAGGGAAGTCATTACTTAGGTGTTTGTAGGCCTGAGCCACACCTGGGGAGTGCTCTGGGGACAGGGGTGATGGGCAGAGTCCGGGCTGTGGAAGGTGTGGGAACGGCAGAGGGCTAGGCTTGGTGTGAGCTGAGCTAGAGCGCACAGATAAAAGCAGCAGCGGACAAACAGGAGCCAGTGAAACTCTGGGAAGGAGCACAAAGGCCAGGAGAGCAGGGGAGAAGTTTCTGTGCTAGCTTAGCCCCTGGGAAAGGAACCCGCACTCCTGAAACGATGGGAGTCAGAAAAGACTAAAAGGGGACAAACCTCAGGCACATTTCAGAAAACAAAACTAAGACTTTTGTTAAATATGGAAGAAACCTCAGGGCACCTGGGTGGCTCAGTCAGTTAAACATCAGACTTAAGCTCAGGTCATGATCTCACCGTTCTTGAGTTCAAGCCCCATGTCAGGCTCGGAGCTGACAGCTTGGGGCCTGGAGCCTGCTTTGGATTCTGTGTCTGCCTCTCTCTCTGCCCCTTCCTCGCTTGCACTCCCTTTCTCTCTCCCTCTCTCTCTCAAAAATGAATAAACATTAAAAAAAAATGAAAGAAAGCACTCCTTGGCACAATGTAGAAAAAAACCAAAGTCGCCTGATCAATCCATCAGCATAGATATATTTATTTTCTAGCTTATAGTAAGATGATGCACCAGCTACTGTTCTCAGTACCCTTCAGGTATTAATTCACTGAACACCCCCAAGCAATCCATTTTGCAGCTGTGAAAACTGAGGCACAGAGAACTTACATAGTGGAACTGGAATTCAGACCTGAGCAATTTGATTCCAGGTGCCAAGTTCTTTTTTTTTTAATTTTCAGATGCCAAGTTCTTAGCCACCTTCATTCCCGTGGGGGGTTCTGATACTGATAATGTGTGCTTTTGTAGTCTCTCCCCTGCTTCACCTTTGAGAAATGTCAGTTACATATAATCCCTTCCCTCTCTGATGAAATGCTGGATTGGAAATTGCAGACATTCTTTATAAACCCGTCAGACACTTGAAGTTGTGTGCCTCCTTCCATGGTGTGAGAAGTGAGATGATTAATTTTCAGAAATACCAAATAAAAGCTGTGCTTTTAACAATAGGTTTACAACCTATTGGAAATATGTATGAACCCCCCCCCCCATAATGGAGTCCCAAACCCTTAGACCTGTCACTTAATGGTTCTTCTTATCCTCTCCACTTCGGGGGCTTATGTTTTGCGGGCTTTGCAATGAGCATGCGCAAAAGAACTGAAGTCTCTACATCACCTCAAGGAATGTACATTTGTTCCAGACTACTTCTGGCCTTATATGGGCATAGGAAACTTCCGGTAAGGCTGTGACCTCTGTAGTGCTCAGCCAATGAGGAACCAGGGGAGGGACTTGCACACTAGGAGAGAAATTGTCTGCTGTAACTGTCCCAGTGTGCCTGTCCGTCAGATACGTGCTCTTGTAAGAGCGTTGATTAAAGCCTTGTTTCATTGTGCTTTGGTCTCTGTGTCCTTCCTTCGATTGGGTCAGTGGGCTTATTTTACACAATGATGAAACATTTTTATTAACATGCATAAGAACATATATGGAGGGGCCCCTGGGTGGCTCATTTTGTTAAGCATCTGAGTCTTACTTTGGGCTCTGGTCATGATTTAACCTCACATGGAGCTCTGCACTAACAGTGAGGAGCCTGCTTGAGATTCTCTGTCTGTCCCTTTCTCTCTGCCCCTCCCCTGTTCATTCTCTCTCTCAAAATAAATAAATATTTTTTTTAAAAAAAAAGAACATATATGGAATCAGCTCAAGCATATATGTGTTCACACACACACACACACAACCAGTATCAAGTGGCAGTTGGGGAAATTCTTTGGGTCACCAGGGGAGGCTGGGTTTTACTCATCTCTCAGCTTTATTGCCAGGCTGTGACATCAAGGAAACCACCTGACCTCCTCTACCCATGGACTTCCACCTCTTTCAAGTACCATTAAACGGTTGACATTTCTCATGCAGAGCCTCAGGAGAAGCGAGGACCACGACTCTCACAGCTGTACACGTTCATGGTTCTGGAGCAAAGATAGTAGTGGCTCTGTTTGATTCATGGCCGGGGTTAGACTTTTACCTCTAAATATGCCGAGTTATTTAAAGGCTACAGTGCAAAGCTTGCTTGGAAGAAATGCCAGCCTGCTCTTATTTAGATTCAAAACACCTGCATTTGGAGAAGCATACGTCAACAGCAGGCGGTTTTCTGTTTCCTGAAAACCAAGGGTGAAACTTGCCTCCATTAGCTGTTGTTTTTGTTTGTTTGTTTGTTTGTTTGTTTTGTGGTTTTTTTTTTGCACGTTTTAGCCTCTATGCCTGCTCAGACTGGAGGCTATGCTCCTTCTACCACATTTGCTTAAACTTATTCTGGATATCCCTGAAGTGGGATCTCCATCATTTTTTAACATTCCTCTATCTAGATCACACAAATCAAGAATTTATATGATTAGGATTCAAAGAGAATGAATCTGGCCTTAGAGACAAAATTAAAAGAAGAAAAACAAGACTCACTCCACTGCTATCCATATCCTTGGCAGGCAAGCCTTTATTTAAGGCAGGCAACATGTTGGAGAGGAAAGTACTGTAAGTAAAAAAATAAATAAATAAAATAAAATAAAATAAAAAATAAGGGATCTAAATTTCACCTTCTCAGTAAGGTACTTAGTGCCATATCTGGTACTGCAAGGCTCAGCTGAGTGGTATTTAGCCATTACATCTTCTCATCTCCTTCAGCCCTTCTAGAAAGCAACCATAAATGGGTCCTCAGCCATCATTGTGCATTAGAATTACCTCAGGAGGCTTAGGAGCGCTACACTTGGGTCCTGCCCCAGCACTATTAAATCTGTGTGTCAGTCAATGGGACCTAGACAGGTAGCTCTCAAAAACGCCCCCAGGTGATTGCAGTCAATAGCAAACTCACTGTGTGTCTGATGGTCATCAGTGGAGGAGACCCCTGGCTTCATATCCTGGTTTAACTTTTTAGTTTAATTCTATTAACCATATCTTTTCTCCTGAGTCACAGGAAATCCCCCCATCCCTCCTTCAAAAAAAAAACAGGTATAATTTTAATATATTTACTGAATGATGATTTAAAAACGAAGAAGGAATTATCTGTCAGTTTTAGGTTTTATTTTTGGTGAAAAAATGATGATGTACAGAAGCAGGAATTCTTCCTCAGAAATGTAAGCAAACAAAAAAACAATGACTTTTGCTTCTGGGCTTTGAGAGCATAATGTGTAATAAAGTGGCAGAAAGAAATATGCACATTTGCACCTTTAAAAAACCTTTATGTTTTATTTGTAAATTCAGAGAAGAGCAAATTTAGAAAACTCATTTAGAAGTAAGTTGCTTTCAGGATTTTTTTTCTCTCATAATATTAACTGACTACTAGGAAATCATAAAGAGGGAGTTGTTTAAAAATTCATCTGGGTAGGGGCGCCTGGGTGGCTTAGTCGGTTAAGCGTCCGACTTTCGCTTAGGTCATGATCTCGCGGTTCGTGGGTTCGGGCCCCGCGTCGGGCTCTGTGCTGACTGCCAGCTCAGAGCCTGGAGCCTGTTTCACAGTCTGTCACTCCCTCTCTCTCTGACCCTCCCCTGTTCACGCTGTCTCTCTCTCTCTCTCTCCTAAAAATAAATAAAAAATTAAAAAAAAATTCATCTGGGTAAATCTGAATATCTAATTGGCTTTATTAAGTGATTGATGAATGGAAGAGCACCCCCCCCCCATCTAGCAGCTAGAGATGCTCATTTCTATAGGATAGAGGGGAGGGTGAGAAGTTATTAACTAAAGATTAAAGAAAAGAAAGGATTGTTACATCTCCTTTTTGTGGTGATGGGAACTACAAGGGTTATTATCATGCAGATGACCTCACCCTCACTGATCTGGAAGTTTCAGATTGACTGTTAAAAGGTCACATATCCGGGTTGCCTGGTGGCTCAGTTGGTTAAGCATGGTTAAGCTCAGGTCATGGTCTCACAGCTCATGAGTTTGAGCCCGGCATTGGGCTCAGTTGCAGACAGCTCAGAGCCCAGAGACTGCTTTCAGATTCTGTGTCTCCCTCTCTCTCTGCCCTTCCCCCTGCTCACTCTCTCTCAAAAATGAATAAACCTTGGAAATTTTAAATAAAATAAAATTTAAAAAAGACTGCATTCCTCGGATAGATTGAAACTGTAATTAAGTCCTGGCCAGGGGCAAAGGACTCCAATTTAGGCTCCTGTGATGTTTCTTTTTTAACAGACTCCCAAGAGAGGACTGTTCACTCGAGTTGGGATTCCTCAATGCTGTACTTTCGGAGGAAGTAAATAAAGGAGAAGCTGACCTCAAAGATCCCAAGGCTCTCCCTGCCCATGTAGCCCTTTTGTCCTGATGCCCTTCCTCCTCTGTCTTGGAGAAGAAAAGACAACTAGATTAGCAAGTCTCAAGGCAGACTTCTTGCACCACCACCATAGTGATGTAATTGATTGGCCTATTTTATCATTGTATGTTTACTATATTTGCAACCACCAGTTTTGGCGGGGAGGGGTAGGTGGCTCAGTCAGTTAAGCATCCTATTCTTGATTTCAGCTTAGGTCATGATCTTACAGTTTGTGGGTTCGAGCCCTGCATCAGGTTCTGTGCTGACAGTGTGGAGCCTGCTTAAGATTCTCTTTCTCTCTGTCCTTCCCCGGCTTGCTCGCTGTATCTCTCTCTCAAAAATAAATAAATAAATAAATAAATAAATAAATAAATTTTTTAAAACTCCACAAGTTTTCCAAAATTGGACATGCTGACAGCTCATTAAATTTTTGAAGGAGCTAAAATCCACACAAAATTAATACATGTGTTAGAAAACTAAGAGATATGTGCAGAAATATGTATACATTTCTCTAAACCATTTTTTCGCAATTCCTTTGATTTTTCCACTCCCCGTATTCATGAGAAGAGAAAATAAGTAAATAGAATAACATTACATGCATGAACAAACGATATGAAAACGGAACTCATTTCTAATTTGTTTATCTACCTGTCTTCATTTTGCTTAAATAAAATGTAATGAGATATTTTGTCATTTGAAAATTAAGCTTTGGCTGTAATTGTACCTTTGATATCCCTAAGTAGGTCATTTAAAAAAAATAACCAGGCACTTCCCCAATTTTTCTATGATATACTGTTTGAATTATAGTTTAATATTCACCATTTCTTTGTGCATTATTATTTGCATGTCTTTTCAGTGATGTGTGGTTAGCAATTACATTAGCGTTTAACATTTAGAATTGTTTCATCTTTTATTTCGAACACACCTATCATTTTTATTTTACTACAGAGACTATAAACTATAAGTCTGGGTTTCTAATGTGCTTAAATTATATGTAACAGCCTCAGATTTAATGGTTCAATTATCCCGAAAGCTTGATATTATAGTCATAATAAGTGGTAGAAAAATCAGTCATCCTGTATCAGTTATCTTTTGCCACATAATAAATCACGTTAAAGTATAGTGGCATCAGGCAGCCATTTTATTGTGATCATGGATTCTGTGTGTCAGGAATTTGGGTAGGACATAGTGGAGATGCCTTGTATCTGTTCCAAGATGTCTGTGACCTTAACTCAAAAGGCTCCAAGGCAAGGTATGTCTTGATGGCAGGGGCTAGAATCTTTTGGAGGTGTCTGTGCTCACATGCCACGTGTCTGATGACGATGCTGGCTATTGGCTGGAGTAGCTCAGTAGGACATTTTTCGGCGATTTCTCTGATGGAGCTGATTTGGGTTTCTCACAGCATGGTGGCTGGATTCCAGCAGGAGCACCCAAGGGAACAGATGGAAAGAATATCACCTTCTGTATCCTAGGCTTGTGAAGAACTACTCTTCTGTGAGTAGTCACCGAACTTACCTGATGTCAGGGAGAGGGACATAGACCCCATTTCTCCACGGGAGAAATGCCGAGTCACCATGTAAAAGGGATATATGGGAGGGACGTAGTAATGTGGCCATTTTCAGGAAACCCAGTCTGCCACACACCCAGAGTTCCCTCTGACATCGTTTTTTCACTAGTTCTTTGAGCTAACTAACATTTCAAGCTTTTATACTACTTGTTTATTTCAAAGATAGTCTTCCCTGTAGGGGAGTGAGGTAGACCACTAGGTCAGCCACAAAATCAATGTTTCCACAGTTTGCAGAGAGTTGGAAACCAGGAAATTAGGAAGGAGCCCCTAACAGATTTTTTTTTTCCCCTGTAAAGATAACATTGTTTTCTTCGTGTGGCTTCCAAAACAAGGGCTTCTCAGGAGCCCTGAGCACTTTTGTTGTAGGAAGATGCTGAGTGGATTCTGAAAGAAAAAAAAAAAGGTGTGTTTAGCCTGAGAAATCAGCCTTAAGAGACACAAACAGTGTGGTCACTCTGGGTTAGATATTTATCACAAAGTGACGGCACAGAGCAATTGGCCAAATCGAGGTTAGTATCTGAACTCAGTTATCTCCTGGCTGGGTGATCTTGGGCAAGTTACTTAACCTCTCTGAGTCTTGGTTTCCTCGTGTGTAAAAGGAGGATAATGGTAGCCTGTCCTACAGGTTATGATGAGGATCAAAGGAAGATAATGGGTGGGAATATATCTTGAAATCCATAAAGTGCTATGCAGGATAATCTGGGAATTATGGCAGATTATCTGGAGGTTTAAATGGTAGAATGAATGTAAAACACACACTATAAGATAAATAGTATCTATTATGCAAAAGTGAGATGTTGCTCTTTCTCTAAGTTGCATGCTGGGAGTGCAACACCTCCGGTGCACATTTGTATTTCTCCAGCCAGCAGCCCATACTAGATGTTCGACAAATTCTTTTCGAGTGTTCAATCTCTGAAAGACTTCTGCTCTTGATCTTCTACAATGAATCACATATTTGTGCAAATCTTTGCTGGTTTGAAGCTTCATGATAAGCTCGAGTTCAGTCATTCCAAGAGCTATATCAAGTTCAACATTTCTCATTTGTGGTGTGGAATTCAGATATTCAAATTGCTCTTTGCGTTCCCAAAGATTCTCTCTGGAGAGGGTGAGTCTCTAACTCTTCTCCACACCAGGGCTCTCTGCCTATGAAGGTATGAAACATTAACACAGCTTGAAACCTGTCACCAAGCTAGCTTTCTGCAGAGAATGGCATCTGGCTCTAAACCCGTGTGCTAGTTCTATAGCTCCGGGAGCTGAGGTGAAGGATCTGGGAAGAATAATGCATGGTCTCTTTTCTCAAATGAGTGACTTGTTTTTGCTTTCAGAGTGCCCAGAGTTGATTGATAGTATAGAGCAAGTCCTATGGAAATAATGGTGTCATGATGTGAGCTATTCAAGGGGACCCTTAATCAACAGACTATAAGAGAAAAGAAGAGAATGGACAAGAACTGGCAAACCATCCTGAGGACAGAAAAGAAACAACTTATTTTAGCAGCAGTCGGTTCTCTGTTAAGCGCAGTTTTACACATCGTCTTCTAGAGAAGTGGCTCTCGCCTCATGTGTGCAGAGGACTGAAAATCAAATCAGAATCCATGTGGGAGACATTCAGGCCTTCAGATGTTTCAAACCTTTCAGGTGATTGCAAGTGCAGTGAAGTTGCGAACCAAGCCAGATGGGGTTCTCGTTTCATGTCCCTCAGTACTTGGCTACTCAGTGTGCTTCCTGGACAAGCAGGGGTAACTCACCTGGGAGCTTACTAGAAATGCAGAAGCTTGGGCCTCCCTACACTGCAGATCCACTGAATTAGAATCTGCATTTCATAATAGCTGTAGTGATTACTGTGCCATAAAGTTTGAGAGGTACTTTTCTAGAGCAATAGTTTTCAAATTTGGCCACATATTAGAATTAGTTGGGGGAAATTTTAAAAATCCAGAGGCCCATATCTCACTGGGCTTAGACCAGCGAAATCTCTGGGCTGATCGAAGACCAGTCCTGCAAAAGGATCAGTTAGCAATTACTAGTGTCAAGAGTGTTTAGGATTTCTTTCTCTTGTGCTTTTTTAGTGTTTATTTTTATTTTTGAGAGATAGAGAGCAGGGGAGGGGCAGAGTGAGAGAGGGACAGAGGATCTGAAGCAGGCTCCATGCTGTTAGCAGAGAGCCCGATGTGGGGCTTGAATCCATGAACCCTGAGATCATGACTGAGTGGAACGCAATCCTTTACTAACTAAGCCACCCAGGCACCACAGGACTTCTTAGCATTTCTTGGGTAAGCCACACTCTGACCCACATATTACTTCTGATTTTTTAATCTCTTTAATGTTTATTTAATGTTTATTTATTTTTGAGAGAGAGAGAGAGCATGCAGGCGGGAGAGGGGCAGAGAGAGACAGAGACCCAGAATCTGAAGCAGGCTCCAGGCTCTGAGCTGTCAGCACAGAGTCCGATGTGGGTCTCAAACTCACAAACCGTGAGATCATGACCTGAGCTGAAGTCGGATGCTTAAACAACAGAGCCACCCAGGCGCCCCCCAATTTTTAAATCTCTTTAAAGAGGAACAAGAATTCAATGACAGCAACAGCAGAAATAATAATTATAACATGATCTGAGTGTAGAATCTTCCTACTTTTGATATTTTCTCCCCCAGCTTTTTGTAGTCATGCTACTTTTAATTCACAGCAATTAAAAAAAATTTTTTTTATGTTTACTTACTTCTGAGAGAGAGAGAGAGACAGAGCACGAGCAGGAAAGGGGCAGAGAGAGACAGAGACACAGAATTCGAAGCAGGCTCCAGGCTCTGAGCTGTCAGCACAAAGCCCAATGGCAGGCTCAAACTCACGAGCCATGAAATCATGACCTGAGCTGAAGTCGGACGTTCAACTGACTGAGCCACCTAGGCACCCTTAATTTCACATTCACAGCAATTTTTAAACTTACTCACCTTTATTGAGATTTTCCAAAGTAATCAGCTTGGTTTTATTTTTTTTTTCATGTAAAAATCCCTTTGCACTCATATTTCATTGTTTTACACGACTTTTAAACAGCTTGCATAATTTCAGAAAATGGGAAACAGGGCATAATCAAGTTTGAGAACAAACGCAATTTGATTCTTGGTAAGGCTAGAACTCAACTTTTGGAAGCAGAAGAAGACAGGAGACTTAGCAAGTGTTCTTTCATGTTGACCCATGAACAGCAGTTACAAATACGATTCCCCAGGCGAACCACACTCCATATTTCCTGCTTCCAAACAAAGATGGGAACCACCAGAAATGTCACCATTATGTGGGGACAGTTGCCTGGTCCCATTTTGTGCTCAAATGTGTTGATGTTTTTAGACATTAGCTCCAACAAATGCCAGGGTTTCAAGTTCCCAGTCTCCCCATGTGCCATTCGCAGGCAAGTACACCTTTCGGGTTAGAAACATTAAGCTTTGGGTCAAAATGGGTGGCAGAGGATAAGGACTCAGGAGGACGCCTCAGGTGCTTTTGGAGACACACACGCCCCAGGAGTCCAGCTTCAATGTGCACTTGGCTATTTTCAGACCTAATTTGTTCCTCAAGCAGAATGTAGGCAAAATCCTAAATTCCTCTCCAAGCCTCTTTGGAAATAAAACCCTTGCATGTGTCCCTTTGTCTTCGGTCCAAACCAACAACGATGCTTCTGCCAATTGCGATGGTTTAAGCTATTATGGTAAGCAAATGAAACAGTGACAGAAATAGAAACTCCAATTAAAAGATAATGTTATACCAGATCATTCTTGTTCCACATTTACTCTATATCCATAAGTGCTACCATACCCAATACTAAGAACACGTTGCACACATTCAGCCGCATTGCCGCTCTCCGCTCTCTTCAAACACATCACACTAGCAGTTACATTTCCTCCTTGCAGGCTCTCGGAAGCACGGAGGTCAGTGAAGCATATTATATTATATAATAGCGACTATGAAATATGTATTCAAATAGACGTGCCGACTAGTAATCTGTCTTATTGGAAATTGCAGACACAATGTATGTATCAAATATTGATAAGCCATCTATTTTAACAGAAACCTTGAAAGATCATGCATATCATTAACCCACCCATACTTGAAGGATAGTTTGTCTGGGGAAATGCCCACAAATTTTAATTTTACAGTTAAAGCTTTGCCTACGATCAGTTTACAACCCTGAGTAAAAAGAATACACATTAAATTGGGAGACTATAGATAGAACCATTTACAAATGGCCTGGTGCATGAGTATCTTTAAAAAATTGTCACTGATATGTTCACACGCAAACTCTGCCTAATTCAGAATTGAAATCTTTGTATGTGTTATAAGATAAATAAATGGGTATTATAAAATACATAAAAAAATATTATTCAATCCCATAACAATAAGCCCAAACACAATCATTTTGAATAAAAAGCCTTCCACTTGTGGGAGAAGTATATTTCATTTCAGTGAAAACATCTTTCTTTTTTTCACTATAAAGGGTATTAAAATGTATAAGTATTGGGGCGCCTGGGTGGCTTAGTCGGTTAAGCATCCACCTTTCGCTTAGGTCATGATCTCGCGGTTCGTGGGTTCAGGCCCCGCGTCGGGCTCTGTGCTGACTGCCAGCTCAGAGCCTGGAGCCTGTTTCAGTCTGTGACTCCCTCTCTCTCTGACCCTCCCCTGCTCACGCTGTCTCTCTCTCTCTCCTAGAAATAAATAAAACATTTTTTAAAAAATTAAAAAAAATGTATAAGTATTCAATGTAAAAAAATAATAAAGTAAAACTGAAAATTATCCATAATCTTACCACTTAGAAATGACTCTTCTTAATATATAGGGGTTTATGGGGCATCTGAGTGGCTCAGTTGGTTAAGCATCGACTTCGCTCAGGTCATGTATTCGTGACAGCACAGAGCCCAGAGCCTGCTTACAGTTCTATCCCCTCTCTATCTCTCCCCCACTCACACCTCACGCTCTGTCTCTCTCTCAAATATAAATAAACATTAAAAAATATGTATGTGTGTGTGTGTGTGTGTGTGTTTATCCTTTCCCACAATGTTTTTATGAACACACATTTATTAAAGGATATAACACCATAAAGATTGCTTGGAGCTAGATCCAGATTATTATTTGTAACTATTTTTTTTAGTGTTTATTTTTTGAGAGAGAAAGACAGTGAGAGTGGGAGAGGGGCAGAGAGAGGGGGACAGAGGATCCCAAGAAGGCTCTGAGGGCTCTGAGCTGACAGCTCAAACTCACAAAGCAACCATGAGATCATGACCTGAGCCAAAGTTGGACACTTACCGACTGAGCCACCCAGGCTGCCCCTTATTTGTAACTATTGCATGGTTATCCAGAATATGAACTGTATCTATTTGCTTCATAAATAATTGTTGAACATCTAGATGGTTTCATTTTGAAAATTAACTCTTTATCTAAAAAATTGTACATTATGGGTACCGAGGGAATCAGGTCGGTGTAGCATCAAAGAAAAAGATCACAGAAGTGCTAGGAGCATCCAATTCCTGCCCTTTATTTTTTTCCTTAAAGGTTGTTTGGTGGAGGTCGCATGTGGGAACTGACTGTACTCCTTGTTCTCCATGGGACACAATGTATATGAGTGTCTCCCACAGACCCATTGTTGACCCTGGAAGGAAGAGAGCTTCCCAGAGCCATTTCAGGTCCTGGGTGAGGGGACTACCTTGAAGAGATGATGGGACCTTCCTCAGTGAAAATGTGCACCATGGGCTGGATGTGGAGTGGCTGGCCAAAGGAGAGCCATGGTCTACACTGTGGGATCTGTATCCACAAGAACCCACAACAGTACACCACAGGAAGAAGGTTGGCAATTGTTCACCTGGCCCCAGAGAATCCCAACATACAATAATAAACACATCTACTATATCAGAACGTGGACTTTTCACAAGCCCAGCTCTGCTTGGGCCAGTCCCCAGAGGGGACAGACTGGCAGTCAGCATGTGCAGGAGACAGCAGTGTCGGGAAATAATGGAAAAGGACCATCCCTACTTAAAGCCCCTGAAAACTGACAAGCCATAGTTAGTTATTTCATTACTATTAAAGACTAGTCATTCTAACTTTTTTAAAAACATTTTTAATGTTTATTTATTTATTTTGAGAGAGAGAGAGAGATAATAGAGGAGGAGCAGAGAGATAGAGGGAGACTGAGGATCCTAAGGAGGCTCTGCACTGTCAGCATGGAGCCTGATGCGGGGCTCGAACTCACTGACTGAGAGATCATGACCTGAGAAGAAATCAAGAGTTGGAAGCTCAACCGACTGAGCCACCCAGGTTTCCCCTAAATTGAGGCTTTGTATATTGTTTTTAAAATGGCCGTAATACTGTCCATTGCCTACCTTCATTTGACATACCCAACTTTTTACTCAGGACAGGAAATTCACAGTAAAGCAAAAATGGTAGAAAACAGTAAACTGTATTTTGAGTCCATCCTGTATATGGTGCATATTCGGTGGGCTGGTTACCCACTGAAAATGTTGTGGGTCTGCAGCAGATCTAGTTGGGAGCAATGCTGTCGAATGGGGAGGTAAGGGGAATACAGACTTTGAAGCCTCTCCTGTATCATTAAAAAGGCCCAAAAGGCAAATGTAGAACCCCAGAAAAAGTAGAAGTATATGGTATACCCCACTTGGATATTGATAGTGAAGTCTAATTTATGTGACTGAGATGAAAAGAAATAATGTTTCTTGTCAAAGAGCAATTCAGAGACATTTGTTAGCTCATGCTTATTATTTTGTTTTGTAGGCAGATTGTTTACTCACACGAGAAGGAGTCAGCTGGTGGATGGAGCCAAGGAATAAAGGCAAAAACAGGAGTCCTAATATGGAAGGAAGAAAATGAGACTGTTGACAGTCTAGGAAGAGCAAATCTTGTTTGCACAATTTTCTTGTGTAAACTGATTATCTGGAAGCTGGCAGGGAGAAGTCCATCTGGGAATGCTGTTTTCAAGTAGGTCAACCGGGGGCATCAGAGATAACAATGTTCACTGTGTAGAAGTTCTCCAGAAAGCCTTGGCAGTTGAGCAAAAGGAGGAACCATCTTTCTGGAGCTGCCTCCATTTTCCTTCCTTCAGCACCTCTTCCTTGGTTCAGCCCTGCCTGTGCTCGGGAACATTCCTCATTGCTCACCACCTTCCTCTGTCCTTCCTTTTGTACCTCCTAAGATGGATTTCGTGTGTTTGCATTGGCTAAGGGGTTAAGGAGGAAACTCAGATGTTCCTAAAGGCTGAATTTTTCTACGTTAGAAAGAACAGGGAGCTTTCCTTCTTTCTAAAAGAGTGAATTGGGGCAGGCGGGAGGGGAGGATGGGACAGAAGAGTCAAGAACTGCTCAGTTTTTTGGGGGGGGAAAAGATTTGGGGAGGCTTATTTACAGGGATGACAGTTGGATTTGGGGGAGGCTGCTGGCGGACATGGATGAGGGTTTGGGGGAACATTTTTACTGGACATAATGTAGTATGTTTCTCCTGTGGTGTTTTTCAAGAGTTCTGCAATAAAGATTTAAATTGCTTTTCAGTTCTTTTGTAACTCTTCTGAAAGCAATGCTGTGCTGAGAAAGGAAGTGAAAGAGCCAAGTTTATTCCAGTTATACATGTTAAAGATTTGCTAGAGCTACAATAAAGACACTTTTTTTTTTAACCCAGCATTCACCAAACTTTTTTGACCACGCTTTCCTATTTTTAGAGAATGTGATTTCATATGTAATTATTTGGAACTCACTTTGGGAAACTTGATTCTTGGCTCACATTATCTCAAGGTAGGTCAGGAATTAAAAGAAAAAAAATCCCTCTGTCTCCCAATTTAGTTTAAATAGCCATATGAAGTTTAACGGGGAGGAATGTCCCCCCCACCCCCGTCAAAGTGTCACCCCAAAGTCATGTCCTTTCTGGAACCTCAGAATATGGACTTGTTAGGAAATAGGGGCATTGCGGATATAATGATTTAAATGAGGTCATACTGGAGCAGGGTGGGCCCATAACCCTATATGACTAGTGTTCTTCTAAGAAGAGGAGAAGAGACACAGAGACAGACACACAGGAGAGAATGCCCCATGGAGATGCAGTCAGAGATGGAAGTGATATGCCTGGAAGCCAAGCAACACCAAACATTGCTGGCCACACCAGGAGCTAAGAGAAAGGCATGGAACAGATTCTTCCTTAGAGAATTCGGAGGGACCATGGCCCTGCTGATGCTTTGATTTTGGATTCGAGTCTTTACAAGTGAGAGATAATAAATTTCTGCTGTTGAAAGCCACTCAGTTTGGGGTAATTTGGTAAGGCAGCTTTCAAAACTAACATGAAGGACATGTCTCCGAATTCAGGAAACACCTGATTTGCATATTTGCAAACTTAAAGACCACTCAGCACTAAGAGGTAATGAATGGATCCATAAAATGAAAACAAAACCCTAAAACCACAGGTGAATCTCAGAATAATTATGGAGAGTGAAAGGAGCCAGATTTTTTTTTAAAGTATACACTGTAAGGTTCCATCTAGAAAATTCTAACAATGTAAAGTAACCTTTTATGACAGAAGCAAGTGTTTGCCTGGGGCAGAGGTGCCATAGTGGCAGGAGGGGACAGAGGGAGAGTTTACTAAAAGCACAAAGAACCTTTTGGGATGATGGATACATCTACTCTGTTGACTGTAGGAGCGGTTTCCTCTTGCTTACATGTCGAAACTTATCAAAAGTGTGTACTTGAAAGGTGGGCAGTTGATTAAGTGTTAATTATACCTCAGTAAAGCTGTTTGAAAGAAAACCACTTAAGGATTCATTAGTTTAAAATAACCAAGAAAGTATTGTGCACGTTTGCATAGAGGAATGGCTGTTTCATAAAGTCCTTCTACTGCTGTGCACATGCTCTCTCTCTCTCACTATATTCTCGTCCTTAATTGAAAGTGCTAAAGCAAACACATTACTGAAACGGCTCTAATTATTTCCTCTGGACGAGTCTCCAGCAAATTAAGAAGAGGGAGCCAAGAAAGCCATTTCAGCCCCGAAATAACACCGTGGGGTCTTTTCTTCTGAGACAATCTCAGCACACAGCAGACCCAGGCTCTTCCACAGCCTTCATTGTGCCTGGGAGACAGGCCCATGGCCCTGTTTAGAATGAACCTTGGGAACCGCCCCTTTGCCCTCACCGTGTTGACACATCCATTTTCCCCCTCACTTTCCTCCTGGCTTTAATTAAACATCACAGCTGAAAGAGGTTACCAAAGCAGATTATGAGAAGGGACATGGGGTGCGCTTGCTGTCATTTTATGTGTCCATCTTGGCTGCTCAGTCACAATGACCCCTGTATCTTTCTAGTTGGAAGCCCTCTTTCTTGTAGATTCATCTCTATCCAGATTCAAGGACATATTCTCTCTCTAAAGGGCTCCATAACAGCCTGTGTGTTTTTCTCTTACACTTCGTTTTCACTCAGCCCCAGATCTGCCATTTGTCTGGCTGGAATTCTATGTCAATGTGCAGCTCACGACTTCAGGTGCCTGCTTCTGTGTGTCATGACTGGGGACTTTTCAACAGGGCTGCTCTGTGAGCACAGTCCAGAAGTGCCTGGACATTAAACATCCCTCAGGGAGGGCACTCAACAAATGAATGATGGGAGAGGGTATTTGTATACCTCAGCCACCCAGCCCTCAGGTGAGATAGCTCCACACTGTTTCCTCAGGCTCTTCTGTGACATGAAGTTTCAGTTGCTCATTATGCAGTTAATCTAATCACACACCCTTATAGGCTGTCTTTCCTTCCTTATATCGTGCCCCTCCCACCCCACCCCCACCCCCCCACCCCCGCTAGTGTTGAAGGAAGCTTCCAGGTAAACTGCTTGTCTTCAAGTTCTCGTCCTAGCATCTGCTTCTGGGGAAGTCCACCCAAGACCTTGTCTTAGAGCTCACTGAGTACTTGCTTACTCCCTTTCCATACTCTCTCAATAGACTTTTTATAGATCTCCATTTCATATGGTTGAGCCTCCATTTGGATTCCTATCTATCTCCATAGTCTTGAAACCTGACGCTGGCTTTCTATACTCCTTCGCATGGAAGACAGCTTAGAAGAGTGTACATACAGTTCTTTCTCATGGGCCCATGAGGTCATCTGGGAAAGAGATCTGGTGTGGTGGCCGAATGGGTGAGCAGACCTCAGCAGGAATAAATATGCTGGACAAAGCTTGCCGAATGCCCAGAAGCCAAGAGAAAGAAAACTGCATTTACTTACCTGAATAAAGATGTACCTTCTTGGCTCAAGAGAACCACAGGAAAGAGAAGCCCTGTAGGAATCTTCTGAAGAACCCATGAAAGGAATTTTTAACTAATAGTCAGGCCAGTGGCTGTAAAGACTCACAGCCCAGTAAAGTCTGCTCTGTCTTCTTGACTTTCCTCACCTCAGGGCTTAGGCCCTGCAGCTAGGGAGTGGAGGAGGGGAAGGGAGAACAGGAAAAGAGTAGAGAGCCATACTACTCACACTATTCCCCTTCTCAACTGCAGGGCTTCCACCAACTGAATGAAGAATTTTTCTCAGCTTGAAGTGCCGAACTGTGCGACCTCCACTGTGTTAGGACCACTTCTGTATCCCACCATGGTTAGAAGCATAAAAGCCCCAAAGATATCTGTGACTTAATTCCTAGGACTTGTGGCTATGTGACCTTCCATGGATGGCAAAAGGGACTCTGCAGCTGTGATTAAGGTTATGCACCTCGATATTGGGAAACTATCCTGGCTTATCCAGGTAGATTCAATTTAATCCCATGAAGCCATAAAAGCATAGAACCATTTTTATCTGTGAGGGAGGGGCAGGATATAAGATAAAAGGAGAGGAGATGTGTAACCTAAGGGGGACTTTAGCACAGCTGATGACTATCAAGATAAAGGGGGCCACAAGCCAAGGAATGTGTGTGGCTTTTAGAAGCTAGGGATGGCCCTCAGATGAAGGTTCTACAGGGAAAAGGAGCTGAGTTCTGTCAACAACCAAATGAACACAGAAATGAATGCTACCCTGGAGCCACCAGAAAGGAACATAGTCTTGACAATATGTTGACTCTGGCTCCATGAATCCATGTTGGACTTTGGACTTAAAGAATGTGAATATAATAAATTGTGTTATATGAGCCACTGTTTGCTGTTATTCGTTATGGAAACAATGGAAAACGAATATACAGACCACCTCAAGAGTTTCTCTCTATGCTTGGGAGTCACCCAAAAGAAAAAGCAAACCATTGTAAGTGGCTGCCTGTTGGGTTGCAAAATGAATAATACTTTGCCAAACCTCTGACTGACCTTCTCGTCATCAAGGAAAGAGAGATCCAGGGTGCATGATTTGAAACCAATGGGTCTGTCTTCACTGTTGCCTGTAACTGGATACCAGACATAGAGCCCACTCTTCACCTTACCTCATTTTTCACTTTTGCTTGAGCTTTTGACTCCTTTTTAAAAATTTTTTTTAATATTTATTTATTATTTTGAGAGGGAGAGAGTGAGAGAGCAAGCAATGGAGAACCAGAGAGGAAGGGAGACACAGAAACTGAAGGAAGCTCCAGGCTCTGAGCTGTCAGCACAGAGCCCAATGTGGGGCTTGAACCCACAAACCATGAGATCATGACCCAAGCTGAAGTTGGACACTCAACCAACTGGGCCACTCAGGTGTCTATTGAACTTCTGACTCTTAAGAGCTGCATGTGCATCCAGACTGTTGTTCAGAGAGAGAATATGGAAAGTTCCAGTTGGTAAAAGTAGCACTTGCTCAGTTTTTACCCTGCCTTTAAGTTCACCCTTTAATTGGACAGAAAACCCATCTCTTTATTGGATCGTATAACCTCAGCTAATACATTGACCTGGTTTTTTCCTCTACAACTTCAAACCAGTGATTTTCCAGGCATCAAAGTAGAGTGGAGAGGTTTAATTAACTGATAGGCCTGTGGTCACCGGTACTGGGTTTGACAATGTGTGTGACTCTCACAACACAGACTTATTAAAAACACTTCCTGCCTCACACCTGAGATTAAGGGTGTCTCATGAAAACCAAACACCAAACAGTGCACTTCCTAGAACTTGCAGTTGTATTTCAGTATACTATATTAGTTTTGGAATTGGAAAAAAAAATCCACAGGACTTCGTTTACTTTTTTCAAAGAATATTCTAAACTCACCCAGAGATATGTAGATGTTTTTATCTCAGGTACTTAAGTTGTTTTTTTTTTTAAAATATTTATTTATTTTTGAGAGAAATACAGAGAGTGCAAGTGGGGGAGGATCAGAGAGAGAGGAAGACCCAGAGTCTGAAGCAGGCTTCAGGCTTTGAGCTGTCAGCACAGAGCCTGATGCAGGGCTCAAACTCACAAACGGTGAGATGATGACCTGAGCTGAAGTCAGATGCTTAACCAACTGAGCAACCCAAGGAGTCCCATAAAGTCATGTTTTAAAACAATTTTTGTTTCTCCCAAGGATGACACTGTGTGAAGAACAAGCTTCGGTGTTTGTTATTCAAATCTCTATCCTATGCTTGTCTCTCTCTCTCACTCTCTCAAGTTTCTCTCTCCTTGATCATTCAGTTACAGGGAAGCGGGGACGGGGTTAAAGATCTTCCACTACCATGATAGATTTGTTGATTTCTTTCAATCTTCTGCCAACTGAGTTTATTTTAGGGCCATGTTAGTGGTATCACACAGATTTAGAATTCCTGTAGTTTTTGTGAATTGAAACTTTTACCAATTTTTAGTGACCCATTTTACCTCTGAATAATGCTTTGTCCAGAAAGTCTATTTTTGTGCAATATTAAATATATTTACACCAACCATGGTTAGTGTTTGCATAATGTCTCATGCCATTTGTTTTAGTCATGTTTATAAATACAATTTACTTGAATTTTTTTTGCTTGACATTATAAAAGATCATATGGTGGTCTGTAAATTTTTATCTTGTGTGTTTGAGAGGAAGTAAGAGCAGAGTTTATTGAAGGCTAAATTTTTGTCTTTTAACAAAACTTACACTGATAGTGATTACAGATCTATTTGAATTCTTTTAGTATCTTATTTTACATTTTGTTTTTAAAAAATATTTATTTATTTATTTAGAGCAGGGGAGGGGTAAAGAGAGAGGGAGAGAGAATCCCAAGCAGGTTTCACCCTCAGTGCAGAGCTTGACATGGGGCTCCAATCAAGGCTGTGAGATCATGACCTGAGCTGAAATCAAGAGTCGGACACTCAGCAGAGTGAGCCATCCAGGTGTCCCTTTCATTTTCTTTTCTTCTTTACATTTTTATGCTTCTTTTCGTACTTTACTTTTTGACTTTGCTTGTCTTCTTTTGGTTCATGAGTGTATTTCTCTAATTTACTTCTCTTCTTATTGGAAAATAATATATCCTATTTATATATTCTATTTCTTTGACTTCGGTGGTTACCCTAGATATTCCTCTTTATATTTTAAATTATCACTGGAGTATAATTTTCATATAAAAATGTACATATAATAAGTGCACAACTTACTGGATTTACACAAAATGAACACACTCATGTAGCCAGCATCTAGATCAAGAAACAGAGCCCTCCATACCCAGAAGGCCTCCTCATACACCCTAGAAAACTGAATACACTTACCTGGGATAAGCCTAATAAGGTATAAAATTCAGGACAGTCGTTATGCTTCTCCCAAACAGAATGTGATTTTACTTTAGAGTATTTTACCTCCAATCACTACCTTATAATTTCTATGTTGTTGTTGTCAAGGATTTTATTCAACCTTAACTCCATTAACTTACCATGACAGGTCTTTCGTTTTCAGTGCTTGCCATTCCTTCTTGTAGCTTAGATTTTCCAGCCATGGTGGTTTTCCTCTTTCAAGTTTATCTTTTGAAGTTTCTGTAGATAGAGCTACTGATAGAAAAGCTTCATTTTGTTTGTCTATGAATGCCTTAATCTTTTCTTTTTCAAATTGATCTCTACTAGATATACAATTCTGTGCTGAGAATAGTTTTTCTCTTACTGTTAAAAAAAACCTTTATTCCATAGTCCTATGCTATTGTCATTGATACAGGAGCTCTCTTTCTAATTGCCACATATTTGTCTTTTTTGTCCTACTTAGAAGAGGGTTTTTTTTTTTTTAATGTGGGGTTATATAGTTTTACTAGGATAAATTTACATGTGGATATCTATCTATCTATCTACCCATCTATCTATTATTTATCTATCCTGATCAGGATCAATGTGCTTTCTGAATCTGAGGATTATAAAATTCTTTTAGTAGTTCTGGAAATTTCTCAGCCATTATTTTTTTCAGAGATTACCTCTTACTTTTCTTTCTGGAAACTTGATTGGACACAAGACCTTTTCACTCTACCCTCCATCACACTGGCTCTGTGCAGTGTTTTCCCACACAACTTTGTCAGTTCGATTCTCCCATTCATGAATCCTCATCTTAGATGTGTCTGATGTGCTATTTTCCCTGTCCACTGAATTTCTCATTTAATTTATGATGATTTTCTTAAGAAGTCCCATTTGGTTCTTTTTCAAACACACCTGGTCAGTTTTGAGTGTCTCTTATCCCTTCATCATATTTCCAATTTATTTCTCTACACTTACTAAACCTATTTATCTGATATTATATGTTTAGTATCTGCAATCATCATTAGTCTGGTTATCTCATTTGTTGTTTTTCCTATTACTCATAGTACCTTTTTTCTCATGTGTTAGGTGATATTTGTGAACTCATTTCTTTTAGATCATCTCTGAGAATGCTTTGGAATTTTGAGTCAAGAAGATGGTCCTCCAGAAACAATGTGCTTTGTTTCTGCCAGCTCTTGGTATGCTACCAACTCAGGAATACTTACATTTATGATCAAGGCTTGCATTATTTCCAGATGCAGGGGTTACATTATTTCTGCTGAACTTGGTGATGGTGGTTTATGGTCGCAGATTTTTAAGCAACTTTCTTTTAAAAATTATTATTATTATTAAAGTTTCTTCCCTTGCCAAGGCCAGATATGAATGGGTTATCCCCTCACCCCCTTTCCCATTGTCAGGGTACTTTTTCTAGTCTGCGTTGCAGAGCATTGCCTTCTAAAGGTCTCAGGCTTGCATGTGGATCTTTGATTAGGTGTCCTACCCAGTTTGGACCCAAGTTTTGTCTCTTGTTCCCTAATACACTCCCCACTAAAATCCAAGGTTTAGACCACCTGAGATTGGAGACAACCAGAGAAAATGTTGGCAACAGCATTGCTTACTTCTTCAGATTGGCCTTTTGTCATGATTTTTACTCTACAAAGAATTTCCTTATTTTTTCACCAGCCAGCTTACCCATGAATTTTTAAAAAATGGTTGGCAGTTTTTTTTTCAATCCAGTGTTAAGTGATACATGTATTGGTAACTAGGATTTCTCTTGATATTTTATTGTATCACATTATTGCTGCATTGGTAGCTATGCATATGATCTAGTAGGTTACCATTTTGGCCAGCTGGGGTGTGAGGCAGATGGAGAGTGCTGAGAGACTCTGTAGAATGTGCCCACAAGAATCACAAGTGAAAGATGAGAAAACTGAGATCTTTAGGGACCAGCTCCCCGTTCATCATTGGTTGAAGATGATTCCAGAAACATTGACTCTGATGCTTTTGGCTTGCTCTGTACGCAGGCAAGAAGTGAACCCTCAGGCAGAGAATCACTGATATTTGCTTTTAAGACATGGAAGGAGTACTGAGAGGTTCTGGAGGACACTGACAGTATCTTCTGTGGAACATCAGGTGACACCAACATGAAAGCAGACCCGAATCTTGAGCACTTGGGCTTTGAGTTTCTTGCCCTCAGCAACTCAAGGACATAAATGGATAAGAAAAAGATTTAAAAACCCAACAGAGTAGATGTCAAGATCACGGAAGCTCTGGAAAGCTGGCTGAGCCATTGAACGCTATGACTTGTGTCTCTCACACTTCCAGCAGAAGGTAGGAACACACAGAAGACACCTAGTTCTGTGCTCTGAGAAGGATGGTATAAAGGAAGGGGATGAGGCCACAATGCCAGTGACAGGCCTAGGGCCCTCACTCACAGGCCATTCTTTTGCAGAACAGAGCTGATAGTAATGGACTACACACAACAGTACTCTTTCTTGCAGTAGGAGATTTGTGGCTTTGCGCTTTATTTTTTATTTAATTTTTAAAGATTATTTCTTTTTGAGAGAGAGTCAGCATGAGTAGGGGAGGGGCAGAGAGAGAGGAGACACAGAATCTGAAGCAAGCTCCAGGCTCCAGGCTCCAAACTGTCAGCACAGAGCCTGATGCAGGTCTCAAACTCATGAACCACTAGATCATGACTTGAGCCAAAGTCGGACACTTTACCCACTGAACCACCCAGGCTCCCCTCTGGCTTTGCACTTTAAAGGACAGAATCTGCTTGGAATAGGTGTGTGTGTGTGTGTGTGTGTGTGTGTGTGTGTGTGTGTGTGTGGCTACAGAAGGCATCAGGGGAAATACTCTGTTCAACTTCAGGATAGAACTAGGTATGTCCAGGTTTCTCTGCCTCAGTTGCTCAGTCTCCATTTGTTCTCTGCCTGAATCACTAACATCCAACAATCATCAGCAATAGAGAAGGTTGTGAAAATGCTGACCCCTCTATTTTCAACCTCACTATTTGACTGGAGTCCCATGGGCTAATTTAGGACTTCTGTCGAAGGGTTTCTTTATAACAAACCAACACAAGTGTTGGTCTGGAGAATCAGTCATATCCTAAAACAGATGTCACCTTTCCCTAGCTTTAAACACTGTTCAGTTTCTCCAATCTCCTTGAGGAAAGCAGCCATCTGTAGGGGAATGAAAACCAAAAAGCAGACTGCTGTATAAACAACACAGGTGATGTGAAAAGCACAATTTGTTTGCTGCTAATCAGTGTAGATTTGCCCAAACTTGAACCCAGTTGCTACCCATTCAAAGATACCAGTTTCCACTGTGCCCAAGATTCTGAACAACAAAGGAATCTCTTAAGTATTCTTGAGATCACCAATATACTTCTCCTCTTACACAAATGGCAAGACATTCTATCTTGTCTTTTGCTTGTCACACTTAACATTAATTATAAGAGCTTGCCCCATATCAGTACACAGAAGTCCTTCTCAATCTTCTTTGTGGCTATGAGGGCTTAGCATTCTAGGAAGCCACCAATTCCCTAGTTATGGGTACTTAAGGTGTTTTCAGTCTTTCTTGATTAGAAACTGTAGTTGCAATGATCAATATGAATGGTATTTCCTGGATAGTGAGTGATATGTCCTAAATTTGGGGAGATATTGCTGAATTAAAAGATGTGTGTACCAGGATTTTAACAGATTTTGCCAAATTTATCTCCATAGAAGCTCTATTGATTTTGCTTCCCACCTCCAATACATGAGGGTTCTGCTTTTTCCACACTCTACATGCTCTCCAATAGAAGGTGTTGTCAGACTTGCAGATCTTTCCAATTTAACAAGAGAAAGGGGGTAATTGCAATGTTAATAAATAATGTTCTTCAGTAACAATACTGAGCACCTTTTGTGATGTCTGAGAGCTGTGGGCTTCTGCTTCTTTTCCTTAGGCTGTGACTAAGGTGTTTTTTTTCTTCCTGGATTCCAGGGATTCATAAGAATTATGTCTGGAGCAAATTGAGGCTGACCTTTTAGGCAGAAGAAATTCAAGACAGACCTAATTTGAGAATCAAATTATTGAATCTGTGTATGTAAGAACCACAGAGAGGGAAACCATGCCAAGAAGATGGTGCTACAGATGTATATTTAATCACACGGAACATACATTTACAATAAAATATTAAAGGAAAAAAGCAGGTTGAAATATAGTACAGAGTGATCTCTCTTCCTTTTTTAAAAATACATTATGTATTTCTATAGAAAAGTGATTGAAGGATATATATGAAAAATTACCCATGATTATTTCTGGATGGAAGGACTATATGGCATTGTACTCTCTAATTTGTGCCCTGCTGAATTTTTGAATTGTTGACAATTATTATTTACTACCTTAAATAATTGAAAATAATGTATTTTAAAAATACATTATGCCTCATTGATAGACAGCCATAAAAAATACACAAAGTGAACAGAAGAGCACTAGATCAGGAGTCATGGACACAAGATTTTTAGTCCAGTTCTGCCTCTAGTATGCTCTGAGACACTGAGCTTGTTAGTTTAAGTTTTCTGTGCCTCAGTTTCATTGCTGGTAAATGAGGGAACTTGATGAATTTATAGTTTTAAATCCTTATACTTAACTCCTGTCTTATGTACTGATATGAACCACATTTAAACAAATGCTGATTAAGTCCTTTTATAGATCTATGTTTACTCTTTGAATAGTTGAACTTCAGGAAATTGAGGTGATTCCACATAAGTCTGTTGTTTCTTATGTAAATGTATTGTCTGTGACCTGTACTGGTATGCAATGCAAAGCAAGTCTTCACACAGAGTAATTATCTTTTCAAGGCTTATTGAAAGAGGTTACCTTGGTAACAAGAAATCAAACCCACCTACTTCATCTTAGGGGTCAGAACAAGGTTCTCCTTGTAATCATCATTTCTGTTCTGCAGGTACAAACTGTGAAGAAATCTCCGTGAGAATATTCAAAGATCGGTAACAAATATGCTTACCCTCAAAGATAGAGTGCTTTGAATTATTCTCTTACCACTTCATAGGAGCAAGTTTAGTCCCACAACCAGAGTATATGAAAGTCCTTGAGGACAGACATTCCTGTTAACTTCTTTAAGCACTTTCCCACCCTGTTGGAGAGTAATAGCTACCATCTGTTGAATATAGACACCAGGTACAGTCCTGAGTGCTGTATTTGTGGATCATCTCTCTGCTTCCTACAACAACATGAGGGGCATCAGTTAGCTTTTGTTATGTAACTCCAAATTTGTTGACCTAAAACAATAACAGTATATTTAGCCTATGTTTCTATAGATTAGCAATTCGGGACAGGCTTCATATTCCGCTCTTAAATGGGCTTGCTCATGTGTCTGTATTCAACAGCTAAATTGTCGGGGGTTTGCCTGTTCTAGGATGGCCCTCCCTGACCTTTTCTATTCCATGTGGACTCTCGTTATCTAGCGGTGAACTTGGGGTTATTTGCATCACAATCACAAAGTTCCAAGTGACAAGAGATGGTGTGCTAATGTGCCAGGCATTTTTTAAATCTTCTGTCTGCAGTATGTTTGCTAAAATGTTCCATTGCCCGAAGCAAGTCACATGGCCATGCCCAGAGTCAGTGGGAGGGCACTACCTAAGGGCATGGGTAAAGGAGCAATATTTGCAACAATCTACCACACAGACAGTTGAAAAGCAGGTGCTTAATGAAGAGTAGTTTGATAGTGTGTTCTTGATAAAAAGTGTACCAATGGAGGCAGTCAGACTAATCCAGTCCACAGAGGCAGAGTGGTAAGAAGCATGTAGTTATAGGGAGCAGGACACAGAGCAGCAGGGAAACAACCACCAGGCTAATCTTACCCAAGGGATGCTGTTCACTCAGTGTGAGCAGTTGAGGCCTGTTGTCCCAGGACAAACATTAAGTACACTATCATTCACTTTCAGAAATTTCCTAGTTTGCATCAAAGGTTGTTCTGGTCCCTTTGACTCCTTAGCATCCTGGATGGCTCTTATTCAAGCCTGTAGATGAAAGGATCTCAGAGCACTGATGCTCTTCTCTTGGCTTCTAACTGTTAACCTCGCTGATCAAGGACAACTCATGTTGGTGCGCCTGGTTGGCTCAGTCGGTTGAGTGTCCAGCTTCGGCTCAGGTCATGATCTCACAGGTTCATGAGTTTGAGCCCCATATAGGGCTCACTGCTGTCAGTGTGGAGCCTGCTTCGGATCATCTATCCCACTCTCTCTGCCCCTCCTCCATTCACTCTCTTTCTCTCTCAAAATAAATAAATAAACTTTAAAAAGGACAACTCATGTTCATTATTAATGCTACATTTGTAGGAGTCTCAGACCCATAAGAGGTGATAGAGCTTAGGTAACTGTCTGTCATGATTTCACAGGAAGCTGTAAGTTTAGAACCAAAGCTGCTTCTTCTAGGGGAAACTTCCACTGAGAGAAACTCCAGCCATGGCACTCACTTATGTGTGACTCTGGCCTCTCCATCACACTGCAATCAAGGATTGACTTAAAAAAAAAAAAACTGCAGAACTGTAGAAAACCTCTCTTTCCTTTCTTTTCTAAGCCAGGAGCACACAGTGTTCACCATACAGCCTCCCACTCACTTCACAGAAGTGACAAAGAAAACAGTGTGCTGGTGGCCTGAGCACAATGACTTGGGCAGGGTGAAGTCTAGGACAAGGTTGCCCTGGGATCCTTCCTGTCCTTCCTTTTTGCCCACAAGATTCTGAAGGTTGGGGGCCAATGCTGGCAGTGACACCTGCTGGGGGACACCCAGGCCTAGGCTCCCACCAGCACCAGGGCAGCCCTGATGAGTAGGTCCAGAGAATGTTATCAGTGAAACACTTGCAGGCTGTTACTGAATAGCTTTTTATCAACAATCCAGGGATCCCCTTTCAGGGCCTGGGGAAAACAAAGCCGGAGAAGCAGGTGGTATTCAAAGCACTGAGTAAATGTGAAAGGCAGCATCAATTCAGCCAACTGGAAACTCACTTTATAAATAAGAATACAGCTTTATATCACCAGTAAGCCTACCTTAGCAGCACAGGATACACCCCCCCACCCCCGTAATAGGGCTGATTTTATCTCTTCCATTAAAGGGGATTGCAGAAATGATAACCATTTCAGTGTCTATGAATAGCACAAATAAATCAATAAGTGCACCAATCTCTTGCTTAGCCTTGGGCATGGAGGGGCCTGGAAGGTGTCTCCTGGTTTGATCCTCTCTCAGGAATTCTGCCAACATTGCCCCAGAAAACTCCCCAGGAGACTGGCTTCTGGGCCCCGGGCTGGCACCATCTCAATACACAGACACAACGACGCGACTTCTTCAAGCCTTTCTTCTTGCTAGCTCTACCCAACAAATGTGTCCGCCATCTTTCCTCTTCTCCCATCTTGTATTCTGACCCCTACCCTCTGACCTAGACCAACAAATCTCAATAGCCTCGGTCTAGCCTTCTCGCCTCTGATACCGCTATATCACATTGCCATTCACACGGCTGCCAGAGGCCTGTTCCTGGAAACCTAATGGAATGTGTCCTTGCCCTGAGGCAAACATTTGGATAGCTGTTTAAGTCAAATTCCTGCCTGATGTATGAGTTTCTCCTTGAGGTGGATTTTGCATTCTTGTCCACTTACCTCTTGCTGCTCAGGCGTCAGGGACTTACCGAGTTCTCGACACATGGCTCCACGTCCTGTTCCCACACCTTTGTGTTGCTGGTGCTGGTGTTGTTAGACTCCCTCTCTTTTCATCTACATGGTGGACTTCTACTAACTTCACAGAAGGGTGTCTCATCTCCTGGGAAGCTTTGGTCCAGAAGTCAAGGTCAGGGAAGGCCAAGAGGCCAAACCTGGGATGGGGAGCAAACAGGAGGAAAGGGTGAGGCGTATAGTGGAAGAAATTGGGCAATGGTCTTGCTTGTCTCTGGGTCACTTACAGAGTGGATTTGTGGATGCTGCCAGGTCGCCAAGAAAGCTGTCACTAGTGAAATGCTCAGGTAGCCATTCGTGGGTCTTCTGTCATCCTCTTTTCTCACTGTCAGGCTTTGTAACAGGCTTTAAAGAAGTGGGGTGTGTGTGTGAGTGAGTGTGTGTGTGTGTGTGTACACAAAGTTCCACAGCTTGACGACCTAGATTCACAACTAGCAGAAAATCCCTTGAAAGCGTCCTGGCCTCCAGAACACCATGTAACTATTTTCAAAAGGATTTTCTTTGTCAGTGTTTATCATCAGGTTCTTTAAAACGACTGTGGTTTCCAGTCTCCTGGGTATGTGCTTGTACAAGAAGAGCAAGAAGGTAATTAAACTAGGTCCACATACATGAGTAAAGAAAAGAAATATTCCACTCATTGAGGAGGGTTTCTTGTACCCAGTTCCCTCCGGGGAAGCTCAGTAACACAGGGGTCAAGTCATTTCAAGAAATGGGAGGCTTTCACATTTATAAGCCGAGTGGATCCATTGCCGTAGTTACTTTTTACAGTCGTTGGGGACTATGGAAGGGAAAGACATGCCTCTCCATCAACCTGCAGTTATAAAATAAATCAGCATGTGTGTAAATTAAATGCTAACTGGATATTATTATTAGTTCTAGAGCTGGCTTCTTCCCTGATGCTCTCATTTCACAGACAAGCATAGAGTGTAGCAAATTGCAGGCTGCCCCAAATTCTCATTCTGGGAGATTTGGAGGGGGAGGGTAGGGGTTTCTCTCCCAGAGAGCATTGCAGCAAGTTTGACCTTGTGTGTGTGTGTGTGTGTGTGTGTGTGTGTGTGTGTGTGTGTGCGTTTTCCCACAGAAGACTAGGATTAGCAGTAGATGCTGACTCCAGAGTTCACACCTTCCTAACTATGAGGTTTGCTTCTTCTTAGTGGTACCCACAAAAAGGATGCTTTTAATTGATCATATAATGATGTTAAGGTTTTAGGAAACTTTACATCATCACCTAAAACTGAATAAGGACTGGTTTTGGAGAGGAAATGACAAGTTTTATCAAAGTCAACAAGGCATGACCAGAAAGCCTGTTGTCTGAGGCCAGTTTTATTATTTCTTAAAAATTTCTTATTATTTCTTAAAAATTATTACTTTTTATTAATGGGACCATTTTTAAACATTTATTTACATAAAGAGGAATAGGGGAGAGGGGAAGAGAGAGAGAAAGAGAATCCCAAGTAAGCTCTATACTGACAGTGCAGAGCCGGATGTGGGGCTCAAACCCATGAACTGTGAGATCTTGACCTGAGCCAAAGTCAAGAGTTTAACTGACTGAGCCATCTAGGTGACCCTGTGTAAAAGTTTTATTTAAGAAGTAATCCCAGGGTGCCTGGGTGGCTCAGTCAGTTAAGTGTCTGACTTTGGCTCGGGTCATGATATCATAGTTTGTGAGTTTTTGATAGCTCAGAGCCTGGAGCCTGCTTCAGATTCTGTGTGTCCCTCTCTCTCCCTCTCCCCTACTTGTGTTCTTTCTTTCTCTCTCAAAAATAAACACTGAAAAAAATTTTTTTTAATCCCAAAAGGACCCAGTAAGAGGACGAAAGAAATCTGAAGATGAGGCCAGGGCTTCACAGTCCTACACCATCAGTCAGCCAATCACTGGCCCAGGGTTACCTTGGGGAGGCTAATGCCAAGGAACTCCCAGCTTTGTGCTTGCTGGCTCTGTGCCAGATCGGCAGCATGGCTTCAGTTGTCCCAAGGCATTCTCTGAAGATGGGCATAATGCCAGCCAAGGCAAGGACTCCCAAACTGGTAAAAGAAAGTTCAAGGAGGTTCAACAACTACATTGCCATCTGTGATGGTTAATTTTATATGTCAAGATATTACCAAATTTGTGTTGGGCCATGGGGTGCCCAGGTGTTTGGTCAAATATTACTCTGGGTGTTTCTGTGAGAGGGTTTTTGGATAAGATTAACATTTAAATCAGAGATTAAGTGAAGCAGATCACCTTTCCTATTGAGGTGGGCTTTGTTCAAACAGTTGACAGCCTGAATAGAACAAAACGGCAGATCTTCTCCTGAGTACAAGAGAATTTTTCCTGCCTTCAGACTCAGACTGAAACATTGACTTTTTCTGGGTCTCAAGCCTGTTGGCCTTTGGATTGGAAGTACACCATCAGCTCTCTTCAGTCTCTAGCTGGCTGACCCACCTACAGATCTGGGGACTTGCCCATCTTCATAATGACATAAAATAATCCCCCATAATGAATCCCCCTCCCTTCCCCTCCCCTCCTCTCCCCTCCTCTCCCTTCCTCTGCTCTCCTCTCCTCTCCTCCTTCCCCCTCCTCTCCCTCTCCCTTCCCCTCTCCCCCTCTCCTCCCTTCCCTTTCCCTCCTCTCCCCTTCCCTCCCTTCTCCTTTCCTTTTCTCTCCTCTTCTCTCTCTCTCACTGATTTTTAATCTGAGCAAACTGGAAATATGAAATGGCCTTTACTGAGATGAGAAAGGCTGAAATGCTTTTGATGCAGCTGGAGATCAGGGGGTAGTTTTCAACAGTATGTTGACGGTGCCTATTCTTCATCCAAATGTAGAGATCAAGTGAACAGTATGGTTTAGAGTACAAGACGAGGTCCAAGCTGGAGAGAAAATGTTTCAGTCTATAGCATAAAAATGGCATTAAAGCCATGCAACTAAGCAAAATCATCAAGGGAACAAGGGAAGATAGAAAAGTTGTACCCATGAGAAAAAGATGGCGTTGGGATAGTAGTTGAAGGCAGAGCTGTCAAGATTTGCTGATTGATTGAATGTGGAGGAGGCAGTCTGGCAAAAGGAAGAAGGGAAATCAGGTGGGTGTTCTGTACACACTCCTTCACCAGGAAGTGTGCCCATTCCCAGCTCTTGCGGTCCTTGCTGATGACTCTTAACTGCCTCTTTCCCTGGAGAATTGACCTCAGTCAAGAGAGCCCATTCATCTAGAAATGGGGGAAGCTTGCAACCAGTGACTCATTGATACTGGAGTCATGAAGCCTGAGAGCCTGCCTCACAGTGAGCCATCTCTAGTGTTCTTCATGCTCCAGAGCTCCCTGCAGCATCAGGCTGAGTCTAGACTACAATGGAACCCACATGTTTGCCAACCTCCTTCTCCTACCTTTATAGCTTCCTCCAAACCCTCACAGAGTTTTCCTGAGAGCTCTCTCTCATTGCATCACTTGTACAAGAATCTCCATTTTAGTCTCTTCTTCTGAGGAACACAACCTCAGACAGATAAATCTATGGTTTTGAGTTTGAGTAACTAGGCCACATATGGTGACATTTACTGAAATGGGGAACACCAGAGGCAAACAGGTTTGAGAGGATCAAATGAAAAGTTCAGTTTGTACTTGTTAAGTTTAAGACGACAACTGGATATCAATTGGAGATACCAAGTTGGCAATTGGATATAGAGTCTGGAGTTCAAAGGCGGGGTCTAGAATATAGACTTGACCAAATAAGAGTATGTAATTTAGACTGGAGAGTAGAGGATACTTCTGTAAAGAAGAGATATTAATTTATGACTTGAAGTATAAGCAGGAATTAATGAGGCTGTGAGTAGGAGAAAGAGCCTTCCTGGCAGAGGAAACAGTAAGTGTGAAGTCTCTGAGTCATTTCTTATTGATATCAGAGGCAGGAAATTTCCTAAGTCATTGATTCTAGAAGCATGGCTTAACCTTTGTCAGTGGGTAAACTTTCTTGGATGCTGGTGAATTTGGAGGTATTTATTGCTAAGTGGCCTTTTCATCTCCTTCTGTTGTTTTGCAGGCAGACCTCATCTTCACCAGTAGGCAAAAATCATTAAAAAGGTTTATACAGAAAAAAGAGACACACAGAGAGACAGGAAGACAGAAAGAAAAACTGAAAGATAAATGAGAGAGAAAGAAAGAGAGAGAGAAAGAAAGGAGGAAAGAAAGAAAGAAAGAAAGAAAGAAAGAAAGAAAGAAAGAAAGAAAGAAAGAAAGAAAGGAGGGAGAGAGGGAGGGAGGAAGGAAGGAAATAAAGAAAGAAGGAGAAAGAAGAGGGGGGAAAAACCTAGCATCTGGAAGAATTTGGCACTTTTTGCTACCAGGTAACAGTGGAGTACAGAGGCCAGTGCTCACAGGAATCAAAAGATTCTGTCAGGGAGCAGCTAAAGGGTTGTGGAGAGAAATAAATGGTAAGTTTGATTATAAGGTAACTTTTGAATGAAATTTAGCAGTGGGAAATTAAAAAGGAGTGAAAGTGAGCAAGAAAGGCAAATACTGTGATGAGAAAGGAGAGTATTGATGCAGAAGACAAATATTGGCTGAATTGGACAGAAGATTGGGTACAGAGAGCAAACATTCTCAGGATAAAATATGGGCGAACCAAATCCATGGGAGAAAGATTCCAAATGAAACGAAACAAAAACAACAACAACAACAACAAAAAAAAAAAAAACAGGACCAGTCATCTCTGAATTAGAGCCCAAAGACATGGACCCAACGAGCATCCTGACAGAAGGACTCTGAGTCTGACCCCAACCAAGGGGCAGTTAGCATGGTTACAAGCTCACCTCAGAGCCTAAGAGCTCATCATGTTTGCAGGGGAAAAGGAACTTGTTACATAAGTGGAATGATTACACCTGGCCCGTCACCAAGGGAGAAGCTGGCTCCCCGCATAAAGAACAGCCCCCAGGGAGGAAAAGTCCTTGCAGAACACAGGGCTGTGTGCAGCCTTTGTATATAGGACTGATGGAGAGATAATCAAGTGTTCTTGCCACAAGTACAAATGATGAGAACCTGGGTTATTTTTATGTTCCGTGCAGTGGCAATTAAAGGTCCAAAGGAAAAACAACACGTGGCTCAAAGGACAGCTTAACTGAAGAGAACACACTGAAATGAAAAGTGACTCAAGCTTCCCTCAAGCCCATCCCTTTGCCAATAAAATAAAACTAGAGGAACAAGCAAGTTCATGCAGGAGTCACTCAATGTTCTGATCTGTTAGTGGGTTTGCTGTTACAAAAAAAGATGGCGACAAGGAAGACATGGTGGTTGACCTGGGCTTGCTGTAGCTGTGTGAGCTTGGGAACATCACTGAACTCCTACAGAGCTTTAGCTTCGGGAAATGAGAAAGGAATATTTTATCTCTAAGGTCTTTCCAGATCTAAAATGGTGGGATTCCATAAATCATTTCACTTGTATAATGCCACATGCCTGAGAGTCAGATGAATATCCCACACAGGAGATGTGTGATGGGTGGAAGGTAAAGAAAGAACATCAGCAGAGAATATACATGGTGAAATGATGTAGGCTGTATTCAAAGCCCACACTTCCCAACATCTACTCCCCACAGACTAGCTACTGCTTTTTGATTTCTATTCCTGGAGACACATGGAGAAATGAAAAAGCTTACTCTATCATGAAAAGTTTCTCATTTGTCAGTCGCCAAAAATCCAATGCATAGAATAGAAAAGAGCAATGTCAATACTACATTCTTCCTTAAAGTTTAAGGAGTTAAGTCAACAAGATCTTTGCTCAGAGAGGTCTTTTCATGGCATAATATACAGAATAATTCTAGAGTGCTTACATCTAGAATGTCTAAAATGTAGGTCTGAAAAAAGGAACTTTTTTTTTCAAACGGAACAGCCTATTGTTTACTATCTTTTGTTACACATTATCTTTTTTTCTAGTAATCAGTGCCATGCAATTAAAGGCACAGAAAAATTACACAAAGCTAGTTTTAAAAGGTAATAAAATAACAGAAAGTACATATATTGGTCTCTCCTCCGGTTCTAGTACAGAACTCCTAAAACCCTTTTAACATTTCTAATTGATAAGAGAACTAGATCCATGTTCTGTTCTAATATTTGGTCTTTGATCCTGGTTCCTGACACCTACATTCCTTGAAATTCTCTGGGTAGTAGCCAGCTTTGGGTCTAGTAAGGTGACTCTAGAGGCCTCTTGGATGGGAGCTGGTCACCAGCAGGACTGAGTTATGATTAGAAGCTTGGAACTTTTAGTCCCATTCTTATTCTGCAGAGAAGGGAGAGGGGCTGGAAATGGAGTTAATGATTGATCATGTCTACGTGAGGAAGCCTTTATAAAAATCCCAAGAAGTACAGGGTTTGAAGAGCTTCTGAGTGGTTGCACAATGTGGAGGTGCTGGGAGAGTGGCCCACCTGGACAGGGAATGGAAGTTCTATGTCCCTTCTCACATACCTTGTCCAATGCATCTCTTCCATCTGAATGTTCACCTGTATCCTTTAGCACATTCTTTTTTAAAAAATGTTTATTTTTGAGAGAGAGAGAGAGAGAGAGAGAGCACAAGCTGGGGAGGGGCAGAGAGAGGGGGTACAGAGGATCCAAAGCGGACTCTGTGCTGATAGCATAGAGCCAGATGTGGGGCTTGAACTCACAAACCATAAGATCATGACCTGAGCTGAAGTCAGATGCTTAACCGACTAAGTCACCCAGTCCCCCTATCATATCCTTTTATAGTAAACTGGTAAACAGTAGGTAAACTCTTTTCCTGAGTTCTGTGAGCATCTCTAGCAAATCCATTGAACCTAAAGAGGGGGTGGTGGGAATCTCCAATTTATTTGGTCAGAAGCACAGGTGATAACTTGGACTTGTGATTGGCTTCTGAAGTTGAGTGGGGCTAAATAGTGGGACTGAGCCCTTAACTTGGATCTGACACCATCACCAGGTAGATAGTGTCAGAATGAGTTGAATTTCAGGACACCCAGCTGGTGTCACAGAAGTGGCTGATGTTGGGTGGGGGCAAAGCCCCCTCACGTCTGATGTCAGAAGGATTGAGTGTAGGAGTCATGTGAGAGTAAAGGAGAGACACAGAATTAGTGTAGATTTTTCCTAGTTCAGCACAGAAAGAGGACTGATTCTTCTCACTTCTATATGTCCAGGTATATTATTTCTTCTTTTACAGTTCAACCTTAGAACATAATCAAGTAAGCCCACTGAAGGTCATTTCAAGTATAAGATTCCCAGAGGCCTTCTCAAATGAAACCATAATCACATTTTAATGAGTAACAAAACTTCTTTAAAGAATGTTCTGTCTGGGAGCACCTGGGTGGCTCAGTTGGTTGAGCATCCAACTTCAACTCAGGTCATGATCTTGCAGTTTGTGAATTCCAGCCCCATTTTGGGCTCTGGACTGACGGCTCGGAGCCTGGAGCCTGCTTCATATTCTGTGTCTCCCTCTCTCTGCCCCTTCCCTGCTCAGGCTCTGTCTCTCTCTCAAAAATAAAATAAAAAAAGTAAATAAACATTAAAATTTTTTTAAAAAAGAATGTTCTATCTGAGCATACTGGGGTTTAAATTGGATATGCTCCCATACATTTTAATAAAAATTATGATTTATTTACTAAACTTCCAATATTGTCTTTTAATAATATCTCCTTTAGGGAAGAGAAAAATTATTAGTATAGTTTGATGATTAAACCCACTACGTTATTTGACATTGTAGATTCATACATTCATCCTGCATTTAAAGCTTTGTTTTTTTTTAAAAAAACTTGGCAGCACATTTTGGCTTAACATAACTTCTCCCAGAAAACACAGCCCTGCACCCTCCTACACTGTTGGTGGGAATGTAAACTGGTAGAGCCCCTCTGGAAGACAGTGTGAAGGTTCCTCAGGAAACTAACAATAGAACTCCCCTATGACCCAGCAATAGCACTGCTAGGAATTTACCCAAGGGATACACGAGTGCTGATGCATAGGAGCATATGTACCCCAATGTTCATAGCAGCACTCTCCACAATAGCTAAAACATGGAAAGGGCCTAAGTGTCCATCAACAGATAAATGGATCAAGAAGATGTGGTTTATCTATACCATGGAATACTACATGGCAATGAGAAAGAATGAAATCTGGCCATGTGTAGCAACATGGATGGACCTTTGCTGAGCGAAATAAGTCAGGCAGAGAAGGACAAATATCATATGTTTGCATGTATAGGAGGATTAGGAGGAACTTGACGGAGGACCAAGGGGGAGAAGAAGGGCAGAAATGGTGGGGGAAAGGGAGAGAGGCAAACCATGAGACTCTTGAACGCTGACAAAAACTGAGGACTGATGGATATGGGGGGGAGGGGGGATGGGCATGGAGGAGGACACTTGTGGGGATGAGCACTGAGTGTTATGTGGAAACTAATTTGACAATAAACTATTTGTAAAAAAAAATAAATAAAAATAAAAATTCAAAAAAAAAAAAAAAAAGAAAAGAAAAGAAAGCACAGCCCTGATTTGGTGTAGAGATGCCATCCCTGCAGAACCTAAAATTTCTGACATGGAAAAGTCCAGAAGTTGTTACTCTTATTCTTACAACAAAACACATCCAGACAAATTGTGCTTAGTGACTTTTCTTGAATCCATAAGAGAACAGAGCTTGCAAGGAAAATCAGCCCCTCGCCTCCCAAATCGGGAGAGATTGTTGAATGTTGAGAGTTGCAGCTGAGGTATTTTACCTGGAGCAGGATCCAGAAGTCATAAGCTTGCTAAGTGTTAACAGACACTTAAATGGTAATTTTTATGAATTTCTGGAGGATAAGTGTGGATCAGCATGAGAGAGAGAAACTCCTGGGGGTCACTGTCTAAAGGGGGCCCATACATTTTTGTAGGCTTTACCTATACCCTACCAAGTGCTCATGATGATGAACATCTGAGAAAGACCCCCTTGGGGTTGGTGAACATCTGAGAAGGATCTGCTAGTGACTTCAGCAGGATGAGAGAAAGAGCAATTCTTGTGAAAAGTGTCCAGAAGCTTTCTCCATAACAAATGTCCACTCTCCAGAGAAAGGGGCTTAACCAGAGCCTTCTCCCAGGGCTGTGGGGAAAGGACATTTCTCTCATACCAGCTCCCTATAGCCTTCCTCTTTTGCCTAAGGAGGGAGAGTTCTAAGGAAACACATGTAAAGGACACAGGCCAAAGACACAAACCCACAAAGACTGAGATTTAATTAACTGAGATTATAGAATGCCCATCATCCCTTATACCTTACCAACACACCAGCTGGGCTTCAGCATAATAGTGAGCTACAGCTAGCAAGTTACAGCTAGCAAGACACAGATTTTCTCTGAGGAAGAGTAACTAAAGAAACACAAAGAGGGATGATAAAAAAAAAATAGACAGCAATAACAACAAAACTAGAGGAATTTGAGGCTTCTGGCCCCATAGTTATAGTTAAATGAAGCCTAACTCCTCTTTAGAGTAACATAAATCCTCACACTAGAGGCCTATTTACCTCAGTTCCTATTACCCCAAATGACATATCCATTATTCAGTAAAAGATTATAAGACATGCCCAAAACAAGGAAAGCACAGTCTAAAACAGCAAAACAAACATCAGACTCAGACTCAGATGTGACATAGAGTTTGGAATCATCAGACAGGGAATTTTAAATAATTATGATTAATATGTAAAGGAATCTAATGGAAAAAGTAGACAAGTTTAGATGCAAGAATAGATTAATAATATAAGCAGAGAGATGGAAATTCTAGGAAATAATTAAAAAGATACATCAAAAATAAAAATACTATAATATAAATAAAGAATGTCTTTGAAGAACTCATGAGTAGACTCATCAAAGCTGACCAGAGACCAAAGAATCAGTGACCCTGAAGGCAGGTCTATACAAAATTCCTAAACTGAAATGCAAAGAAAAAAATTTATAAAAGCAGAATTCAACATTCAAGAACTGTGGGGCAATTTCAAAAGTAACATATACATAATTGAAATGCTGCAAGAAGAAATAAACCATAGAGCAAAAGAAATATTTGAGATAATAAGAGCTGAGAATTTTCCAAAATTAATGACATACACTGAGGAGCTCAGAGATTATCAAGCAGAATAAATACCAAGATATAAAAACAAAAACAAAAAACCCTAGACTTATGTATTTAAAACAATTGAAAATGTTATTGATATTAAATCAAATATATCAATAATTCCTTTAAATGAATGTTCTAAATACACCAACTAAAAGATCAAAATTGTCAGGTAAAAAAGAAGACCTAAGTGTATACTGTCTTTGCAAAACCCACTTGAAATAAAGAAGGTTGGAATCATATGTACTATGCTAATACTAATCAAAAGAAAACTGGAGTAGCTATATTAATTTCAAACAAGGCTAACTTCAGAATAAGGAAAATTGTCACGGATAAAGCTGACACTATACCATCTAATGATAAATGGGTCAATTCTCCATGAAAATGTAAGAATTCTAAATATGGATATACCTAGCAACAGAACATCAAAATACATGAAGCAAAATTGATACACCTAAAGTAGAAATAATCAAATCCACAATTATACTTGGTGACTTTAACACCTTTGACAGTAATTGATAGATTAATCAGGCAGGAAATCAATAAAGATAAAGTTTACCAGAATAGTACCATCAATCAATTTGATCTAATTGACATTTGTAGAATACTACATCTAACAATACCAGAATACATGTTTTTCTCAGACTCAAAGGGAAAATTCTCAAGCATAGACCACATTCTAAGCCATAAAATATACTTTAAAAATATTTATTTATTTATTTTTAAAATTTACATCCAAGTTAGTTAGCACGTAGTGCAATTAATGATTTCAAGAGTTGATCCCAGTGACTCATCCCCTATATATAATATCTAGTGCTCATCTCAACAAGTGCCTTCCTCAATGTCCTTTACCCAATTTAGCACCCCCCAGCCCATCCCCCCAGCCATAAAACAGACCTTAACAAATAAAAAATTGGGTTAACATTTCAAAAACCATTGTGTGTACATGTATACTAGAAGTGAATAATTAAGTAAATGGATGGAAGGTAGTGGGACTCATGTTTCTCATGATTGGTGTAGAATATTATAGATAAACAAGGAGGAAGATGCTAGAATGAACCAGATGGTAATGGATTAGTGTTGGACATCAGTATGAAATTATGTTATGTTAATATAGACACAGATGGTAACATACAGAAATAGTTATGGATATGTGTATAGACATTGGTTAGTATACACATATGTATCTCTGTCAGCTGGAAGTGTCCAGAAGCAATGACGTCCCAGTGACAATGAGTAATTTTGTGTCTAGAGTTTGGTTTCCAATACCATTCTCCAATAAAAATAAGCAGAGCTCCTTGGATAAATGAATGATTCTAGGACTGGGGCAGGAAATATACAAGTTAACCCTTCAGCATCTTATAGTGTAGAAAGCAAGACAGTGCTCAAAAAGCAAAACAAAATGAACAACAGGGTTTGAAACTCAAACCTTATCATAATAGGCAATATGCCAAAGGTACACAGTAGCCAATGGAAATAGCTCTCGATGGTCAAAGCTGGGAAATTTTGAGTAAAAAAGTTTAATATAGTAGTAATGAATAAACTAAATAAATATCTGGGAGTCTATACTAATATAAATAAATGATCAAATAAATAAATGGGAATAACTAAATTTGCCATGAAGGAGAATTCCAGTTAATTTGTGTAGATATTTTGTCCTTAAGAAGGTAGAGCATAGCATTATTCATAATAGCCAAAATGTAGGAACAACCTAAGTGTCTGTCAACAGATAAATAGATAAAGAAGATGTGATATATTCATACAATAGAATACTATTCAGCCATGAGAAAAAAGGAAATCATACGTTTGCAAACCATGGAGGAAAATAGTAGACATTATGCTAAATGAAATAAGCCAGAGAAAGACAAATACTTTATGATTTCACTCATATATGGAGTTTAAAAGAAAATAGTCAAAGTTATAGAATCTGAGAGTAGAATGGTGGTTCTCTGGGGCTGGGCAATGGTCAAAGGGAACAAACCTTAGTATAAGATGAATAAGTTCTGGGGATGTAATGTACAGCCTGGTGACTATAGTTAATAATATTGCACTGTACACTTGAGTTTGCTAAGAGAATAGATCTTAAGCATTCTCAGCACACACACACACAAACTCACACAGGTAACTATCTGAAATGATGGATGTGTTAATTAACCTGATTGTGGTAATCATTTCACAAAGTACAAGTAATATCAAATCATCACGTTGTACACTTTAAATATATATGATTTTATTTGTCTATTATACCTTAATAAACTAGAGAGAAAAAAAAATGTAGAGCATAATTCCTGTCCCTTAATCATGGGTTATGCACAGTGACTTTATTCCAAAGAACACAGTATGGAAAAGTAGAAAAACCAAGGGAACTTCACAGTGGAGAGTCCTGGTGGAGGCACCTCAAGCCAGACCACTAAGACCAACAGTGATAAAAAGATCCATAGTGATAAATCACAGTGATAGTGTGTACCCTTGAAATTATGTGATGAGAACGTCATTTTACCTCTGTGGTTTTCCTCCACCCAAACATATTACCATAGGTTAATCATGAGAAAATCATCAGAAAAATCTCCAAGAGAGAAAGGCAAGTCTAAGAAACTGTCACAACCAAGAGGAGCCCAAGGAGACATGAAGACTAAATGTAATGTGCCATCTTGGTATAATGACAACAAAGGAACATTAGGTAAAGATTAAAGAAATTTGAATAAAGTATAGTCTTCAGTTAATGAGTATCAGTATTGGTTTATTAATCATGACAAATGTACCATAATGTTAGATGTGGATAATATGGAAAACTGAGTGTATTCGTACTGTCTTTGCAATACTTTTGTAAATTTGAAACTATGATACTATAGTGGTGGATACTTATCATTATACATTTGTCAAAACTCATAGAATGTACAATACAAAGAATGAACTCTAACGGAAGCTTTGGACTTAATTAATAATGTATAGACTCCCCAATGCCAACATGGCAGGATTTCAGAGAGCAACACAGCGGCCCCCGGTGGAAGCAGGGCCCGCTTATACCAAACCCCATCCTACCTGTCCCTGGCAACTAGTTTCCTGGGGCAAGACTGACTGTGAGCCAATGTAGTGGGCCTCTCCTCCAGACCAGCACAGCCAGCACCCTCCATGTACCAAATGTACTGAAAATCGAATGCTTCAAAAGGACACCTGCAGTTCTGGTGGGAATAGGACCAGGACGCTTTTTTATTCTTTTCTTCTCCTTCTCTTTCTCCTTCTCCCCCTCTTCCTCCTTCTCCTTTCCCTTTTCTCTTCCTCCTCCTCTTCCTCCCTTTCTTTTTCTTTGGAATCAGCCTTATAAGTTTTGATGCTCTATTTGGGGTTTCTTGTTCCCTTTCCTTCTCACTTCTTTTTTTTAGGACCGGGCTCCCCCCCACCCCCTTTTTACAGACTTATGTCAACAAACAAATCAAAACATACATAGTTAAAGACCCAAACACTCCCCACTGCAAGCAAGGAGGAGCTCTGCAGAGAACCGATTAGCGGGATAGAGCAACCAAAACACAATAGCAGAGTGTTCACAGCATACACCATCAACACTTCCCAAAGTTCCAGGCCCTGGACAAGGTATGACCTCTTTCTAATATAGTAGTACTCTCAGGGGCAGGAAATATAACAGGCTTTTAAAACTCACAAAAGGGGGCGCCTGGGTGGCTTAGTCGGTTAAGCGTCCGACTTCCGCTTAGGTCATGATCTCATGGTTCGTGGTTCGAGCCCCGCGTCGGGCTCTGTGCTGACTGCCAGCTCAGAGCCTGGAGCCTGTTTCAGTCTGTGACTCCCTCTCTCTCTGACCCTCCCCTGCTCATGCTGCCTCTCTCTCTCTCTCTCCTAGAAATAAATAAAACATTAAAAAAAAAAATTTTTTTTTAACTCACAAAAGACAGAAACCTAGCCAAAATGACAAGATGGAGGAATTGCCCCCAAAAGAAAGGCCAAGAGAAAATCATATCCAGGGACTTCCTCAAAACGGATATGAGCAAGATATCTGAACAAGAATTTAGAATAACAGTCATAAGACTACTATCTGGGCTTGAAAAAAGCATAGAAGACACCATAGAAATGCTTGCTGCAGATATAAAAGACCTAAGAACGAGTCAGGATGAAATTAAAAATGCCATAACTGGGATGCAATACTGACTGGATACAGTCACAATGAAGATTAAAGAAGCAGAGGAGAGAATGGATGATATAGAAGATAAAACTATGGAAAATAATGAAGTTGAAAAAATTCATGATGGGAGAGGGAATTATTAGATCAAAAGGGGAGACTTTGAGAACTTAAGAATTCCACAAAAAGAAACAATATTTCTATCATAGGATTCCCAAAAGAAAAAGAACAGGGAAAAGACCAGAGGTTTATTTGAATAAATTATAGCTGAGAACTTCCCAAATCTGGTGAAGGAAGCAGGCATTCAAGTCCAAGAGGCACAGAAAACTCCCTTCAAAATCAACAAAACTATGTCAACACCTCAATATATCATAGTGAAACTTGCAAAATACAAAGATAAAGAGAAAATTCTGAAAACAGCTAGGGACAAAAGAGTAGACACATAAGGTTAGCACCAGACCTGTCCACTGAAAATTGGCAGACCAGAAGGGAGTGGCAGGAAATACACAATATGCTGAATGGGAAAAATATGCAGCCAAGAATTCTTTATCCAGCAAGGCTGTCATTCAGAGTAGAAGGAGAGATAAAGAATTTCCCAGACAAACAAAAATTAAAGGAGTTCATGACCACTAAATCAGCCCTGCAAGAAATTTTAAGGGGGACTCTTCTGAGTAAAAAAAAAAAAAGAAGAAGAAGACCGAAGCAACAAAGGTTACAAAGGACAAGAGAACATCACCAGAAACAACAACTTACAGTTAACACAGTGGTACTAAATTCATATATTTCAGTAATCATTCTTAATATAGATGGACTAAATGCTCCAATCAAAAGACATAGGGTATCAGAATAGATTAGAAAAAAAAAAAAAAACCAAAGATCTATCTATGAGCTGTTTACAAGAGACTCACTTTAGACATAATGACACCTATAGATTGAAAGTGAGGGGATGGAGAACCATCTATCATACTAATGAATGTTTAAAGAAAGCCAGAGTAGCCATACTTATATCAGACAAACTAGATTTTTCAAGTTTTTAAAAAATATTTACTTATTTTTTGGAGAGCACAAGCAGGGGAGGGGCAGAGAGAGGGGGACAGAGGATCTGAAGCAGGCTCTGTGTAGATAGGCTGACAGCAGCGAGCCCGATGTGGGGCTCAAACTCACAAACTGAGAGAATAACTGAGCTGAAATTGGACTCTCAACCTTCTGAGCTAGCCAGGTGCCCCAGGTAACCTAGATTTTAAAACAAAGACTGTAACAAGAATGAAGAAGGGCATTATATCATAATTAAGTGGTCTAACAATTGTAAAGAAAAACTAAACAATTGTAAATATCTATGCCTCCAACTGGAACACCCAAATATACAAATCAACATAAATTAGTAATAAATATCTAAAAACTCATTGTTAATAATACCATGGTAATAGAAGACTTTAATATCTCGTTTATAGCAATGGACAGATCATCCAAGCAGAAAATCAACAAGGAAACAATGGCCTTGATAGACACACTGGACCAAATATTCAGAACATTTCAGCCTAAAGCAGCAGAATACACATCCTTCTGGAGTACACATGGAAAATTCTTCAGAATAGATCACATACTGGGTCACAAATTAGCCCTCAACAGGTACAAAATGATTGAGATCATATCATGCATATCTTTAGACCACAATGCTATGAAACTTGAAATCAACCACAAAAAAAAAACTTGTAAAGCTCTTAAATGCATGGAGGTTAAAAAACATCTTCCTAAAGAATGAATGGGTTAACCAGGAAATTAAAGAAGAAATAAAAAATATACATGGAAGCAAATGAAAATGAAAACATAACAGTCCAAACCCTTTGCAATGCAGCAAAGATAGTCCTAGGAGGAAAGTACATTACAATTCGGGCCTATCTCAAGAAGAAAGAAAGGTCCTAAATGCACAATCTGACCTTACACCTAAGGGAGCAGCAAATAAAGCCTAAAGCCAGCAGAAGAAGGGAAATAATAAAGATTAGAGCAGAAACATATGATATAAAAACAAACAAAACAGTAGAACAGAACAATGAAACTAAATACTTGTTCTTTGAAAGAATAAACAAAATTTATAAACTCCTAGTGAGACTTATCAAAAAGAAAAGAGGACCCAACTAGACAAAAATCAAGAATGAAAGAGGAGAGATCCCAACCAACACCACAGAAATATAAAACGATTATAAGAGAATACTGTGAAAGATTATATGCTAACAAACAGACATTTAAAGAAGAGTTAATACCTATTTTTCTCAAGCTGTTCCAAAAAATAGAAATGGAAGGAAAGCTTCCAAACTCATTCTATGAAGTCAACATTACCTTGATTTCAAAACCAGACAAAGACCGCACTAAGGAGAATTACAGGCCAATATCCTCGATGAAACTGGATGCAAAAATTCTCAACAAGATACTAGCAAATCAAATCCAATAGTACATTAATATAATTATTCACCATGATCAAGTGGGATTTATTCCTGGGCTGCAGGACTGGTTCAATATTTGCAAATCAATCAACTTCTTACTACATTAATAAAAGAAAGGATAAGAACCATATGATTTGGTCTGTAGATGAAGAAAAAGTATTTGACAAAATACAGCATCCTTTCTTGGTAAAAATCCCTTTAAAAAGTAGGGATAGGAGAAAGATACCTCAAAATCATAAAGGCTATATATGAAAGACCCACAGCTAATATCCTCAATGGGGAAAACCTGGGAGCTTTCCCTCTAAGGTCAGGAACACGATAGGGATGTCCACTCTCACCACTGCTGTTCAACATAGTACTGGAAGTCCCAACCTCAGAAATCAGACAAGAAGAAGTAAAAGGCATACAAATTGGCAAGGAAGAAGTCAAACTTTCACTCTTTGCAGATGACATGATACTCTATATGGAAAACCTGAAAGACTCCACGACAAAACTTCTTGAACTAATACACGAATTCAGCAAAGTCACAGGATATAAAAAAATGTACAGAAATCAGTTGAATTTCTGTACACCAAAATGAAGCAGAGAAAAGAGAAATCGAGGAATTGATCCCATATCTAATTGCACCAAAGCCATAAGATACCTAGGAATAAACTTAACCAAAGAGATAAAAGATCTGCACATTGAAAACGATAGAAAGGTCATGAAAGAAATTGAAGACACAAAGAAATGGAAAAACATTCCATTTCACAGATTGGAAGAACAAATATTGTTAAAATGTCTATGCTACTCAAAGCAATCTACACATTTAATACAATCTCTATCAAAATAACACCAGCATTCTTCACAGAGCTAGAGCAAACTATTCTAAAATTTGTATGGAACCATAAAAGACCTCTAATGGCCAAAGTAAGGTCGAAAAGAAAACCAAAGATGGAGGCATCACAATTCTGAACTTCAAGCTGTATTACAAAGCTGTAATCATCAAGACAGTATGGTATTGGGGGGCCCCTGGGTGGCTTAGTCGGTTGAGCGTCCGACTTTCGCTTAGGTCGTGATCTCGCGGTTTGTGGGTTCTGGCCCTGCGTCGGGCTCTGTGCTGACTGCCAGCTCAGAGCCTGGAGCCTGTTTCAGAGTCTGTATCTCCCTCTCTCTCTGACCCTCCCCTGCTCACGCTGTCTCTCTCTCTCTCCTAGAAAAAAAAGACATTATGGTATTGGCACAAAACAGACACACAGATGAATGGAACAGATTAGAGAACCCAGAATTGGACCCCCAAATGTATGTTGAACTAAACTTCAACAAAGCAGGAAAGAGTACGCAGTGAAAAAAAGAGTCTGTTCAGCAAATGGTGCTGGGAGAACTGGACAGCAACACGCAGAAGGATGAAATTGGATCATTTTCTTACACCATACACAAAAACAAACTCAAAATGGGTGAAAGACCTAAATGTGATACAACAATCAAAATCCTACAAGAGAAACAGGCAGGAACCTCTTTTTCCTTGGCCACGGTAACTTCTTACTGAACATGTGTCTGGAGGCAATGGAAACTAAAGCAAAAATGAACTGTTGGGACTGCATTAATTTAACTTCTGCATAGCAAAGGAAACAATCAACAAAACTTAAAGGCAGCCAACAGAATGGAAGAAGATATTTGCAAATGACATATCAGATAAAAGATTGGCATCCAAAATCTGTAAAGAACTTACCAAACCCAACACCCAAAAAACAAACAATCCAGTGAAGAAATGGGAAGAAGACATGAACAGACACTTTTCCAAAGGAGACATCCATATGACTAACAGACACATGAAAAGATGCTCAACACTGCTCATCATCAGAGAAGTACAAATCAAAACCGCAATGAGATACCACCTTACACCTGTCAGAATGGCTCAAATTCAACTCAGGAAACAACAGATGTTGTGAGACTGTGGAGAAAGGGGAAGAATTTTGCACTGTTGGTGGGAATGCAAACTCGTGCAGCCACTCTGGGACAGCAGTATCGACATTCCTCAAAAAGTTAAAAATAGAACTACACTAGGACTCAGCAATTACCCTACTAGGTATTTGTCCACAGGATACAAAAATGCTGATTTTAAGGGGTACATTCACCCCAATGTTTATAGCAGCATTATTAACAATAGGCCAGTATGGAAAGAGTCCAAATGTCTATTGACTGATGAAGATGGAGTAAATATACACAATGGAATATTACTCAGCATTCAAAAAGAATGAAATCCCAGAGCACTTGGTTGGCTCACTTGGTTGAGTGTCCGACTTCAGCTCAGGTCATGATCTTGTGGTTCATGAGTTTGAGCCTGTTGTTGGGCTCAGTGCTGATAGCTCAGAACCTGGGGCTTGCTTCGGATTCTCTCTCTCTCTCTCTGAAAAATAAAAAAATAATTAAAATAAATTCAACAAGAAGAATGAAATCTTGCCATGTTCAACAATGTGGATGTAACTAGAATGTATTATTCTGAGTGAAATAAGTCAATCAGAGGAAGGCAAATATCATATGATTTCACTCATATGTCGAATTTAAGCAACACAACAGGGGAAGAGAAAGAAAATAAGATAAAAACAGAAAGGGAGGGACACCTGAGTGGTTCAGCTCATTAAGTGTCTAATTCTTGATCTTGGCTCAGGTCATGATCTCACAATTTGTAGGATCAAGCCCCACATTGAACTTTGCACAATGATATTCTGCCATTGCACAATGATATTGGCTCATCAGTGGTTACAAATGTTCCACACCAATGCCAGGAATTAATAACAGGGGAAATTTGTGGGAGGAATCATGGAAACTCTCTGTACTTTTCACTATTTTTTTTCTATAAACCTAAAACCATGCCCCAGAAGTCTATTAATTAAAAAACACAAAAGAAAAGCCTAAAACATGTAAAAATTAAAAACCCTCCAAAGTTTTAGCTAGGAAGGTTTACTCCTGCAAACTGAGTAGAGAAGAACAAGTAACCTAGAAAGGATTTTAAAAACAATTAGAGAAGGGGGGCTTAGGTGGCTCAGTCAGTAACCATCTGACTCACAGTTTGTGAGTTCAAGCCCCATGTCAGGCTCTGTGCTGACAGCTCAGAGCTGAAGCCTGCTTCAAATTCTGTGCCTCCATCTCTCTCTGCCTCTCCCCTGCTCATGTTCTGTCTCTCTCCCAAAAATAAATAAACATTAAAAAAATTTTTTAAATAATTAGGGGAAAACTCAAGCTGGCTGAAGTACTGTAGCCCTGGGAAAAAGTTTAGCAATGAGTTTTGTATGGCAAAACATAGTGCATTATGGGGTATCTCAGGATGGAAAATGGTTACCTACGGTCATCTGGTATGGTATATCAGTTAATCTACTCCTCAAATCCTGTTCTCAAGTGCTGTTCTGCTGATTCATGATTTTGCAACACCAAACAAAAGAGGTTATCTACATTTCTGACCAAACACATACCTACCACCTGGGATTTTAGCTCCATTAAGCACTCCCCAATGATTGATAATGGAGAGTCTCCACAACTTCAATAACAGAGACAAATATTTGACTTCATGAAGGAGCAGTGTCCTGTTGATCCATCTAAAAGAGACTCTGAATCACAGGGCCAGCTGGTGATGCTCCACATTTAACACTTCCCTGCCACTTTTAGATAGAAAGGACAACTGTCCCCTTTATTTTCTCAGTAGAGGTCTTAATGGCTCATTCCAAGTACCTGTTTCTTCTCTTCTTCTTAATCTTCTCACCCCCTTCATCCTCCTCCCCTTGTCCCTTTCCCCATTCTCCATTCTCTCCTCCTTCTTCTGCTTCCCATCTGCTTTCTCTTCCCCCTCCCCCTTTTCCTCCTCCTCCTTTTCCTTCTCCTCTTCCTTTGCCTTCCTGTTTTGAAGCATAATTGTCATGTAAAATTATATTAGTTTCATTGAACACAATGATTTGATATTTGTATATATTGCAAAATGATCACTGCAACAAGTCTAGTTGATATTCATCGCTACACATAATTACATTTTTCCCCTGTAATGAGAACTTTTAAGAATAACTCATTTAGCAACTTTGTAATATATTATTTGTATTATAGTCACCATGCTGTATATTACATCCCAGGACTTATTCATTTTATAACTGGATTTGTGTACACTTTGACCTCTTTCACCCATTTTGCCTACCCCCTCCCCCCCACTTCATCTCCTGCCTCTGGCAAATGCCCATCTGTTTTCTGTTTCTGCTTGTTTGTTTTTCAGATTCCCCACATAAGTGAGATCGTATGGTATTTGTCTTTCTCTGTATGATTTATTTCACTTACTAAAATGCCCTCAGAGTCCATCCACATTATTGCAAATGGCAAGATTTCCTTCTTTTTTATGGCTTAATTATATATATTTTATATAATTTATATACTTAAAATGGGAGTGCAGATATCTTTTTGACTTAGTGTTTTCATTTCCTTCCAATAAATACCCAGAAATGGAATTGCCATATCCTATAGAAGTTCTATGTTTGACGTTTTGAGTTATCTCCATGCAGTTTTCCACAGAAGTTACATTCTCACCAACAGTGCATGAGGGTTCCCTTTGGTCTACATCCTTGCCACCCTTGTTACTTCCTGTCTTTCTGATAATAGCCATTCTAAAAGGTGGTGATGACACCTCATTGTGGTTTTGACTTGTATTTTCCTGATGATGAGTACGTACTATTTTTACATACCTAATTACCACATAGTAGTTAGTGGTTAAAGCAAACAATTTTATTTTGCTCAATATTTTGAGAGTGAAGAATTTGGAAAGGGTGTGTGGGGGTGACTGTCATCTGATCCACATGGCTTTGGCTGGGGCAACAGAGGCTGGATGATCCACACCCACGTTCCCTTCTTTACCTACATGTCTGTCATCTTGGTGCTCCTTATCCTCATCTGGACGTCTCATTCTCTGGGGCATTTTCATGTGGCTTAGGCTTGTCATGACACAATGATCTTGGAGAATCATACTTCTACTTCCTTCATGGATCTACCTTTCCTTGGGAAGGCTAGTCTTAGAGTGAGAGTTCCACAGAACGCAATGTGGAAGTTGCCAGTCTCTTATGGGCCAAGCCTTGATGCATCTTGTGTTACTGCTGCCACATTCCTCTAGTCAAATCAGTCCCAGAGCCTACATACCCAGACACATAGGGGAGAAATGTCAGGGAATGAGTTGTCATCATTAATCTGTTCCATAGCTTCCAATACCCTACACTACTGTCAAGATGGCAGTGTCTAATCTAAGCTAGCACATATCCTATAAACCAAAATAAATATAATAAGAAAACTAAACTTCTAGGGAAGTACAATTTTTTAGGAACATCTTGTGAAGTAACTAACAAAATATGAACAGAGATGAGTAATAATTAAAACTACCTAAAAGGATGATGAGAAAAAGTTGTTGGTACTCCATGATGAAACCTGTATCTTGTTACCTGTTACCATTTCTGTTCTGTATGCTGTATCTATATCTCACTTAAAAGCAAGCCAATCCGATGCCCTTGTGGTAATAAATCTCCAGAGTCAGTTGCCTTGTCTTTAGTTTGGTTATCATCTCTATGTGACCATGGTAGATGTTTTTTTGAAATGTTCCAGAAACTTTCATTAACTGCTATTAGGGATTTTAGAGCTGTGAGCAATGTGTATACCATTTAATACACATTGCCTTCTTTTACATTTGGGACAACTATGGTCAGAGAGCTAAGTCGTCTTGTCCAGTAGTGCATTAGCCAGAACAAATATCAGAAAGCCAGCTCAGTGTTTGGCTGTCATATTGGGCACCTTGGGAAAAGGTAGGACCAGTTTAGTTATGAGTATGTGGAAAAGCTTCTAATCCTCATTTCTTAAAAACTACTGTTGATGCTTGAAATTCTTCCCATAGGGACTCATTTGCTATCACTCTGATGAAGAATAGTCACATTAAGTGAATGTCATAGTATATAAGAGGACTGGGAAGGAATTAAAACATCAGATTACTAAGGTTACCCATAGACCTGTTTCTTATTCCAATCTCCCCTCCTGTCTGGAACAACCTAGAACAATATGAACAACATCGAAGATTTCTGGGCTGGAGATATGACAGGGAATGTCAGAAAGAAGAACAGGGAAGATTAGGGGAACGAGGGTCCCTGAGGATCCTTTTTTTGGGCTTTTCCATGTGGCTGAGGGCCTAACTTAAAAGGCCATATCCATTGATGAAGTGAGAAAGAAGTTCCCATCATTTTGGCCTCAGCTCAGAGCCTGGACATACAGGAAGATACAAAGGTGTGAGTTAGAAAAAAAAAAAAATAAGAGAAAGAAACAAGATGAGAAAATGCTAGCTGTCAAATGAAACTGACAAATAATTCAAGCCTAGACACAGCATAGCTGTTACATAGCTATATGTCAGGCTGTATCATGTGATTAAAAAAATTAGCAGTGTCTTCTCTATCTTTTTGTTGGTGCAGAGATGCTGCATGCCACAGATGTTCCTCATAGAAAGATGTCAAACCTGAAAAGACGGTGCTGGCAATCAAAGACATTGTACATCAGAGAATGCAAAATGCAACAAATCGCCATCTACCAGCAGTAAATTCCCTTTGATTGCTGCACCCAGCCCGCTCCCTGCCAGCCGTCGAATCTTAAAGATGTGACATTGTATCATAGGCAACCCAGTTTCCTGGGAGCTGAGTACTAGCCTGGACCATGTGAATGACACACAGCTGAGAGAGTCAGCCCTACCACAGTCATAAAATAAATTAACATCCACAGAAAAGAAACCTCCTTGTATGAAGTACCAGGTTAGCCTCATTTCAAGGAATTCTATCTCGAGTTTTCCCAAGTTACTGGGCTATGGAGGTAATGCATCCATTGCATCTTGGTGACTCGGTCGAATGTGGGTACAATTTGGATATCCTCCCTTGCCTTAAAAATATCCTACTGTAAAGACATCTGGGGACAAATGTCTAGAATGATTCCTAGAAACCCCCTGCGACAAAGAGTTCAAGAATTGTGGCACTAAAGACATTAGAAATATATCAATCCAAAGGCCATGTTGAATATCCTCAACTTGATTTAGAGTAACATAGGTTCCCTACTACGCGTCTTCTGTGTCCCAGTCAAGCTCAGGATACACAAAGATAAATAAAATATAACTGATACCCTTAAGATATTTCCAGTTTTTTGTTTTGTTTTGTTTTTGAATAGAGACAAGAGAACAGACCATTCAGATTCCGTGTGATCATCTCTCTACTAAAATACATCTTGGAAGGATGGAAGTTTGGTGAGTGCAGTTCATCAAGAGACTTCCTGCAGGAAGTGTCATTGGTTGGTATTAGGGAATTAATTAGAATGAGCCAAGTGGATTGCATGACTGGTGACAAAGAGGATAGACCAGTTCATGTCTATTCCATGGTACACATTGGAACTATAGACAATAAGCAGACAGAGCTGTACAGAGGGTTGTGTCCATGAGTGGGTCTGAAGGGCTAGCCAGAGCAGTGAGCATGCGGCAGTGTGTAAGCCACAGCTAGGAAAGTGCCTTCATTCTGAAAGACAGGGAGACATGAATCCCAAAGAGGTTGGTCCCCTAAGGCAAGGTCAGCCAACTGAGGAAAGGACTCTGGATCTGAACCTTCAGTGTGGGTAAATGTGTCTTAAATGAGGAAGGGCATTCTAGAGGTCACCTCGCAAAAAGCAAACAAACAAAAGCAAAGCAAAACAAGTTCTTTTTCTCTTGTAGGAAAATCTATGAAGCCTGTAGAAGGGGATGTTGTTCGTGCTTGACGTTCTAATTCCACTTCCCTCTCCTTAGCTCTGTTCATGCAAACGTCCTGTGTTTGCGTGGATGTTTGCTCTTTTTCTGCCTACCTAATCAATTCCCCCCTACCTACTTTTTCCATTACACATTTCTACATCTAGAAGTACCCATTTTGCACGTTGAAACATTCAGCCTTACTTTCTGTCTCGAGAACTTTAAAAATATGACATCGTAACATGTGCTTCCGTTCTGGGACTTCTGAAAAGGCAGGTTTTGCTCTTTCTGATCATATTTTCTGGTAATATTTTAAATGCTTTTTTTTTTCTTTACAATATGAAACAAGGTACTCTGTTTTTCTGACAGTGATTTAGGATGTGTTCGTTCATCATATCCTCCTGCTTAATTTTAACTGTTTCACAAAGCTCATTTCAGCTATTACCATGGCATGGGTGGGAAAGAGCTCCACTATCACCTCTGGACTCCATGCCTTCTTGCTCACATGCGGACCATTGTCAGTTTCAATGGGGCAGTGTTCCAGAGAGGCGAGGGGTGAACAGTGGACCTGAGGGGCAAAGGGAAGATATCCAGCACACCATGTGAAGAATATCGTGTGCTAACATGAAACTACACTTACCTTAATTGAGCAACTATATATGCATACTTACAAAGCACCAACCAAACCTACTTTGTTACTAATGAAACAGAAATGAGAAAATGACCTGCAGAGATACAAATATGTCAAAACTAGTTCAGTAAGAAGGGACTTGCCGGTTCTAGGTGTTTATATTCACAAAGTTATACCAGTTTACCGGCCAATTTTATAAGGCTGAGGCAGTGTAGTGGGATGGGAAGGGTCAGGTACATGTGGGACTCAATTGAATTTCCCTATTTACTAGCGGTAGGACCTTGGGCTAGTTACATAACAACTCTGTCTCAAGTCTTCTCTACAAACTGTGAATGAAAATAGCTTATTAAAAGTGTATGAAGATTGTCTCATTTTTTTTCATTCCTTCAGAAGTGAATCCATAGTGACTCTAGTTAGTGATAGCATATTGCAGGGTGCCTGGCTGGCTCATTCAGTTAAATGAGTGACTTTGGCTCAGGTCATCATCTCATGGTTTGTGGGTTTGAGTCCTATATAGGGCACGGCACTGGCAGTACAGAGACTGCTTGGGATTCCTCTCTCCCTATCTATCTATCTATCTATCTATCTATCTATCTATCTATCTATCCATCCTTATTTTCCCCTCCCCAGCTTATACACTTTTCTCTCTCTCTCTCTCAAAATAAATAAGCTAAAAAAAATATGGTATGGCGAATTTGAAAGTTGCTTAAGAGGGTGGATCTTAAAAGTTCTCATTACAAGAAAAAATTTTTTGTAACTATATTACAAAAAGTTAACCACACATTACTAGACTTACTGTGGTAATCATCTTTCAATGCATGCAAATACCAAATCATTATGTTGTACACCTGAAACTAACATAATGTTATGCATCAATTATACCTCAATAACAAACATTAAAAAATGAGTCATGCAAGCAGCAGCAGCAGCAGGGGAAGTAGAAGAAGAAGAAGAAGAAGAAGAAGAAGAAGAAGAAGAAGAAGAAGAAGAAGAAGAAGAAGAAAAAGAAAGAAGAAGAGGAAGAGGAAGAAGAAGAAGAAAGAAGAAGAAGAAGAAGAAGAAGAAGAAGAAGAAGAAGAAGAAGAAGAAGAAGAAGAAGAAGAAGAAGAAGGAGAAGGAGAAGGAGAAAGAGGATGAGAAGAAGAGAGAAGAAGGAGAAGAGGAGGAAGAAGGAGAAGAAGGAGAAGAAGAAGAAGAGGAAAAAGAAGAATAAGAAAACTAATCTTGAGATGAGGATTATTTGGAAGGCTATCCCAGGATGCTGTTAGGAGTGTGGGAAGTGGCATGGGGAAGGGAAGGGAGGTTTAATACAGAGTGCATTAGTGAGCAGGATATACTGAGGGCAACTGGGGCCTAAATCCTGCTGGGACTTCCAGGAGATAGCATAGAACACGCTTCTGATTTGTCCCATGAAGGATAAGGAAACTAGGATTTGTGTTCCTGTCCATCCTGGGCTGATTCCAGGGGTGGGAACTCCCAACACATCTAGCCTGCTCAAGGCACAATCCTATCATACTATGGGTTCCCCTAATAATAATAATAATAATAATAATAATAATAATAATAATAATCTAAATGGAGAGGTGCTGGTGACTGTGGTAGGAGTCTAATGGTGTGTAAGGAAGATGAGTGCTTAGGGAATATGAGCAGGGTGTCAACAGCATGAACTATAAGAATTAGGTGAGCTAGCACAGGGAAAGCCACGAAGACAGTGCTTGGGGCCTGGAGGTATTCAAAATATAGTCGTATTAAAACGATCATAGAGGGGCGCCTGGGTGGCTTAGTTGGTTAAGCGTCCGACTTTCGCTTAGGTCATGATCTCGCAGTTCGTGGGTTCAAGCCCCGCGTCGGGCTCTGTGCTGACGGCCAGCTCAGAGCCTGGAGCCTGTTTCAGTCTGTGACTCCTCTCTCTCTGACCCTCCCCTGCTCACTCTGTCTCTCTCTCTCTCCTAAAAATAAATAAAACATTAAAAAAAAAAAAAAAAAAAAAAAAAACGATCATAGAGAGTATAGAATGATTTAAAATTGCCTAGGGGTCAATCCACACCCAGATGCCCCTGTCACATAACCCTCAGTTCTTTAGGAATGACCTTTCCACAAATACTGACAAATACACTTTAATCACCCACTTGGAATAATCAAGGTGTTCCAGTACCCCACAGACAAATACATCATAACCAATCATGCTGAACATAGTTGTGCCTTCAGTAGTCAAGCTGACAGTCACCTTCTTGTTTTTAAACTTTTTAACATTGTATTCATTTTTTTTGGAGACAGAGACTGAGCATGAGTGGGGGAGGGGCAGAGAGAAAGAAACAGAATCTGAAGTAGGCTCCAGGCTCTGAGCTGTCAGCACAGAGCCCGACAGAAGGCTCGAGCCCATGAACTGTGAGATCATGACCTGAGCTGAAATCAGACGCCTAACCAACCAAGCCACTCAGGAGCCCTTTATGTTTATTTTTATTTTTGAGAGAGACAGAGAGAGAGAGAGAGAGAGAGAGAGAGAGAGAGAGAGAGAGAGAGCCTGTGCATGTGGGAGGAGCAGAGAGAGAAAGAGAGAGAGAGAGACAGAGAGAGAGAGAGAGAGAGCCTGTGCTTGTGGGAGGAGCAGAGAGAGAGAAGGGGACAAAGGATCTGCAGCAGGCTCTCTGCTGACACACAGGCATCCCTAACAGCCACCTTCTTGCCAAGGTCCCCTAATTCATCAGGAGTGAACACCAAAGCTACCATGTGTCCAGGGACAGTGCCCACTGTTACAAAATTCTAATTGGGAAGAAGATAAATAAGCAAAATAGCTAAAATTTTAAAAAGTTAATTTATGGTAAAATAAAAAGAATTTAATTTTTGATGTCATTTTGGTGAAGAGAAAGAATTTAATTTTTGATGTCATTTTGGTGAAGAGAAAAACCTGCAAGGAGGGGTGGTGAGAGAAATGTCTATGCATGAAAAAGAATCATTTTTCTGAAGCTCTACAATTATATAATTGTCCGTATAATTATTTGGCTTTCAGGGAGCAGAGAGAAGTTCTGAGAAAACCAGTTCCAACGTCTTGGTGTATTTTGAGCTCAATTGATGATATCTGAATCTACAAAGCTGTCCATATTGATTAGCATAATAAGGGTATTTTTCCCACTAAAAAGAAGGATACATGTTAATTATTTCCACACAAAGATTGTTGTGGCCAGATACTTTTTCATGTCCAATCAGCCCAAACTCAAGTCTGCAAGCTAACTGCTTTATTGTTACTATCATTCACCATTATTATTATTTACTATGGTAACATACAGACCTGCCTTGAATCTGAACCTCCTCTCAAAGAAGAAAGCCTTGACCTTGCCATAGTCATCTCTTATTGAAAAAGCAGCTATGTAAAGTGATATTTAGGGAAGAAAGTTGAAAGGACAAAGTCCTAACCCCCTCCGTGTGGTCTGAGTTCTGTCCTTGCACTTAATTTGATCACTGTCAGACCCTAATCTTGAACTATATCTGCTTTATCCATTGCAGAATCACTCTGGATGTGCAGGGATTTAATTTCAGAACCCCACCTGATCTAAGGACTATAAAAGTAACCATCATACAGAAACTTTTCTGCATTTATTTATTAATTTACTTTTGGAAACTGGTCTCAGGAAATCTTATATAAAATTTCACAAGAAAAATATCCTTGAGAAGTTAGTGCCAAGGTAAACTCATTTCTATTGAACAATTACATTATTCTTTTGGGGAAAGTTTTCTGTGTTCATTGTTTAACTGGCTTCCAGGGGACTCAGAGTCAAATATTAGGTGTTAGAACCATATTAGCTCTCACGGTTAACATACTTGCTCCCCCTTCCCTCTCACGAGTCTCTGATTTGTTGTCTTACTTTGTTAGATACACATCCTGTATGTTAAGGTATCTCACGTTCTGTCCTCCAGAAGGGGTCAAGTGGGAAGTGAGAACAGGAAGCTGACATGTGACAGGCATAGTCAGTGCCTTGTGTTGCCAGTTTCTCATGTCCTTGATCCTCATTTTTTTCACTGCGATGCAAGCGAAGGGCGCTAGAACTTAAGCTTCGTTAGTTTTATGATAAGAATACCTCTGTCTAGGTCTAGCTCTGTTGCTTGATGGAATGCCTGCTCTGACTTTAATCATAAATAGCTAGAAAGGTATAGTGAATGCTCACTAGGGGCCAGTTTCTGTGTGTTGTACATGTTTTCCCTGTCTCATTCAGCCAATTCCATGTGTTAATTCATCTAACCCTCACAATAATTCCCAGAAGGTCGATATGACAACTATTCTCATTTTAGAGATGAAGAAAGTGAGCTACAGGGAGGTTATGTAATTTGTCAAAGTCTCCTAGACAGTATGTTAGAGGGGGATGCAAACCCAGGCATGCCGCCTGTAGATCGGGAACTCTGAGCCACCCCCACGATTCTGCTTCTCAAGCAGGGAGAGGAGAACAGATCCCTGCATGTGGTTGCGTCCCTGACAAAGGACTGTGTGTCCTGCCACGTGCTCCCTTTTCTCTCTCTCTGATTTTGATAGGCTTGGAGGTATTGGAGGATAAAAGAGACCTAGGTGCAGCTTGGTGGGCGGAACTTAGGAATGGCAAGCTTATTGCACTTCTTGGGTCCAACACAGTAGAGGGGAAAGAGAAGGAATGGCTCTGGGCTGCCCTATCAAGGTCTAGAAGGTACTGTTCCAAAGCTGAGGCCGGGTATCTCACAGAGAGGCAGAGGTAAAGCTCTGCAGTGGGCAGTTCCACCCAGATCCCTTTGGATCACTTTTACTGTTTGTGTGCTTCTGTCCTGCAGCCTTGGTGTGCTTTTGGGTCTACTGGGGTTCTTAGAGATCTGACCTTGAGCTAGTGGAGCTGTTTTGCCTGCACAGAGTCTGAGTGCTTTCCCCCAGAGGGCGGTACCCATGGACTGACAGCGAGGGAGTATGAAGTCCCTGCTTCACTGGAAAACTGTAAGGTATAACATACACACTGGAGCTCCCTATGGGTTCGGGGTGAAGATACCCTCTGTAAGATGTGCCTGCAAATGCACTCCAGGGCAGCTTTCTCCTCTTCTCTGTCCTACTTCCCTCAGCCCTTTACCAGTTTCTCCCTGGAACATTCCCTTAACAAATCTCTTGCCCAGAAATCTTTATCTCAGTGTAAGGACCTTAACCTAAGAAAACTCCAAAGCGTACTCATTTAAAAATGCTTAAAATCTGCACAGATGGTCTATCAAACATATATGGAAACACGTTAAGACCTCTTACAAAATAACACATAAACAAATGTGATTAATCAAATAGAAACTGAATATGAATGCATAACACTAGGTAGATGCAGTCACTTGCAACCCACGTAGCTGCAAACAGGGGTCTCCTTGGAGGAGGTGAGCTTATGGGTTATAAAGTGAATGGCATGAAGAGGGGCACTGGGTGGCTCAGTCAGTTGAGTCTGACTCTTGATTTTAGCTCAGGTCATCATCTCATGGTTGGAGAGTTTGAGTCCCACGTTGAGCCCCATATCCAGAGCCTGCTTTGGATTCACTCTCTCCCCCTCTGTATGTCTCTCCTCATCTCAAAATAAATAAATAAATTTAAAAAAAAAACAAAGTGAATGTCACGAACAGATCAGAAGACACAAACCAATTCATGCCCACTTGTTTTTAGTAGGCTCATGTTTGAATGTCTTCAAAGTAGAGTTCTCTCCTCGTTCTAGAGACCTGAAGTCTGAAATGGGGCTGTCTGCAAGACTGTGCTTGCTCTTTCTTTGTCTCTTCTAGCTTCTGGTGGTTCCAAGTGTTCCCTGGTTGTGGTTGCATCAATCCAATCTTTGCCTCCGTCTTCACATGACCCACTCTCTCTCTTATCTCTGTTCTCCTCTTCTGGCTCTCTGTTTTTTATTATGAGAGAGAGGGATAGAGAGCAAGGGAAAGGGGGGGGGGAAGAGAGAGAGAGAGAGAGAGAGAGAGAGGATATTAAGAAGGCTCCATGACCAGCACAGAGCCTGATGTAGGGTTTGATCTAATGACTGTGAGAACATGACCTGAGCCAAAATCAACAGTAGGATGCTTAACCGACTGAGCCACCCATGCAACCCTCCTTTCCTATATCTTATAAGGACATGTATCATTGAATTTAGAGCCCATCAGGTGACCCAGCATCATCTCATATCAAGATCCATTAACTTACTTACATCTGCAAAGACTCTTTTCTCAAATAAGTTCCCATTCACAAGTTTTGGAGATTAAGGCACAAACATATCTTATAAGGGAATACCATTCAACCCACTAGAGGGCTATTATGAATAGTGCTGCTGTGAACATCTTCGCTCATATCTTTTGGGAGCCATGTGTGTGCATTTCTGTTGGGCTTATACCTAGAAGTGGAAGTATAAGCTATAGAGTTTTGGTTTAGTAAATCCCATAAAACAGTAGACCAAAATGTTTGCAGTGTACCTGAAAGATGACCAAGACTAATCTTACCAATGCAAATGCAAACTTGAGAGAAAATTAAGCTCAGATATGTAACTAAATATGCAGACTTTCACAGATGATTAGTAGCGGAGCAGGAATGAACATATTTTTTGAAATGGCACGAGATTTTGCTTAGCAACACTAATATCCCTGAGTGTTTTCCTTGAATTTCACATTTCATGTAAAACACAATGAGAAGATCTGTTTATTGGCTCAGGTGCCAATATGCTGCCATTTCTTTTCCACATGTACGATGTTGGCTCCCCAATGGGCTCAAGGAGAATGCCAAAGCAGGGGATCTGACTCTTGCTTCTTAAAGAGGAGAAACTCAAGCACCAAGACAAGAAAGGCTTTGTTAATGCTCCTGCAAGGAAGCAAAGTTTTGCATTATCTTACCAGCTGCCATTACGATTCCACTGATGCATAGAACTAGCTTTCCTTAGAACCTTGTGTTTGCCAGAGTCTCACAACCAAAGAAATGACTAAAATGCTCTTTGGGATCCAATGGAAGAGGTTCAGTTATTGCTATTCAGGGAGAAGAGAAGAGAGAAAAGGGAGGGTGAGTAGAGGAGCTGACTCCCTAGTTGAAGGTGACAACAAAGGGTTGGGAAGACTCTTAGGATGACAGGATCACCAGAAAGACTTTACAGAGTAGGAATGCCTGACATGGGTTTCTACACTTGCTTACATGATGCGTGGTGTTCTTCCCACCCCAGATACTTGGTGAGGGTAGGTATGTTATGCAGACATTGAAGAAGACACTGGGATTCATCTCGGGTTGTAGAATTTAGAAGAGATGGTTGTTATTGAGAGATGATCTGAGGTCAGAGGTGCCATGGGAATATTTGTCCCACCCCAGAAGGTCACAGAAACCTTGGGAGATAATGGAAATTTATAGCATGTGGGAAAAGGAGAGGGAGGAAAATAGTGTAGATGTCTCTGTGAGCCAGGAACCCTCTGGACATATCAAGGTTCCTCTATATGTGTGCTTTGTAGTAGAGTTGATTTAGTACCAGGATTTTCTGACATCTAGTCCAGTTGATCGCTTCTGTAAACTAAATGCAGCTTAAAATGTACAAATAAGGCCCACACAATGGAAGAGACCTTTGGGAAAATATTCTTTGCTTTTTCCTAAATTGGGACATGCATAATATCAACATACTCTTTAAGGGCCTGGCCAAATTTAACCAGGAAACTGGTAATCAGTCACCAGCATTGCAGCTACATGGGAGTTTTATTACAGCTTATAATTTGTTCTGTCTGTGTCCTAAATCACTCCTTGACTTTTGAACATTTTGTCTGCCTTCCGCAGTGGGACATCAATCCATAATACAGGTGCCTTTTTGGCTGCCATTGAAATCCTACCTTTCATCAAATGTTTCCCTCCAGGCCCCAGGATAGGCTGATCCCAAGAGTGACCCTCATTGATGGCCTCACTTGTATCTACTTCCTGCTTTGATTGCTTTTTCTGACTCCTGGGGATTCAAATCAAACTGTCATCCTCAGGAGCAAATGTCTAGCTCTGAACAAGATGTACTTTCCCAAGAGCCTCATGTTGGAGGAAATGACATATCGTATCTCCCCTTAGATTGATGAGCAAAGGAAATTGAAGTGGCCTTTGCCTCATTTGGTTGACAAGGGGCACATGGGGATGTGGGTATTGCTTACCACCCAAATCCACAAATGTGGGATTTGGGACAAGCTGTATGAGGAGAAGATGGTCTGATCACCTGGATGTGGACAGAACATCCTGGGTGTTTCCTTGAGAGCCACAAAGGAGCTGCCTGACTCCCCCAGTAGGGGGGAAAAAGCTGGACAGTAGTCTTAGGGCATATGTCAGTACCTGTGTGAGGGTGGAGGAAGAAGGAGATCAGTGACTTTTTCCTTTTCTCTTTCAGATATACGTAGGCAGAAAGGTTTGTGTCAGGAAGAGTAACAGTGGCCCTGGGGAGGGTAGATGTCCTCCCTGGTGCAAATTTAAGTACTGGAACTGTGAATGCTATGCCTGGCTCCAAGGCATTGGAAGCATTCAAGTCTAAAATCTAAGTAAATCATGCGATATGGGGCTGAAGGAGAGCTCAACTCTTCTGATAATGGGAGAATTGGCAAGAGGGTGAGCACCAGGAGTAGCACCTGTCATCTTAAAGGTAGAGAAGACCCTTCTAATTTGAATAAGGAAGGGAGCCTGCATCACTGCTAATGTTTTCCTTTGAGAGCACGAAATCCTTCAAAGTGCCACGATGAAGAAATTCCTTTGTGTAAGCATAAAATGGACTTTTTTTTTTACTTTAAAAATTTTGTGCTAAAGAAGAAGGCCAAGTCTTTTGTCTTGAGGAATTTTGAGCTCATACATTTTATCCAGTTGGCTCTCACTGAGTCTTACAACTCATGGAAACTTGAGTGCTTTTATGGGCCATGGAAGAAATCTGAGGATGGAAAACAGTTTTCTATTTGGGGGCTTGTGAGCAAGCCAAGTCTAAGCTTTGACAGTGTTCCAGTTACTATTGTTGCATAACAGACTACCCTAAAACTTAATGGCATAAAACAGTCATTGTATTATGCTCACAGATTCTGTGGGTCAGGAACTTGGATGGGGCACAGTGAGAACAGCTTGTCACTTGCTTCCAATGCCTGGCGTCTAGCTGGGGAGATTCAAAGAGAGTGACTAGGTGGCTGGGGCTGGGATCACCTAAATGCATCATCACTTACATATCTGGTGGGTTTTGCTGATAGTTGGCTGGGATATCAGGGGGTCATTGACTGTAACACCCACACATGGACTTTCCATGTGGTCTCTCTGTGGGAACCAGTATGGTTTTCCTGCATGAAGCTGGATTACAAGACCAAGTACTCTAAAAGAATAAGGCAGGAGTGGATAATATTTTAATGGTCTATCTTGGTAAGTCACATAGTATTATTTCTGCCATACTTTGTTAGTCATGGCAATGACAAAATTCTCTACATGTTTAAGTTCTCTAATACTCAGTGGGATGAATATTTAAGTTACATGGTAAGAAAACCACATGGGATGGGAAATATTATCACACCCATCTTTGGAAAATGCAATTTGCTACAGCTACCAGTGATTTGTAGAACGATGTGAGAGATAGAGAGATTGGTGATGAATGGAAGAACAGAGCAGACCAACTGTGCACCACAGGAATAGCTATAGTTGAAGAAGACGAAGGTTATAGAATTTACACCTGTGGGTTCAAAGCCTGTGGCCACAGTCTCTTCCATAAACATATTTATAAACGTGTATGGCTGGTCATATTGGAATGAGGAAGAAAAATTTGAGTAGCTTAATGAAAACTGACCTCTACTGCTAGCCAACAACTCAATACCATGCTTTTCTGCCTGTGAGTTAGTGTTGTGCCTTATCTTTATATAGAAATGCAAATGTGGCTCCAAAGTTCTCAGGGTCAAAAAGTCTCCAGTCTCCTCTGCCTGTTGACCAGTCATTTACAATGGGTCCTTGATTAACTCCTGGGATGCTGGACAAAGAACACATAGCTTCCTTTGGAAGCATGAGACTGCACTGTATTCATTTTCCTAAATCATTGGTTAGATGCAGTCATATTTTTAGAAGGATTACTTTTGAGTTTCGTCCTCTAGAAAATTCAACTCATGGATTGCATCCTGTGTAGGAATTACAGGTGAGCATCATCATCTTTGTACAATAAAATAACATTCAATGATCCTTATTTTTATTAACATTAGATACAATTTTGTATATATATAGCCTCTTTAGAGAGATTTAAAAGTCAAATGATATATTTCAGGCACTAAAAAAGGAGGCTGTTCAGTTAGCTTCGTACTTAAAATCATTATGAGGTGCAAAAGGTCTGCTTCTCAACAGTAATCAAAGTTTCCAAAGGGATGAAAGGCTCTTTCATATCCTAGGGTCTCTGTCTTTTATAAGAAGCTCACTTGTGGGACTGAGACAGTAGCTGCTTCACTTCTTGGTGTGTTTGGGAACCTGCTTGGCAGGCTGGATAGGCTCCACTCTACCAAGCACCATGGCCTTGGCTTTGGCCAGTTGAATCCAGATCCTATATCACCTTCCTTTCTGAAAATATTAGCTTAGAATCCTAATTTAATGTTTTATTTTCTTTTGAGAGAGGGAAAGGAAGAGAGTAAATGTGAATGAAGGAGAGGCAGAGAGAAGGAGAGAGAGAATCCTAAACAGGCCCCATGTTGTCAGCACAGAACCCGACGTGGGGCTCAATCTCACAAACCGTGAGATCATGATATGAGTTAAAAATCAAGAGTTGGATGCTTAAGCTACTGAGCCATCCAAGAGCCCCCTAATTTCCTGTTGACAGTTAACTCTCAAACAAAACAGGTAAATGCACTGAAAGGAATTAAAGCTTGCTTGCCAGCCCCATTGGTGACCGCATTTGCACTCTGAGAACCGTTGAGATGAGTTAGAAACTGAGGGGCTCCTGAACATCTACCATGATCTTAAACCTTTTAATAGGCCTGAAAATGCATTCATGTGATGCTGGGAAAGGAGATGGGGAGAGAGACCTAATGGATGCACAATGCCATCTACCAACAGTCCCAGTGCTCTTTTATAAGCCTCTAACTGGGGAACTCTAACAATGAAACAGATGATACAGTTGACCTTCTTATTGCTAGGGAAGGGATATAGCCCACACTTACCCACATATGAACCCCCCAGGCACTTTTATAGGGAGATGGAGGGGGTGAGGAGAGAAAGGGTGTGAAAGGGAAGAGTTTTAGAGACCCTAGAATTGATTTATTCAAACAACCGACATATTTGGGTTTCTCTGGGAAGGTATCTCTTTATTTTTTTCTTTGACTGTTTCTCAAGAGGGTGCTTGCAACCCAACTTATTAGCTTCCCTTTGAGAAAACTGGATTTATGGAGCAAACCTAGTTTTACACAGAGATATTTTGCATTCATACATGTTCACACACATCCCTTAAATGTTTCTAGGACAATGAGCTTTTCGGTAGAAAGACAAAGGACAACAGCAGAAAAAGAAAAGAAAGAGACTTCGTTTGAAAAATTTATTATTTTTTTATTTACTTAATTATTTTAATTTTAATTTATTTGTAAACATAATTTATTGTCAAGTTGGCTAACATACAGTGCGTACAGTGTGCTCTTATTTTCAGAAAGAGACTTCTAGGCCAGAAAGGAATGGCAGGAAATCTTCAGTGTGATGAAGAGGAAAAATATACAGCCAAGAAGCCTTTATCCAGCAAGCCTATCATTCAGAATTGAAGGAGGGATCAAGGTTTCCCCAAACAAAAAATGGAGGAATTTATCACCACTAAACCAGCCCTACAAGAGATCCTAAGAGGGACTCTATGAGGGAAATGTTGCAAGGAACACAAAGTCCCGGAGACACCACTACAAGCATGAATCTGACAGAGAACACAGTAACTCTAAACCCATATTTTTCGATAATAATACATTTACATAGAGTAGCAGAATGGATTAAAAAAAATGAGATCCATCTATTTGCTGTCTACAAGAGACCCATTTTAGACCCGAGGACACATTCAGATTGAAAGTGAGGAGATGGGAAAATGTCTATCATGCTACAGGACATCAAAAAGAAAGCTGGAGTAGCCATATTTATATTGGACAAACTGGACTTTAAAATAAAAAATAAAGGCAGTAACAATAGATGAAGAAGGGCATTATATAATAATTTCAGGGTCTATCCATCAGGAAGAGCTAACAAGTATAAAAGTCTATGCACTGAATTCAGAAACACCCAAGTACATAAAACAATCACAAACATTGATAAGAATGTGCTAATAGCCAAATATGGAAAGAGCCTAAGTGTCCATCAACTGATGAATGGATCAAGAAAATGCAGTTTATATATACAGTGGAATAGTATATGGCAATGAAAAAGAATGAAATCTGCCACTTGTAGCAACACGGATGGAACTCAAGGGTATTATCCCAAGTGAAATAAGTCAGTCAGAGAAAGATACCATATGTTTTCACTCATGTGGAACTGGAGAAACTTAACAGAGGACCATAGCGGAGGGGAAGGGGGAAAAACAGTTGGGGAGAGGGAGGGAGGCAAACCATGAGAGACTCTTGAATACTGAGAACAAACTGAGGACTGATGGGGGTGGGGGGGAGGGGAAGGGGGGTGATGGGCATGGGGGAGGGCACTTGTTGGGATGAGCACTGGGTGTTATATGGAAACCAACTTGACAATAAACTATATTAAAAATATATATATCAGGGAAAAAAAAAGAGAGACTTCTAAGGGAAAATAAGTAGCATGAACTCACAGCCTCAACTTTTGCTGTTCAAGAAGCCATGGGCTTTCCTATCTGTTTTTCAGTCTGGCAGTTAGCAGCAAAGATTAATGACAGCATCATTCTGCCTGCATGCAGAATGCTTTATTACAGCTTACAGGTACACAGCAAACATAGTGTTTTACAGCAACACAACTACTCCAGTAGTGTGAGAATCCAAGGAGATACTTCACGTGCCATTGTGTCCACCCACATCCAACCTGCAGGCTCAAAACATTGTAACGAGCCTGTGGCCAGCAGCTTGGATTCTGGACATTGAAATGCTTGAGTCAGCTCATTCCTCCATTTTACCAAATAATTGCTTTTCAAAAAATAACTTTGCTTCAGATAGGACTAGTTTTCCTGACAAAGAAGCTAAAAGAAACATTACTTTCATTGAAGTGGTTCCCAGGACAACTTACCATTAGTCCTTTATGAGATTTCAGAAAGGTGTATAGGCTCTTACTTTCCGAAACTGGATGGACTCTAATGATCCCAAACTATATCTTCAGCCTCAAACCAACATGTAAACTCATTGGCAAGGTAGAGATCTAATATCCCATCATGTAATTGAAAGAATTAAATGAAATTACATACATAATTGATTTTCATTTATCATCAGTGCTTAAATATGATCCAGTTCCAATATTATGACTTTGTAGTCAATATTATATGCTCATGATCTGTATTTGGAGAGAATATAAAAGAGTCCAGCTTTTACTTTGCAAAGTGACAAGACAAAGTTCACAAATATTCCAGCATGATTTAAAATGCTATTAGTTTGGAGGATGCTACACAGGGGCCTGGGTGTTTCCCAGCCACAAGCTGGAAAGTTTGTCTATTGCAGTCAATTCCATCACCTTCAAATGCACCCCTCTAAACTAATTACTGCTACTATATGAACCCCAACATATATATTACTATTCAAGGATTTGGGCTGTTTTAAAAAGTGCATTTTAAAATCACAGACATATAAGGAAGAGTATTCATATTTTCTTGAAAAAGACATAATCTTCGGAGAATTTTAAAATAAATTGGATTTGTGTGGATAATTGCTTCTCTAAAGCTCAAAGTATTCATTAACCACGAACAGCGCAAGTATTACTTTAATTCCTATACTTCCAAAATGTCAGTGACGAGTGCAGGGTCCCTGATTGAGCAAAAGTAGGATACAAAACAATTGACTCAACTGCTCCATGACAATCAATTGAGTTTTTCATATTATCTGACGGCAGAATACCAAATATAGAAGTGAAGAACCAACCAGACTCCACCAACCATAAAGCAGTCCCATGACAACTCAACAATCATAAAATTGACTCAACTTTACAGACATAGTCCTAATTTAACCACTAGTCAAAATGGAACAAGGGAGGCATCTTGTTCCTTTCATGTGACCTCTAAGTATGAGGAACAGAAAGGAGAGAGAGAGGATTAGGAAAAAAGAAGAGGTAAGAAGGGAAACTGAAGGGGCGCCTGGGTGGCTGAGTTGGTTAAGCGTATGACTTAGGTTCAGTTCATGATCTCACAGCTCGTGGGTTCAAGCCCCACGTCGGGGCTCTGTGCTGACAGATTCCTTCCGATTCTGTGTCTCCTTCTCTCCCTCTCTCTCTCTGGCCTTTTCCCACTCATGATCTCTCTCTCTCTCTGTTTTAAATAAAACATTTAAAAAAAAAAAAAAAGAAGGGAAACTGGAAAAGGTCCAGTCTCACAAAAACTCTACATTTCAGGATATTCAGGTGGCCTAGGACCAAGGCTTCTAAAGTAGCCATAACCACTCTTTTTTGGCCAGTCACTGTCCACAAGCATCACAGGAATAAGTGATGTGACACATAAAGGCCACAGAGCAATGCCCTTTACAATCATCCTCAAGATGGGCTTCACTCCATCACTACAACCCACACCCCATACCAAGCAAGGGAAGGTTGTGGAAAATGGAGAAAATGAATCCTCTTTCTGACTTGCTTTCATACCCAGTTAATGGATATTGATCATGGGGAGGTTGTTTTATTTGTTGACCTAATGAACTCTGTATAAACATGGGACAAAAAATTCTTTAGTCACAACATGAGTCCAGGCAATTAGGACTTCTTGGCATCAGTGTGGTGTCTAACATCATTAGGCAAAGGTAGAGTGACTATATCATTTAATGTCCAAACCAGGAAAGGGGATGCTAGAGACACAAAATTTCAGTGCCTGAAAGCCTGATGCAATCTTCAAGGTTAAGATTCTATTCATCTTTTAGAGTTAGTAGGAAATATATTCAGGTGACAGCAAGAACCTATGTAAGAGGATATCAAAACAGAAAGAAATAAAGAGTGCAATTAATGTGATCTGAAACCAAAATGAGAAAGTCTACTTTGAATAAGCAACATCAAGAGATATGGAAAATATTTCTTTGGCTAACGGGAGAATGCTTTGCATCTGATTTCTCTGACAATGAAGTTCTCAAGTTGAAAAATGCTAAGGGTTAAGAGATAAAGCTTACTTCTCAGAACCTTATGTTTATGCATGTTTTGAGGTATTTTTAGGAATCTGAAGGTAGATAAAGATTGTGAGGGACAAATTTAGATGTTTTGTTTCACACAGAGAATAAAGTGATTAGAATTGAAATTAATTAGTATGGAGGTGGAAGAGGGGGTGTTTATCAAGCCATAGAAGTGTCCTAGTAGATTTTTTATGATAATCTTTCTTTTCGTTTCAGGAGAATAATGGAAACACTGTACCAACAGAGGTGCAAAACCAGATAAGAAAGCCAAGGTTGGAATGCACTGGGAAAACACTGGTTCAGAGAACCCTGCCCCAGGTGTGTAGAACAGACAACAAACATATCATCAGAATAGCCACCGTGTTTTCATTACCCTTGAGAGAAAAAAAAATTCCTCTAAATGGAATCACATGTACCATCTCTCTAAATGCATACATTCTAAGAAAGCCCTGTGTATGCAAGCAGAGAGAGTGCAAACTTTTGAAGATATGCAGTGGATTTCACCAAACTGTTTTGTTTTGCCCCTAAACCCGACCCTTGGCAGCTTTCTCAGGTGGCACTATTCAGATAAATGCCTCTTTTTCTCCCTACAGGTGCCTCTATAGAGAATATTCATGGTTCCAAGGAATCAGCTTGACTCAGGGCTGAGATGTCTTACAACACTGGGTACCATACAGGGACTCAGGGAGGTGGGTTTTTACTGTTAAGTTCTATCCACCTGACACATGTCTGTGGGTGGTTATAGATGGTTCAATTTTACCATTTTTACAAGGATGGACTTCTGTGCCTTTTGCTAGCTGCATATTTCCAGTAGGGATCAAGGAAGATCTATTCTATGCTGTTTCATGTTGGAACAGGTTGTTTTAGCAAAAGACCCTAGCATAATTAAGAGATCAAAGGACAGTTAAATTACAAAACAATGGAATTTTCTAGTTATAGGATCTTCCATGGCTATAAGGTTTACAGAATAGTTAAGATAGAAAAATGTGGCATAGCAGGTATTTTGAAAGTCAAACTGGCATCCCAACATTGATAAAATATTGGCTCTCTATCTCCTTTTTCTCATCTGATGATATCTATGCAGGTTTTTACATTTCATCATTGATTGTTGTCCTCATGAAGAATTTGGAATAGACAAATTTTGCAAGAAATGCATAATCAATCTAAATCTTGTGTCATTCTCGGATGCCTCTTGGAATAATCCCGGTACTTATTTCTTACAATCAGATTTCTTCCCTTCAAGGGTCAACTCCTTTCTTCATACGAACACACCAGCCCCAGTAGCAAACTACTTCCCTGAGCTCTCGACACCTCCAGCTTCTCCTTCATGAATGGATTCTTCAAACGGCTGTCTGATGACTTTTTTACATTTTTGTCTTGCAGAGACATTCAACTTTCTGTATCTTCCTGTCTCATCTTCCCCCTAAACACTACATCAAGTTCTCTGTCCACGAGGAGGAAATCTCTTTTCCCGATTTTTCAGCCACTTTTTGGACGCACCCTATTGAACTTATGTATTTTTAAAACATACCAACAGAACCCTAAACATGCAGAAAACTTGCGATTCTTTCACAGGCTCCATCTTACCCCCAGCTCAGTGAGTCCACATGAAGAAAAATACCTTAAATTGATATGATTCACTTGGTTACCACAGCAGGAAAACCTATTCATCCTCAAAAAAAAAGTCTTCAAAAAAGTCTTTCTGAAGATAGGTATTATATAAATCTAAGAGATTCCTGGTACTGCGATGTGGCCTGATGTAATTCTTAACTGTTAAGTACCTTTATTGATTCTAAAGAATTCATCAGAAAGAAATGGAATAATAAGGTCTATTAACACTTTCTATGATGCATAATCCTTTTCGGGAAGATTTGATGCCCTAAAAGACCCAGAGCTGAGAAAAATAATTTGTTCTCCAGCCCTCCTGTGACTCTTCTCCAAGAAGGAAGGCAATTTCTCTCAGCAAGGCTTGCATTTCAGGGACTGTTTTTCACATCCAAGATGTTATTATTGTATTAATCTTCTGCTTGCAAATGGATATGCAATATTAACAAGGGTTTATTTTAGCTGTTGTTCTTTAAATAATGCATGGTGTTCCTTCACAAAGCCTGGGATTAAAAGAAACTGCTTAGTTCTGACTGCATTCGACAAAATGGGAAAACTGATAAGCCCTAAATTCATACAACCTTCTACAGTTTTCTTACCAATGGGGTTAACCAATTTTTCTTTATCTAGGAGTTTGGGCCATAGAAATCAGTGGGTACAAAAAAGGTTGAGAGGCTTGTTTTCCCCTGGGGGTATGATAGGTTTCCTGGAATTAAGAGTAAGGAGAGGGGCTATTCATTTACCTATTTAATCACACTAATTGTATTTATTGGTTGTCTACCATGTGCCAATTACACTGCTGTAGCCATAGATAACAGAAGCCAACAATGTAGACTTGCTCCTTGCCATCATGGGACTTACACTCTAGCTTGGAAGAAATCCTTAATTCATAGCACTGTGCATAAATATACACGTACAGTGCACTGGGGAGGTTGAGGTGTAGGCTAAGAGCACTTGGCTCCACTTTTCTCCGTCTAGGCCCTCAAACTAAGCTTTAGGCATTTTGCTCTTCTAAGACATCTTGATGAAAATCATGATGGAAGTTAAGCAGAAAGAAGCTTAGGAAAACACTTAGGTATTGATGTCTGTGGGGCTAGGGAGACACTGCATCCTGAAAACTAGATTTTCCATCCTGGCGACATCTTGGGAAACTCAGTCCCTGTGGTGGGGGTTTGAATTTTGTCTTCTATATAATCAGAACGTCTGGCTGGATGATTAGGGAAGCTCTTTCCAGAGCCAGGATTCATTGTTTCAAAGCGCAACTTCTATACCTTATACTTAATCCCTGCATCCACTGTCCAAGAAAGTGTAATGGATGATAAATCTTGAACAAGAAGCCCTTTCTCAGGCATCATTGTGAGGTTCTGTGACAAGTGCCAGGCATCACGCCAACTGTGAGAGAAACAAACCATGGTTAAAACATGAGACATAGTCCTTGCCCTTAGTAAGCTTCAGCCTAGCTGGGAAGGCCAAGACACATGGAAAGGAGCTTCAGTACAAATATGCACAAAGTGTCATGATGGAAGAAAGTTCAAGGTCCATGGAGCACAGAGGAAGCATGCTTTTGGACTCTTATACCTCCGCAAGAGGACCACTTGGACCTAAGGCATCCACTAAGTCTCAGATTTATTTTGGCATCAGAAGGGCAACAGAATGGACAGGCCCACCCTACAAGATAGAAGATGACACTTAGGATATGGATGCCTGGTGTGCTGTTGAAGCACCACCAACAACACCAGGGCTGGATACCCTTGGGCTTATGCTGGTTAACCTTCCACCAGTGTCCATGACCTCCTGTCCCACCTCCACCATGTACATGCACTGGTTTCTCATTTGGCTTCTTTGTTTTCACTGTGCTCTGTCTCTCCTAGTCAGCCACTCAGACTCAACTCATCTCTTCAGCAAGATCTCAGACCTCTCCCTGTCCCTTGCTCCTCCCTCTCCTCCTCTTATCCACAGTCACTTGCCATGTTCCAGGAAAATTTTCTTCACAGTCCCTCTTTTCCCCACTTTCCTCAGCCTTCACACTTGTCCTGGTCCTGTGTAATTGCAGCAGCTTACCCTCTGCTCCCTCTGGTTTTCTCTTTCAGACCATCGTTTGTGACGCATGGGGGGATCCCTCTAGGGTTGTGGTGACTTTGTGCTAGCCCTTGTGTGCTACTAAACAAAGCTGTGAGGGCCATCCATGTCTCTCTCACAGTACTGGGCAAGTGAGTGTCCATTAAGAGTCTGGAAGAGGCCACGATGAGCAACACTTGCCACCAACATTCCTCCACCACCCATCTCTCTCTTCAAAAAGAAAACTTGAGTCACTTCTGCCCAGACCTTTGTGGCATCTCTAAAATCGAAGGCTTACTGTTTCTGTGGACTTGGGCAAGTGACTCAGCCTCCCGAAGCCAAATCAGTAAAATGGAGATGATTCAATTAAATGAGATAATGTTTAGAGATGCCGTATGTGGAATCAGTACTCAATAAATATCAGCCACTCTGTTTGTGTGTTCTGACCTTCTGTTAGATCCTTTCATGTCTTTCCTGCTTCCTGACCTTTTCACAGACTGTTCCCTCTGCCTAGAATGATCTCTTCCATCTGGCTAACTCTGATACATTACTCAAGTCGTTCTTCTGCACTCTTCCATCTAACTTATGACCATCCCATTGAATGCTTTCAAGGCCTCCCCCACTCCCAGTGCCTTTTCTCTCTCTCTCTCTCTCTTTCTCTCTCCCTTATTTGAGAGAGAGTGAGTGAAGGAGAGGGGAAAAGGGAGAGAGAGAAAGACACAGAGAGGTAATCTTAAGCAGGCTCCATGCCCAACAAAGAGCCTCACAAGACTAGGATCATGACCTGAGCTGAAATGAAGAGGCAGATGCTCAACCAACTGAGGCATCCAGGTGCCTCCCCTTCAGTGCCTTCTCTTACTACAATAATTCTGTTCTTTTCCATATTTTTGTCTGTCTAATGACTGTCTCTCCAGCAAGACTGCCAGCTCCATGAAAACAGGGACCATGCCACGGACTCTGTCACTATCTTTCCAGGACTCCACAGTCAATGCTCAATATATACTTGGCAACAGAAGGGATGCATGCATTAAAAGCACCAATCTTCTCACACTAGCTCATTTTCAGATTATGTTCAAAACCCAATGTCCATCATATAGTCCATATATTCACATATATTTCCATTCTAAACTGAAACGCTTTGTTGTAGAAAATGTGGCTTTAGCTTTCAGCTGTGTCCAGCAAAGCCAAGGACAGCAGAAAGGATTACCAAGACTCCATGCAAGTCAAGAGAGGTGAGAGGGATGCTAAGGGAAGTCTCCCTGAGCAGCTCTCAAGCTCTCGTGTTTATTAAGCATACATTATAAGAAAACATTGTGCAATACGTCAGTGGACTGCATGACAATAAGAAGATATAGAAAGCATGCAGAAAAATAAGGCATTCCCAGGACTACAAATTAGCAGATGCAGAGAGCAAGGTGGAGAACAAGATAAGATATTCCATAGATAACATGGTGTAAAGAATTCAGGAGCACAGGCAGAACCCAATCCCTGTATACACAGTAACTAGATACTGGCTGCTGTTTTCAGCAATGCCAGAAAGAAGTGTTCTGCTTTGCAGTGTGTTCCCTGTAATCTCCTAACCCAGGACATAGCTATTTCATTTCCCACAAGAAAACCCCAGCAAACTTTTCCCATCCCTCCTGTTCTCTCGCTAAGTGTAGTATTTAGCTGTTGTCTGGAGCCATATTTTTTGCAGCCTCCCCTCCCTACCTTGACAAATTAGCAGTCACTTAGGAAGCTCTTCTCTATATTTTTGCCCAAGTACTTTATAAAAGGTTAAAACCAACCTTTTTAAAAGATGGCCTTTCATTGGCAATTTATTTCTCTAATTGATGGAATTAAACTAAGAGTGGCAAATTAGCCAAATTTGATCTCAGGTACAGAGATTGACATGAGTAATCCCTGTAATGCAGTTCTAATTGCTATCTGCGTGACTCTGTGATTAGGAACATCACATTATTTATTTAGCCTTTGATGCTAATCTCAGAACCAGGACTAACCAATAGTTCTTTAAATTTCCACTGTCAGATACTGTCTGCTGCTTCTGCAAAGTCAGACTACAGGCTCAGGAAGCTGCTTACCGAGTTTCCAAAGGGCATCATTTCTGCCTGAGCAGTCTGAGAAGGGGGGATATCCTAGGTGCTGAAATGCTGGGGAAGGTACAGACCACCAGGACAGCAATGAGAGTCAGTGGGACTTTTACTACTTTGCCATGTCTTGGAAGGAGAACCATGACTGGCAATTCTGTGAGATTAACAAACTTGACAGATTAACAAGTCATAGGGCAAATTGTGAGGTAGGCTTGTTTTGCCTTTGACATCCACCCAACAGGGGTCCAGACCTCCTGCAGCTTCCACCCATGCCCACTGTGAGGAGCTCTCTGGTTTGGTCTCATCATAATTGTTCTCCTAGGTGATAATTTCAGGGACTGGTCTGTTCTCGATTACTCTGATGAGGAAGACAGGGTGCTATGGTGGGAATCACAGGAGATTTGCCATCACAGACACTGGGATTTAAATCCCAGCTGACAACTACAGGATCTTCAGCAATATTTAATTACCTTTTGATGAACTATAGTTTTCTTGTATAATATCTGGGGGCAACAATAGCTCTCTCATAGAATTTTATATAGTGCAGGCTATGATCAGTAAAATATTACTTTACTTTTATTTATAACTATTAAAGTCTCCATTTGTTAACTTTCAGCTAAAATATTTGCGTTTTTTAATGTCTATTTATTTTTGAGAGAGAGAGATACACACAGAGTGCAAGCATGGGAGAGGCAGAGAGAGAGGGAGACACGGAATTTGAAACCGGCTCCAGGCTCTGAGCTGTTAGCACAGAACCCGATGTGGGGCTCAAACCCATGAACTGTGAGATCATGATCTGAGTAGAAGTTGGACACTTAACTGACTGAGCCACCCAGGTGCCCCTAAGATATTTTCATTTTAATTTTATCAGAGGTAACGACTTAGTCCAAAGTTACTATCTGTTAGTAAAATTTCAGATACCAGAACATGTGTATGTATGTCTTCGTGTGTGTAGGAATGAAGTACTTTCGGCCCAATGTAGTAGATTGAACTATTGGTCTTCATTCTTTATTCCCCTAAAGTTGACTTTTTTTATCTTATTATGCCTCATGGAGCCAGTAATTGCACTCTTGGCTTTTTTCTTAAAACTGAACACCCTCAACTCCCATATCTGCAATACCATCAAATGATCTCTGCTCTTGGCTGCCCTTGGCCAGAATCCATATCTGGATTCCTGGAGCTGATGCTCGCCTGGTTTATTTGCATCCACACACACCTGCAGAGTGGGATATGCCTGGGTTTTGAATTCCTGTCATTGATGATCTCTTCCTTTCTATCATTGACTTGAGGACAGGTTGTGACAAGTGGTCAGTTGTCCTTTTTTTACAAGCCTCTGTTATCATGTGATCAGCATAGACATTACATTCAGTAGGTGGATCAATACAGGCATTGGCTGTAGAATGACTGTTTCTGCTAGACTTACTGCACAGAGGACCTATTACTGTTTTTCTGCCATAAATCCTGGTAAAAGATTTGCCAGTAACTCTTAAACCACTGAGAAGAGATCTAGAAAGGGAGCAAGTAGTCAGGATTTCTTAAAAAGTAGGTTCATCTAAAGGTCCTCCTCTTTGTCAAGGAGATTATACCTACACATTTAGCCCCAGATGCAAAGTTTCCCTGCACCCAACAGGCATCTGATGGAATTCACCACTCTCCGACAACATGGTTAAGATTGCTGATCATTGACTTTGGATTAAAGTCTTGTCAATGAGAAGCTACCTTGAGAGATCTCAATGCAAAGGCATGCTCAGATTACACTGAGAAAGCAACTGACAAGTTCCAGGGTCTCTTCTGCTGATTTTCATCACTACTTAGAGCTTGACCTATTTTTCAACACCACTGAAACAAATGTACTCACTGCACACCACCTGTGAGTTTGGCACAGTGTTGGGGGCTTTGGGAGAAGCAAAAGTGTATGACACAGTTTTGCCCTCCAGGTGATTGTCCTTTATGTGAAGGTAAAGTTTCTATGATAAAATAAGCAAAGATGAAGTAAATTGAGAACAATACTTGATTATTAAATAAAATAATGACACAATATGTCACTCAAATTTAACAAAAATCAACACAGCTTATTTAGGATTCTCTCTCTCTCTCTCTTTTTTTCTCAGAAATAAAATACTAGAGATACACGTGAAGCCCTCACTCAGAGGTGACCATGATTCTGAATTTGGTAGTGCATTATTCTCAGTCATAATTTTATACTTTTATTCCATGTATACATATCTATAAAAAGTATACTCAACATTGCTTTTGGATTCGAAGTTATTGATAAATACAGGCTTAGTTCATGAATTTCAAGTGTGTATATTATTCCATTTTATTTAAATATTATTATCTATATGTATTTCTTTTATTGATTGACAAGATATCTGATTTTTATTTTTTCATTATAAATTGTTCTGAAATGAATATCTTAGAAATATCTCAGTGGTCATGCTTGAGGATTTTTCTAAGATATATGCCTATTAGTAAAGCTGGGTCACAGAATAGTTGAATGTCAACTTCTTATCTATGAATGTGATGTGTCTACCCTTCTATTTATATTCTTCTGTATGTATTTCACTAAAGTCTTAAATTTTTCTCCATAAAGAATATTTACTTTGATTAATATTTCTTACCTCCTAGAATTTTATCACTTTTGTTGATGTTTGTTGTTGTTGTTATTATTATTATTATTATTATTATTCATTAGTTCCTGATATATATTGATCTTGTATCCAGAAATCTTGCTAAATTGTATAAATAGATGTACATTGGGCTTTTTTTCAATGTAGATAATCATATTATTGGTAAATGGTAACTATTTTGTTTCTTCCTTTTCAATGCTTATATGTGATTTCATTTACTTTCAACACTGGCTATCAACAATATATATAGAAATGACAAAAGTGGCTATTTTTCTCCTGAAATAAAAGAAATGTTACTAACACTTCACCACTAGGAATAATTTTTGTTGGCATCTTCTTTTAGGTAAATTAATTATCTCCTTGTTTCTAGCTGTTTTTGTTTTGTTTTAATAATTTCTGGGGCGCCTGGGTGGCTTAGTCGGTTAAGCGTCCGACTTTCGCTTAGGTCATGATCTCGCGGTTCGTGGGTTCGAGCCCCGCATCGGGCTCTGGGCTGACTGCCAGCTCAGAGCCTGGAGCCTGTTTCAGTCTGTGACTCCCTCTCTCTCTGACCCTCCCCTGCTCACGCTGTCTCTCTCTCTCTCCTAGAAATAAATAAAACATTAAAAAAAAATTCTATCATGAGTTGGTATGGAATTTTATCAAAAGTTTTTAGAATCTATCAACATAACCATATGTTCTCCTTTAGTTAATTTGACAAAGTCATTGACATGTTTCCTAATTTTATGCTATCTTTTTATTCCATGGGTCAATATTATTTCTTATATATTACTGGCCAGTGTATGTGCATATTTCCTGTTGGAGTCAAAGACAACAGCCCCTTGTGAAATTGTGACCAGTTTATACTGCAATAACATGTATTCATTCCTCTTACTCTCTGAGTTTCTGTCCTTTTCATTCAAAATAAAGCCAGGATCCTACATCTATATAGTAACCATTCATATTTATGCAGTATACCTCTTCCTGTTGTTTTCATATTTACCCTTAGAATTGTTGTCAGCCACTGTCTACACAACTAGGGCACCAAGGAAGTGTATAACCCTAATCTGTTGACGGCTAGATCTTTTCAACAGAAGTTCTGGCCATGTATGGTCTGTCCTGTGTTAGAAACTGAGACATGATGTCAGATCATTGGTGGTAAAATTATCCCTACCAGAACTAACCCCAACTGCGAAGATTGGTAAAACCATATTTCTGTAAGCTACACTTCACACCCAGCTTAGAAGGCTACCCGTAGGAACCCAGTTCACCTTAGGATTTAGGAGTTCTTTATAGGTATGTGCCAGTGCCACTCCTCACTCTCATTTATTAAGAATCTTCTTCTGGGGCACCTTGGTGGCTCAGTCGGTTGAGCATCTGACTCTTGATTCCACTCAGGTCATGATGCCAGGGTTGTGGGATCGAGCCCCACATTGGGCTCTGTACTGAGCATAGAGCCTACTTAAGTTTCTCTCTCTCTCTCCCTCCCCCTCCACCCCGTCAAATTAAAAAAAGAAGTTTCTTCTTCAAAGATCCCCTTGTCCTTAACTCTTTCTGTACTGCACACAGAACATTAAACACCCCCCTATTCTTCGATCCTTGTGTTCATTTACTGCTGTTTTGCCTGATGTGTTCATTTACTGCCAGTTCACCTGATGGCTGATGCCAGTGGATGCTATCAGACTGCACTGACAGTAAGCCTGAAAGTGACATCACAATAGTGTAAAAGTGTTATGGAAGTTTCTAATTTTAATAATATATTGTGTGACTCAATATTATCATCCTTTCAACATGCAGTACTAGGCATATTTCAAGTGCTTAGTAGCACATGTGGCTTGAAGCTACCATATTGGACTATCTGACAGAGAAGTGTTAGATGAAAATTCAAGTTCCTAGAACCAATAATTCCTGTTCAAGTGGCTTCAAACTTACTTCCATGGCTTTCATGTACCCCATTCCTCAGGTGTTTTTTCCCTAAGGTAGGTCATGTTCAGTGTGTATGTAATTCTTGGCCCAAAGGGTGACCAATGGACAACTGTTTATGAGTAAGAAGACAGAATGGAGCTTGGGCATGTGGGCACCCAGCCTCTCATGAATGGGACAGAGCCTAGGATTGGGAGACAATGGGACAGGCTGCTGGCAAGGAGCCTCCATTTGTGCTTTTGCTCAACTCACCAATGTTAGGGACAGACCTGGCTTATCCAGCTAGAAGCCTTTTACTGACCCTCACCCAAGTTACACCTTGGAGGCAAAAATCCCCAGTATAATTTTTAAACCTGAATCTGTCCTACCTCTCTCCTCCCTAAACCTTGAATGCTCCTCAGCATTTTACTGCCCTCCTCTACATCCCATTCTTATCCTATCTCAAAGAACAATATTTGTGGATGACTGTATATGGAACCGCATTCCATGGCTGCTCCAAATATGCCACGGTGCTTCAGACTTTGGGAATGGTGCTGTGGCATTCCAGTGTTTTATGAACAGTGTCTTCTATATCCCTTCAGGTCTCTGTTTAGTTGTCTGTCTCAGGGCTTTTTGAGATTTGGCACAGGAGGCACACTCGCTGGAAGTTTCCACTAGCACACAGCATGCATCAAATCAGTGCAGCTGACCTGAGGAACCTAGGACTCCTGAGGGTCTTCATTTGGAATTCTACCCCCTATTTTGGAGTGATACAACTAGTCAAGTAGTTTGTTTATCGGGAAGTTTTGTGAGAGACTGGGAGAGTGAAACAGAGAAGAAAGGAAAGCTGATAACAGGAACTCTATAGAGTGGGCTCCTTCTGTAGTAACTTAGGGTTTCATCCTACTAAGGATGTATAGAAAACTGCAGAATTGTCTCCTGCAGGCCAGGGATACTGGAGCATTTATCCATAAACTCTTTTTTTTTTAATTTTTAAAATGTTTTACTTATTTATGAAAGAGAGAGAGAGAGGCAGCATGAGTAGGGGACGGTCAGAGAGAGAGGGAGATACAGATTCTGAAGCAGTCTCCAGGCTCTGAACTAGCTATCAGCACAGAGCCCAACGTGGGGCTCGAACCCACAATCTGTGAGATCATGACCTGAGCCTAAGTTGGATGCCCAACCAGCTGAGCCACCCAGGTGCCCCCATAAACTCTTGTGTCTCATTGATTGAGAATCACTCCTAGGGCATAACTTGTGGCTCTTCTAGTCTCCTCTGACCTGCCTCTGGGACAAGAACATCCCCTCAGCTGGGCAAACATGGAAGCCATGGCATGTATGGGACTGTGTAGGGTGATCTCTGGGGCAAACCAAGGGTTTCTGGGTGGGCACAAGTCAGTTTCTATATAAATATCTCTCACCCAGGGATGCAAAAAAAAAAAAAAAAAAGAGCAGTGTATAAAGAAAGTAGAAATGGCAATAAACATATCAAAAATGTCCAGTGTCACTATCAAACGGATAAATACAGATCAAAATGAGATATTTTTCACCTACCTGAGCAATTTTAAAAGAATGACACCCAGTGTTAAAGGAGATATTGCAACATAGGCTCACTCAGGAACAGCTGCTGGGAATGAAAACTGGTACAACTTTCTGCAGAGCAATTTCACAACACGGATAGAAATTTTGTCTTATTGTTCTAGTAGTTCTGTTGCTAGGAATTTATCCTAAAGACTCACACTCAGATATGTAAGTACGATGATATTCACTGCAATGCTGTTGACAATAGAGAAAAATTGGAAACAAGATAAATCTCGATAAAAGGAGATGGGCCAACCAAATAGGTGTGAGTCCCTCCAGGGAAATATTTTCAGTCACTCAAAAAGCTGATGGAGACCTATGAAGAGTGTATTATGTTTTCCTTTAAAAATAAAAAGTGTATTTCTCTATAGCTATGTGACTATAAATACCTGAACCATAGGTAACCAATGGTTCTAAATCTTGACGGCACATCAGAATCACCTGGGGAGCTTTTATGAAATACCAATGCCCACCTCCAACTTCAGGTCAATCAAAATTGAACCTGTAAGAGATGGGTCCCTGTGTCTGTGGTGTATGAAAGGTTCTCAGGCGACTTTGATGCCGAGCGAGGGTTGAGAACCACTGACAGATGCTATAATGGTAACAGTGGTTACACGTGCAAGACAAGGTCTTTGTTTCTTTTTTTTATAAATACATTTCCAAGCTGTTTCCAATTAGCTTGTGTTTTTTTAAAAAAAAAAAACACATTAATTTTGGGGAGAGTGCAAGCAGGGAAGGGTAAAGAGGGGGATACAGAGGATTTGAAGCAGGCTATGCACTGACAGCAGAGAACCTGATGCGGGACTTGAATTCATGAACCGTGAGATCATGACCTGAGCCAAAGTCGGACACTCAGCCAACTGAGCCACCCAGATGTCCCTAGCTTGTGTTTTTTAAAAAGAGAAAAAAGAGCTAATTTTGCAATGTAAAGGAGAACCTGTGTTTGTACAACTTGTCCAGTTTTCCTAGCACAGGCTGGAGGTCCCTCACACATAAGCCACCTATTGCCTTTCCATCCAGGAGTGGTCTCAGCAGTGGCATCCTCACCTAGAAGCCTGTTAGATATGCAGCATCTCTCCTCCACTTGCAAATCAGAATCTAAGTTTTAACAAGGTCCCCGGGGGATTCATGTCCCCAAGAGAGTTTGAGAAGTGATAGCTATTGAACAAAGGATATCCTAGTCTTTAAGAATCTCCTAAGATACAAAAGGTGTCAAGAAGGAACATCAGTAGGCCTTCTCTAATTACTGAGCTCCAATAACTTATTAACATTAAATAATAATTTCAATTTAAGAGTTCCTAAATGTCCTTCTTTTGAAGCCATAGAGGTAAGGTGTCTTATAGTCACATTTATCCATTTGTCCACATACATCATAGGTATAAAGAGCCCTCTCCAGTGAGAGGATAACTCCTTCAGCAGATGCAATGGTAAATGAGACCCTGCACATATTTCTGCTATCATATGAATCACTTATGTTACTCATTTAGAACATGTGTTAGGATGACCTAGGTCAATTTGTATTTTTGTTTCCAAGTTTTCCCTAAGAGACTAAAATATGCTCTTTCCCGAAATGTCCATTAATTTCTCCTTGCTCTGTTTTCCAGGGGAGTGGAGAAGAGCTTATCATGGACCTAGAATAATAATTTATTTCTAAAAATCAGAACCCCTTGCAAACTCCAGATTGGTCAGATTTAGAGACTATTTATCAAAACCTCTCAGGGATTTTGCAAAACATAATTTTCAAGCCTTTGGATGAAGAATTTTAAATGCTTCTGCAATATTCTCAATCAAAGTAGGTTATTTTGGCACAAATTAACTCCTCTACAGGGGTCTGCTGATGGGTGTCTTCATAAACACCATTTTCAATCTATTCAGAAGATGAAATACAGGAAAAGGGCTTTATTGGGAGTGTTTTCTTTATCCTCTGATGGTTAGCCAATCACAGAAGACAAAGAAGTCAAAAGCAAGCAGGAAACCTATACACTCAAAAACAATAAGCCAAATGAAGTCCTCACTGAGAGCACCTGTTTGTGAGCCTGAGATGGAGAGTTCCCTGGTCACTGTCATCAGCGTCAGTGTTTCCTGTGTACCACAAAGCAGTGTTGCTGAACGCATTTAACTCATAGGGTGAAACAGCATCAGCGAGACACATGTTTCTTCTTAACACATGGCACAGAGTTACCTGAAGTGCTTGGCACTTACTAATCCATGAGGTCCCACTCCAGTTTCAGGTGAGGGTTCATAGGAGGGGAGAGAGGATGTTCAAAATGGCAACCAACCAGCATTTGTCCCCTATTCATGGTACGGGGTTAATGGATGAACAAGGTTGGGTCATCAGGAGATGTCTGCTTTTAATTAGGACAAAGACCTTCCTTGAGATTTTTTTACATTGCTTCCTTTAGGTGAGAATGGGGAAAAAAGATCTTCACAATTGCAATATTTGGCTAATTAGGTTTATGAGAATGGCTATTACTTTTTCAAAATATAAGGGACCATACTGGAAACAACAACAACAATAAAACATTGCTTGAAGCTTTTCCTTGGTGTCCAGATTCCATTTGATATTCCTGACTAATGGGTCATTAAAGCTATCTGACAGCTTCTAGAATGTCCCAGACCAGTCAACATAGCTTTCCAGAATGTGATTTTGAGTAGGAGCACTTCTAAGGTTTGAAAAGAATAAATACAACAGACTTTTCCACATTGTTTCTTAGGAACCCGATCTTAAGATCAAGGTGGTCTGCATGAGGACCTGACCCTGAGCCCTTTCTTCCTGGCAAAGCCAGTGCTATGGTTCAAAGGTGAACACCAGATCTACCCTGTGGGATTCTTAGTGGATCACACGCCAATGTGCCAAAGTTTTGAATACTGTTCATATAACTCTGTGCAAAGGCACAATATCGAAGGCCTGAGATAAAATGGATACATTTCCCCCTATTAGCACAAATTAGTTCTATTGATTAGTTTATTGGATGGCACCCAGCACACAGCAGACTTCCAAGAGGATCACACCTACACAATGGCTCAACAATTTAATTAGAAAGCATATGGGACACACAAAGATACTCTACGGAGGCAATAGAATTGGACAGCGCATAGATGAGGTGCCATAGGAAAGATGATAGAACAGGACAGGATACAGACAAGACACCACACATGGCTTTAATACCCACCAGCTTCCCACTTTGTAACTTATTAGCTCTGGGGTATTGGGCACATTTCTTAACCTCTTTGAGCCTTTATTTCCTCATTCACCACACTAGCAATAACATTAGTACCTATGTCCAGAAGATGAGTAAGCATTGAAGAAGTAAAGATTCCCATTTAGGTAAATGAACAAGCCAGCACCTCAGAGTCTTTCTTAACACTCCCTCCCTTCTCTCCTCATATCCATGAACCTGTCAAGTCCCATGAATTTTCTTTCCTTGAGATGTCCCCATTCCACTCTTGTCTTCCTCTTTCTACTCCAGACCATGCCTCCCAAACCACTTTTACCTCACTGGTAAATTCCTGACATGGTTCTCTATTGGTCTCCCAAATTGTGGCTGTTCTACTCCAGACATTCTGAACTCTAGAACTAGAGCAAACTTCTAAAATGCAGTAAGATTCTTCCCCCATCTCTACCCCTTTGCTGGAGCTTGAATTTGTCAGTGGCTTCCTGCTGCACTTAACCTTAATATTTCCTTCATGGTCCCCAAGGTGCCTCTCCACTGCCCTAACCTCCCACTCATCTTATTCTTCATGTCCCGGATATTCTCTGTTTCTCCAATTTTCCATGTTCTACCTTCCCTCGGGGCCTCTGCTCCTGCTAGAGCCTCCACTTGAAATGCTCTGATCCCACTTCTCAGTTTTCTCAGTCCCTTCCTCTAAGTCCCTAAATGTCATTTCTCTGAGCACTTTTCTCCAATACCCCAGACCAATCAGATTTCCAGGAAGCACAGTTTCACTATCAGAACCCTCATCAAAGTACATGCATTTATTTATAAGATCGTTTGACTCGTGCGCTTCCCCTGACTTGTCTACCCTCCCTGCAAGGGCAGAGTCGATGTCTATTCTGCTCATCATTTTATCCCCAAAGCCTATTGCAGGTCCTGGCTCTGAGGAATATTCAATACGTTTTGTTTGAATAGTAACATAAGGAAATGGAATGGACAGAGCTTAGCACAATGTCTGGTTCAATGGAAGAAGCGTTCTATACCTGTGATAAATTGTGATTGTAATGGTTGTCTCTTGGGGCAGCAGAAAGGAGGGCAAAGGAAGACAAAGGATGGCAGAAACATCCACTGCGTGTCCAGGGCTTCACAAAGGCCAAGCATTTTAGTTCATTCCTTACATTGCTGTGCATGCATGGGGTCTGTGCACCAACTCCACTCTCTTGGTTGGCACCTGTCCACACTGAGAGCTGCTTCTTGCAAATACTTGTGACTCTGCCTGGAAGGTTCTTGTTTGCATGCTTCGTTTCTGGCCACAGGACCCCTTTTTATGAGCACTTGGGACAAGCCACCGGTGTCAGAGGGCTAGCAGCCCTGGAAGCACCTTTCAGCCAGCGATGGTCAAGGCTTTGCAGGGATGTGTTTTCTGTCCCCTTGTTAGGTAACTGTCCTGTTCCAGTTACCCACAGACATGATGAGTGAGAGAGAGCTTTCCCCAGGGTCTGCTTCTGGGGTAACCCGAACATCCAAACAGTGTCTCCCCCCACTAACAGATGCCTGATTTTTTAAGACTGGGGTAAAAATCCTCACCAATGTGCCCACACCAAGCCGATGGGTTCATTTGGTTGGCTGCCACAATGCTTAACATTTAAAATTTTGAATACCCCTGCGAGGGGCATGGACACTTCAGCCTGGTGGTCTTGGCTACATCCTGCTGCCTTTCTGCTGACAACACATTTATATTACACTCCTGGCTTATGAAAGTTTCTGGGGTTGTGATCTTTGCTAAGGCTTAGCTCAATAAAAACCTTGGTGAAAGCTCCTCTGACCGCTGAGGATGAATAACAAAATCCCTGCCTCTTCTGCGTCCCCATAGCAATATATAAGATGTGTGCAAGATTCCACATCCTCCCTGGCATTGGAATGAAGCGGGTGCACCTCTCGCCTACCCCTCTAGGCTTCTCTCCTCCATCCTTATATTTGTTTCTTTCTAAATTAAGGCAAAATACACATGACATCAGATGAGCCATTTTAAAGTGAACAAGTCAGTGGCATTTAATACGCAGCCATCTGATCCCCAAACATTTTCATCACCCCAAAAGGAAACCCCCTACCCATTAGGCAGTTACCCCCTTCTAATTTGGCCTTTCCCTTAACTCCAGACAACCACCATTGTGCTTTCTGTCTCTATACTTAGCATGAGGCACGAAGTCAGTTTGGGTGAACAAATGATAGCTCACTGTGATTGGGCGCAAAAAACGGTGGGCTACAGCATCTTCAAATCAAAGAACACTGTGACTGGGAGGCTCCCTCTGGACCCAGATTGCCTGAATTTGAACCCCAATTTTACCATCCACATAGCTCAGCAAAGATAGCTATTTGTGCCTCAGTTTCCTTGTCTGTAGGATGAGGACAGTAATAGAATCTGCCTTGAGAAGGTGTGACAATTCCATGGGTTAATATGGGCAAGGCATTCAGACCGGTCACTGGAGTGTAGAAAGCCAGGTTAGCGTGCATTAAATAACAACCGGCTCCACACTCTACTGATACTGCAGTGAAAGCCTGCAGGTTCATCTTCCGAGAGACTTGGAAAAAAATCCTGGTCTAGAAAACTGCCATGCTGTGCTGGGAGAGCTCCATGAGAAAGGACGATCACGTTGGGTTTGCTCTTAAGGAATTGTCAGCCTTGTAATCCCACTCCTGCCCTCCTGGCCGCCCCACTGTCCCCCCTCGACCCCCCCAACACCTAGGCCTCTGCTATCTGGTCTCACTTTTGTTCTTTAATGTGGCTGGCTTGCAAGTTTCAGGAGGGTAGGGACCTTGTCTGTTTTGTGCATCCTGCGTTTCCCATACACCTAGCCCCTAGAGGACACTGTGATTGGCTGTTGAATAAAATAATTGACATATGAAATGATATATTCTTGCAACCACAACATTTCAGAATGTGTTACCCTCTCTGCTTCCTCAGCTGCTCCCTCTGCTTCAGAAGGAAACTTGTCAGAGCATAAAATGTTCTGCTAAGCCTGCTCCTCCCTCAGCTTCCCATCTATACCTGTCCCTGCCTCCTTTCTCCACCCCTGCCCTTGGTGGAGGTGGAGAGAGACAAGGGTGCTGATCCCTAGTGTTCCTTTGCCTGTGAGCTGCTCCCCATGCAGCATTATGTTCTAGCTGGGCCTCAGCCTTGACGTAAAACTCTCCAGTTCTAGATAAATAATGGCTATAATTAATAATGAATAACCAGCCCAAGAATTGCCAGGCAGGATTTAGTTGCTGGAGATTTACACAGCTGTATTCGTTGCCAGTAGAAGTCATGGATATGGCAAAACCCCGTGGAGCTCTCATTTCAGATCCAGGACACTGCTAATAAGTGCCATGCAACTGGCAGCTTGCAGCCCTGGAGAAAATCGCAGTTGTAACTGCACATTTTCCTGGGTGTGAAGGAGGAGAGGGTATTTTTATCCTTTTGGTCTCTCTTCCTCGACATTGGGGTTAGAGCCCTCCAAAGCCCAGGCGATTTATGTGGGGAAAGGCAGAGGCCTGAACATGAAGGCGAGCCTGAAGAAAGGATCTGGACTCACGGAAGGAAATGAAATGAGAACCCTGTACGCTTTTATTTCTTTACTTTTTCATCCAAGTGTAATTGACACATAATGTTACATTAGTTTCCGGTGTACCACTTAGTGATTAGATAGCTCTGTGTTATGCTATGCTCACCAAAAGTGTAGCTACCACCTGCCACGTTGCATCTCTATTATAATACCACTGACTGTATTCCCTATGCTGTGCCTTTCATTCCCATAACTTATCCATTCCCTAACTGGAGTACTTACTGTGTACTTTTAGAACCAATAGGACCGGTGGGTCTTGCAGAGATGATAAAGAATTACTTCTACAGAAGTCAAGCAAAAATATGCACCAGAGGCTGCATGGCGGGGGTAACCACCCAATGAGCCTCCTAGCTCAATGTCTAACTCTGCACTCAGTACTCACTGCAAGCTTTTTCATATCATCTGGTCCTTTTAGGCAATGCACTTCATTGCTTAGTCCAGTCCCCTTGGCTGCTCTCAAGTCATAATTTCCTAAGATGGAAGTCAACAACCGCAAACATTTTCAAGGTCACTTAGTGAATCAACTGCTCATAGACAACAAGGAAAGAGCAGGGGATAGAATAACACAAGGTTGTTGCCAGGATTCCAAGACAGCAAAAGGCTGATCATGGAGGCTGACACATCGCAAGCACCCAATGACTGAAAGGCATCATGGTGTTGCTCCGGGCTCAGGACTGTCTGACAGCCACATGTTGTTCCACGTCCTCTACTTAAAACAAACAGGATTCAGGACACTGCTATAAAGTAGCTCATAGCACTATTGAAAATTGCAGGCCTCACCACACATTTTTCTGGGAGCAAAGGAGGATGTCGATGTCCTTCCAGTACCACTGCCCTTAGTGTAGAGAAGCTGAACTGAAGCTTTAAGATGTTAACCAACAAAACAACAGCTTGTAAATGTCAGAAGCATGTTTGGAAAACAGATGTGTCATTTCCAAAGCTCACACTCACTTGTCTCTACTGTACTCCCACTCTGAACATCAGTCTCCACTCCCCTGGACCTTGAGGCTAACATTGACTGTGTGACAAGAAAAGGAAGTATGGCCATTAGACGCTCCCAGGGGCTCACCAAGTCAAAACCTACCAGACCACACACAGCACTCTCTAGTAAGTGTTGGATAAGGGTCACACTATAGACATATGCGGATCATATGTGATATTAGTTAAGGGACCACAGTGACCATGTGGTCAAGATGAAGAAATATGAAGTAGATTCTGGTGCAGATGCCTGGGGGCTGTTAAATGCAGGCTTTGAGGAGGCTTCTGGAATCTGTCCTGAACAAGGAATATTTATAAGTGTTTATTCATCCTATGCATAGTTACAGCTTGGGAAATGCACAGGATATTGTGAAGGTACTAAAGGAGATACCAAAAATAATAGACATTGTCTTGAGTCAGATGCCATAGAAGCAGAGCCTGAGAAAAGGACTTGAGTGCATTTGATTTTTTGAGGACATTCTCTTCAGAAAGAACTGTAAAGGAGTGAGGATAGGGGAAGAAATAAGCAAGGGTGTAGTCCCAAAGGAAATTTAGCCTTGGCCTGATTCCCAGGGGTGTTGTGGAGCATAAATTATATTACCAAACTGTCTGCACCTTGAGGCAAGGAGACTGGAGTTTACTCTGCATAAATCAATTGTGTCTCTCAGTTTCCCCTCCCAGGGCATCCTAACATCATAGGGCAGTTCTCTAGATAGGAGACAACTCTGAGCCCTTAGCAGCCAACATTAACAGCACGTGAAGAGTGGTTGCATGGCAGGGCACTAAAATAGTCTACTACAGACATTTTCCCTACCGGAAATGCCATGACAAGTGAGAATAAGTCTCAGTAGATGGACTGAGGGAGGCAATGCCATAGGGTTCCAAAGAAGCCAATAGAACAGTTATGTTTAAGAGGCTCATGAGGAAGAAGACTTTGAACATCAAAACAGTGTGGTGGGTGCAGTTGCTGTTCTCAGTTCTTCATTCACCCCAATTGTAGAAATAACTGTCGCTGTTGTTGTCATGGTTTCATGGCTTCATGGTGGGCTGAGGGCACTTCTTCACCCCTTGTTTTGGGCCTGACTAGCTTTGGCCAATGGGATATTAGTGAACACCACTTGAACAGAGGCCTTAAACATGCTTTAGCAAACTGGCTCCCCTCTCACGTTCCTAAGAACCATTCCCGGAAACCTCCACGAGAAGGACATAATCCTAATGGCTGCTGGCTAAAGAGAAATGTGTGGAGTAGACATCAACCAAGTGCGGGGTTGGGGCAGAGAGAGAGGGAGAGAGAGAATCCCAAGCAGACTCCACAATGTCAGCCCAGAGCCCAGTGCAGGCCTTGATTTCGCAGACTGTGAGATCATGACCTGAGCTTAAACCAAGAGCTAGACACCTAACCAACTGAGCCACCCAAGTACCCCTATAAGATGCAACTCTTCATCTGTTCAAGGTTTCTCATGAGATTGTAGCATTTCATTCCTATCTTCAGGCTCCACCTCTGTTAGGAATTGTTTGATTAAAGAGACAAATTCTATAAGTGATACACAATGAGGGCTTATTATGGAGATTAGGCTTTACAGAGTCCTGGAGTTGGCCAAGAAGTATGTGTAAATCCATTGCCTTTGGATCTCATTTTGGAAGCTGACTCTTAAACTATTGTTTTTGCTTTCTTCTTCAAAAGTTCTAAAATTTGATATAACTCCTCCAAAAAAAAGGTCTGTATAATTCTCTGGATGTGCAGCACATTTCTCTGCTTAGGGCTATTTGTTTTTTATATTTTGAATGTTTATTTATTTTTGAGATAGAGAGAGAGAGACAGAGCACCAGTGGGGGAGGAGCAGAGAGAGGGAGACACAGAATCCAAGGAAGGCTCCAGGCTCTGGGCTGTCAGCACAGAGCCTGACTAGGGACTTGAACCCACAAACCACAAGATCATGACCTGAGCCAAAGTTGGACACTCAACCAACTAAGTCACCCAGGCACCCCTGCTTAGGGATATTAAATCAAGAGAGCAAAATTCATATTAAGTAACCACCGGTCAAAATAATTAAAGTACTTTGTTGACCTGAAATGTCTGATAACATGCTTGGGCCTTCTCTGGTGGAATGAGCTTCACACATGGAAGTAATATCAACATCCCTGGCTGCCAAATTAAAAGTCCAATGGACCATGGCTGTTTGGCCCAGTTAGCATCATTGCCTCAAAATGGTTTTCCAGAATGCATTTCAAAGTCAGTCTAGAACTTATGCCTGAGTAATAAATGCCCAGTCCAACCAGTTTTGGTACCATTGTTCTTCCTAGCACAGAACATTGAGAAAATTAGCACATGTAAAATTAGCGTATATGTATTCAGTTTGTTCCCATTCTAACCTGACTTATGTCTGGAAAATGGATATTGAATTATAAGCATATCTCAGAGATACTGTGGGTTCAGTTCCAGATGATTGCAGTAAAGCAAATATCACATTAAAGTAAGTCAAATGAATATTTTGGTTTCCCAGAGCATATAAAAGTTATTTTTATACTATACTGTGGTCTATTACGTGTGCAATAGCATTATGTCTGGAAAAAAGTACGTGACTTAATTAAAAATACTTTATTGCTGAAAAATGCTGACCATCATCTGAGCTTTCAGCAAGTTGTAATCTTTTTGCTGGTGGAGGATCTTGCCGCTGTGCTGATGGCTGCTGACCGATCAGGGTGGTGGTTACTGAAGGTTGGGATGGCTGTGATAATTTTAAAAAATAAGACAAGAAGTTTGCTATATCAACTGACTCTTCCTTTGACAATGATTTCTTAATAACATTTGGCAGGGTTTGATAGCATTTACCCACAGTAGAACTTCTTTGGAGAAAATTAGAGTCATTCCTCTCAAACCCTACCACTGCTTATCAGCTAAGTTTATGTGATATTCTAAATCCTTTGTTGTCACTTCAGCCATCTTCACAGCCTCTTCCCCGGGGGGTAGATTCCATATCAAGATTTATCTCAAGTATATTCTATCACTTTCTTTACTCATCTATAAAATGCAAATCTTTTTTTTGAAAAAAAATTGAATGTTTATTTTTGAGAGAGGAAGTGAATGGGGGAGGGGGTGGCAGGGGGAGAAGAAGACAGAGGATTCTAAGCAGGCTCCTTGTTGAGAGTGGAGAGCCCAATGTGGGACTCAAACTCATGAACCATGAGATCACGACCTGAGCTAAAGTCAGATACCCAACTGACTGAGCCACCCAGGTGCCCCATTCTTTTTTTATTTTTAAGTTTATTTACTTATTGAGAGAGAAAGAGCTGAGAGAGAGAGAGAGAAAGTGGGGGAGGGGCAGAAAGAGAGGGAGAGAGAGAATCCCAAGCAGGCTTCACAATGTCAGCCCAGAGCCCAGTGCAGCCTTGATTTCGCAGGCTGTGAGATCATGACCTGAGCTTAAATCAAGAGTTGGACACCTAACCAACTGAGCCACCCAAGTTCCTCTATAAGATGCAACTCCTCATCTTTTCAAGGTTTCTCATGAGATTGTAACATTTCAGTCCCATCTTCAGGCTCCACCTCTGATTCTACCTGTCTTGCTGTTTCTATCACATCTGCATCCGGAACAAGCACAACATTCATCAGTGAAATTTGCTGTCTTATATGAGCATGGTTTGTGGGGCCCCAAAGCAATTACAGTGGTAACATCAAAGATAATTGATCAGAGGCACCTGGGTGGCTCAGTTGGTTGAGTGTCTGATTTCAACTCATGTCATGATTATATGGTTCATGTGTTCAAGCCCTGCATTGGGCTTTGTGCTAACAGCTTGGAGCCTGGAGCCTGCTTTGGATTCTGTGTGTGTGTCTTTCTCTCTGCCCCTCCCCTGCTCATGCTTTCTCTCCCTCTCTGTCTCTCAACAATCAATAAATGTTAAGAAAATTTTTTAATAAATATCATTGATCACAGATTACCATAGCAAATACAATAATAGTGAAAGAGTTGGAAATATTGTGAAAATAACCAAACTATGACACAGAGACATGAAATGAGTAAATACTGTTGGGGAAGAAATGGGGTTGAAAGACTTGCTGGATTCAGGGTTGCCACAAACCTTCATTTAAAAAAATAAAAGAAGGAAAAGAAAAGAAAAAAAGCTATATCTGTGAAGCATAATAAATAAAAGTACAATAAAACAAGATATTTCTGTGTAGGAAATTGGAACTTGACAAAGGAGAAATATTTCCCAAATTATCATACATGTGTCTTGGTACACATGTACACATACACATATACACACTTACACACAAAAAGCCCGAAAGTACAGGATCCAACTTTGAAGTGATAAATATGTTCCATATAGTCAGTAAAAGAGAGATACAGAGAAGTAGAGCAAATACAGTGTGAAAAAGGCCAAACATAATTTTAAAAGAACATGACAACTGAGGGAAAACCATTTCAAAAAAATCACTTCTATTAATTTTTTCAGAGATAGGTTTTTAAAGAAAATATACAATTTAAACAGGAGATTTATTTTTATTGAGGACTTAGAATACACTGTATATAACGTTGTGAAAACAGGCAAAAATTCCTCCCCTTTCTGAGTTTACAATGTTATTCTCCTACACTGACTTCGACCTTGATCATGTGGCTTGCTTACGTCAATGGAACAATAGTAAATGTGACAGGAGAGACTTGACAAGTGCTTGTACATTGGGCCTTTCCCCTCTTGCTGTTCTTGGAAATCTGCCACCATTACATAAATGAGTCCAGACTAGTGTGCTGGCTGGTAAGAAACAGGCAGCCCTATCCCTCCTTGGTGAACAACCAGCCAACTCCAGAAGCAGAGCTGCCTAGTTGATGAGAAACTGACCACAGATCTATGAGCAAGCCTAAACAAAGCCAGCAGAGCAGCCCACCTAAGCCTCACATTGTCAATTCCCAGAAGCATGAGCTATATCAATGGCTGTTATTTTAAGCTATGAAGTTTTGGGAGGGGTTGCAATGCACAGCTGACTTGCACAACTGACTATGATAAGAGGTAGAGCAGAAGAAAGTATCAGACAAGGTCCCTGCCAACAGGGACCTACAATCTAGTTGAGAAACCAAGAACATAGAATAAAATACCTATTTAATGAGGCAGCATGCCTCATGTCAGCATTTTGTTCTGACTAAATAAATTATAGAAAAGACAGTAATTAGGAGTATAAGCAGGAAGTGAGAAAGAAATAAAAGGAGTGAGGTAATAATATATCATTAGAGAAGGAAAGGTAGGACCTGGACCACTTGAATTAGTATAATCTAGGCAGGTGTGTAGGGAGACAGGGGAAAAGAACAAACACAGGAAATTGGGTAGATCGGTCAAATGGAAGCAGGAGGGTTTGGGATCTTCTTGGCCAAATAAATTGACATTAAAACAGAAGGCAATAGGTGACTGTTTAAAGGCCCAGAAATATTTAATACCCAGTAATCAATAACGTGCTTGCCTCAGAGACTGCTTTGAGCTATTGATGAAGAGGCTGAAAATAAGTGTCATAGATACTAGGGTGTCATCTGCCCTGACACCGTCTTTCCCTTAGGAATGCCCTGATCCCAATGGCAACTTTGTGTTGCCATGTGGTTATTTTGGGTCTTTTATTGATCCAGTGAATCCTCCCAGTGGGAGAAACAGGGAGACTTTTAAATCTCTCTGTGAAGGGGTAAAACATAAAACTTGGGAGCTGCCTCAGGCATGCTTTCCTCTTTGTGGGAGAGAAAGTAAACCTATCACAGAGAAACAGACATGGAACCCAGCACAGACCAACTGCCATTCACTTGGATGAGCCCTGGGTTCATCTGTGTCAGGCAGGGGAAGGACACAGTTTTCCTGGTCCCTCTTAGGGTCTCTGGTTGGGTCTGAAAATTAAACTGACAAAGACAGATGAACAGGAGAAAAACACACAAATTTAGTTAATAAAAGTTTTATGTGACAGAGTAGCCTTCATTAGGAAATGCAGACCCATAGAAATGGATGGACCTGTGTATTTCTATGCTAGGTTTGATGAGGAATGAATGGTCATGAGTGAATTCAACAGATCAAGGAGGATGGGGGTAAGCAGAGCTAATTGTGGGGCGGGGCATGGGACTGGGCAAGACCTGTTTGTGAGGACCCTTCTTGCCATCCCTTTGTCTCTATCTTTCTTTCAGGTGTAGGGAGGCACCTCTCACATGAGGATTTATGACCTGTTTCAGGGGAGAAGGTCAAGGAGAAGGCCAGAGAAAACTTCAAGCTTCTACCATTTTCTCAAACTTCTTTAGCTTATTCAAGATGTCAAGGAGTCATATTTGGAGATACTGTGTCCTGAACATCATTACTGGTCACTGTCCTCTCCAGGGTTTGGTTGTGCAACCTACCTTGAACCTGGCCTACACAGGGTTTACAGCCAAAGTGATCCACGCACAAGAACTGAGGTGCCTGATTAACATGCGGACCAATAGTTCCCCAAATCCTGGGCTCCACCCTTCTTTCATGGACCTGAGAGAGACTCAAACAGAAGATGCTACTGGGCCTGAGGATATTTAATCAAAGTCAGGAAAGACCATCAGCTGTGCTTATGGGTGAGAGATGCTCTTTGGAAAGGATGAAGAACATACCATAAGAAAAAGGGGAAAAGAGACTGGAAAATTGGAGAGAAAATCTCTGTTCTTTTCTTCCTATGCATGCTGTGTGTGCACAAATGGAGCCAATCCTTGATCCCCTCGCATTCCTCGTGCAATGTCACCTTGGGCACTCACACCTGCCAAGCTTGACACCTGGAGACCCTGGCTGCCTGCTTCAAAGCCTGGCTCTCCCACATTGTGTCCTCAGATCCTCCCCTCGGAAGAACTCTCTCCCTTACCTGTGGCCTCATGGCATGCCTACCTCACACCTAAAGTTCTCACCACACCCTGCCTCGTTTTGTTACTGATAGTTACATGTGTGATCTCCCCACCCGATATGTGCTCCAAGAGTGTCAGGAGAGAAGGTAGTAGAGTCCAGAACAATATCCTGCAGGTCATACAGACAAGAATGTGATTGAAGTTGCTCTCCTAACTGTGAGTCCATCAAGTCTCTGACCCATCTGAATCCAAGATGGGAGAAAGTTAATTTTAATAACACTGACTTTCCCACGGCCACTCCTAGCTGTAGAGGAGTCTGGGAAGCTAAGAGCATTCTGGGAAGCTAACAATTTGTAGCCAGGCACATGGTCACTTTGAGCAAATCCAGGATCTGGTAGGACAGGGGAGAAGCCAGCCAATGGCATTCTGAAAAGGAATTCCATTCCTCACATGGCTCAGGGAGCCCAGCAAGGAAAGCATATCTATCGAGATGGACTTCAGATGTGACTTCAGATCAGTGTTCTCATCTGTAAAAGAGGATGATAGTCATCCCTCATTCAGGGAGGCCATCAGGATTACATGAAGTAACCCAGGAGACTGCTTGGAATAGCACATGGCTCTCAACATGCGCTAAATAACTGGGAGCTATTCCTACAAACTATTTCACACTGAAGACCGTGAGTCCTAAAAAGGCCATGTGGCTAACCTGTAAATCAGAATGTCAAGAAGAAAATGAGATGGAGGTGAATTTTGTGAACAGAGTTGGTCCATGACTACCTGGAAGATCAGCGTGGTTCTCACTGATCTCAGCTACTTTCTACATCCTCTGTGGACAAAGCACACAGTCTCCAGGGAAGAGATCCAGTAGCTGAGTGTGTGCTATCTGGAGGGGATGTGGTAATAGGCAGTTCAATGGTTTCATAAAGTCCCCTTGGTGCACCCTAGGCTGGTCAGGATCGCCAGGCTATTCATCCATTAACGGGCCTTTTTTCATGCAAATGAGATCTCCAGCCAAGCACTTTTTCAAAGCCTTGGGAGAGAAGCAATTGCTGTCTTTCTTTGGTGCCTGCACAAAGCAGTAAACACAGGAAATTTCTTCCTTGGGGTCCAGGCTGAAAAGCAGCAGAGATAAAAGGCCAAGAAACTTTCTCTGTGGGTGACTCCAGCCTGCTTCTGATACAGACAGTTGTAGGAAGGACTAGGCCAGAGTTGCCAAAAAGGGCGGGGAAGCTAACAGGCCAGATGTGGTGGGACAGGGTGCTCCCCAGTCCCAGGAACCAGCCTGCTTCTCTTCTGTGATGGTTAATTTAATTGTCAACTTGACTGGGTCACCGTGTGCCCAGATAGCTGGTTAAACATTACCTCTGGGTGGGCCTGTGAGGGTGTTTCTGGAAGAGATTAACATTTGAATTGGTGTACTGAGTAAAGCAGGTGGCCCTCCCTGGTGTGGGTGGCATCCAAACCTTTGAGGGCCTGGATGGAATAAAAAAGTAGAAAGTTGACTTCTCATTCTGCCTGACTGTTGAGTTGAGACATGGGTCTTATGCCCTTGGTGTGGTGTTCTTGGTATTTAGGCCTTCAGACTCACATTCCTATCTACACCATCAGTTCTCCAGCTTTCAAACTCCCAGCCTTCCAGGGCCTCTAGTTTGTATACAGCAGGCCATGGAACTTCTCAGCCTTCTTAACTGTATGAGCCAATACCTTATGATAATTCTCTTTATACATTTGTGTGTAGATAGATAGATAGATAGATAGATAGATGAGTCTGCTTCTCTGGAAACATCGACCACTCCTTCCTTCTCTTCTTCCTTCCCCTCCTACCTCATCTTTTGCTAATCTCCATGACTCTTATTTCCTTTCTTTCAGACTTTGTTCTGCTTATCACATGTTCCCAGGTGCAGAGATTAGAAAGGTAAGAGAAAACACATACGATCCCTGTCCCTATGGAGCAAGGAGCTTTTGCTTGGTCTGTCGCCTGGTGGAAATGAGTAGAGCAGAAAACATGCGCTGAAGTGACATCTGTGATTTATGTAGGGAGAAGGACTATGCTTCACAGAAGCTGCATCTATGTCAAAAATATCAATAACAAGGATAGCTTTTTTCTTTTTAATTTTTAAAAGTGTTTAATTTTTAAGAGACAAAGAGAGACGGAGTGTGAGGAGGGGAGGGCAGAGAGAGAGGGAGACACAGAAGCTGAAGCAGGCTCCAGGCTCTGAGCTGTCAGCACAGAGCCCCATGAAGGGCTTGAACTCGCGAGCTCTGAGATCATGACCCAAGCCAAAGTTAGATGCTCAACCCACTGAGCCACCCAGGCGCTCCTTGGATGGGTTTTTTCTTACAAGACAAAATAAAGTAATTCCGGTGCTTACCTCTGTAGTTTGCATTGGGTAATGTCTCATCATGAGAAAACTCTCCAAGGGCTTCCACAGCTCTGAGAATGACCTTTGGGGTCCTGTGTAGCCCTTGAACTCCACTCAATGCCTATTCTGATACTCTAGTCTCTCTGGCTTTGTGGAATGCACCAAGCCTGTTCCCATCTTGGAACTTTGTCTAACTGTCATCTCTGCTCTGGTCAACCCAATACCTATCCCAAAACACCTCCCTGTCCAATGAGGCCACAACTAGTTCATGTTCATTCCTGATCTCAGTGCAAACATGCCCCCTAGTGAAATGACCACTGACATCCCCTATCAACGTCCAGTTTACTCTCTTAAACTGGATAAAGTTATCACTATTGTATGACAGTGACACTATCATTCTCTGAAATTCTATTTTATGTTTACTTGCTTACTAATTTCTTCTTTCTTTTAAGGAGGAGGTAAAAGAATAATAAAATAAAATAATAAAAAAACATAAAGGGTAGTAGAGCCCAATAGTTTAAGTGCTTATACTTCACAAGTAGAGCATCTGGCTCTAATTCCAACCTTGTCACTTTCTAGCTGTGGGGTCCTAGGCAGGTTACTTTGCTTCTCTGTGCCTGAGTGTTTTTTTACCTTGTGCGTTTACAAAGTACATAGTACTTTGCAAAGTGCAAACCACATAATAGGTACACAATAAACGTCTGTTGAATAATAAATGGTTTCACCATTCAAACCAGAGGAGGCCACCAACTAATTGGCCAATCTTGTGGGTATGCATGAAAGTTCTGCCAGGCTACCTTTTTCTGAGAATTATTTAACAATTATAAATGTATAAATGTTTTGTTCCATAAACATACATAAAAATTACTAAATGATTCTAAAGAAAACAGACTTATTCTAGAGAAGCTAAATGTAAAGATAAACCTAATGCTGTACCAATATTTTGAAGAAAGCATTTTTTTTTCTGTACAGGGTATGGCCTTAGCCTCAGGTTGTAATTTCCTTGAGGGCAGTGGGTACCAGATTTCTCTCCAGCCTCAAAGGTTACATTGTCCTAAATGAAATATCAAGGAATGTTAGACCTTAGAGGAAAAGAGTCTATTTGCAAACCTATGAAATTTCTTTCCTTTGAGTATTTTTTTCCACTTAACTATAATAAAGTAGTAAATAAAATACTTAATGAGAAAATATGCTAATGATACTTTGCACATTTTGTGTTAATACAACTCCTGCAGAATTGACACATCAGGAGATTTTACATTTGTGTAACAGCCTAACTCTTGTGAATTTGTTCTTTTCTTTTAGCTCCCAGACTGGAGACCCTGGGCTCAAAGACCTAACAATAGTAACTTCTACCATTCATTGAGCACTATGCAGGAAATCTGCCAAATTCCCTACATATATTAATTGTTAAACTTCATGAAACTCTCTTAAAAGGTAGTATTGTAGTCCTGTTTTATAACAAGGAAATTAAGACTCAGAGAAGTGAAGTGACCTGCCTAACATCACATAGCTATTAAGTGGCAGAGGAGAGATCTGAACACTGTTCTGTCAACTCTATGAGTCTGTACAGATAGAAATAAATGATTGAACAAATGAATCCTGTAAATAAATGGGGAGAATAGAAAGAAAAACAAAAACAAAATCTCTAAACCCCATGCTGTTAAGAATTAACTTAAAGCCTCACCCTGGGCACCATTGGTCAGAAAAGCTAAACTTTGTGGTCATCCTACCTGGGCCCTGATGCCTCCTGAGCTGAAGCCTGACGTTGGGTTTGAAGGTCTCTCTTTTCAGCCATCTACCTATTGCCCTGAGCTGACCCCCAAAGAAAGCTTCCTAGAACAGTGCCCATGTTTGTTCCCCTTAGCTGGACTTTCCATCCATCCATCTATCCATCCATCATCCTCTATTGGTTTCAGAGTTGGCAGGAATTCTTAATGAGGTGCTTAATTTCCCATCTCATTACAATGACACTTGACCAGCACCAGCATTTCAGAAATAACACCGTTTTCTAAGTTCATGGCCCTTGTTAATTAATTCAGAGATGTCCTCTCTCAATTAAAATCTCCCTGACTGACATGGAAATGTTTTCACCCTCACTGTCATAAAGTGGTAAGTTCTTTAACTCTTTTCTGTAATGTTTTCATCTAAAAGATTATTTGCAACAAATTTTCACAACTAAACAAAATTACAAGCTTTTAAGCATATCTGAGTTTTATAGCACCTCCTCATTGAAGACACTTATAATTATTATTTCTCTTTTTAAGTTTATTTATTTATTTTGAGAGAGAGAGAGAGTATGGGCATATATGAGCAGAGGAGAGGGTAAGAGAGAGGGAGAGAGGAACCCAAGCAGGCTCTGAGATGTCAGAGCAGAACCCAACATGGGGCTCAGTCTCACAAATCATGAGGTCATGGCCTGAGCCCAAATCAAGAGTCGGACACTCAACCGATTATTTTCTTGAGGGAAAGGAACATGGATCACTCTGAAGGAAAATTCACCATTTCCAACTGCATCAGAACTTGGAATGCCAAGTTGAAGATAGGGAGCCAGGAAGCTGTGTCTTGGTACTGAATACCATTCCACAAAGGGCTTACACATTTCTGCAAAATAAGACCAGTAAGTATCCCACTCCTACAACTTTAACAATAATTAAAAGAAATAGGGCCTGTAAGGCATTTAGTACAATGTCTAGCACATCAGAGGTGACCCTTCCCACCTTCCATTCAGCAGTTCAGGAATTTCCTGAGGGGGAATGCAAGATACACTTGCTGTGTTTTAAATTCTGCTTAACAGAGAAAGCACATAGCTAGATTATAAGGCTCCATGGCATATGAGGTTGCTGAGGGGCCTAGGAAAGCCCCAAACTTCTTTTCATACCCAAACAAAATTACCAGGCACTCCTCCAAATATCTCCCTGAAGATCTCCAAATGAGATGTTTCCAAACCTTCACTGAATATTTATATTCAATTCTCCTTTTAAGATTTCCCTTTTGCCCTTCTCAGTTCTGAATCTGTGCTGAACATCACTAGTTCTCATAGAGAGTAATGACCCTGATAGCTGCAACATCAAAACATTTAGCTGGCCAAATATAGGCAAAATTCTGGGTATCCATGCTCTGGAAGTCTGAACAGAGGATTTGTGTTTGTGAACTGACCCGACATCACTTGACTGTAGAGTTTTAATACCGTTCTACTCCTGTACACGTTGACCAAACGGTTATTTACTACTGCAGATTTAAATTATTTACTATTGCAAAACCCAAAGGCTGTACTTTTTCATGTAATTTTATTAGATTATTTCTAATAATGTTTGAACACTGAGTAAAGCAAACTCATGTTTCCATTTTGAGCTACCAAAGTTCATTGGAGTCCAGTAAGAGCTCCACAGCTTCTTGAGTTCAGAGGAGGAGAGAAAAGGGGGGTAGTTTTGGTGCCCAGAGGCCCATCCCCTATTGGGAAGAGACTTTGAAGTCATCTTTAGAGTAGATCTGATCATGCAGCCAACCCCCTAGTCCCAACTTTCTTTCTTGGCACTGCTTTTTTTCCCCTCTCTGCTTCTTGTTTTACGTAGCCATTTGGATAAACATTCATTCCTAAAAACATCTTAGCATGTTGCTTCTAATTAGCCTCTTCTGTTGATTTGGCTCCGTTGCCGGCACATGCAGAGGTGCCCACAAGGTGGTTTTTGCATAATTGCCCAGCCAAGGGATAAAGCCTGTGTATGCATGTTAAAGTGACTTGGAAACTGATCTGAGACACAGATATCCTGGGAAGTGATTAATACTTTAAACCTTGACCAAAGCTCAAAACAAAAGTACAATGCTAGAGAAAGATGAGCCCTCTACAGCATTGTACTGGGAGTGGTCAGTCAAAGGGGATGGGGCTCATGGTGAGAAGCTCTTGGGGTGTGGGCCTCGCCTGTCAGTCTAGGTCAGCTTCCTTCCATGACATGGATGTAGAGGGGGACTGTGGGGTACTCAAGAAAAGGCTTTGGATGCAAGCCAACTCATTCAAAACTGAGGCCAAAGTGAAGAGGTCTCTCGAGCCACTTGTTTTTCATATATTTTAACCTAGTCACTTTGGCATTTGGTATCTGCAACTTTCTGTTGCCTGAATTTCTGATTCTTTATCATTTTGTGCCATGATTGGCAGACTGAGAAGGCAATGGACCCCTCTCTAAGGATAATATTTATATACAACATATATACATATATATTTATTTATTTTAAATGTTTATTTTTAGATGAGGGAGTGGAAGGAGCAGAGAGATGGGAAGAGAGAGAATCCCTCTGTCAGTGTAGAGCTTGATGTGGGGCTCTATTCCACAAACTGTGAGATCATGACCTGAGTCGAAATCAAGAGTCAAGTCAGACACTTAGCTGATTGAGAAACCCAGGGACCCCAACAGGATAGTATTTTTAAAGCAGAAAACACACAGGATTTCAAAGAAAAATAATTGTTTCAAAATATTTTTTATCAAAATATAGTAAAAACAAATTGTGATAGAGTAATATATGTGGTTCTTTATTTTCTTTTCAGTTCTCAAATGTAATTCTTTTTAACATTTTATTTTGAAAGAACTGTAGACTTACAGAAATGTTGCAAAAACAATATACAATGTTTCAGTACACCTTTCACCCAGGTTACCCTAATGTTTGTTCATATCTTAGATAGCCATGGTACATTTATCAAAAAGAAGAAATTAATATTGTTATGATTCTCTAAACTCAACTGTACATTCTATTTGGATTTCACTGGTTTTTCCATCAATGTCTTACTGTTTTAGTATCCAATCCAGGGTCCCACATTTAATGTAGCTTTCTCTTTGGTCTTTTGTGACTTTGACACTTTTGAAGAATTCTGATCAGTTATTTTTTTCAGAATGTCCTTTAATTTCTGTTTATATGAGGTATCTTATGAATGGATCATGCTTATGCATTTCTTTCAAAAATGTGTGTTTTATTATAAATGCATTTAATAATCAGCTACATAATAAATGTGGTAAATAACAACCTACTTCATGATTAAATAACTACCCTAATATATAACTACTCTAATTTTGAAGTGGTGATGGATGTAAATAATATTTTATGAGCTGCAACACCTGAAATGTGGCATGAAATTATCTGTGACTTCCACTAGTAACAAAATCACAAATAATGTGAATAGTGCTGTCGATTGTTTCTAAGCTTTATATTAGAAGCAAATGCTAAATATCAGTCAGGAAAATAAAGACTTTTTTTCAAGCCAAGTTCAGAGCCCTCCTTTGTTTATATAAAATATGAAATGAGTCACTCCCTCCAACAGGGGTTCAAATGCACACAGATGAAGACAAAAGTGAGTGTTTTTTCCCAGACTTACAAAATCATGGAAAGGGGGAAGTTAGAGGTAGAATTTTATTTGCTGCTTTGGTGAGTGCATAAGGAGAATCCTACTTGTTTTTGTTTGTTTGCTTTAGTGTTTATTTTTGAAAGAGAGAGAGACAGAGCATGAGTGGGAGAGGGGCAGAGAGAGGAGACATAGAATCCAAAGCAGGTCCAAGATCTGAACTGTCTGCACAACGCCTGATGCAGGGCTTGAACTCACAAACCCTGAGGTCATGACCTGAGCTAAAGTTGGATGCTTAACTGATTGGACTGTCCCAGGTGCCCCCAGGATAGTCCTACTTGTATATCTCACAGGTGATTGGAAGGACCTTGAAAATAACTGCCAAGACAATGGGCTGATCCTTTGCACAGGATTAAAAGAAAAGCTGCACTCCTATGTTGCAGATGAAACCAGACAAGGTGTGCCTTCTTTGGGTGTTAGCATCTTGCTCATCATTGTTGGTCACAGAACTAGTGGCTTTTAATTGTCGTGTAATAACTGGTCACAAGACCTTACAGATCTGATCCTAATGTGTTTTATTCAGGTCACTCTTTTTATCAGTATCTCATATTTTCCTACTTCCTGTTGTTTTTAATTTCTAGGAAACAAATTTCCCTGGTTTACAAAATAATTAGCAACTAAATTCCAAAAGGAGTTGTTTGGAATATCCCAGTAAAATTATGAGCCTTATTATTTGGCCTTCAAAAGATCATCTTCAACTGGAGTTAAAAAGAGAGAGGAAAATATTTTTAAGGGACACTATATTTCTTGAATTGGACGCATGTGCAAAAATTCACCAAGAGAAATCTTGCAACTGTCAGTGAACGAAACTTCATGCAGGCATCTTATAAAAATTTTAGTTTGTAGTTTTACCCTCTAGACCTGCATAGGAGGAGGGTTCCAGGATGAATTTAGGTTACTGTCACTCAGTTATAAAAATGCTTTCTTTATTTGGATTACAGCAAATAGCCCCCAAACCAGAGCACACTATTATTAAATTACTTCTCCAGCATGAAGGTTATCCACGGGTAGTCATTCTCTAACTGGCATCTCTGTGCAGAATTCCACTGTGTTTAAAATGCCCGGCTCTAAGGGCATTGCTGGAGCCAGGGAGATGTGTTTTCAGGGAAAAACAAAACCAGCTTGTTATACTGCATCTTTTGTATTTATAATCATAGTAACAATCACAACTTGATTAAGACCCATTTATGAATGGAAGAGAAAGTTTGGAGAAAGGCCATTCTGGTCCTGGTCACTGTATTGCTCACACATTCAACAGAAAAGTCAAGAGCACCCTTTTTCCATAAGACATTGGTGAACAAGTCCTGTGTGGTTGGGGAAGAGCTCTGGAGCCTGGGATTTGTGAGTAGGGTAGACAGCCTCTCTGACCTGACATTGACATCAGTGTGCACTGCATGGTCTCCTTGGGGGTCCTTTTTTGGGGCAAAGTCAGCTTCAAAAGACTATAGACTCCTCCACCCAGAAACCCTCCATGATGCTACAAGCTCACATTTCCTCCTCACCAAGCAGGCTTGCCATGCTACCTCTAGGTCAGATGTTAGTTTCTACAGTAGCTGTGATAAAATATGAAGAAAAGTTTTTCTAACTTTTTTTAAAGTTTTTTTATTTATTTCTAGGAGAGAGAGAGACAGTGTGAGCAGGGGAGGGTCAGAGAGAGAGGGAGTCACAGACTGAAACAGGCTCCAGGCTCCGAGCTGGCAGTCAGCACAGAGCCCGACGCGGGGCTCGAACCCACGAACCGCGAGATCACGACCTAAGCGAAAGTCGGACGCCCAACCGACTAAGCCACCCAGGCGCCCCTGTTTTTCTAACTTATTAATAACGGTTTATCCCTAACATCACCTATTCCTGCAATGCCAGGGAAACTTACATTCAATACCTAAGAAAATTTGCCTACATGTTAACAGAGATTATCTCTGAGTAATGTCTTAGTGAAGATTTCTTGTTGTGCTTATCTGTACTTTTTCAAATTGTACAAACGCAGATTTATTATGTTGTCATTAGAAAAAAAATTGTTGGTCACATAAAAAGTATCAAATGTAATGTGCTGATTCTTCAGATTCTTTAGGATATGTACATACAACTCAAGATGGTGGCATGGATAATGCAAATATGATTCTTTTGTGACTCTATTTCTGTATGATGTAATCTTTGAAACAGGGTAAATCACACTCTTTAATGTAAGCATCAATGATTTACGTAAAGCTGTTATTTTATGTTAGCCACATACATTTAAGATTTCTGTGTTTGGTTAACATTCTAGGGCTTTAGGAAATTTTCTTTTCAGGAGATCTTGCCCTCCTGTTGTTGATTTTAAAATAAACCAAACTTTGCAGGAGAAAAATCTGCCTACCTTCATAAAATGTTGGGGCTATTTGTTCATTATTAGTTTAATTTCATCCAACAAACATAACACAAAGCCAGAGAAGTGACTTCAAACCCTCAGAAATGATCAGGTCCAATGTATCCTCTATCACCATGAGTACACTAAGGTATATGAGCTCACTGGAAACTGTCCCAGCTTCTGCTACATTTTTAAAATCATAATTATAACAATGCAATTGGAGGAATGTTGAGCTGGATAAATTGGATTTTTGACAGGTGATAATAGGTGTAGAGTAGCATCAACCCAGCCCTAGATATAAAGCCTGCTTTTACTAAAGCATTGCAAAATGCTGGAATTTTCCTTGTGCATATGACAGAGGGTCTTTTGTGACCATAAACGATTTGACATAAACAGTTCTGGAAGGGAAGTGAGGAGAATAATGTGTAAATAGTGTGAACTTTTTATAGAGCTTTTGGGGTATTCTTATGTCACAGTGATGATTATACTGTAATTATTACTTATGTGTGTAAAGCTATTCCTATTCTTTTAATGCCTTCGGGGGGCTACCACAAATTCTAGTTACCGAAGTGTGGCATGAATACACAATTACATGTGTACTCACACAGACATACAGAGAGCTCAAGAACCACTGTACTACAAAAATCCCTCTTCAGCCTCCCCTGAAGGTATTTATCCATCCTACACTTAACTTTTTTCCACTGACCAGAAACTTACTCCCTTATCTGGAAGCCCTCTCCACTTTAGGAAAATGTTCTCTTTTTTTTGGTTGTTGTTAATTTCTGTTGTTGTTAGGTAGATGTGAAGGACTGCCCACCAATATACACCTGTTTGTCCCAGTTCTGACCTCAGGAATAAGAGTGGGTAAGTGTAATTCCTCTTCTGGACAGGTTTCACCTTTTGAAGAGCAACGCTGTATTCTGCACAACCATTCTCTTTACTCACTAAAATGTAAATATTTGCCTTAGAAAATGAGATTTTTTGAAAATGCTTTGTCTAAGAATCACTCACAGAAAGTTTTTTCATTTGCAAGAGGATCCATAATGGTTTCAGATTTCAAATATATTTTGGTTGGTCCTACCAAGTCTATCTGTATCTGGCACTATAACCAGCATACCCAGTGTGCGGTCTAGCTATGCCTTTGCCTACATTGGGGAGTCCTAGCTGAGGGTGCTGGAAGTTGTTCTTGGCCATGCTGAACATCCCTGACTAGGTATTACATCCACTCCATTTTAAAAACTCATATTTACGATTGATCTGCTGAAATTGATCCTTGGGTGGGAATTTTAATTCTTTCTAGGTGTGTGTGTGTGTGTGTGTGTGTGTGTGTTATATGTGTGTGTGCATGCACATGCGCGTGTGTGTAAAAGCACTTAGTAATACAGTGACCAGTGACCAGGTATGATAAAGGAGAAATTATCCTAAAAATTAAGGGATGAAATTTTTGTCCCTTAACTAGGTGAGGTTAGGATCTGTAAGTTTTGATTGTGCCTCTCTCTTCCAACCAGCAGAAGTTGACTATGGACTTCTCTTAAAAATCAGTGAACACACATCTTGGTGATTGCTGCATTGGGTAATGGATTCCTACTAAAAATTAGAGATTTAGAGGTGCCTGGGTATCTCAGTCACTTGGTTAAGTATCTGACTCAACTGGCTCAGGTCATGATCTTGCAGTTCATGAGTTTGAGCTCCCATCAAGCTCTGCACCGGCAGCCTGGAGCCTGCTTAAGATTCTGTCTCTCCCTCTGTATAAATAAATAAATAAATAAATAAATAAATAAATAAATAAATAAAGTTTTAAAAAAAACTTTTAAAAATTAGAGATGTAGACCAAAATTTATGCTAAGTTCATTGCTATGCTCAATGCCTTGAATAGTGCCTGGAACTAAGTAGGTGCTCAATAAAAAATAAGAGATCCTGATTGCCACACTATTTATAACACCATGATATCAAAATCCATAAAATTTTCAAGAAAAGACAATAGTTAAGAAAGTCATAATACAACTTTATACAATGGACTATTTTGTAAATACCAATATTAAGCATAATGTTAAGCATTAACATTATGAAAAAATGTCTGGACTAGAAAATGCTTATTATGATAGTAAGAAAATCAAGAGTCAAATCACATGTATGTTAGGATATTGCCAATGTTAAAATACATAAATGTTAACCTCTCATCTCTTTATCCTAACCCCTGCATCAGTGAAAGGAGAAAAAAACATTGTTTTTTAAGGCAGAAAATGTCATCAAGACTGAAAAAGCACCCCCACTTGTTAGTAACACAAGCCTCTTCATAGAACCTACCAGGGCAAAGCATTTGGTCATGTCCTGATCCTCAAGTGTCTTCCATGAAGCAATAACCACAGGAAGCAAGGTTGCTTCAACACTCCCAATTTGTCTATACCGATTATGAGCAAGCCATTGGAGGAGGATAATAGCTGATATATCCTGGGTGACTTCACTGTGGATCAAGTGCATTCCAAGCATTTCTCACATTTGTCATTAGAAATATTACTGTTTCGGGGCGCCTGGGTGGCTTAGTCGGTTAAGCGTCCGACTTTCGCTTGGGTTATGATCTCGCGGTTCGTGGGTTCGAGCCCCGCGTCGGGCTCTGTGCTGACTGCCAGCTCAGAGCCTGGAGCCTGTTTCAGAGTCTGTGTCTCCCTCTCTCTGACCCTCCCCTGCTCACGCTGTCTCTCTCTCTCTCTCTCCTAGAAAAAAAAAAAAAAGAAATATTACTGTTCCCATTTTACTAACCAGGAACTAAAAGGCTAGGTTTCTTATCCAACCAGATTTGAACCCAGGGAGTATGCACCTGGGGTCCACACCCTTAACCACATAGCAATCTGCCTCACAAATCTCTGGTCAATAAACTTTCCTAATAGAACTCAAGTCCATTCCTCTTGTGATCTCCTTTCCCTACAGAGCAAACCCCTCTCAAATTCATTCCCTGGCCTTCCCCGAGGTAGAACTTTCTAGAACATGCATGCCTTTATCCCCTGATTATTGTTTACTTCAAATGCATGTGGCAGTTCTCACTGTATTATCATTGTCCTATAGGAACTCAAAACTGGTACAAAAGGAGTTGTACCTCCAAGGTCATCTTACCTTGACTTTGGCTTCATTTGGTTGAACTCCAAAATGAGTTCTTGGCCCACCTGTTTCTTGTCTCAACAATGTAAATATTGTACAGTCTCTTCCTCCTTATCTGTTTCTACCAATACCTCATTTCTTAACACATGTCATTTCTAATACCATCACATATAAAACATTTCCAACATTCCTAAACCCAACCCAACTGTGTTCGTGACCAAATATATCACCCTCTTCCAATATGATATTTTACTTCCAACCATTGCTACCAAAGTCTATGGAAAATGAAAATGTTAGCAGTTTTCTTTCTTTAGGGCAGGTGGCTTTATGAGTAATTTTTATTCAATTTCCCCCTAAAACTTATAAACGGTATTTTAAATAAAATATAAATAATTTACTTTAAAGGGGGAGACTCTGTACTATTTCAAAAATAGGGAGCTCATAAGAGGTAGTTAAAACAACCAAATAAATAAGTAATATATTTTAGAGCCTGAACAAAGTTTATCTCTTTCTTTATGAAACTCTACTGCCAATCTGTGCATAAGCTGACATGTGCCAGTGGGCCAGCCTCTGCTTATAAAAGCATCCAGGTCATAAAATGATCGAGTCCTAGGCAGTTCACATGATCCAATGGTAACGCAGCTGACAAATCTACAACATGAAAATGATTTATAACAAACAATTCACAATTATTTGGGCTAAAACTTCTGCAGCAAAGCAGCTACACTATAAGACTCAAACTCATTGCAAATCATTTATGATGTCTGAAATAGACACAAATCAGTTTCTTGCATACAAAGCAGTCTTGTGTTTTTCTTTAGAAAATAAATGACATATTAAAATTACAGCTCTGAGTTCCTTTGATCATTCCGGAGCCAAGTGCAAGTAGACGCATTGGCTGGCTTCCTTAAGGGGATGCGTATTACAGGAACTCTAGGAGCATGGAAGCAACAGCCTTTACTCTCCTTTCCTACAACCAACTGACTTGAACAAATGCTTGCCTTTATATGGGAAAAGTATTCACAAGGCCTTGGAAATACCTTCTCAGTTAAATTCTACACTTGATGGTCAGTTATGGAGCCAATAAAATGGACCATCAAGTCCAAATGTGCTGGAGAATCCACCAGATCAAATGGCAAAGCATATAAATACATGAGCTGGTTGTGAGATAATGAGCCAGTGAGTCACCAAGGAAGGTTGCTCAAGAATGGTTTCCATCTGGCACTTTAAAGAAAGCCAGGAACATCAGCCCTGAGCAACAGAAGGGTGAGGGGAGGTTCTGCTTCGCTCACCATCTGCAGATTTAACCACCATCATATTGAAAGAGTCTATGTTCTTCTCAGCTTTCACATATCCCAAGAGTCACCTTTATTTAAGAACAAAAACAAAAAAGTTAAACATCCTCTACTACACAAACACATCTAACTACTGCCCTTTCTCCTTATCTTCACAGCCAAGTTCCCAAGAGTAGTACTCCTGTTCGACAGTGGGGTTAGTTGAGTGAAGTCATTTTGAGCTGTATAAAGTCAGCTTGGTCAAAATGCTAAAATGACTGCCTCTTATTACTGGGTAATTCCTATGACTGACGTGCCTCCTTACTGCTCCATCCCAGTTTCTTACTCCAGTCTTAATTCCAAAGCCAAATATGAGGACCATCCTCTTATTCATTTCTATATTGCTTAAGTAATTCAGAGGGTTGAGAAATTTTATGATTAAAAAAACAAAGATCTACCCTGAAGCAGAGACTAGGAACTGACTAGGAGCAAATATTTCCAACATTCCCAAAGTCTAATATCCCAGACCAAAAGAGGTTGCCATAACTAGACCTCTAAAATGAATGTGATGTTCACTCTGAACATTTTAAGTAGAAAGTGGAACAAATTCCATTAATAGCAGAGAGCCAGAAGTGACATCATTAATGGTGACATAGGTGGTTCCCAACCTAGTCCACCCTCACAAGAAGACAAAACAGCAACTATGCATAGATAAGACACCATGGTGATAAGCCCAGAGCTGGAGGTGAAGGTGAAGTATCTCTTGGACCACAGAGGCTGAGAAAGGTCCACATTAGGAGGGTAAGAAAGTGGCTATGCTCTGCTTGCATTGCCCCTCCTTTAGGCTGGCACAGTGCTATACCAAAGGACCCATGCCTATGGTTCTTCTAGCAGGAAAAGAGACTCAGGGTGGACATCCAGCTCCCTCAGTGTTACAGGCATTTCCCAGGAATCTCACTTGGGTCTCACTTCACAAGGATCACTGGGGGAACTTCCTAGATTAGACCATGGGAGATAAGATAGGAACAGAGAAGGGGGAAGTGGTTTGTAGTAACTGGTACTCAGATCTTGGTGGACTGCCTTCCTGTTTGCAGCGGCACCTGAGCAAAGAGCAGCCTGGTGGCTCCATTCAGCCAGAGTGCTCAGTTGGCAATTCTGCCTGAATTGGATCCCCAGCCAATAGGTCACACTGGTGTGCAGCTCATTCTGTGTCCCCACCTGGGCAATGGAGCAAATGCCTGGCCCCACCCAACTGCTGTGCAGAGCTTCCAGCCCTACCCTCTGGGAAGCCTGGCCACAGATGCCCAGCTGCAAAGCACATTCTAAGGGCCACCCAGGCATGAAAGCAAACTTGCAGTTCCTGCCCAGCTGTTGACCATATCCCCTTTGCTCCACATAGCCAAGGAGACTGACCAGTGACTCTGAACAGCCAGGAAGCCCCACGTACATCCCTGCTCTGCTGCAGAGCCTACAGTCCTATCCGGCAGTGGAGCCTAGCATGTGGCCAGATTGCTGAAACAGCCTGCAGCCTCACCCAGGCACGAAGAACACCAGGAACAAAGGCATAAAGCAAACAATGAGATTACATTGAATGAAAAAGCTTCTGCATGGCAAGAGAAACAATCAATCAGCAAATGAGAAGGCAACCTATCGAATGGGAGAAGATATTTGCAATGCAAGTATCTCATAATGAATTAATATCTAAAATATATAAGGAACTCCTATAACTCAGCATCAAAAAAAGCCCCAAAGTAATTCAATTAAAAGTGGACAGGGATCCAAATAGACATTTTGTTTACCTCAAAGAAGGCATACGAATGGCCAACAGGTATATGAAAAGGTGCTCAACATCACTAATTGTCAGGGACATGAAAACCTAAACCACGATAAGATATCACCTCCCATCCATTAGCATGGCTATTATCAGAAAGACAAAAAGATAAGGTGAAGATGTAGAGAAAAAGGGATCTTTGTTCACTCTTGGTGAGAATGTAAATTGATATAGCCACTATAGAAAACAGTATGAAAGTTGCTTAAAAAATTAAAAACAGAACTACCATGTGATCCAGCAATTCCACCTCTGTGTAGATATCCAATGGAAATAAAATCACTATCTCAAAGATGTAGACACACCCTCATGCTGTTCATTGCAGCATTATTACAATAGCCAAGACATGGAGGCAATCTTAATGTCCACTGATGGATAAATGGACAAAGAAAATATTGTGTGTGTGTATGTTCAATGGAATTATTCAGGCATCAAAAAAAAAAAAAAAAAGAAATCCTGCCATTTGTAACAACATGAATGAAACTTGAGGGCATTATGTTAAATAAAATTAATCAGATGGAGAAAGACAAATACTGTATGATTTCACTTATATGTAGACTCTAAAAGAAAAAAACAAGCACCAAACTCACAGAAATAGAGAGTAGAATGGTTGCCAGGGGCTGAGGGGTGGAAATAAATGGACAGAGGTGGCCAAAATGTACAAACTTATGGCTAAAATATAAAAAAGCTCTGTGGATCTAATGAACTGCATGGTGACTACAATTAGCAATACTGTATTACATGCTTGAAAGTTGCTAAAACTTATCACACACGTACACACACACACACACACACACCTAGCTATATGAGTTGATAGATTTAACTTAACCTTATTAACAGACCTTAATGTGGGAACTCTTTTGTGATACATATGTATATCAAATCATGATGTTGCATACCTTAAACCTACACAATGTTATGTGTCAATTATATCTCAGTAAAGCTGGAAAAAAACAACGGGCAGCCAAATTTAGTTTTTTTTGTTGAAATTAAATGAACATGCCTATTATAATATCAAGAGAGGCACGAACTAGTCAAGGTTCATTTGAATGCTCAGAAAATGGGCAGACATGGAGCTTGAAGACCATTCCTGAGATTGCAAGTATGGAATCACACTTGTGTCATTTGGAAGCTTTCCAGGGGCTATCTAATTGCAACCCATCTCCGAACTTTACCCGCATCCCTGTACAAAATTGGTAGCATCCCCAACTCTGAGACAAAAACAACACAACCCTAACCTAATATGAACCTGAGATTGTGACTAGGATGGGAAAACCTTAAGTATAGTAGAGAGTCTATTTATCATATTGGCTGGCACGGCAGGGTATTTCAAAGTACTGACTGTGCTCCATTTCATCACCTACATGATGTCCCTGCAGATTCTCCCTTACTTGCCTCTTAGAGGAATGCAAGGGAGAGTTGTAAGGGTAATTTATAGCTAATGCAGACACTATATCCTCTAGTTTTTAAGATTAATGACTCACCATTATTCTGTGCTAGGTTGTACAGATTTGCATGGTGATTTGGAGCCCCTTCTACTGTAGGACACAGACAACTAAGATAAAGAGAGTTTGAGAAAAAAAAAGGCTGCACAGACTGAAAGACCTTCTTGGATCCATAAGAGAGGGGAGGACATAGGGCAAATCACGGCCCCCAAGATTGGAGAGATAAACAGGTGAATACAGGGAGTCATGGCTTATCGGAGTAGAGACTCACAGATGGGCTAGAAAGATCTGAGTTGTACATGAAAGTTACATGAAAGGATCAGTGTGGACGGTTCTGAGTTAAGAATTGCAGGGGGCCCAGTCATGGGGGGTGGGGGGGCACACAATATGGTGAGATTGCCTGCAAGGATCTTGACCAAATTCTCACAGGAAAAATCTCCTCCTACGTCTGATGGGAGAAGGGAAAAAGAAGCCATTTTGAAATACTCCAGAGCATCTGTTCTTCTTGACAAGGCCTGCCCTCAGGAGAACTATTGTCCTACCTAAGAGGTGAGGAGAAAACTGATACTTGTGCAGCTCACAGCCCAGAGGTACAGGCTCACTAAAAGACAAAGACAAAATTTTGAGACTCTGGAGCACCTTCCCCACTCCTGGCCACATCTCACCACCACATCACTAGCAAGAACATCATGCCTGTCCAGAAATTACAAGGCATACCAAAGGCAAAATATAAAGTTAAAGAGACAACGTAAGCATTAGAACCAGACATATCAGGGATGCTGGAATTATCAGACAGGGAATTTAAAACAACTATAGGAGTGCCTGGGTGGCTCAGTTGGTTAAGCGTCCAACTCTTGATTTCGGCTCAGGTCATGAACTCACAGTTGTGAGTTTGAGCCCCGCATCAGGCTCCATGCACATGGAGCCTGCTTGAGATTCTCTCTTTCCCTCCCTCTGTCCTTGCCCCACTTGTGTGCCCACATGCTCTTTCTCTTTTTCTCTCTCTCTCAAAAAACAAAACAAAACAATGATTAATATGTTGAGATCTTCACTGGATAGAGTAGACAGCACACAAGAACAAATGGGCCATGTAAGCAGAGAGTTGGAAATGCTAAGAAACAACAGAAAGAAATACTAAAAACATTGTATCAGAAATGAAGGATTTCTTTGATGATCTCATTGATAGACTAGACATGGCTGAAGAAAAAAATCTCTAACCTTGAGGATAGAATCCCTGAAAACAAAAAGCAAAGTGAACAAAGACAAAAAAAAAAAAAAAAAAAAAAAAGACAAGTGGATATACCATATTCAAACTACAGAAAAATCAAAGGTAAAGGGAAAAAAAAAACCGAAAAGAAGCTAGAGAGAAGGAAAAAAATGACTTTATTTATAGAGGAATTAAGATAAGAATAATATCCCACTTCTCAGAAGCCAAGCAAGAATTGAGTGGAGTGAAATATTGGAAGTGTTGAGAAGAGTTTGAAAGGGAAAAGGAGAAAAAAAGGCTTTGGAAGAACACAGTGGACAAAGCAAACTCCACATCTTGATGGTGAGGGGGTCTGAGAGTTGAAGAAAACCATTCTTCCACTTCTTGCCTGGGCCTCTCGGGGATGCAAACACTGCATTACCTGCTCATTTCATCCACGTCATAGAAGACATTAGAGAGCTGGCATCATGGCGCCCCTTAGGATTCAAGATATCCTATTTCCCTTGAATCCAAGAGGTGTGCAAGAGAATCCTGCAGTTTATTATTACTTCAAGCCTGGCATGAGGTTAGCAGAGAGAAAGGGGGGTAGGGGGGGATTTAGGGCCAGCCAGCTGGTATGCCTGCTCCTGGGGTCACATAGTGAAGCAACCACGTATCACTACATCAAAAGGTGATGCTGCATGTGCATGTTAGGAGCCCAGAGGAAATCTAGTTATGGCTTCAAGACTGAGTGCAGCCAGGAGCTGGAGTGAGAATGGGGCTCTGCCTGCAAAAGACACAGGCGCCACTGACCTCCAGAAGATCACAATGTGGACACAATGCAGCCCCTAATCATTTCATTGGAATACTGGAGCCATCTGTGTGGCTAGAGCTTCTGAGCTCTGGTCTGTAAACGGGCACAATACAAATGGGTTTCAACTAACCTGAGAAATCACTGGATTTCACAGGGACAATAACAGGACTGGGTTAGATCAATTTATACTGGGGAGATGGGGTGCAGAGTGATCTGTTTTTTTCAGTTATGAAATCGAAGAACATTGCATATATGGCACACCTGCATTTGAGTTTAAATTTCTATACACATTTCACTGTTTTTTTGTTTTTTATTTTTGTTTTGAAGCTGAGTGTTTGTTCTTTTGGACCTATCATAGCATTCTCAACTTAAAAATGAAAAAAAAATTTTTTGACATGGTTGTATATCAAAACTAGTCATGTCAAAAAGTTATATACCAAAGTTCCTTTGTAAAATAAGTGAGTCCTGGGGATGTAATGCAAAGCATGGTGACTATAGTTAATAACACTGTATTGCTTATTTGAAACTTCCTAAATGAGTAGATCTTAAAAAATTCTCAACAGAAGAAAAAATGTTGTAACCATGTGGTGATGGATGGTAATTAGACTTATTGTGGCAATCGTTTTGCAATATCTATAATATCAAATCATTATGTTGTGCATCTGAAACTAATATAATATACCACTTATAGCTTAGATACATAGACAGACAGGCAGACAGACCAATAGAGAGAGAGAGAGAGAGAGAGAGAGAGAGAAATGGTATGTATCCAGGATTTGCGGATTACAGGGACAGTTTGGGAACAGATTACTGTCTTTAGGAAAAAAGACACATAAGATAAGAAGGATACCACCAAGAATAAGGTAGTAAATAATAAAAAGTTTACCATCATGAATTGAACAGAAGGCCAAACATACAGCAGAGTTTTTGAAAAAGAAACACCCAGTGAATGAAAGAAATGTCTAAGAATCCACACAACTTATTATAGCAAAAACTTCATTCATAATAAACCTTAAGTCTTAAATGCCATTTAATTAGGAAACACAACATTAAATAAATTAAACATCTAAGTCAAAAAGATAGGAATGAAATGAGCTAAAGGCAAACAGAAGGGAGGGAATAATGAAGAGAAAACCGAATATGGAATTAGAAAGCAGAAACAAAATAAGAGATTATACACCAGACAGCAAGCTTAATATGTTATTAATTATAATGACACATTATATGACAATAGTAAAGCATAAAAATGACTACATTAAGAAAAAGAAGAAAGTGGAAATACAAAAAAGTAAATTGATACAGAAAAAATTATAAAACCACAAATTTTTTAAAACTTCTGAAGTAAAATTGAAAGCCTAGATCAGTTGCTGAATAGATAGAAACTTTCAAGAACTCCAAAAGAAATTAATAAAATTTTCAAAGAATGAAATCTCTAAAAAGCACCAAGTTTAGACAGTTTCAAACTATCAAAAAATAGAATTTTCTAATTCTGTTTTAACTCTCCCAAGGAAGAGTAAAAGATTTAGTGCTCAAATTATTTTCATGTCGAATATGTTGTCCAAATCCATCAGAAATAATATAATACACTCTAATTGTGTTTATAAATATCTATATGAAAATCAACAAAATATTAGCAAATATAACTCGGTAGCACATTTTAAATGATAAGGTACTGTAATTAGAGTATATTTATCTCAGAAATGCAGAAGGAACTCAAGATTAATAAATATAATAAAATACACAACTTGTTAACATAATATAATGTAAATAAAATAACATATAAATAAATAACATTAATAAAAGTTTATCACATTAAACAAACAAAATGACACTTGCAAAAACCCTATTTTTCTTTCTCATTTAAAAGGAAAAACTTAGTATTATAATAATAGGGGCATATGAGTTATTACTGGAATAATAATCATATAGAATAGAAATTACCCCACTTAAGGTAAGACATATAGACATGTCTATTTTAAAATAAGATGAGGATACTATCAAACTTATTTACTATTATCCTAGAAGCAAGGAAATTAAGCAAGAAAAACATATTAAATGTGTTGGAAAGAAATAGGTAACATTATTTACCCTGATACAGAAAATACACTGGAGTCCTCCAACCAAAATACAATTATAAACAATAAGAGAATTCAATAAGAGGACTGGTAACTAAGTTAATTACAACAATTAAGGTTTTCTTTATCTTACAAAATATAACCAACTTAAAATAAATGGAAGAAAATATCTAATTCAAATTATCAACCTAAATAGTAAAATATGTAGAAATAATGTAGGATCTATATCCAAAACTTAAGGCTCTATTAAAATTTTCAGTTAAATGAAGTGGTTGGACCTCACGCACTTGATTCCTCTCCTTCCCGAGAAGAATTCTCATAATTTAAAGAATATAAAAATAAAGAATATAAAGAATTCTTATAATATGAATTCTTATAATTTAAAGAATAAAACACTTTAAACCCAGGGATTGAAAGAGAATGAGAAATGATGGTTGGGTGAGAAATGGCAACTGATTTTCGGCAGAAAGGAAGCAGATGGAGAGGGGTAAGGCTTTAAAGGAACATGGGATGTGCAATCTACACAGCAGGACCTTGGCTCCTCTTGGCTCTCAGAGCATCTTCGACTCAATGTGGAGGAACCTGGTGCGGCAGAGTTGGGTGACAACGGGATTGCACACACGCAGAAATTGGTGGAATGTCTTTATAGAGAGCATTTGCATTTCCTGGCCCTCTCTGTCATCTCGGATTTCTCCATTTGTCAACCTCCACCCTGCCCCCACCCATTCATTGCTTCTCTCCTTGCTCCTCTAGTCCTGGGCTCCTTTGCCCTCCGGACTCCAAATGGATTGAGCCAACAGGAAACAGGAGGGTGGGAGCAGAGAAGGAAGTCGGGGGTTTTGTTTCCCTATCTAGTTGTGGCTTCTTCACAGTTTGGCGGTAGCCCTTCATGGAGACAGCTCCTGTCTGGAGACCCTTCCATGAAAACAGCTCTCAAGAGGGTCCAGAACATGTTCCCTCCCCTTGTCGCTTTAGGCCTAGGGGTGGTGATGGCTTCTACTGCTACTGGTCCAGGAGGACTTCCCCCTCCAGTACTGGTTCCGTCAGCCCTGCCCACTTCGTTCACTGTTCCTCAGGCAGACACCTGAACTGTGCGTGCTCATTTCTGCTGGACCCCTGGCTGATTTCGCTAAGCTATGAATACGGCCCACGCACTCACCCCACTTGAAACCCTAAAGGACTGTGGGGTGGAAACGCTTAAACTTCAGGTCCAGGTATATGGAGATTGAGATGGGGCTAGGGGCTAGGGTCTAGGGTATGGGGATAGGTATAGTGATAGGAGATAGTAGATAGTGACAGGAGATATAGGGTGGGGGTGGGGATAAGGACAGAGTTAGGGAAAGAGATGAGGACAGGGATAAAGATAGGGATAGAGATAAGGATAAGGATGATAAAGATAGAGACAGAGATATATCTGTATCTATTTATAACCTATCTATCTATATTGCATGTAGAAATGTATTTATATAATATGTTGGTATAGGCATACTTTTTTTTCTGGTGAGAGACTAAAATAACCCGCTAATCTTTGGAGAAAATTTGTATAAGACAGAGCATGGCAGAAGGCTTTGATCTTCCCTGTAAGGCTTTCTGTACATTCAATCAATCAATGGTTTGTCTTAAAGCCAGAATCAAATCTCTGCTCCATCATTAATAGCTGTATGACCTCTTGGTGCCTCATTTTTCTTGTCTATAAAACAGGAATAATAATTTTTACTTCATAAGGTTGTTTTGAGAATTAAATAAATGTGAAGCACTCACAATAGTGACTGGCACATAATAAGTTGATTAATGTTTTATTTATTATTATTTAAGAGGTGGGTGTATCTCTGGGCCCATAATATTTGTGCTTTTCAATATTTAGACAAACAAATGATACTGATGAATAATAAAGAATAACAAATAATATTATTCAAAAGAAAAAACACAGGTGTCCTCACTCACATGTCAGCATAGATTGTTTTTTCATATAAACTAATTACCACCCATTAAAACACCGGAAATATGTCTGACACCTCACAGAATGGAACAGAAACATGTTTCAGGTGGGAGAAGGGGAAAGCAGAGGGGTTTCCTGAAACAGTCCCAGTCCCAGAATCAGCAAATGCAGTTGGAACTCCCTGATCTGCCCTTCCAGCTGTGTGGCCATGGGTAAATCACCACCCATCTCTGGTTCCTTGTTGTTTGGGGGAGTTGTAGTAGATGCTCTCTTGTGTCCTGCACAGCTCTGAAAGTCTGTCCCATTCACTGGGAGGTCAGGGACACTCTCTGCAGGGACCAATGTCCTTGGGAGCATCTAAATAGCAAGACGGGAGGCAACCCACTTTTTGCCACTTTGGGTTGGTCTCTTCCTTGACACGAATTTCTTCTAAAAACAATTAGTGAAGGGTGACTGGGTGGTACTGTTAGTTAAGCCTCTGACTTCTGCTCAGGTCATGATCTCACGGTTGGTGGGTTTGAGCCCTGCATTGGGCTCTGTGCTGACAGCTCAGAGCCTGGAGTCTGCTTCGGAATCTGTGTCTCCCTCTCTCTCTGCACCTTCCTCGCTCATGTTCTCTCTCTTTATCTCTCTCTCAAAAATAAATAAACAGGTTAAAAATTTTAAAAACAATTAGTGAAACATATGGGGTCATTTTATTTACCAAAGAGGGGCATGAAAACACCAAGATGAGAAAAGATACTCCCTAATGATGATCTGGTCAAGAGTCCACCCCCATGCTCACAGGGGTACAGAAATCAGTGCACATTTACATTGGAGCTCAGGAAAGTCAGAGAGAAGAACTTTTGTCCCTCCTCTCCAGTCATTTATTTGTCCTCAGGTTGTGAGACTACTTTGGCATCTGGAGAGAAATTAGGAGTGGGCAAGGCATTTCTGTTAATTTATTTCCACAGAATTAGATGAAGTAACTTTGCCTTACTTAAGACTTATGTTTCCAATCCTCTCTAGCTGTCCTTTCCCACCCACCCCCTTCTTTCTGCTTGGGTTATGTTAGCCACATGAATAATTAGCAATTAGCAGCATACAACTTGCTATGTGCTCATGGCAGTGGATTTATTTGGTTCAAAAATCTGCTACTTTATTTTGGGACCAGTTAAGTTTCATGGTTAGATATTAAAACTCTAAGTTATAAATTATAAAAAGCAAACAGAAGGCCCAAGGAATGAAGCAATCAGACAATATATATGCAGTTATGATTCATTCATTGTATCCTCAAAAAATAATCCTACCCTCTGCTTTTTTAATGTGTGACCTCATTTACCAGGCCAGATATCAGAAAACGTTCTAGTGTACTTTCCCCAAATTTAAATTACCCATGAGATGGAAGAGGTACTAATTTAAATCTGATGACAAAATAAGAAAACACCACAATAACTGCACTTTGAAATTTTTTCAGTTTTCTATCATGTCAGACTCGAGATACATCTGCTTAGGAAAGCCCTAAGTCCCAATGCCTTCTTATGTCTCCGCTTCTTTTTTTTTTTTTTAATGTTTTATTTATTTCTGAGAGACAGAGACAGCGTGAGCAGGGGAGGGTCAGAGAGAGAGGGAGATACAGAATCCAAAGCAGGCTCCAGGCTCTGAGCTAGCTGTCAGCACAGAGCCCGACGCGGGGCTCGAACCCACGAACCGTGAGATCATGACCTGAGCCGAAGTCAGACGCTTAACCGACTGAGCCACCCAGGCACCCCCTTATGTCTGGGCTTCTTAATAACCAGGATGGACTTCACAGCAACAGAAAGATTCATGGAAAAACAATAGGAGTCTGAAGAAATTCAAGAGAGAAGTTGTAGGTGGACTGCTAATCTCTGTTGAGTTTACTGTTGACTTATTTGGTGTGAGTTATTTTGGTGCTACAAACTGATTTATAAAGATGTCTTATCTCTCGATTTCTTTGCTTTATTTAAAAAATTTTTTAATGTTTATTTATTTTTGAGGGGAAAGAGAGATAATGAGAGCAGGGAAAGGGCAGAGAGAGAGGGACAGAGGATCCAAAGAGGGCTCCACACTGACAGCAGAGAGCCAGATACAGGGCTCAAACTCATCAACAGCGAGATCATGACCTGAGCCAAAGTCCGATGCTTAACCAACTGAGCCATCCAGGTGTCCTTCTCCATTTCTCAAGAGGGAGGAGAGAGGGGGCCTTGACCAGGATACTAGGCAGGTATATTTTCTATGCCAGCCAGATGCATTGATTTTATTTACCTTATTCTAGCATCCTATTCTTCATGTTGCCCAACATATTCTAAACCAACCAAAACAGATGGACAAATAGCCAAGTTAAAGCCTCTTCCAGATGAATACATCTGGCATCTGAGTTTTAACACTGCTCAATCCTAGCTCATGTTCTATGGGATCAGAAACCATGCTTACTTCCATACAGGTTCCACGCCTCAGGGTGCCTTGGTGCTAACACAATCAATACTCTTTATAACACCAATTTGCCTACTTCATGCGATGACTGTGAAGGTAGAAGAAACAAGTGAGCAGAGGTTCTACACTACATGCTTGGCATGGAAACTGAACTTGGTGAGATAAGATTCTTGTGTTCCAAGAGGACTGAACAGACTGAACAGACCCATGTGAAAATAGAGGACTATGATTTGATGAGGGGTGCACTCATTGCTTTATAGCCTGCAAAGTGAAATATAAATGTGATGATGCATGGTCTCATTCTTTTAGCTTTTATCTTCACCAATGCTACTCATAATCTAAGGCATCCAATAATTGATGGAATAATACACTCACAAAGTTCTATTCTTACAGTTTACCGCCTTGGTACTGTATATATGAATCTGGTTATTAATTCTTTAGATACTAAAGCTATAGATCTCTCTCTGCTTTTCTTGTTTAGCTTTTCCTCCTGAATATTTTTGGTATTTATGGTATATACATACATATATAATACTTATATGTATATTTTATTATATATATATATATATGATACTGAGCAAATGGTCAGCAGGGTCAGGATCTGGGAGGTTTGAGCAATGAATGGGATCAGAATCTAGCTATAGAGTGATTCCTAACCAGATTTCCAACCTCTTTACTCCTGGCCAGGACACTAGGCAGATGGAATATATTTCCAGGGCTGCCAAGGGCATTATGGAATAAAAATCCAAAGCTCCTAGAGGCACCTGAGTGGCTCAGTCAGTTACGCATCAGACTCTTGATGTTGGCTCTGGTCATGATTGCACAGTTCATGGGTTTGAGCCCTGGGCCAGGCTCTGTGCTGAGGGTGTAGCCTGCTTGGGCTTCTCTCTTTCCCTTTCTCTCTGCCCCTCCCCTGCTCATGCTCTCTCTCTCTCTTTCAAAATAAATAAATAAACTTAAAAAACAATCCAGGGACACCTGGATGGCTCAGTCAGTTAAATGTCTAAGTCTTGATTTTGGCTCAGGGTATGATCTCAAAGTTCATGAGATCAAGCCCTGCATCTGGCTCTGCACTCACAGGGTGGAACCTTCTTGGGATTCTCTCTCCTCTCTCTCTGCCCCTCTCTTGCATGCACACTCTTTCTCTCTCTCTTTTTTTTTTAAATTTAAACATTTATTTGTTATTGAGAAACAGAGAGAGACAGAGCATGAGCAGGGGAGGGGCAGAGAGAGAGGGAGACACAGAATCTGAAACAGGCTCCAGTCTCTGAGCTGTCAGCACAGAGCCGGATGTGGGGCTCAAGCTCAACAAACTGCTAGATCATGACCTGAGCTGAAGTTGAACAGCTTCTGACTGAGCCACTCAGGTGCCCCCATACTCTCTCTTAAAAAAAAGAATTAATTAATTAAACAAAATCCAAAACCCCTATACCAGAGGTTACAAAGTGCCCCATGGATCAAAACCAGCCCATAAGCTCAGTAACAGTAGCCAATACCTATATTATACCTGCCATATGCCTCCAAATGGTTTATACATATTAATACATAATATATAATATTAACAAAGAAATTAATAAATATTAATAAATTCCATCTTTACCACAACCTTGAGGGGTACAGATTATTGTCTCCCCGTTTTAAAACTTAGGGAACTGAAGCACAGAGCGGGTAAGCCACTTGGCCACAATCACTCAACAAGGAAGTCGAGGACACAAGAATCGAACCCTGAAGGTCTCTGATGCCTGGGATCCTAAGTGCTATGCTACACTTTCTCATTGTGTCTTATTTGGCTCAGGCACTGACATGTATTAATTTAGAACAAGTTGTCAGCATTTAAAGATTGGGAGATATTACATAAAATTCATAATTCTAGTTTCTCTTAAATAATTGGAGTATCTGTCAACCTGGGTCCACATTTCTCCATAGCAAAAAATTGCTGGAGCTGGGAATTACTGCCTCTTAGATGGTGCATGAGCTCTTTGGTTCACCAGAGACCATACCACTCCCTAATGTTCACTCCTGACTCCCTTCACTCACCCCATTGATAAGGCAGGTTTCAGACCAAAGTACTGATCCTTCTCCATCTGTGTTGTCCAGCATGGTGGCCACATGGGAATCTTTACATTTAAGTTGCCTTTAAATTAAATTAAAAATTTCCTCCCTTAGTCTCACCGGCCACATTTCTTTTTTTTTTTTTCAGTTTATTTATTTATTTTGAGTGGGGGAGGGGCACAGAGAGACGGAGAGAGAGAATCCCAGCAGGCTCCTACACTATCAGTGCAGAGTGCAACTCAGGGTTCAAACCAACCAACTGGCGAGATCATGACCTGAGCTGAAATCATGAGCCAGATGCTCAACCGACTCAGCCACTCCAGCACCCCTCACTGGCCACATTTCAAGTGTGCAGTAGCCTCATGTGATTATTAAATTGGACAGTGCAAATAAAGAACATTTCCATCATTGCAGAAAGTTCTATTGGACCTCGCTGGTCTGGAGAGAAGATTATCCTTTTCATTAGCTTTTGCACCATATTCTGGCAACTTGAGGAAGACAATATTCACGAATTATCCCTGCATTTGGCAATGTGGAATTGTTTCCTGGAATGATGGATATGAACCAGCATCACCACAAAATGCAAACCTGCTACCCACTGAGGTCTTTTTGTTCTAGAGCCCAAACTCCCTTCAACACTCCATGGTAGTTTTAAGTCTTTCCCAAAAGTTCTGGACATATTCATGGCACCTTTGTTCTCATGGTGACCTCTGTCTCCTGACTCCTGTTTCCTTACTGCTTAAACCTAGACAACCAGCCAGCCCTTTGGCTTTGTTTTCCACACACAAAATACAAAATGTCCACATAAAAATTGTTTTATAGGTAGGGTAGGGGCAGAGAAGGAGCATTTCTAGTGCAGTAACATGGAGGTTGTCAATGTAATATCAGGCGTCTTGAAATTTCATCTTGCCACCTAACCACAGAACACTTCCCACTAGCCCCTTCCTCGTGGCAAGCCCTAACATCACCCCATGTTTGTGTCTCCTCTCTCTCTGACCACCCTTTATTTCTTTCTATGTCTTCTGTTCTCCCTCTCAGGCATACCATGAATTTCTCCTCTGGCCTCACAACCTTTTTGGTGATATTTTGTAGTCCTGCCTCATTGAGATCCTCTTTTGCCCCCCAGTATCTCAGCTACTCAAAGCAAAGCTGCTTTGGGCAATTTCCCAAGTAAGAAACACTCCAGTACTAGTAGCTATTAAAAGAATGGACATTTTGCCTCTGAATATGAGCACAATTCCTTCTTTCTTTGAGCCCCTTAAAGCCTGCAGCATTATAGAGCCTCTTTGCTCTGCTATGCTAATAGAACAAACCAAATAGGCTACACATCAGGGACAGGCTATCCTTAGATTCACAGAAATGCTCACAAGTGCACAGGAACCCATAGTTCTACTCTGTGCAAGACTTGCAATCTCAGTTTAAATTAGGAAGACTTAAAAATTCCATGGAGGACTTTAAAAAAGGATTAATGTAGACTTGTCAGGTTATAACTTTTTCTTCTTGAAAGTCACTTAAATGAAAATGATCCTTATTTCTACATGAAAATAAACATTTTGAGCATTCTATCTCCAAGGCACATAGGCACATACCTATAGGCACATACCTATAATTCCAACATGACTTTTTTAAAAGTTTATTTATTTTGAGAGGAGCGTGCAAGAGAGTCAGGGAGAGGCAGAGAGAGAGAGCATCCTAAGCAGGTTCTGTGCAATCAGTGGGGAGCCTGATGTCGGGCTCAAACTCATGAACCAAGAGAACATGACCTAAGCTCAAATTGAGTTGGACACTTAACCAACTGAGCCACCCAGGTGGCCTCCCAACATTACTTTAATTTTCTGGGTTACTAAAAGAAAATCTGTTTGGGGACTGGCTCCTATCATTCAAACTTTGTTTAACATAGTGAATACTCAACATTAGTGTGCATTAGAAAGCCCTAGAATCCTCCTTAAAGCACAGATTGCTGGGTCCCACTGTGGAGTTTCTGATTTAGTAGGTCTGTGGTGAAATTTTTGGTATCTAAATGCAAATTTAGAGAATTCAAAATTAAAAGATTAAATTGTGTGTGTGTGTGTGTGTGTGTGTGTGTGTGTGTGTGTGTGTGTGTGAGTGATTGATCCTACCATATCTCTCATAAATGTGGGCTTATTTTTGTTTCTGTCTTCAGGGCCTAGGCTCCTTCAAGTTCCCTCAGCAGACTGAGGAAGATTTGGGGGTCACAAAAAGTGATAATGTATACGTGCTTATCCCACCCCATTTGTGGGGGGTGGTGTTTAATCCAGTAAAGAAATGAAGGACTCCTAACTGGCTTCAGATCATCCCAAAAGGAAGACAGGAGTCCTCTGTGGGACAATGTTTTCAAAGTCTTCTAGGCAAGAAAAAAATCACCCCAGAACCATCATGGTGAAGGCTCCCAAACTGGGGCTGCACCTTTAGCTTTCAAGGATCCCTTGGTGCAGGAACAAAGTAAAATTATGGGGCAGGAAAAATACAAGGCCCTTGAATCAGTTAGTCCATGTGCATGTGTACCTGCATCAGCACAATTGTCCCGGAACCTTACTAAGATGCTGGGATTTCTTCATCCTGAGCTTTTTTGTAACCCTAGTGACCATCAGCACATTCTGATGACTGGCTCCTGCCAGTCTTGGCCAATGTCCCCATCACAACCATCATCTCCACTGTTCTGTGCCTCTCCCAATGCTGCTTCCTCCTAAAACTGAAAACCTCCTTTCTACACAGCATGGTTCCATTTTAACAGGTTATTTTATATAGGCTTACATGAATAACCAGATGTATCCTTTGTGTATAATTACATAGGTCCACCAGACATCACATCTCTCAGATCAGGTCCCCCAAACCCAATGCCATTTAGAAGAATTTCATCTTTCTTCTCATCGTTGGGTTATTTCTTCTAAAAATGGAATGACAAAAAATATCACAGTTGATTGAGGCAGCCTTAGACTTAGCCCAGCTAGTTAGGCTTTACAGTGACAAAGAGTTTTGTTATTAAGTCGTTCCTAACAACAACAACAAAATCATGCTTAATGCAAAGTCCCCCTTAAATCATGAGAAGCTGGATTATCTTGCAGCTGAGAGGCAATGCTTTACTACGCATGCATTGCTGGATCTCATGAGTGTCAAGTGTCCTGCAAATATAGTGTTCTTTCTCCATTAATGGAAGAGGATGGTGAGAAAGGAAGTCCTTGGTGAAGCTGTGAATTCATGAAAGATGGTCTTTGTTCTCAGCCTCCCCCTTCATCTTGTCCCCTTATCTGTTGGATATATGGGTGCATTCTTGTAACTTCTCTGTAAGATTTAAATCATTATAAAATTTTCAAAGAATTTACATAAACTGTGACTTTAGTTATTACTGAACAAAAGATCCTGAAAGTAACATATACTCCTCTTCACTTTTCTGACAGTCTGTGTCTCACCTCTGCTCTTCTTGGTCATGATTTTTTTTTTCTGGGAGAAGGAAAGTCTTTCTAGAATAAGATTTCTATACATTCCATTAAAAGAGAAATCTGTTGTATTTGAAAACATATGAGTTCAAAGTTTTCCACTGATAGGAATGCAAACTGGTGCAGCCCCTCTGGAAAACAGTGTGGAGGTTCCTCAGGAAACTAACAATAGAACTCCCTAGGACCCAGCAATAGCACTGCTAGGAATTTACCCAAGGGATACAGAAATGCTGATGCATAGGAACACATGTACCCCAATGTTCATAGCAGCACTCTCCACAATAGCTAAAACATGGAAAGAGCCTAAGTGTCCATCAACAGATGAATGGATCAAGAAGATGTGGTTTATCTATACCATGGAATACTACATGGCAATGAGAAACAATGAAATCTGGCCATGTGTAGCAACACGGACGGACCTTGAGGGTGTTATGCTTAGCGAAATAAGTCAGGCAGAGAAGGACAAACATCATATGTTTGCACATATAGGAGGATTAGGAGGAACTTAACTGAGGACCATGGGGGAGAAGAAGGGGAGAAATGGTGGGGGAAAGGAGAGAGGCAAACCATGAGAGACTCTTAAATGCTGAGAAACAAACTGAGGCTGATGGATGTGGGGGGGGGGGAGATGGGCATGGAGGAGGGCACTTGTGGGGATGAACACTGGGTGTTATATGGAAACCAACCTGACAATAAACTATTTGTAAGAAAAAAATAAAAATAAAAATAAATAAAAAATAGAATAAAACTAAACAAATTTCCAAGTTAAAAAAAAAAACAAAGTTTTCCACCGATACATCTACAGATCCTAACATTTGATGCTAATGAATACTTCAATATGCTGATTACTTTGCAAGTTACCTTCCATGTTATCCCATGGAATCTTCACAAAATCGCTAGAGGAATCTCTAATGAGGAAACGGAGGCAGGGAAGGTTACACAAGTTACCCGCTGTTACACAACCATCAATAATAGGTCAATGTGACAAAAAAAAAAATCCACCCTCTCTTCCAAAGGTGGGAACCCATTTCCTGTTTCTTCAGGGAGGGGAAAATCTGAAACTCTCGGGAGAGGACAGTTCCCTTAATAAACCTTGCTGGCTGTAAAATCGACTATTTTCCAGGGTGATATAAAAAGCAGGTGGAAAGGTGATGTTAATGACACTTGAGGCTTCTTTTTGGTATCTTTGCACTTCCAGATGCTGGGCGGGAAAATCTCTCTGTCCCTAATTACTTTTGACAGTCTTGAAAATGAAGTCGGGTCAGAGTTACAGTCAAAATATTCAGGCAGAATATTCAGGCTGCAGCTGAATTTATTATAAAAGGACAGAAGAACTTGATTTTGGTATATACGACTCAGTAATTGCTAAAAAAAAAAAAGAGCAGAGGCAAAGCTGAAAATATAGATAATTGGAGGAACAATAATCATTCGTGTGGAGATAATAGATACATACCTCTAGAACCAGAGCTTCTGGTCAGCACTTAAATCACAGGTTCTAAATTTATCCATCCTCTGTGATGCAAAAGCAATGTTGTACACATCCTGGAATGGAGTAATGAAAAGAATGAAACCAAATGTTGTCCTCACAACCTCCATGGCCTTTAAGTGTATTCTTCCAAAGAACTTACCATCAGGGTGAGACCCAGAAGCTTTTTAGAAACAAGTTCCTACCTTTGAACCCACCATGTTCACGTGGGCCTCACATGTTTCCTCCTGCCGTTTCCCCTGACTGGCATGTGCCTGACACCCTTCTTTGTCAATCTGGGTCTTGCCATCCTCCATGGCCTGGCTCAGTTTTGCTCTACCAGATCTCTTTCCCTGACCACCCCACACAGCATGAATGGTCCATTACACAGACAATTATTACACATGGTTTTGTGGTCAGTCTCAAATTATTGTCTTCAATGACAATTTAAATCTTGAATCATATTTTAATTTCTTGTGTGTAGCAGACTTGTTTTCTTATTTAGCTTGGAATTTCCTTAAGGCCAAGATTGCATTACCCATCACTAAGTGGATAGGGGATCCCGTAACTGGCAGAAAAAGCAAGGGGGCTGTTGGACAGAAGTGGAAGGTAGAGAGGAAGAGGAGATGGCCTAAAGATGCTGGGGTAGAGGTGGGATATGCAGTAAACAATCTACAAGGTGTAGAGCTCAGGAGAGAAGTCTGGAAGATCTAGATAAAGAAATTGGGAAGGAGAATGAGAGGAAGAAAAAGAAGAAGGGGAAGAGGAAGGAGGAGGAGGGGGAGGAAGTGGAGGAGGAGATGGAGGAGGAAGAAGAAAATTGGGGATAGTAATTCTGATTCTACCACTTCCTATTTGGGTCAGAAAAGACCAGCTCTCTCAACTGTCTGTGATTTCCTCATCTGTAAAAATGGAATGAAGGGACTTGTCTCAAAGTCCCATCAGGAGGTTAAAATGAGATACTGCATATGAAGACCATTGTGGTCTGTACCCTCCCTTCATACAAGTCCCTTTCTTTCTACTACAGGGGAACTGAGACATGACTATTTGAATTATAGGAGTGGAGGGAAATCTAGGAGACATTTTGAGAGCCAAGGGCCAATCTAACAGACACGTAGCAAACTGACCTCTGTAACAATCAATCAAGGAGGCAACAAAGAACGTAAGCACTCATTGCAAGCCAGCTCTGTCTCAAGCACTCTGCTGGACAAGGTTGCCAAGGATGGTTAATAAAACACAATCTTTGGGACCCTAATTCCAAATAACGAAAAGTATCCCACAGCAGATTAAATACTCAAGGAATTTTTAAATAGCATTATTTAAAGCCAGAATATAAACTGGAGTAACAAATTCAATACCAGTCATCTCAGCATCATTTGTGGGAAAATATGAGGAACAGTTCTGTGAAAGGAACAACTTGATAAATGTAAGGTAATTTGATTAGGAACATGCAATATGCTTCTAATGGGAGAAGATACTCTAACAGCTCACTGGTTGGCTTCCTTTGAAGTCATTTACTGCCAAGGTTTCTGAATTTAAACCAACATTCTTCCTGTTAACTATAATGGATTAGGAGTACTAACCACACAACAGCTAATAGCTTAAGATTGTTTTAAGTGTGGAAATAGAACAAAGAATAAAAATGACAGAACTCTAATGTTGAAGGTGAAAGAGACAGTAAGGAGGAATATATAGCTTACATCTGAGAAAACCCCAGATAAGATGTGTATTTTTAAATTTCCAGAGTTTGCATTTGGAATATGTATAGGTATCCTTATCTTTTTAAAAACACTGTTTGGAAACCAAAAGTTATTGCAAAAAAATTTTTTTTCATTGGTTGCTAATTTGAAGCAATATTAGGCAACTTGTTACATTCTACTAGGGTTGCAGTTATATAATGTCTATCTGGGAATTTAAAAATGATGACGTTCAAGGAAAGAATGAACAAAAGAGTCAATCAGTGAATGCACAAATCCACTAGGAATCATTTAATGAAGACAGCTAAGTAGAGCTGTGTGGGATTAGAACTCTGGGGAGGAACTTTCCTCAGTGCCTTTGATAACTCACGGCACATTCAGCACCTCTGAATTTCTCTTGGTTCTGATCAAGATCTCTGGTTGGCACCGCCCTGTCTACAAGTCGAATGCTACAGGGTGGCTGAGCATGACTTCTGTCCAGCTTGAGAGCCCAATGGGGAAGCAAGGATGTCCAGCTCTCTCTCCAGGAACTTTCAGAGGCTCTGCGGAGCAGGTGGGAGGAGCACGATCAGCCATGCTGGGTCGCTCCACATGGGATGCGCTGCGCTGTGGATGTGGAAGTCCCCCCTTTCACATTGGTTCATGCCACCCTCCCCCCGAAGCCGCACACACTGTCCTTTGGATGCTCCCAGTCCATCCCACCCCAGGGCAACCTATCAGTGTTTTGCTTCATTTCCAACAGCAAATGCCTGCCTTCTTCCAGCAATAACCTGTTATGTGATCCCAGGCAAACTGTGTCATTTCTCACTGTCTTGTGGCAATCGCTGCCATCTCCGAGTACTAGAGTGCCATAAAGTGGATCCTTCAACCCACGGACAAAAGTATCATTCCCTCCATCCTTTCAGGGACCTTTCTAAAATGTCTACCAAATGGGAATTGTGACATTGGCATTTACCCACTTGACCAGGTTATCTGAGGGATGAATTAAGCTAATCCATGCTGAAGGCTGTGGACATAGTTGATATTACTGCATAACCTCAAAATAAGACATGATTTTAACCCTGCCATTTTCTATGGGATCTGTGTTTTTACCCTCCAAACTTCCTAGAGGAGAAATTTAAGCGATATTGCTATAAACAATCTTTAAACATTTAACATTGTCACAAAAGACAACTTAATATGTGAAGCCTCTTATTTGTTCTTTCTTCACTACAAAGTTAGGAATTAAATGCTGAAATGAAAATTAATGATATGAAGACATTTGATTCTTAACTCCTTGATAGCTCATGCTAGGTTTTATTAATCTCTGTCTCCCTAGGATCTAGCAAAGTGCTGATCCCACAATAGAAGCTTCATAGGTAATTCTTGAATTAATTAAGGAATATTTTCCAGGCCACACAGCTCATCAAAATAGCACAGATCTCAGCTTCTTGTTTCTCTATGAAGAATGAAAGCACGCAATGAATTCTTTCCATGTAAATGTTTGTGAAATGCTAAGCATCTTTTTGAAGAACTCAAGGAATTATCTCCTATTGCCTCCCGATTTTTTAAGCTTATTTATTTATTTTGAGAGAGAGTGAACAAGGAAGGGCAGAGAGAGAAGGAGAGAGAGAGAATCCCAAGCAGGCTCTGCACTGTCAGCACAGAGCCCGATGTTGAGATCGAACCCATGAACTGTGAGATCATGACCTGAGCTGAAACGAAGAGCCTGGAGCTTAACCAACTGAACCAGCCAGGCACTCCTGCCTCACTGTTTCTAGTGACAAAGATCATTCCCCACTTCCCTCAAATACACATGAAAGTCTTTTCTTTCATGTATATGGCAGAATAAGGGCACCCATGCCAACTTCATGATCATGTGTAATGCCATGTCTGGGTGGCACACCAGTTTGTATTAGTGAAACTGAATGGAAAAAGGCTTGGAAATTAATTCTATAAAGAAAGCACCTTATCCAGCTGCTGAAATGACTGAGAAGCCATGTGACATTTCACTGTGCCCAGGGAGAATCTTCAATTTGGTCAGAATTTGGAATATTCACTTTAAATTTTTTAAAACATTTTTAAAGTGTTTATTTTTGAGAGAGAGAGAGAGAGAGAGAGCATGAGCAGGGGAGAGGCAGAGAGAGAGACACAGAATTCGAATCAGGCTCCAGGCTTCGAGCTGTCAGCACAGAGCCTGATGCAGGGCTCAAACTCACAAACCTTAAGATCATGACCTGAGCTGAAGTTGGACACCTAACTGCCTGAGCCATCCAGGTGCCCCTCACTTTACAACGGGAAGAATAGTGGTTGCCTGGATATGGGGTCTCAGGGGAGATAGATTGCCAAGGGATACCAGGAACCCATGGCAGTGTTTGGTATCTTGATTGTAGTGGTACTTTCACGGCTGTATATGGATATGATAAGATTCATCCAAAGTACACATTTAACGTGTGCAGCTTATTATAGATAAATTATACTTAAATAGAGTTGTCAAAAGATAAAAAGGTGAGGGGGCAGGACAGAGAAAGTTTGCAGATTAAAAACACAGTACAAATCAGTAGGTGAGGGAGAGAAAGAACCTTTGCTTTAATACTAACTAGGACTATTAAAAATCATCAAATGCTGTATTACCTAAAGTGGGTTTTATTCAATAATAGTCTTGCAAAGTGAGAAGAATGTATGCTCCAGGTCAAATGAATGTGGGAAATGGGTTAATGTTCTGTCATCGCATGGTAGCATAATAAATAGGCTTTAAGGAGTCCTGCAAACATTTTTTCTTGTTTAATGTACATCACTTGGCATTCCCCAAACTTATTTCAAGTGACACCTATTTAAAAATGCCCCAACTGAATCTTTCCATTCAGACATAAGAAATGTCATGTAGCTAAATAGGAGACAGCATTGGTCAAGAGCACAGGCTTTGACAGGCAGATGTCTGGATCTGTTCTACCACTACACTAGCAGTGAGATCTTGGGCAAGTGATAGAAACCCTCCAAATGTCAGTTTTCCCCTCTGTAAAATGGGATAATAAAAACTCCATTATAGGGTTGCCCTGAGGATCAAACAAGTAATTCATGGAAATGGTGAGGGCAGCATACAGGGAAGCAGGCTCCAATAAATACGAGACTTTATGGGTTAGAAGTAAAGCTGTGACTACAGTTCACATTTCAGACAATCCTCCAGCCTGTCAACTTGGACTGTTTAACCATCAACGAGAAAGCAAACTCTGAATCAGTCAGGCTCTCTCATGGACATTCACTGCCCATACTTGGTATTGCACAGCTGACCTCCTCCCTCCTTATCGCTCACACCATCTGACAAGCAGCATGAGGTGAAAGGAAACTATGCAGAAGAACTGACTTAGGATGAGAGCCAAGTTCATCCTCCTGGGGCTGACTAGGAGATTAAGTAACCTACTTCCCTCGAATCAATCGAAACTTGTGACATTTTGTTGTTCTTCCAAATAAAGATGCAATGAACTTCACAGGGTGGGGTCTTGGAGCGGGAAGAAGCACGAGAGTCACAAACTCAGGAAGGTCTCTGAAAACAACAAAACAAAACAGAAATGGAGACCAGAGCTCCATTTGGTTTACCTGCAATTCACCTGAACCAAACACCCAGACACTTAAGATGACTGAGAAATGCTGCTGCTTGTTAATATTCAGATGTGACTTTTATTTAATTATCTTGTCCTCTCTATGAGTCCTCATCTCCAAATTGACGATGGGACCGATGTGCATTCCAACAGCACAGTGCAGGCAGGCTTTCAGAACACACGCTGGGAAAGGATGGGGTTGCCATAGCAACACCGTCCAGCACTCTCAAATCCTCCCTTCCCTTAGCACCCTTCTTGCCAGGCTCTCATCTTCCCTGGCAGATTTCTTTCTCTCTTTCTTTCTTTTTACTTTATGATTAACATGGACAAAGAGTGCAGAGGGGCAATTAATGCCACATCCTACTAAGCCCTGGATCTCTGTGTAGGCAAAGCACCCAGGAATCAACATGATAACTACACCCAGTTATTTCCAAACCAGGATGCACAGGAGAATCATCCCTGACTTGAAGCCTGGGTGCCTGGGCTTGATTCCAGACTGAGGGACTCATACTTCTTAGAAATTCAACCTGGGAATCCAGACTTATTTAATAAGCTCCACAAATTCAGGGAATCACTAATTTACTCCAACTGTTTTATTTTATACATAAAGAAAATGAGATCCGAAAGCCCGAGAGAATGAACAAAATCTCCTGACCTCCCTGGCAACTTATTTACGTATGACAGGCAAACTGAGCCCAAGTAAATGTGCCTAGGTTCCAGGAGAATTCTGCATGTGCCTGCTCTGTGCCCAATCTTGCACCAACATATCCTTTTTCCCAATTCCCTGCCTCTAATTTGCTTGATTGATTCCCTACTTGTCTTGTCTCTAAATGTGGCTGATCATAAAGAATCTCTGGAAATCCTAGAACAAGCCTGCTAGCTGCCATGTGTTTATATTGGCTTCTGGATAGGTTTCCTATCAAATAAATAAATCTACAAACTTCATTTCTAAGCTAGATAATGAATAAAAATCCTTTCCTCCAGTTTGTGAATATTTTATGATCCTTTGAAATTAGATTCAGAAATAACACACAAATAATGAATTCTGATTGTTTATAAATTAAGATAAATTTACTTTCCAGTCTTTAGAAATAAATGACAAGTAACTTTTTTTTTTTTTGATCCCTGAGAGTTTTTGAAAGATACACTAACATGGGATATGCCTGTAGAAACAAATTAATGATAGGCCAGGTTTTATTTATTTCCAAACTACCAGCTCTTGGAAATTGATCAAATGTTAGTGAATTTCCACCCAGCTACATCCCGGGGGGTAAGCAACTCTAAGAATCAGACTGTATACACTAAGACTGAAATTCTCAGTATAAATGATGCTGGTGCATGACAGCTTCTTACCTATACTTAACCCAGACTCTTCTGGTCGGGGTTGGGGGGGTGGCATGGGGTTGGGGGTGCAAGAAACAACCTAGTGAAGTAGAATGACTATTCGCCTAGCTCTCCAACCAGAGTTTCTCAGCTTCAGCACTTGACATTTGGGGCTGGATGATTCTTTGATGCAGGATACTTAGCTGCATGCTTGGCCTCCACTCATGGGTTCCCAGTAGCATTTCTCTCTGTTGTTGCAACTACAGCTGTCTGCAGACATTTGCCAAATGTCTCCTGGGGGGCAAAGTCACCCTTGGTTGGGAACCACTGCTCTGGAGTTTATTGGGCTGGAATATCCCATCTGTGACTCTTCCTGTGGCTACTTTTAGAATAATCTTTCCCTGTGTAGCTTCAGCCAAATTGTTTGCTTAATTCTTTCATTTTTAGCATCTTTATTGAGATACAATTCACATACCACAAATTTCACCCACTCAAAGTGTACAATTCAGTGGTTTAGTATACTTTCAGACTTGGGCAGCCATCATCACAATCTAAGTTTAGAACATTTTCATCACCTCAAAAAGAAACTCATTACCCATCAGTAGGCACTCCCCACTCCCCCTCCCCCCAGCCCTAGGCATCCACTAATCTCCTTTTCATTTCTATGGATTTGCTTATTTTGGATTTTTCACATACATAGAATTATACAATATGCAGTCTTTTCTGTTTGTCTTCATAATGCTTTCAAGGTTTATCTGTGTTATAGCATGTAATTACTTCCTTTTTATTGTTGAATGATATTCTCTTGTGTGGACATACCATTTATGTTTATCTGGGTGTCAGTTCATGGACATTTGGGCCATTTTTATTTTGGGGCTATTATGAATAATGATGTAGTGAACATTCATGTGTAATTTTTGGGGGGTTATGGATGTATGTTTTTGTTTTTCTTGGGACTATGCCTAGAAGTAGAACTGCTGGTCATATGGTAACTCTATGTTAAACCTTTTGAAGAACTAACAACTCTTCCAATGGTTGTGCCATTTTACATTCTTACCAATAGTGTGTGTGGGTTCCACCTGCTCCATGTGTATACTTCATTCTTGTGATACAGTTACATGTACTGGGTAGCTTTCTCCTAGGTCCCTGTTCAATTTAGTGACATTAAAGTGCTACCCAAGTGCTAGGCTGGATGCATACCCTTTGGTGATAAAAATAAATGTAAAAGAAAATGGGCATTCTGTTACATCTTACAGATGGTAAGGTTTTGTTTTATTGTTTATTTGTTTATTTTGAGACAGAGAGAGCATGAGCAGGGTAGAGGTAGAGAGAGGGAGAGTGTGAGAGAGAGAACCCCAAACAGGCTCTGGCCTGACGTGGGGCTCAATCTCACAATCCTGAGATCATGCCCTGAGCCGAAATCTGGAGTCGGATGCTTAACCGACTGAGCCATCCAGGCACCCGGTAAGGTTTTATTATCACCACCGTGCCAGTTTTTGTCAGGAAGAAGAGCAGGGGAGCAATCTTCACAACCAAAATCTTTGGTTTGATAAACAACTCCATCTGCACCTACTTTCCTTTAAGATCCATATATTTAACATCCCTATGAAACAACTCACCTCATTCAAATGTACATTCTACAGTTAGCTACTTTTGGGGAAAGCTCACCTTCCAAAATCGTACCTTCTATTCACGCATTTGCTAAGCTTTATTTTTTATAAGTCCAAAGTGATTGTTGGTTACACTAGCCTTAGAATTTTCCTGCCACCATGCAAGGTTTGCCCAACTGTCCATGTGGTTAAACCAACCAAAGATAATTTTCTGGGGATGATTATGGACGGACGTAACAAACGCTTCCTTGAATCACCTTTAAGGAGAGATGTAGAAGACATCTATTCAGGAACCTGTGTTTTCGCTCAGCCTTTAAACAATGTGAGTCCTACCACCAAGCTCTTAAGTCATTTAAGCAATGGTTCTGTATTTAACTGACACCATGGGATCATGGCACCTTGGATAACAACAACATGTGGACAGCAGTGCATTGAGCACATGCTGTGTGTCAACAATTAGGCTTATTTAAAAAAAATTCTCATTTACTTATCACATCAACACTATAAGGAAATATCACTTCACCCATTTTATAAGTCAGGAAACTTAATCAAAGTAAGTAACTCTGCTCAGATCCCACAGTTAAGAAACAGCAGTGTTAGGATTTTTAACCAGGCTGACCTGTGTTTATATTCACTCTACTATTGATTCCCTCGTATTTATTGGGACATATAATTCAAAACACTTGGTGGCTTGATGTCTTCAAATTCTTGGCAACAGGAAACAGGATTTAATTAGAAATGCACAAAAGGTGGGAAATCCTTTCATTTCTCTGGACCCCTTGAGATATCCCTGGATGAAGCTGGACTTGTACACACACCTGGGCACATCATGGTGCTGCCCCAAAGACTGCATATTCTGAACATTCTGTGCTATGATCGCTTGACCCGAGGCTGAGGGATGTTGTCAGAAGGAGCCCAATGGCACTGCTTTTTGATTTTTACTATGGAAAAGCAGTGGTTAAATTCATGGGCAAACTGTCCTGTTGTGTTTATCACTTGTAGCTGAGTGAACTTTGGCAATTTTTAACCTCTCTGTCCCTCATCTGTAAAATGGGCATGTTGCTTATATCTACTTCATGTGATCCCTGTGAAGATTAAAACTGTTAACACATGTCAAGTTCAGTGCTTGGTACAGAGTCAGGGCAACGTGTGTGCCCCTTAAGGACATTTGGATCAAATGAGGATCTTTAATCCCAAGAAAGAGAAGTCTACTTTGCCTAAATTGGAAAAACAAGGGAATTCGATGGAAAGAAGTTCATAGAATATAAGTCAGGGGGAAAGACGGGAATCTTGGAAGCTGTAAGCATCCAGGCAGCAGAAGGAAATGGTTAACCTGATGCTACATGGTCTATTTGAAAATCCACAGGATAAAATGGTGTTCCCTTTTAAAATCATAATTAATTGTGCCTCTTCTGAACAGTTGTGTGTGTGGGTTTTTTGTTTGTTTGTTTGTTTGTTTGTACCTTCTGGGACTGTAACTTTTAACTGAACATGTTTCTCTCATTGTGCTGGTTGCTAGAAGGTCTAAATCATCTAAGTGGCTTATCTCTGAAAAGCGGATAAACAGTATGGCTATAAATTTGTCCTTTAACTTAGCCTTTTGATTTTTGATTACAAGTTGCTTCGCAGCTCTTATGTATCGTAATGTTTGTAATGTTTTCTATCTTCGGTGCTAGAGTAATTACTATTTATTCAGGGGTTCCTATGAGCCAGGCAGTGTGCTGAGTGCTTCAAATGCATTGTTTGCTGTACTTCACATGCCCAGTCCCTAGAGAAGCTTGAAATGAGGCACAGCTATTATATTTTACCTAAAGACACTAAGGTTCAGTGAGACTAGGAGAGTTGCACAAGCTTATACAGGTAGAGTAAAGCAGAGTTGACTTTCAAGCGTTTAAAAGGGACCAAAGGGGCGCGTGGGTGGCTCAGTCGGTTAAGCGTCCGACTTTGGCTCAAGTCACGATCTCACAGCTAGTGGGTTCGAGCCCCGTGTCGGGCTCTGTGCTAACAGCTAGCTCAGAGCCTGGAGCCTGTTTCACATTCTGTGTCTCCCTCTCTTTCTGACCCTCCCCTGTTCATGCAATCTCTATTTCTCTCTCAAAAATAAATAAAACATTTAGAAAAATGTTTTTAAAAGGGACCAAACTTTTGGAGTCATACTCAACTTCCTGCCTCATTTACACACACCTTCAATTACACTTTTGCATAATAATAGTGATGGTGTAATAGCAGTAGCCAGCATTAATTGACTGTATACTGTGTACCAACACTGCACTGAAAGTTGCACTTATTATATTTAACCAACTGAGCCACTCAGGCTCCCCTTGCATTTATTATATTGTAGAATTCAGCAGCAGTGTTACAGGTTGAGTTGAGTCTCCCAAAAGTCAGAGGTTGAAGCTCTAACACCAAAATGTGATTGTATTTTGGAGGTAGGATCTTTCAGGAGGTAATTAAGATTAAATGAAGCCCTAAGGGTTGGGCCCTAATTTAGGAGGACTGGTGTCCTATTGAAGAAGAAGAGACAACAGAAGTGCTTGCATATGGAGGGAAAGGCCATATGAGGACACAGTGAGAAGCTGGCCATCTACAAACCAAGCAGAGAATCCTCAGGAGAAACGAGACCTTCTGAGCTCTTGATCATGGACTTCCAGCCTCCAAAACTGTGAGAGAATACATTTCTTTTGTTTAAGCTGCCTGGTCTGTGGTATAAGTCAGCCCTAGGAAATGAATACAAGCAGGCATTGTTACCATCTCCTGCTTAAAGAAAGAAAAGCTTCATAGCACTGGATTTGGCAATAATTTTTTGGCTGGGACATGCAATGAAGGAAAAAATAGATAAATTGGGCTTCATTAAAGTTAAAAACTTCTGTACATCAAAGGATCTAATCAACAGAGTATAAAGGCAATCCACAGATTTTGGAGAAAATGTTTACAAATTATACCACTCAACAACAACAAAAGAACCCTATTTAAAAATGGGCAAAGTATTTAAATAGATGTTTCTCCAAAGATCTACAAATAACCACTCAGCACATGCAAAGATGCTCAACATCAATCATCATCAGGGAAATGTAAATCAAAACCACCAGGAGATATCACTTCACATCAATCAGGATGCTACTACCAAAACCAAAACAAAACCAGAAAATAGCAAGAATTGTCCAAGATGTGAAGAGATTGGAACCCTGTGCACTGGTAGCTGGAATGTAAAATGGTACACCACTATGGAAAACAGTATGAGTATTCCAGAAAAGTGGAAAATAGTATTACCATAAATTTGACCAATTCCATTTCTGGGTATTTGCTTAAAAGAATTGAAGGCAGGGATGTAAACAGATATTTGTACACTCATATTTATAGCAGAATTATTCACAACAGCCAAAAGTTGGAAACAATTAAAGGGTGAATTGATGGATGAAGGTAAACAAAATGTGATATATATATATATATACATATATATGTGATATATATATATATATACATATGTGTGTGTGTGTGTGTGTGTATACACACACATATATATATAGTAGAATATTATTCCTTAAATTCCTTAAAAAGGAAGGAAATCCAGACACATGCCTCAGTATGGATGAAGACTGAGGATATTATACAAAATAAGTCATTCACAAGAGGACAAATATTGTATGATTCTACTTCTATGAGGTACTTAGAGTAGTCAAAATCATAGAGATAGAGAATAGAGTGAGGTGCCTTCATTTTGGGAACAATGCGGGACAAAGGAAGGGGGGGTGTTATTGTTTAATGGGTACATAGTTTCAGTTTTACAAGTCAAGTTCCTGAGATGGATCGTAGTGATGATTGCACAACAATGTGAATGTACTTAGTGTCACTGAAGTGTACACATAAAAATGGTTATCACAATACAATGTTGTGTGTATTTTACCACAATTAAAAAATAAGTTTATTTATTTATTTTTGAGAGAGAGAGAACCCACCTGTGCAAGTAGGGGAGGGGCAGCGAAAGAGAGAGAGAATCTTAATCAGGGTCCATGCTCTGCACAGAGCCTGATGTGGGGCTTCATCCCACGATGTTGGGATCACAACTTGAGCTGAAATCGAGAGTCAGACACTTAACTGACTGAACCACCCAGGCACCCTCCAAAGTTTTTTAAATTAAACCACATAGAGCCCCAATGTATCTGTAAGTTTAAAAAAAAATTCCAAATTACTCAAAAGCAAGCATCTGACTCAGTTTTGGCTCAGGTCATGATCTCATTGTTCATGGGTTTAAGCCCCATGTGGAGCCCTGGATCTGCAGTGCAGAACCTGCTTGGGATGCTTTCCCTCTCCTTCTCTCTCTCTCTGCCCCCCTCATCTTAAAATATATATATATAAATAAACTTTTTTAAAAATCTCAAATTACTCAAAAGCAAAAGAAGAAATCATAATCAAATCTTTAAAATCTTAGAACTGAATAAAAATTAAAACTCTCCTTTTCATTATGGATGAGATATGTAAAAGGTGGTGTTTAAATCTTTAAGGAGTGCACTTGTTGTGATGAGTGATGATGTATGGAAGCGAATCACTATACTGTATACCTGAAACTGATTTGGCATTGTAGTTTAACTAGAATTAAAATAATTTTTTTAATTAATACATCTTTAAGATATTCAGGAGAGAAGAAAAGTCTTTCAACTTCAAAATAGGACATGATTTCTTAGGACAAAAGCACAAACCTTGAAAGAAAGCATGGGTACACCAAAATCTATAATTTCTGTTCATCAATAACCCCATTAAAAAGTGAAAAGGCAGTGGCGCCTGGGTGGCTCAGTCATTTAAAGTGTCCGGCTCTGGCTCAGATCATGATCTCGCCATCTTTGGGTTTGAGCCCCCTGTGGGGCTTTGTGCTGACAGCTCAGAGCTCAGAGCCTGCTTCAGATTCTGTCTCCCTCTTTCTCTGCAGCACCCCCCCCAACTTTCCCTCTCTCTCTCTCAAAAATAATAAATAAACATTTTTTTTTTTTTAATGAAAGGGCAAGCACAGCCCGGAATAATATCTGCAGCTCATGTAACAAATAGCTGCTATCCAGAATATATAAATAATTTCTACACATAATAAGGCAAACCACTCAACAGAAAAATGGACAAGACATATGAAAGGAAAAGTTACAGAAGACAGAACAAAGAACAATAAATATACCAAAAGACCCTCAGTCTCACTATTAATCAGGGAAATGAAAATCCCAACAAAGTGATAGCATTTCTACAAAGTATTGGAAAATAAACAGAGCAAAGGAACTCTTACTGATGCTGGGAAGGTAAATGGATACAATCATCTGGGGAAAAAATTTTAACAGCATTCAGTTAAGCTGAAGATGCATATGTCTGATGACTTCCCAATTCCATATGTAAACACACAGAGAAACTCCTGCACACGTGGTCAAGAAGAAACACAAAACAATCATGAGAGATGTTGTAATAGCAAACATTTGGCAGTAAAGGGTAAATCAGCTGCAGCATATTTATACAATGGAATACAATCTAGCAATGCAAGGTATATTAAACCAAAGCTACCCATAAAAATATGGCTACATCTTACAAGCATAATGGTGAGGAAAAAATCAAGTTGCAGAGGAATATACAATATTACCATTTTATTTTTAGACATTTTATAAACCAGTAAAATTGTATGTGCCTAAGAATAAAACTGCTGAGTCCTAGGGTATGCTAATCTTTAGTTTTGTGAGATGATACCAAACGTTTCTTCGGGATTGCTTTGTATTTGTTCAAATGTTGGGTCTGCTGTGGCCACAGGAAAGGGGAGCAAGGAAACAAAGTTTATAAGACTCACAGGATTTAGAGAGACTGAGTCATCCCCCTCCAGATGGGGTCTGCGTAGGGGGAATGCCAAAAGAATGGGCTCAATCAAGCAGGTGGGTGCTGAGAGAGAGAGAGAGACAGAGACAGGCAGAGAGAGAGATTAAGCACCTGTGGGTGAGTACTTCTACTGGGGATCAGGGTGAAGTGCTCAAGAAAAGGCATTTAGGAATTTCACTGATACATTTGAATATCACTCCCTGAGAAAAAATTAATTCATGAGCATTTTATTTATTTATTTTATTTATTTTTTATTTTTAAAATTTTAAATGTTTTTTATTCATTTTTGAGAGAGAGATAAAGACAGCATGATCAGGGGAGGGTCAGAGAGAGAGGGAGACACAGAATCCAAAGACAAGCTCCAGGCTCTGAGCTAGCTGTCAGCACAGAGCCCATCATGGGGGCTTGAACCCACGAACTGTGAGATCATGACCTGAGCTGAAGTGGGATGCTTAACCAACTGAGCCATCCAGGCACCCCCTCATTAAGCATTTTAAATCTCTCTTCTCTCCAAACTTTTATTTCAGTAAAGCCTGCCCTAACTACACAGAAATAACAAGAAAATATAAGGTCCTCCAGAATTCAGAGAAATCTTGGGGGAGGGCATGGGATCCCAGTATCCAGAGATGAGTAACCAAATCAATTTCATCTACATAACAAAATACAGTGAAACCTTGGACTGTGAGTAACTTGCTCTGCACGTGTTCTGCAAGACAAGCCAACATTTCTAATTAATTTAATTTGATAAACGAGTGATGTTTTGCGTTGTGAGTAGTACGTGATGCCAAATGTCACATGATCACAACTGAACCAATGGTTCTTGAAACTCACTTTGTATACAAGAGCTTCGAACTACAACCATGTTTTCAGAACAAATTATGCACACAAACAAAGGTTTTACTGAATTAAGGCTCTTTACCTCAGCTGGCATTTGGGGAAGGCTGTATAGTTATAAGGGCCATGAAACTTGTGTGTCAAAGGGAGACTGTGTGTCTCCTGGCGCTTCTAGGCAGATGACAATCTATGGAGTCTTTAGGTTTCCATGTGAACCTTATTGTCATTCTTAAGGTCCATTTCATATTCGCAGCATAACTTTGAGGTGAAAGAGTGGCACCAGAATTATAATTTACTCACATGCACGCACTGGGATGTCCTTGAATGCCATAAAATGCTGGGTGTCAGCTACTTGTTCTTGTCTTTGAGAACACCACACACTTGCTCACCAGCCCATCTAACCCTGAATTATGATCACCAACCACTTCAGGCTCCAAGTTACCTTTCCCTACCACCAGCCCAGAGTGAGATCCTCTCCCTCTTTCCAAGCAAGGGGCAATGGTAACTCCCCTCATTGCATGATGTACAGAACAACAAAGACTGCCTCAAGGAAATGCAATGCAATGAAAATCCCCAGCACCACCAAAATGTGCAAATCATGGCTCCTTTCTCAATGGCTATGAGTGGCACCAATTCCCACTGAGGAAATACCAACTACACAGTTATTTTTAAGTCTTGATTCGTTGTTCAGTTATAGGAACACAAGAGAGGACTTGATAATCTGTAGGCTAAAGTATTACAGTCTCATTATTTTAAAGGTTTGCATCATCTAGTGTGTATTTGGAATAAGGAATGAAGGAGAGATCTAAATCTGCATTTTGGCAAACAGCTAGCTATTTGGTCTAGAACAATCTATTACATAATTATTGCTCTCCCTACATATATTTAACACTATCTTTAAATATACGCAATTCCTACAGGTATCTGGGTCAATTTCTGAACTCCCTATTTTATTTTGTTAAACTATTTTCTCTTATGTTAAACTGCTTTTTTAGGTAGTTTGGGTTTATACAATGGTTTAGTAGATCACAAGGTTGTTCTCCATTTCTTATTCTTCGTTTTCAGGATTTCCCTGGCTATTCTCACATATTTATTTCTCCAGCTGACCCCTTGTTTTTATCAAGTTCCAAAAATAGTGCTGATAATATTCTCATTGGGATGACATTGAAAGTAGAGATAAAGTCAGCAGATTTGGTGGTTTCTTTTTATTGGTTCCTACTATGTGTCCTGCTATTAACTTTGAGTGATCTCTCAAGTTTTTGTGAAAAAGTCTAAAGATAAAGAAAAGCTGAAACAATAGTAAAATAATAATCCATTTACTCACCACTTACATCCAGATATTGTTGATTTTAGCCATATTTTATTTCTATCTATCGATTTTTATTTTATTTATGTTTTTGTGAAGCTATTTGTAAATTACAGACATCATGATACTTTATTCCTAAATATATCAATACGTATCTTCTAAAAAAGACATTTTCTAACTAACAACAATATCATTATCATATAATTTCTTTAATATCACCTAATATCCCATTTATATTCAAATTTCCTCAACTGTTCCAAAAAAGCACAAAAGCTTTTGGATTTTGTTGCTCTTTGCAGCTTTGCTGCATTCATTCCTTTGTTTATATAATTTACATACTGTAAATAAATGTCACTTTTAAAGCATATAATTTAGGGAGTTTTAGTATATTTACAAATTTCTATATCCACCACTACTATCTAAATCCCTAATATTTTCATGAACCCAGAAAGACACCCCATACCAATTAGCAATCACTCCTCATTTACCACTCACCATGTTCCCTCTCCTAGTTCCCAGCAACTATTAATCTACTTTCTGTCTCTAAGGATTTGCCTATTCTGAACATTTCATATAAATGGAATCATACAATATGTAGCCTTTTGTGCTTGACTTTTTTCACTTTACTATTTTCAAGGTTCATCTATGTTATGTTGTGTTATGTTATGTTATGTTATGTTATGTTATGTTATGTTATGCTGTTATGTTATGGTATTAGTCAGTTCTTCATTTCCTTTTAGTGCAGAAACATATTTCGTGGTAAGGACACACATCATATTTTATTGAAAGATTTTATTCTCTGTTCCATCTTTCCTCTTACACTGCTTTGGGGTAGGGGATCGGCATTGGGTCACAACCAGATTTTCCCTCTCTCTCTTCTGTCATTGCCCTCTTTCAAACATTAGAACATGAAGTGTTCTCATTTAACTTCTGTTTTCTCATTTAACTTCTGGTGGTCACCTTTCTTGCTGACATTTCATTTTAGTACCACTTTCAAATTTAAAAAGGAAAGGGTTTTGATATAGCACCATTCTGACATTTTACTCCAGATATGCAAGCATAATCATTTTAAATTGTTAATATATCAATGCATAGCTAGTTACAGCTTATCATTACAAAAGGCTTTGATATATAGTAAGCACAATTCACACTCACAGCTTATCATTTTAATCAGCTGTGATACTTACATAATGCAATATTATGCCACCAAAATCACACCCCATGCAATGTCCTGAACACGACCTAGCAACATGATTTTTCAAGCAATGCTTTACAATGTGATTTGGAGGCACCCAGGTGGCTCAGTAGGTTAATTGTCCAACTCTTGGTTTCAGCTCAAGTTATGACCTTACAGGTTTGTGAGTTCAAGGCCCACATTAGGCTCTGCACTGAACACAGGCTTCTCTGTCTCCCTCTCTCTCTGCCCCTCTCCTCCTTCCTTATTCTCTGTCTCTCAAGAATAAATAAATAAACTTTAAAAATAAAATAAAATGTGATTTGGTAATAATAGACCATAGGAATACTGACTGGCTATAAATTCTGAAGCTCAAATGCAACACAGATGAGTAGAGTAGACTCGTCAAAAATGACTGGAAACTAGATCAGTAAATCCAGAAATGAGATCAACTTGATTGTATCTAACCTAATAAAATTCTTGGTATCTTTGTTTTTCCACCTATAGAAGAATAACTATACTGACCCAATTTGCTTCACTGGGAACCTACCTTCTGACTCAGCAGGGATCTGCAAGTAAGTGCAGGATACAAGCCAGAAAGGAAAACTCAGGGTTCTGGAGGGTAAGAATCGACCTCTACCACACCTTGGGCCAGCTGCCTTCCTGTGCAGAACCCAAGGAGAGAGGGTCTCTTAACAGTTGTCACAGGTGTCTGATGGCCAGATGGTGGTTGGATGTGCAGAGGCAATTCCCCTCTCCTGTGATCTCTCCTCTCAGGTCATATGTCTCCTCCTGGTTTGTTCCTGAACTCTAGTTGGTATCCTCATTGCCCATGGGCTTACTTTTAAGAGTTGTTACCCGGGACTAGGTTGTACTTGACATTTGGACATGCGCAGACCTGCCCTGTACCTGGGCTTGTGTCTGGTCACAGCGGGATCCCCTGCAGCTGGCTACAGCAGTCCAAACAAACCCATTTGTTCTACATTTTGGAAATACCTCAAGATGTTTCTAGTATATGTTCAGATTTGGTAACACCGAGGACCTTACAGTAGAGAGCGACAAATTTTAATATTCATATGTACCATCTGGTAATCTTGTTCAAATGCACTTTTTGATTCAGTAAGTGTACGTAGGGCTTGAGATTCTGCATTTCAGTCAAGTTCCAAGGTGATAATGGCATTGCTGATCCATGGAACACACTCTAAGCAGCCTGGATAACAACCTACCAAGTGAGAAGGCAAATGCACCCTTTGTGTGTTGATGCTTCGTGTATTAGGGCTTAATTGGTATCCCACTACACTTCTGCAGCTTTCACTTCTGCAGCTTTTCAATATGCTTAGAAGTGTGGAATTTGTGAATTTCAAGTAAACCCCAAGCTCAGTTTTAGGACTATCCATTATCTGTTAAGTAGTAAAACAGACAAAATGATGACCTGATTAAAAGGATGTTACAGATATTTTAAAAGTTTAGAAAACAGCGGTATTTAAAGTAATGTAGTATTGGAATAGAAAGATGTAACCTCTAACAAAAATTGGAATACAGTGGTCAGTGAAGAAAGATACTTAGTCGCTCACACAGACACACACACTAGTCAGTACACTTGTGCCTTACAAAGTAATTCAAATGTTTCCAGAAGCTCTGGTTTAAAACAATGATACACTTTTAGGAGGTTACCTCTAAAAAGACAACTTGGTGTCTATAAAATACCAGAATCTGAGAAAATCCCCACTGACCATAAGGCAGATGGAGGTGAACTGAAAAAAGTCCCCTGGAGGCTGGTCTTCAGCATGCATAACATAAGAATTGCCTAGAAGGAGGGTGATCCTTTGAACCAGTCCCACTGACTGACTTCCAGACACGAGATCCACATATACACCAGGAAGGGTCCCAACTGGTCTGTGCTGCTCCCTGAGGAGATGAGAGTGTTCCCCACCTCCCTCACTGGTTCTCATCCTTTCCCAGGGAACTTTCTCCATTCCCAGAACACAGCCAGGCTTGCAGGTACTGGGGCCAGGCCCATGGCACATACACCCTGTCCTGAAAAATACAAGACTCATAGGAACTCACAGGAAAACACTATTTTAAAAGTACATTACATTAGGGGCACCTGGGTAGCTCAGTCAATTAAGTGTCCGACTTCAGCTCAGGTCATGATCTCACAGTTTGTGAGTTTGAGCCCTGTGTCTGGCTCTGTGGTGTCGGCTCAGAGCCTGGAGCCTGCTTCAGATTCTATGTCTCCTTCGCTCTCTGCCCCTCTGCCATTCATGCTCTGTCTCTGTCTCTCAAAAACGAATAAGTGTAAAAAAAAAAATTTAATGCACTACATTAATCTAGATCATTCAAACTAGAGCTTCTGCTATTGGGAGTATTTTCTGTGACCCTTATTTATACCAAGGCTGATTTTGCCAGGGCTATCTTTTTCACATCAATATTTTCTTGAGAAGAGTTGAATTCTTTGGTCAATTTTTACTCAATGATTCATTGTTCATTTTATTATCTGGCAATGACTCTATCAAGTCTAATTTTTCTCAATTACTGCAGTTTTCAATACTTCCAACATGGGTTTTTTAAGGTTTTCTTCTACAACAGATTTTATCTTGTGAAGTCGCCCCCAGTGTCAATTTTATTTGGGGTTGATCATTTCTTCCAGTAATATGCATTGTCAGTGAGATGGTTTGAATTTCTTTCTTAGTGAATCCAGTTTACAAATGTCATAGACATTCGAGCACATTACAGATTTTCTCTTCTGCTCAGGAATGACCTATTTTATTGCCAGTCCACCTCTTTGGTATATTTCTGGTCATTTTGAATATGGCTTGCCATGCCCAATGGTAACAGGACACAGAGCAAATAGCAGAAGTCAGAGCCGTGGAATGAAAACCAAAATAGGCAGCTGAAAATTTCCTTCTTCTTGAGAATAAAGCAGCTTTGGCTGAGCCCCATACACAAGGCAACATGAGGTCCCACTACAGCCTGTATTAAGTCATGCTACAGCATGGTACATAACAAACATGCCCCAAACTCAGTGGCCTGAAATGACTATTTATTTCTTATTTATGGTGCATGGATCAGCTATATAGGGCAACTGGCGGTGCTGGGCTGAGCTCTAGGCTTGCTGTCACTTTTGGGTTTGCTCTACATGCTCTCACTCTGAGATCCTGTTGAATGAGCCATGGCTACCTTGGGGATCCCCTTTTCATTGGAGGACTTAGGAACCCAAGAAGGCAAGCTGGGAAACATCACGTGCCTTGAAGTCTCTGTTCACTGCTGTCCCACTCTCCCTCCCACCTACATTCCCAAGTCACAGTCAGTTACGTGGTCAAATCCCATATCCAAAGGGCTGGAAGTAAGCTCCTGCCACAGGGAAGCCATGCTAAGGCCAGGGAGACACATAAGAACTGTAAATAAATAATGTGATGAACCATACAAGCTTTTCCCAGTGTAAAGAGCTGACATTTCCAGGAATAAGATTATTGCAGAACAACAATAAAAAATATTTTCTGCAGCGATGCTAGGTTTCTGCCTACATGAAAAATCAACTGACATAATTTCTACATTGAATTCATCTTCATTGGGCACCCTGTTAGAATAAATAAATGAAGAAAACCTCCAGAGTTTTCCTTGAGCAAAGCTAAGGGTCTTCTTCTGATTAAACGACATTAAGAAAATTCTGTTTTACCTGCTGTTTTACCTAGAAGGAGAGCACTATGCTTCCCCATGCTTCTCTTTCCATCACTGGGAGTCCCCCAAAGTAATCTGGGTTTAAAACCAGCACTCACTAATCTGGAGCCAGCTAGCAGGTCATTGAAGTAATAGATCCAGATGAAAGTTGATGGGGACCCACCCTTGGATGAGCATCATGCCACTTGAGGTAAAGAAAAGAAGCACATTGTGAAAAGAAATAATAAGCTTTAATGGTGGGCTGAGTACGGTGATGAAGGAAGGCGGGGTTCAAGGAGGACTCCAAGATTTCTAATGTGGAAGAATGAAAGATTAGTGGTATCACTAAAAAAAAAAAAGGGAGGGGGGATGATTGCAAAAAGCTATTCTAATGTTGTTACTTTCTGGGACATAAGAGACAAGTTGTATTAGTCTGTCATTGGGGGACAAATCTTCTGGGGATACAGCACTGAGAATCATAAGCAATTTTCACGTTCTTGGAATAGATGATTTTTCAGTTCTGGTAAAGGGTTCTTCTTGCCCCCTACTGACTTTCACTGAAAATTGAGAAATAAGTTCCTATAGAATGAAAAGTCAGAATCTCCCATTTGGTAATTTTTGTTTTGGGGAAATAGAAATTTCAAAACTGCCAGGCACATGTTGAAAGCTTCACCAGATAACGTCCCCTCCCTCCCCTGCCACCACTCTGCCCACGACCAGAGTCCCAGTCCTCAAGATTCTTCACATAAAACTTCACGCATCTCTCTTCAGCTTGGTCATTTCATGGTTGATAGATAAAGCATCAATTAAGCTCTCTTCTAATACATAAGTTCCAAGTGAGCTGGCCCAAACAAGAGAGGTCCACTGCAGCTTTCCATCCACCGTTAATTCCTTAACCATTCTTCCAGCAGAATTATCTTAACCCCTAAATCACTCAAGTTGCACAAGATTACTATCCTCCTCTTTAATGAGACCTCATTGTACTTTGAATACAAGTGTAAAGCAATGGCATCATCCTGGCAAAATGCAAAAAAGCCATGTGTACACATTAAATGGTTTCCACCCTCCCTTCTTCCCTCCTTCCCTTCCTTTCTTCCCTCCTTCCCTCTTTCTTTCCCTCCTTCCTTTCTCATTATCTTTATAAATATGAGAACTGAGGTCACCAAAGTTAAGTAATTTTCCCAACACCAAAGGCCAACTGGCCATTCTAGTCCTTAAAGGTGGGTCCAGCGAGTGGCTTTTGATCCAAGTGGATTTCTACAGAGATGAGTAAATTTCATTTTCCTTCAGAGGAATGCCATCTGTTAGCACTCTTGAAAGTAGCACTGATATATGATTCATTAGTTTATGTATATTCTAATATGATCTGTGAGTTAAAAAATATTTTTTCAGACCTTTATGGATCTTATGACTCATTTTGGAATATTCTCCCCTTATTTCCATGTTATTCTTTGGCTCCAGGATCTAAATTAGAAGTTGAAGTGAATATTTTATGGCCCACACTGTCTCCTGGTTTCCTTATGCATAATACCAAGTATTTGCAATTTAATAAAGGCAAATGAAAAATCTCAAAAGGTAATACTATTCAAAATTGAAGAAGCCTAGAAAAGGTTGAATTTCTAGTACACAGAATCTTTATTCATACATTACTTGTTTTCCCTTAAAGCCAAGAATAACATTTATTTTGCTGGCTCTTACCCCATCTTCTATAGCCCATTCCCCAATCCCCTGTCCAATAAACCCAATACATATTTCTGGGGACACGTAGTGGTGTCCTACACTTGCTCACAGATAAGTGGTTGCCTTCATTTTCTTCTTCTGCTACAACATTCCTCAATGGCATCCACTTAGGATTCCAGTATTGGTGAAGCTCCAGAAAGGCATCTCTCTCACCTCTAGAACTGGTAAAGGAGCTATCCCTTCAGGGACACTCCAGTGGATCCTGCTACTTCTTGGCTATTGTTCAGCAATCTTCCCCATAACTGAACTCAGAAGACTGTGATGTACTGCCAACCATTTTGGAGCTTTTGAAATTTCGCAGCTATATTATGTTTCGAGCAGAAGTAAGGAGATAACATGTCTGTGAATCTTAGACTACATGCTGTTACCCAGATAATATTAAACAGTGAGGCCTTAGTATTTATATGAGTGTTTCCTTATAAAGCTTTTTCTCTCTGGGACAAAAGATGAAAGACATCATCCCGGAGCTCTTGCAATATGGTGGGCAATATGACTTCATTTTTTGCTTTGCTAGTAAAATCTTCACTGATGCCCAGTTCTTTGGGGGTCATGTTAGAGTTTTGATGGAAGATTTCCAAAAAAAGGAAAAGAACAGAGGCCCTAGAATGAGCTGGAAGTATGAATAGGTCCCATCAAAGGAACGCGACTATGCATGTGCTTCATGAGTAAGTGTATTCATGGAAAGAAGGGAATCTTCTTCTGAATATATTATTAAAATGGTTTGAGAAAAATCAGCTATTGCAGTTTTGACCCAAGTGTCAAGTGCTTTGAAATCTGTAAATGCATCCCTTTGTGTAAAAATACATTAAACGTATCTCTTCCTGTCAGCTTCTTCCCACCCACTGTGTGTGTTTCTCTACCTTCCACAATGGCTTGGAGAATGTCAACGAACATTTATTTTAAGCTGTCTGTCAGAGTAATGAAATATTTTTGTTGCTGCTGGCTGTGTCATAACGAACGCCAGTTAGAAAAGGTGAGAGGAGGCAGGAAATTTTCTGAGGAGTTACAAGATTGAACCACTCGCCTCCATATTTGGCTACTAGCAGGATAGGAAGAGGGACGGTGGCAAGGGAAGAAAAATGTTGAAGAGTCTTGGGATTCTTGAGTCAGGAAGAGGGAACATCTTGAAGGTGAGTAAGGGCAGAAAGTCTGAGAGTATCGCCAGCATTGCAGAGATGAGGTAGGACAGTGGATCAGCCAACATCTCAGCAGGAATGGCTGGTGGACTTGACCTTGCTGGAAGTATAGTTACATACCACCTTAACAATCCCTAACACACCTCCCCAAAGCTCAGTCACTTAACACAACAAGCGTAAATTTGGCTCATGAGTTTGTGGGTTTATAATTTGTGTTGAGCTCAGCTGGATGGCTCTTCTGCTCTCGGTGGGTCTCCCTCACACGTGTGAGGGATGGCTTGCTGTGAACTGATTATGGATTCACCTGGGGTCGCTCAGTTCTGCCCCTCCTGCCTATCATCTTCCAGCAAACCAACCTAGGCATTCCTGGCAATGACAGAGATGCAGGAGACCACAAGCTAAAACATGCAAAGCCCACTTCAGCTTTGCTTGCATCATGTCTGCTAGCATCCTGTTGGGCAAAGTAAGTAGTTTGGCTGATCCCAGAGTCGTGGAGTGGGTCATGTCTCCCACTGTGAGAAAATACTACACTGCATAGTCTCATGGTGAAGGAGGGAAGAATTAGGTCACCATAGGAGTCATTCTTCACTTAGGTTGGTCTGTCAGTTCAGAGTTATCAGACTTCAGAAACAAAACATGGTATGACCAAGAGCAGAAACTATTCATATTTAGAATAAAAGCTGAGTGGCCAGCAAACCTATTGAATAAAATATCTTTTAAAGCAGTGGTGCACAGGAGAAAAAATAATGCCCATTCTAAGTACTAATATATCTCCATCTGTTTTCTCCAGGTACCTTTGAATAGCAGATTCCTTGTTAGTTAACATTTGCATAACACTTCACTAGGTGCCCTATGCCTCACAACAAGATTTAGAAATTATCCTCACAGCAGCAGCCTAGGGAGGGTGGTGTTAGACTTATTTCAGTTTATTATGCAAGTGGTTGGGATGGCAGATATGTCCCAGCGACACCAAACTAAGTAACTGATATGCGGGAAGTTTCAGTGGTCCCCTGGGTCTGCAGTTTATATAAGCAAATATGTTTCTGGCTGAACTGACCGATGATTGGACTGAAGTAAATAAACCAAACAGATGTTTCAGCAACATTTCTTTACAGCTTCCAAACGTGTTAAAGATTTTGAAAAGACAAATGCATTTGTTTCAGACTGAGGTAGACGAGCTGGTATATTATCACTAATGACCTGTAAGTTTTATATGTGGTGAATCATTCTGTTGCCTAAAATATCCAACCCCAATGAACTTGGGGGGAAATCATACTATTTTAAATTGGGTTCTTGGGGTGGTTGGGTTGGTTAAGCATTCATCATCAACTCATAGTCTATGAGTTCGAGACCCGCGTCATGCTCACTGCTGTCAGCACAAAGCCGGCTTCGAGTCCTCTGTCTCCCTCACTCTCTGCCATTCCACCCCCTCTCAAAAATAAACTTTAAAAAAATGTGTTCTTCCTGCAGCCATTTCAGAAATAAGGATTTCAGAGAAAGTATTTTATTCAGGAGGTGATCCCAGGAAACACTGGAAATGAGATAGGAAAAGACACTGCCCATCATGGGTGCACTAGTAAGCCACTACCATGTGGGTAACTGATGCTTCACCCCATAGAGAACTGAAGAACCATGTAGGATGCGCAGCTGACTCACCCTGCCTCGGGGTGAGGGAGCTGTGGTGTTTGTACCCTGTATCTTGTCCATTGCTGGCTGACTCCTGTTCTTGGGTATATAAATTTCTTGGCAGTTCTAAATAACATGTGCTTGGGCAGAGCAATGTTCTGTAGCTTCAGAGCAAGCCCCCACTGATGAGATTTAGATGTTAGCAAGGAGAAGTAGATAAGTATGCAGCAATACTGAGACCCATTTGTTGCACACACTTACTGATGTCAGACAAATCCGTGTCAGTGTGGAAAATGGGAATGTTCAAGCCCTGTTTCTAAAATCAAATAAAAACAACAAGGACAAAAGTGATTTAAAAAAAGAGAGAGAGGGGGCGCCTGGGTGGCTCAATCAGCTGAGCATCCAACTTCGGCTCAAGTCATGATCTCATGGTTTGTAAGTTCAAGACCCGCATAAGGCTCGCTGCTGTCAGTACGAGCCTGCTTCTGATTCTCTTTCCCCTCTCATTCTCTGCTCCTCCGCCTCCTAACTCTCCCAAAAATGAATAAAACATTTTTTAAAAAGCAATAGAGATTGGAGCACCTGAGTGGCTCAGTTAGTTGAGCAACCAACTTCAGCTCAGGTCATGATCTCATGGTTCATGAGTTCCAGCCACACATGAGGCTCATTGCTGTCAGCACAGAGCCCAGTTTGAATCCTCTGTCTCCCTCTCTACCTGCCCCTCCCCAGCTTGCATACTATCTTTCTCTCTCTCAAGAATAAATAAGCATTCTTAAATGGATAAACATTTATTTTAAAATATAAATAAAAATAATTTCTACAAAAAGAGAGAGAGAGTGAGAGAATGAGAATATACTGGTCCATGTCCAAACAGGAGACAAAAGCCACCTTGGTTATTGAAGCAAGGAAATTTTAATCTAAAGAATTATGAACTAGTAGAAGGTTGTTTACTGCCAGGAGGGGTAAAAGAGAAATTTATGTGGTCCATAAACACAGGTGCGAACATCATCTGCTATCTCCAGGTTGAGTGACCAATGAAGGAACTCAGGATGAGGAGAGGAGTCCCCCAACCCATCCCTGAGGCAATGATTCAGGCAAGGGCACCACAGAGATGGAAGGTGAAACCTACATCTTTCAGAGATATCAACCCTGAGGAAGCTTCCCTGAGCGGCACGATGATTCAAGGTGGTAGTCCGGACAGAGGCTGGGACCCTCAGGCTGCTAAAGTACCAACACACCCCACACGTAAGGCACCCCCATTGGTCTTCCTGCATGGAATCCCCCTCCATCTTTCCCATTGCCACTACTCATTTTCCAAGGTCTGTCCCAGGGCTCCCCACCCCCACAGACCCTTCCAGAAGCCCCATGGATACAAATTCTTTAACAGGGCAGGGCTCAGTCCCCACTCTTGTATACTTATTCTTTCTTACTGCCTTGAATGATAATAATGTATACCTCCGTCTCCTGATTATTTATCTTCTGTGAGGCTTAAGACCTTTTATTTTTTTAACCTTGTGACTGCTTAAATAGCATAGTCCAGTACAATAGTTATGAGCCCCTGGGGCTCATTTGTGCACTTTAAATGTGATTCATCCAAATTCAGATGTGCTGCAAGTATGAAATATTAACTAGATTTCAGTAATTCAGTATGAAAAAAAATTTTTAAATCCCATTATTAACTTTTTATGTTGATTATATGTCAAAATAATATTTTGAATGCAATGTGTTAAATAAAATATCTTATTGAAATTAAGAACCTATTTCTTTTTACTTTTTAAAAATTTGGCTACTAGCAAATTTAAAATGACATGATGTCTCATATTACGTACTCCTGGATGGCTGCCTTAGAATATTCACATGTAAGTATGTTCTCAATAAATATTTGATGAATAAATGAATGAAATGAGCTTCCTCTCTAGAAATTTGAAAATGCTTGAATTTCATGGTCCAGATGGTTTGTATTTTATAAATTTAATATGCCAATCACTTTTTTCAATATGTCCAATTTACATGTAAGACCAAAGAAGTCATCTAGTATAAACATCATTTCATAAAAGAAAGGAAATATTTTAATACTTAGAAAGACGCAGGCAGTAGTGATTTCAGATTAAAGGGAATGGTGGTCAGCGTTACACAATTATTTTGAAAATGAAAAGAAGAAAGAGAATATACACTTAAATTTTCAGATGTAGAACAAATGCAATGCAAAGTTCCACTCTAAGGTTATTACATTGTGAGATAAACACAGTATGTTGTCTTTACAGTTGGAGCGGACTAGGGGTCTAGCTTTTCAGGACTGTAGGAAGGGGACTGCAGGAATGACCACTGAGCTCGTAACACATCTCCTCCTACCAACTCACCAGTGGAACTTTGAGAAGGATGCTCTTTCCCTCAACAGTCACAAAGCAAACAGGTGTGCTCAGAATGGCCACCAGTGTCTAACCGGATGAATATTCTACCTGGGGAGACTCAGTGTTGTCAAAGAAGAACCATTGTTGGACAGAAGTTAAAGTGGTGAAGCTAGATTTTATCCAATAAACTCCTGCAAAGGAGGAAAAGGAATTCCAGAATAGAAATGGGCTTAATCCCAAATATGAGAGCAAGTGGGGATTTACAGCTGAGGAGCTAGTTGGACTGAGGGAGATGATAGATGGTAGGATATTACTAAGAGGAGACATCAAGTCTGGGAGGGATTCTGGGGGGACTGACCTAATATTCTTGCAGACAGCAGTCCATGGTGATCAGATATCACCTGTGAGGAGGGTGAGGATGAGGAGTTTGATCAGACATCTAAGGTGGGGAATTCTCCATAAATAACTTATTCTTGCTAAAGGTGGATGGGCTTTGTTGGTGAGAGGGTTCAGGGGAGGCTGACTCAAGTTCAGTCAAGCAAAGAATCTTTGTCAGTGTCTTGTCAATAAGCTACATGATTACTGCTTTATCGACATCCACAGGCGGATCTGGAATTTTCCTATCAGTACAAAGATTAACATAATCACTGCCTTTTGGTCTTCTCTGTCCCTTGTCTGAGTCTTGTATAGTCCAGGGATCTGAATGTCCTCCCGTCATAAGGGCAGCAGATGCTGGTAAGGGGACGAAGACGAAGAAAGAGAAGGAGGAAGCAGTTATTTCTGCTACAGCTATCTGGGTTCCTCTGCTGTCAATTTCCCTGGAATGTCATCACCAGCCAATTGAGAGGATCTTCGGCTGAGTTGAACTAACATTATCCTCCATATGGGAGGCTGCACTTTTTAATCAGAGCTTCTGTTTGCCTCACAGCTCTCCAGAAGGCAGGGACATTTTTTCAAATCCTCCCTCCAGTGACAAAAGACAAAAATAATGAAAAACAAAAACTGGGGGGGTGGGGGCGGGAGCTATTTTCCACAAAAGTTTTTGCCACCGAGGCTGCTTTTCCTGGATCATTTTTTGTGCCTCTTCTGGAAAAACCCTTGTTTATAAATACCTGAAAAGTAGAAAGTTATTTTTCTAAAGGAAAAAAAGGTATCTTTCTTCTCTGCATTGATCTTAGGAATCCAAGTGTTGGAATCTAGCAGTCTGTAATTTGCTATCAAACACATTGAGATCCGGACTTACAATACCAGCCTCACTAGCCTTGCTTCCTCATAGACTGTGGGTATTCCTCCCACATCCCTAAGGGAGGGCCTGTCCCTGCTGCACGGCCCAACCCCAAAATGACAGTACCATCTCTCCCCTGAGCAACATGGGGGTTCGAGGCACCCACTCCCGTGCAGTCGGAAGTCTGCGTATACCTTTTGACTCCCCCAATTTTTCAACCCTATCGTTGACTGGAAGCCTCACTGATAACATAAGCAGTCGATTAACACATTTTTTTTTAATGTTAACGTGCATTGTGTACTGGATTCCTATAATAAAGTAAGCTAGAGGAAAGAAAATCATAAAGAAAAGAAAATACTTTACAGTACTTTATGTTACTTACCCATTTGGACCCATGTCCACCCAAGTGGGTCCACGTGGTTCAAACCTTGCTGTTCAAGGGTCAGCTGTATTTCTTAGGCACACAAGATAGAAAGCTCGAAGGAAGAGGGCCTGTCATCCTGCAAACTGTGTATTTCCTTTAAGTGTAATTATTAATTAACATAATCAGCATCATATTTTCACTATGTCTAATTGCCATGTATAAATACACAAATATAAGATTAAAATATAGTCACAACAAATGCTACAGTGGGTTATCTTACTTGTACCAATCCTCTCCTATTTCCAGTCACACGAGGGCTCACTGTGACAAGTCTTTTTCTACTATCGTTGCAATGTACTAGAAAAATGAAGACACAGAAGATGATTTAGTTGCTGTATGACTGCAGACGTAGTTCTGACTTCCTTTCATCTGTTAATTTTCTTCATTCAAGAAATGGCATTTCCTCAACACATCCTGTGAGCATTTCTTCGGACTATGCCAGAGTTCTTTTTTACCCCCTCCCCCTTTTTTTTTAAGAAAATCACTTTGCTCCAAGTGACTCGGACAAAAGAAAATCACCCCAGAATACACTGCAGTTAGAGTTTCCTATCCTTTGAAGTTTAAACCCTTTAAATTACTTAGCTCCAAATGCCCAAGATTAACCATTAACCAGGTCAGAATCCTTCAGTCCACCCTAAACATGATGTTTCTCTTTTTTCCTACCATTTTTATAAGTTTATTTATTTACTTTGAGAGAGAGAGGTGGGAGGGAGGGAGATCACAAATGGGGGGAGGAGGAGAGGAGGAAAGAGAGAGAATCTCAAGCAGGCTCCATGCTCAGTGCATCAGACCATGACTGTGAGATCATGACCTGAGCTGAAATCAAGAGTTGGCTCAGCTGACTGAGCACCCAGGCACCCCTCTTCCATTTTTAATACACTTAAAAGAAGAGGTATCATGCAGGTTCCCTGTCCCCCACAAGCATTTATTTTGGGCACTAAACAAGAGGAATGCATCACCTCTCTTGGAGATATTTAAACCAGTCAACCTTGACAGTCCCTGCCTGATGGTAATGTTATACATTTGTATAGCAGATTTCAGAGCAGACTCGGCTGTTTAGAAGCTACTCAAATTTTCTTCCATCTCTGGGAGTTTAAGTCTGTCAGAAATACTACAGTTTTAGTCACGAGGAGAAAAAAGCAGACAGATGTCATGTGCACCTCCCACACTCTCTGGCTCAAAACCCACTCAGGTTCTGAAATAATTTCTCATGTGATCTCACAGATTTGTACAAATGCAAAGCCAGCTACACCAAGTTATTACAATACTAAGAGGAGAATCAGGAGCATTGCAAGTGCCCTTTACTCAAAATACTGATAGTTACCCAAAGAAGCACAACATGCTGTATTTACGAAACAAACTGCAAATGTCTAGTGTTCACCTAATTTGTACCTCTTTTTCCAGTTCTTTTCCTTATCCTACTCTTTACTCAACAATCAAAGAAAGAAAGAAAGAAAGAAAGAAAGAAAGAAAGAAGCCCTAAGGGCATAAGAATGAGTATTAACAAACATGATAGACAATTTAGTCTTGACAGAAAAAACACCAAAATATTTTGTAGTCCTGGCCATTATCCCCATAGGAGGAGAAAGAGATTAGAATACATGAATTCCAAATTATATATTACTCAAAGCATGGATGCTTTCACCCTAGATAAATATAGCATTTAAGAGGGCGATCTGGCACGCAGATGGCTGGTAGTTCAATCTGGGAATGAAGAGCTGTGCATGCGTGGCCTGAAAGCTGAACTTGGGGACCTATGGCAATAGCAAGTGGAGCAGTAGGGGTCTCACAAGGTCAAATGTTGAGAGATAAAACAGCGAGAGAGGCCAGAAGTGCATGCTATGAGTCCAGATTTATGAAGATAAAATCCAAGAAACCATTCCTTCCTGGTTCTGCAAGTAAATAAGATGATGGCAAGAGAGTGAGGAGTCAAAGCGTTTATTGGCTATAAATTTATCATTCAAATTGGGCACACTGAAGAGTAAAAGGGATCTTTTGATAGTATTTCAGAATGAAATCCTCCCCAAATATATATTGAAGTCTTAATCCCCAGTGCCTGTAAATACAACCTTATTTGGAAAAAGGGTTATAATCAAGTTAAGATGAAGTCAGACTGGATTAGGGTGGGTTCTCAATGAGTAGTGTCCTTATAAGAATAGGAAGGAGACAGAGAGACACAAGGGGAAAATACCATCTGAGTGTGGAGGCAGACTTTGGAATGATATATCAATAAGTGCCAGGCATCAGTGGCAACCACTGGAAGCTAGGAGAGAGGTGTGGGATGTATTTTCCATTAGAACTTCTGCAAGGAACCAATCTTATGGAAACCCAATTCTGGACTTCTAACCTCCAGAACCATAAGAAAATAAATGCCTATTGTTTTAAACCACCTGGTTTGCAGTATCCAAAAACTAAACCAGAATGATGCTATCCAAGCTGGGACATGGCCACCCAAGTCAAAGATGGCTTCTATGTTTTAAGTCTGGGTACCAAGATGGTGACACGATTAGCCATGTTCTGGAGAAATAGTAGAATCACAGCTTGTGGAGGAAGATACTGAGTCTGGTTTTAGACACTGGGGACTGAGGTACTAAAGGACATTTACCTAATTAAAGATGCAGGTAAGTTTTATACAAGCCAGCCCCGTAGAAGAAAGACCAACATGTTAGGCTTTGTCATGCATGATGGCGCTGCTAATTTTGTCTTTGTATAGAAGTTTTCTTTGTGAAAGCATTTTCACAGCAATTATCTCCAACTGATTTTAACAACAGCTCTGGGAGGTATAATTATCTTTAATTTATAGATAAATAAAGTGAGGTAGGAGTTGAGAGGCTTAGAAACTCGTCCATAGTTACATAAAGAGCTAAGTTATTAGCAGAGCAAGAAGAGGAACCCAGGACATTTCCTTCCTAGTCAATTTTAATGTGAGCTGTTGCCATTCTGTTCCTTTTAATGTTCAAATTCAGAATAACATAAATTGTTGCTGAATTGGCCAATAAGCAGCCAAAAAGAATGAAGAATATTAAACCTTTGAAGAACAGACAAGACAACACTAAATTAATGTATGCTCAAGAAAATATGAGTCCTTCTATTAAATTATCAAGTTTCTCTGAGAAGCAACTTCAAAAAGGGTCATGAATGATAAAATTAGAGATCGAAAGAGAGCCCCACATAAAGAAAAGTTTGACTAGGGACTTGATGTATGACACAGATGATGGCAGGAGCTCAAATGTGGCTAAGTGAAGCAAGAGAGGTGTACGGCTGGATAGTGGTGGTGTTGGGAAGCAAATGGAGGGTCTATGAAAGAAGTGTAACAGTATTAACTCTTAGAGTAAATGAAATGGAGGGTGCCTGGGTGGCTCAGTTGGCTAAGCGTCCAACTTCAGCTCAGATCATGATCTCACAGTTCATGGGTTCAAGCCCCTGGTTAGGCTCTGTGCTGACAGTTCAGAGCCTGGAGCCTGCTTCAGATTCTGTGTCTCCCTCTCTCTGCCCTTCCCCACTTGTGCTCTGTCTCTCCTTCAAAAATAAATAAACACTTTAAAATTTTTAAAAAGAGGGGCGCCTGGGTGCCTTAGTCGGTTAAGCATCCGACTTTCGCTTAGGTCATGATCTCGTGGTTCGTGGGTTCGAGCCCCGCGTCAGGCTCTGTGCTGACTGCCAGCTCAGAGCCCGGAGCCTATTTCAGAGTCTGTATCTCCCTCTCTCTCTGACCCTCCCCTGCTCACGCTGTCTCTCTCTCCTAGAAATAAATAAAAATATTTAAAAAAAAGAAAAAAGAAATAAATAAAATTTTTAAAAAGAATAAATGAAATAGAAACCACTGTAGAGAAACAAACAATTTAATAAATTGCCTACACTTTATGTGAACCCACTGAACTCCATGTGAAGGTCAACTTGTTTTATCTTTAATTCAATCAAATGATTGAAAGTCATATTGATTCACGGTTGCATTTTTATACACCAACAATGAAGCAACAGAAAGAGAAATCAAGAAACTGATCCCATTCACAATTGCACGAAAAACCATAAAATACCTCGGAATAAACCTAACCAAGGATACAAGATATCTGTATGATGAAAACTATAGAAAACTTATGAAGGAAATTGAAGAAGACACAAAGAAGTGGAAAAACATTCCATGCTCATGGATAGGAAGAATAAATATAGTTAAGATGTCATTACTACCTAAGGCACTCTACACATTCAATGCAATTCCAATCAAAATTGTACCAGCATACTTCTCAAAACTAGAACAAACTATCCAAAAATTTGTATGGAACCACAAAAGACCCCGAATAGCCAAAGTAATCCTGAAAAATAAAAGCAAAACGGGAGGGATCACCATCCCAGACTTTAGCCTCTACTACAAAGCTGTCATCATCAAGGCAGTATGGTATTGGCACAAAAACGGACACATAGACCAATGGAACAGAATTGAGAACTCAGAAGTGGACCCAAAAGTATACAGCCAACTAATCTTTGACAAAGCAGGAAAGAATATCCGATGAAAAAAAGACAGCCTTTTTAACAGATGGTGTTGGGAGAACTGGACAGCAACATGCAGAAGAATGAAACTAGATCATTTTCTCACACTATGCACAAAAATAAACTCAAAATGGATAAAGGACCTGAACGTGAGACAGGAAACTATCAACACCCTAGAGGAGAAAGCAGGAAACAACCTTGACCTCCACCACAGCAACTCCTTACTTGACACATCCCCAAAAGCAAGGGAATCAAGAGCAAAAATAAACTGTTGGGACCTCATCAAGATTAAAAGCTTCTGCACAGCCAAGGAAACAACCCAGAAAATTAATAGGCAATCAACGGAATGGGAAAAGATAGTTGCAAGTGACATATCAGATAAAGGGTTGATATCCAGAATCTACAAGGAACTCACCAAACTACACGCCCGAAAAACAAACAACCCAGTGAAGAAATGGGCAGAAGATATGAACAGACACTTCTCCAAAGAGAACATCCAGATGGCCAACAGACACATGAAACGATGCTCAGCATTGCTCCTCATCAGGGAAATACAAATCAAAACTACACTGAGATACCACCTCACGCCAGTCAGAGTGGCTAAAATGAGCAAATCAGAGAACTCTAGATGCTGGCGAGGATGTGGAGAAACGGCACCCTCCTGCACTGTTGGTGGGAATGTAAACTGGTACAGCCCCTCTGGAAAACAGTGTGGAGGTTCCTCAGGAAACTAACAATAGAACTCCCTATGACCCAGCAATAGCACTGCTAGGAATTTACCCAAGGGATACAGAAATGTTGATGCATAGGAGCACATGTACTCCAATGTTCATAGCAGCACTCTCCACAATAGCTAAAACCTGGAAAGAGCCTAAGTGTCCATCAACAGATGAATGGATCAAGAAGATGTTTATCTATACCATGGAATACTACATGGCAATGAGAAACAATGAAATCTGGCCATGTGTAGCAACATGGATGGACCTTGAGGGTGTTATGCTGAGCTAAATAAGTCAGGCAGAGAAGGACAAATATCATATGTGTGCACGTATAGGAGGATTAGGAGGAACTTAACAGAGGACCAAGGGGGAGAAGGAGGGCGGAAATGGTGGGGAAAGGGAGAGAGGCAAACCATGAGAGACTCTTGAATGCTGACAAAAACTGAGGACTGGTGGATGTGGGGGGGAGGAGGGTGGGCATGGAGGAGGGCACTTGTGGGGATGAGCACTGGGTGTTATGTGGAAACTAATTTGACAATAAACTATTTGTAAAAAATAAAAAAAAATAAAAAAAAAAAGAAAGTCATATTGATTCATTCAATCATTCAAATGATTGAATTCAATTCAAAATACTTGCTAATCATAACTTGTAGTCATTACAGGGATACACATGAAAAATATAAGACCGGGTATCTACCCCCAGAACTTGATTTTATTGTGCAGTCAAGACATACATGTCAGGGCGCCTGGGTGGCTCAGTCATTAAGCATGTGACTTTGGTTCAGGTCATGATCTCACAGTTCATGATTTCCAGTCCCACATCGAGTGAGCACGAGTTCTGCTTTAGGTGAGCCCCTCTTCTCTCTCTCTCTCTCTGCCCCTTCTTGGATTCTGTCTCTGTCTCGCTCACTTGCACCCCCTCTTCTCTCTCTATCAAAAGAAAAGAAAAGAAAGAAAGAAAGAAAGAAAGAAAGAAAGAAAGAAAGAAAGAAAGAAAGAAAGAAAGAAAGAAAGAAAGAAAAAGAAAGACACACATATCAGCCACATTATCTCACCTGACAAGATGGTGTGGCTTGCCCAAGATCACAGAGTTAATAACAGAGATTGCATCAGAAAAACCTCACTACTGGTTTTCCCCAAACCGATCATGGAGAGGACAGGGAAGAAAAATAAACAGCCTCTCTCTAGGTCCTAGTCAAAAGAATCATTTTCCATGTAACCTGAAATGTATTAATGAAGATGAATGGCTCACACCAGCTGAACAATTTTATATCATCAAATTATGTCTATTAAACTACATTTCATGCTTCCTAATTGTTGAATTAAAGAGGTCTGTTAGAATAGCAATAACACACTCAAACTGGTTGTGATTCGTGCTTCAACGCCCATTTTATTAGAGTGATAACTCATAAGGCTGAACTAATCTCTCATTAATTAATGCTTAAAACCCTTTCCGAGATGGCACAACCAAGGTGTTCTCTGAGTAATCTTAATGTGATTTGTGGAGTATGTGCCTAAGGCAGCACCCTCAGCCAGCACTTCATTCAGATCAATTTGGTATTTGCTGTGCATTTATTCATTCCTGTCTGCTTACCTGTGGCCTTTCCCCCTTAACTACCTGCCCATTACTAGGTATTTGGTGGAGAATCTCAAAGCAGTCCATTCCCAGAAAGGGGGACTTATAGTTAAGAAGATATCCCTTCCTTTTCTGAGAGCAGGGGTAAAAACATCAGGGAAACAGGCAGAGATCATGAAGAAAAGAATGAAGAAAGAAGAAAAAGAGCTAGAAGAAAGGGAAAACAAGCCAATGATGAAAAAGCAATCTGGGCAAGTCTCAGTAGTGTTTATTCATCCCTATGTGTACTGCACTCTGGTATGCAAGGGCCAGGAGCCCGTTCTGATGGAGGATGTGAATGTCCAAATGTAATGGTTTGGATTCCCCATAGTAAACAGGGGCTGTGCTCAAAGAGTAGTAGGTGAGGCCAGCTACCAGCCAGAGAACCCTGGCTCTATTATTACTCAAGCTATTCACAAGCTGAGAAATGATGTGTTTTTAGCAAGGCTGAGAGATTCTATAACAGCAGTTACTAAGATTTTCTGGTGGAAGTCCATATGATGAGTGGGACACAAAAGAATCCCTTTCATGGTTTTCAAACTAGTTCCTGCTGAGCAGAGGTGTCTCCGGGTTCAATGTCTGGGAGAGAGAGGGAAAGAGGCAAGCCCCTTCCCCACTCATTTTCTTGCTCCGGCATCAACCAAAGCATCTCACTCCTATCTGTGGGTATAAGTCAGATTCTGTGCTGCTTAGGAAAAAAAAATGAAGAACACTTCTTTCATCTATAGAGAAATGTGCCTTTCACACACACAGTGTTATTATTTATTGGTAGCATTTGTGTTATTAATCTTTACAACCACCATCCGAAGTAGTCCAGACCATTTGAATACACAAAGGTGTGATAAAGGCAACACAAAGGCATCAGTTTCCTATCCCAGAATTTTCCCCACTCTACTAACCAGGATTCCTGAATCTTTGGGAAAATTCTTTTATTACTTTTGGGAAGTGGGAAGAGGAAAGCAGAGCTTCTGTTTAATTGAGGTATAGTTCGTACATAAACTATATACAGATTTTAGGTGTATAGTTTGATAAGCTTTGAAAAGTATAAACACTTCTGGAACCATGCCCCAAATCAGGATATAGCACATTTCCATCGCCTCTGAAACTTCCTCATGACCATCTCATCTGTTCTGATTTGTAGCATCAGAAATTAGTTTTGTCTATTTGCGACCTTCACATAATTGGAATTATCTATTACATTATCCTTAGGACAGATTACTTTCATTCAACACATTTTGGAGACTCATCCATGTTGTTTATGTACATACTTCATTTATTTTTATCACTGTGTAGTTTTCCATGTATAGATATACTTTAGTTTGTTTACACATTCACTTGTCAATGAACGATAGGATTGCTCCAGCTCCAATATGGGGCTACTATGAACAAAGTGGCCATGAACATTTTTGGGGTGTATGTGTGTATATGCATTTTATTTCTCTTGTTAAATATTTACGAACGTAACTTCTGTTTCATATGTTAACTGTATATTTAACTTAATAAGAAATTGACTATTTTTCCAAGATGGTGTGGCATTTTACAATCTTACCATAGAATTGAATGAGAGCTCTAATTGTTCCATATCCTTGCAGAGACTTGGTATTAATAGTCTTTTAAAAATTTTTAGACAGGGGCGCCTAGGTAGCTCAGTTAAGCATCCAACTCTTGGTTTCGGCTCAGGTCATGATTTTACAGTTTCATGGGTTCAAGCCCCATCTCAGGCGCTGTGCTGACAGCACAGAGCCTGCCTGGGATTCTCCGACTTCTACTGAAGCTGTCTCTGTCTCTCTCAAAATAAATTATTGAACTTAAACATTTAAAAAAAAAACACTAATGGTGGCAGAAAAAACCTTAAAAAAAGAATAAAAATGGTAGCCATTGTATTGAGTATAATGGTATTTTAGTAAGGTTTCAATGTCCATATTTATTGGCCACTCTTATATCTTTTTTGTCAAGTATCTATGTCTTTATCTCTTTTCATCAGATTGTTGTCTTTTAATGATCGATATGTAAGTGTTCTCTAACAAGACTTTTGTCCTTTCCCACAATTTATTGCTCGCCTGTTCACTTTCTTAATGATGTCTTTGTTAAGAAGTTTGTATTTTGGCAGAGTTCAGTTTATAGTTTTTTTATTTTATACTTAGTGTCTTTAACAACAACAACAAATTGGCTGCCCCATGATAGGAAAATATTCTCCTACTTTTCCTTCTGGAAGCTTTATAATTTTAGCTTTTACATTTTAGTTTATGATTAATTCAAATTAATTTTTGGAATGTGCAAAGTAAGGATCAAAGTATTTTTCTGTGAATATTAAAAGGTTCTAAACTCAATTACGATATATGTATTGGTGGGGGAGGAGTTTTCAGCACCAGGCAACAAGCAATTTTCTGACACCAGCTGGGTATCCTTCCATTCAACTCAGTGCTGACCCTATCTACTCAGAGATAGCATCAGATTCTACAAGTTAAGGGTTCAGTCCCACAGGTCTGCCCTTCGCCTTAGATACCAACTGCAGGTGTAGGTTGTCACCTGTCTCACTGACTAGCTATATAGACTGGAAGTTCCAGCGACCCCCTCTTCAGGTTCACTTAATTTGCTCCAGGGGCTCACAGAACTCAGAGGAGCATTTTACTTACTATATCACTGGCTTATTATGAAAGGATATAAACACTATTTGATTTCAAGACTTGTTATAAAGCTACAACAATCAAGACAGTGAGGAAGTGATGCAATGATTGACATGTAGATAACTGGAACAGAATAGGCAGTTTAGAAGAATATAAACTAAACTAAAAGGATTTAAAGTCAGGAACAGATGGCAGAGATGCATGGGGCAAGGTATAGGGCAAGGACATGGAGCCTCCATGCTGTCTTGGACTGCAACACTGTGCCAAATTTAACACATGTTCATCAACCCTGAAGTTTTCCGAAACGGCTCCTTTTGTGTTTTCATGGAAGCTTCATTATTTCGTGGGTATGAATAATTAAGTTATTGGTCATTTGTGATTGGTTCAACCTCTAGCCCTTTTCTTCTCCTCAGAAAGAGGGGTATTGAACATTCTAACCTTCTATTCATGGTCAGTTCCCCTGGCCACCAGCTCCATACTTAGGAGACTTCCAAAAGTCATCTCATTAACATAAACCCAGTTATGATGGAAAGGGACTTGTTATGAATAACAAGACACTCAGTTCACCTTTGTGGCTCCAAAGTGATTTTAGGAACTGAGGTTGAGATCAAGTTTTATAACAAAATATGTTTCCATTGCTTCTACTATTCAGGAAGTCCCAAATGTTTTGGGAACTGTGAGCCAGGAACCATGGATAAGACCAAATATATGAGAAATATATTTTCATCATATGATTGACCAGGTATATGTTTCTTCTAAATCACAATAGTGCAGATACCCAGTTGTTCCTTCTCCATTTGTTGAAAACTTTCCTTTCTTTGTTGTATCTCATTGAATCCTTTGTTTAGAATCATTTCACCTTCCATGTGCCATCCTATTTCTAGGCTGTCAATTCGGTTCCCTTCTTCTATGTGTCAGACAGTGCAGTGACACCTCACTGTCTTAATTGCTGTAGCGTTATAATAAGTCTTTAAAAAAATTTTTTTTACATTTATGTATTTTTGAAAGACAGAGAGAGACAGAGCACGAATGGGGGATGAGCAGAGAGAGAAGGAGATACAGAATCTGAAGTAGGCTCCAGACTCTGAGCTGTCAGCACAGAATTCGATGCAGAGCTCGAACCCACAAACTGTGGGATCATGACCTAAGCCGACGTCGGATGCATAACCGACTGAGCCACCCATGCGCCCCTATAATAAGTGTTGAAATAAAGTAGTGTAAGTCCTCCAATTTTGTCCTCTTTTCCAAAATTGTAAGATTTTTCATTTTCACAAACCCATTTTAATGTTTCTCCATTACTGTCAAAATCTTGTTTGGATCATATTAATAATAATTATCTTTATTTTTTCTTTTCCTACTTTGTTTTTTTCTTAGTTTATTGTCAACTTGGTTTCCATATAACACCTAGTGCTCACCCCAAAAAGTGCCCTCCTCCATGCCCATCACCCCCCTCCCCTCCCCTCCATCCCCATCAGTCCTCAGTTTGTTCTCAGCATTCAAGAGCCTCTCATGGTTTACCTCCCTCCCTCTCCCCAACTATTTTCCCCTTCTTCTTTCTAATGGTCCTCCCTTAAGTTCCTCCTAATCCACTTATACATGCAAACTAACGGTATCTGTCCTTCTCTGCCTGACTTATTTCGCTCAGCATAACACCCTCAAATTCCATCCATGTTGCTACAAATGGCCAGATTTCATTCTTTCTCATTGCCATGTAGTATTCCATTGTATAGATAAACCACATCTTCTTGATCCATTCGTCCGTTGATGGACACTTCGGCTCTTTCCATGTTTTGGTTATTGTTGAGAGTGCTGCTATGAACATTGGCAACATGTGCCCCTGTGTATCAGCACTCCTATATCCCTAGGGTAAATTCCTAGCAGTGCTTTGCTGGGTCATAGAGGAGTTCTATTGTTAATTTTTTGAGGAATCTCCACACTATTTTCCAGAGGGGCTGTACCAGTTTACATTCCCACCAACAGTGTAGGAGGGTGCTTGTTTCTCCACATCCTCGCCAGCATCTAGAGTCTCCTGATTTGTTCATTTTCACCACTCTGACCGGCATGAGGTGGTATCTCAGTGTGGTTTTGATTTGTATTTCCCTGATGAGGAGGGACGCCGAGCATCATTTCGTGTGTCTGTTGGCCATCTGGATGTCCTCTTTGGAGAAGTGTCTGTTCCTGTCTTCTGCTTCACTGGGTTGTTTGTTTTTCGGGTGTGGAGTTTGGTGAGTTCCTTACAGATTTGGTACTAGCCCTTTATCTGATATGTCATTTGCAACTGTCTTTTCCCACTCCGGCAGTTGCCTACTAGTTTTATGGATTGTTTCCTTTGCCGTGTGAAGCTTTTAATCTTGATGAGGTCCCAATAGTTCATTTTTGCTCTTGATTTCCTTGCCTATGGGGAATGTCAAGGAGGAAATTGCTATGGTTGAGGTCAAGGAGGTTGTTTCCAGCTTTCTCCTTTAGGGTTTTGATGGCTTCCTGTCTCACATTCAGGTCCTTTATCCATTTTGAGTTTATTTTTGTGTATGGTGTGAGAAAATGATCTAGTTTCATTCTTCTACATGTTGCTGTCCAGTTCTTCCAGCACCATTGGTTAAAGAGGCTGTCTTTTTTCCGTTGGATACTCTTTCCTGCTTTGTCAAAGATTAGTTGGCCGTACATTTGTGGGTCCAATTCTGAGTTCTCTATTCTATTCCATTGGTCTATGTGTCTGTTTTTGTTTCAATACCATACTGTCTTGATGATGACAGCTTTGTAGTAGAGGCTAAAGTTTGGGATGGTGATGCTTCCCATTTGTTTTCTTCTTCACTATTACTTTGGCTATTCAGACTATTTTGTGGCTCCATATAAATTTTAGGATAGTTTGTTCTAATTTAGAGAAGAATGCTGGTGCAGTTTTGATTGGGGTTGCATTGTATGTGTAGATTGCCTTGGGTAGTATTGACATTTTAACTATATTTTTTCTTCCGATCCATGAGCATGGAATGTTTTTCCATTTCTTTGTGTCTTCTTCAATTTCCTTCATAAGTTTTCTATAGTTTTCATCATATAGATCTCTTGTATCCTTGGTTAGGTTTATTCCGAGGTATTTTATGGTTTTTTGTGCAATTGTGAATGGGATCAGTTTCTTGATTTCTCTTTCTGTTGCTTCATTATTGGTGTATAAAAATACAGCTGATTTCTGTACGTTGTTTTGTATTCTGTGACTTTGCTGAATTCATGGATCTGCTTTAGTAGGCTTCTGGTGGAGTCTGTCAGGTTTTCTATGTAGCATATCATGTTGTCTGCAAAAGGTGAAAGTTTGACTTCCTCTTTGCCAATCCTGATGCCTTTTATTTCCTTTTGTTGTCTGATGGTTGATGCTAGGACTTCCAGCACTATGGTAAACAACAGCGGTGAGAGTGGACATCCCTGTCGTGTTCCTGATCTCAGGGGGAAAGCTCTCAGTTTTTCCCCATTGAGGATGATATTAGCTGAGGGCTTCTCATAGATGGTTTTTATGATGTTTAAGCAAGTTCCTTCTATCCTGACGTTTTCAAGGGTCTTTATTAAGAAGGGATGCTGTATTTTGTCAAATGCTTTTTCTGCATCTATTGACAGGATCAATGGTTTTTATCTTTTCTTTTGTTAATATGATGTATCACATTGATTGATTTGCGAATATTGAATCAACCCTATAACCCAGGAATAAATCCCACTTGATCACGGTGGATAATTCTTTTTATGTGCTGTTGGATTCGATTTGCAAGTATCTTGTTGAGGATTTTTGCATTCGTATTCATCAAGGATATTGGCCTGTAGTTCTCTTTTTTTTGCTGGGTCTCTGTCTGGCTTGGGAATCAAAGTGATGCTGGCTTTGTAGAATGAGTCTGGAAGTTTTCCTTTGATTGTATTTTCTGGAATAGCTTGAGAAGAATGGGTATTAACTCTGTTTTAAATTTCTGGTAGAGCTCCCCACGGAAGCCATCTGGCCCAAGGTTCTTATTTTTTGGGAGTTTTTGATAACTTATTCGATTTCCTCACTTGTTATGGGTCTGTTCAGGTTTTCTATCTCTTCCACTGTGAATTTTGGTAGTGAGTGTGTGTTTAGGAATTTGTCCATTTCTTCTAAGTTATCCAGTTTGTTGGCACATACTTTTTCATAGTATTCCCTGATAATTGCTTGTATTTCTGAGGGATTTGTTGTAATAAGTCCATTTTCATTCATGATTTTGTCTTTTTGGGTGCTCTCTCTTTTCTTTTTGAGAAGCCTGGCTAAAGGTTTGTCAATTTTGTTTATTTTTTCAAAAAACCAACTCTTAGTTTCATGGATCTGTTCCACTGTTGTTGTTGTTGTTTTGTTTTGGATTCTATATTATTTATTTCTGCCTTGATTTTTCTTTTCTCATCTCCTACTGGGTTTCGGGTGCTCTTGTTGCTCTCCTTCTAGTTCTTTTAGGTGTGCTGTTAGATTTTGTACTTGCGCTTTTTCTAATTTCTTGAAATAGGCCTGGAGTGCAATGTACTTTCCTCTTAAGACTGCCTTTGCCACATCCCATAGAATTTTAATTGTATTTTCATTTTCATTTTTTTCCATATACTTTTAAATTTCTTCTCTAGTTGCCTGATTCATTCTCTAGTGGCCCATTCATTCTTTAGTAGGGTGTTGTTTAACCTCCATGTTTTTGGAGGTTTTCCAGGCTTCTTCCTGTGATTAATTTCAAATTTCATAGCATTGTGATCTGAAAGTGTGCATGAAATGATCTCAATTCTTTTATATTTATTGAGGGCTGCTTCACGTCCCAGTATGTGATCTATCTTGGAGAATGTGCCCTGCGCACTTGAGAAGAAAGTAAATTCCCTGGCCTCAGGATGTAAACTTCTAAATATATCCATCAGGTCCATTTGGTCCAATGTGTCTTTCAAGTCCATTATTTCTTTAGTGATTTTCTGTCTGGTTGACCTATCCATTGCTGTAAGTGGAATATTAAAGTCCCCTACTATTAACACATTCTTATCTATAAGCTTGTTTCTGTTTGTGATTAATTGTTTAAGATATTTAGGTGCTTCCACATTTGGTGCATAGACATTTATGATAGTTAGTTCTTCCTGATGGATGGACCCTGTAATTATTATGTAGTGCCCTTCTTCATCTCTTGTTATTGTCTTTAATTTAAAGTCCAGTTTGTCTGATAGAAGTATAGCTACTCCAGCTTTCTTTTGACTTCCAGTAGCATGATAGATATTTCTCCATCCCCTTACTTTCATTCTGAAGGTGTCCTCAGGTCTAAAATGAGTTTCTTGTAGACAGAAAATAGATGGATTTTGTTTTTTATCTATTCTGCTACCCTATGTCTTTTCATTGGAGCATTTAGTCCATTTACATTCAGTGTTATTATTGAAAAATATGGATTTAGAGTCATTGTGTTCTTTGTCATGTTTGTGGTGGTGTCTCTGGTACTTGAGTTTCTTGCAACATTTCCCTCATAGAGTTCCCCCTCAGTATTGTAGGGCTGGTTTAGTGGTGACAAATTCTCTCAATTTTTATTTATTTCGGAAGACTTTTCTCTCTTCTTCTATTCTGAATGACAAGCTTGCTGGATAGAGGATTCTTGGCTATATATTTTTTCTGTTCATCCCATTGAAGATTTCCTACCATTCCTTTCTGGCCTGCCAAGTTTTAGTAGATAGGTCTGTAACCACTCTGATAGCTTTTCCTTTGTATGCTAGAGCCCTTTTATCCCTAGCTGCTTTCAGAATTCTCTTTGTCCTTATATTTTGTCAGTTTCACTATGATATGTCGTGCAGAAGATCGACTCAAGTTACATCTGAGGGGAGTTCTCTGTGCCTCTCAGATTTCAATGTCTGTTTCCTTCCCCAGATTAATTATAATTTGTTCAAGGACTCCTTCAGCGCCTTTCTCTCTTCCTTTTCTGGAATTCCTATGATACAGATATTGTTCCGTTTGATTGTATCGCTCAGCTCTCAAACTCTCCTTTCATGTTCCTGGGTCAGTTTATCTCTTTTTCTCGGCTTCCTCCTTTTCTAAAATTGTGTCTTCTAATTCACCAACTCTCCTCTCTGCCTCTTCAGTCGGTGCACTGGACATCTCCATTTTATTATGTATTTTATTTATAACATTTTTAAATTCATCACAACTATTTTTAAGCTCCATAGTCTTTGTAGCAATAGTTTCTCTGATGTCTTCCATGCCTTTTTCAAGTGCAGTGATTAATTTTATGACTATTGTTCTAAATTCTTGTTCAGTTATGTTGCTTATATCTGTTTTGAGCAGTTCTTTACCTGTCATTTCTTCCTGGAATTTCTTTAGAGGAGAGTTCTTCCGTTTTGTCATTTTGGCTAACTTTCTGTCTCTTGTTAGTTTTAAAAGCTTGTTATGCACTCAACACTTGCAAGCACTTCTGTATTAAAGAAGGCTCTTTGACTGTCCAGGGCCTGTCCATTTAGGAAGTGTTCTTTGAATGGTGTCTCTTGGTCTCTCTTGTTGAGACTTTGGTGATTTTATTTCCCTACTTGTAGTGGTATTTGGGACTCTCCACCATGTGCACTTTGGCTTATTTCTTGACATAGCCCTGGAAAAGAAAACAGACAGACAAACACAGAGGAAACAAAGGCACAAAACGCACAGACAAATCCAACAAACACGCAGACCAAAAGGGAAAAAGAGAAAGAAAAAAAAAAGGAGGAAAAATAAATAATAAAAAGAAAATATATAAAAAATAAAAAGGAAGAAAAGAAAAGAAAAAAGTGAAAACCCAAAAGACAAAGGACAGTCTAAAAGCATAAAACCAGAATTCCCAGCTACAAATAAAGAGCAGGGTGTATGCAGTGCTGATGGAAGTACATACTCAAAGAGAGAAATGACAGGGTGGGGAGGAAGCAAAATTGGAAGAGAAATGACCAGGCAGAGAGTCTAAGAGGCTTAATTCAGAGAGATAAAGAGGAGAATATGGTAAGAGGCAAGGATAAAGAAACGAAGATAATGTTATATAGTGAAACTATATAGTACGATTACTCCAGAGAGAGAGAGCTAGAAAGGTATCCGTGGAAGTGTAGAATGTACATCTAGAGAATGGATTAAATGTGACTGTTTAAGCAAACCAGTGACCAGAGTGCCCAGTCCAGCAGAGGGGAAGATACAAATGAGACAAGGGAAAATATATCTGAATAGAAAGAATTGATCTAGAATTAATCATGGCAGTGCATGCAAGTTAGTCTTGCCCTGGGCTCCAGTAAAAGAAGAAAAAATAAAGCATCTCTCTAGCGGGGATGGGTGTGGTTTGGTGTGGGTGGGTCTTAGCCTCTACCTTGACCAATGGGCTGCTCCCCGAGGTCCCCTCTTGGTGGTTGTGGGGAGAAAAATGGCAGCACCCCAGTCCCTTCTCGAACCAAACATTGCAACTCACTCTTTTGAGTCTGATCTCCCTGTGACAGGGGCGTAGCCAAGGTGGGCCATGCTTTATGTCCCAAGCTGTGCCTCGTTTCCAGATTTTAGTCCGGGTGCCCCATTGATACCGCCAGAAATATAAACCCTCAAGCTGAGTCCCTCCAAGCAGTTTTAAGCTGGCTGCCTCCCCACTGGGAATCGAGCTGAGCCAGAAGAGCGGTGGAGTGGCTTCAGGCGCGCCACTTCCCCTCCAGGTCGAGCTGCCAAGCAGAGGAGGGATTTCTCCTGGCATCGCCTGGGACTAGTGCATCCTGCTCAAAGTCAGCTACACAGCTGGAAACCAGATCTCTCTGTGTCCCAAGCCAAGGTTTGTCTCTTCTCCAGGGACAGGGACAGTTCCTTGAGCAGTTTCAGCCACTCTTTCTTTTCTCCTCAACTCCCCACGGCTCCCCACGGCTCCCCGCAAAGGGGACTCCCTCCCCTCCCTCCATGTCTCCAGGTCCCAGCCTGTTTCTATCTTCCCCAGTTCGCACTCACGCTATAAGGTTGTTTTCTCAGCAGACTCTGTCTCCTTTTCCTCCCAAACTCCTGGATTCTGTAAGGGTTCCTATGGCTTCAGGCCTTCTCCATTTGAGAGATGGGGGAGAGTGTAATGTACGGAGCTCCCTACTTCTCCGCCATCATGCCTCCTCCCTTAGTATCATTTTTAACAATTTGGTTGGAATTTTCCATTTCATAAACATGATGTTTCACTTTACTTATTTAGGACTTCCTTAGTTTCTCTCAGCAATATTTGTAGTTTTCAGTATAGAGTTCTTATATACCTTTCATTAGATTTATTGCAATGTAATTAATGTTTTGTGATACTAAACAATATGCTATTTTTACTGTCATTTTTCCAATGGTTTGTTCTTGGCATAGAAAAACACTTGATATTTTCTTTGTAAAGGGCCAGATAATAATATTTTACTTATTTATTTATTTTTTAAATGTTTTATTTATTTTTAGGAGAGAGAGAGAGAGACAGAATGAGTAGGGAAGGGTCAGAGAGAGAAGGAGTCACAGACTGAAACAGGCTCCAGGCTCTGAGCTGGCAGTCAGCACAGAGTCCGACGCAGGGCTCGAACCCACGAACTGCGAGATCATGACCCAAGCGAAAGTCGGACGCTTAACCGACTAAGCCACCCAGGCACCCCTTATTTTATTTTTTTAACTACTTAAAAAATAATTAATTTGTAACAAGTTAGTTTACATATAGTGTAATAATGATTTCAGGAATAGAATTTAGTGATTCATCACTGACATGTAACATCCAGTGCTCATCCTAACAAATGTCCTCCTTAATGCCCCTCACCCATTTAACCCATCCCCCCACCTAACACCCTACCAGTAACCCTCAGTTTGTTCTCTGTATTTAAGAGTCTCACAGTTTGCCTCCCTCTCTGTTTTTATATTATTTTTGCTTCCCTTCCTTTATGTTCATCTGTTTTGTTTCTTAAATTCCACGTATGAGTAAAATAATATTTGTCTTTCCTGACTGACTTATTTCACTTAGTGTAATGCACTCTAGTTCCACCCACGTTGTTGCAAATGGCAAGATTTCGTTCTTTTTGATCTCCAAGTAATGTTCCATTGTGTATATATGCCACATCTTCTTTAACCGTTCATCAGTCGATGGACATTTGGGCTCTTTCCATACTTTGGCTATTGTTAATAGTACTGCTATAAACATTGGGGTTCATGTGCCCCTTCAAATCAGCACTTCTGTATCTTTTGGATAAATACCTAGTAACACTTGACATTTTTATATTAAACTTGCATCTTTTGACTTTGGTAAATATTTTTTTTTCTAGGAGCTAATCATGTCTTTTATGTTTTGTACATATATAATACGTTATCTGCAAATAACGTAGTTTCACTTCTTTTCCAATATTTATGCCTTTTATTTCTTTTTCTTGCCTTAATGTATTGGCTAGAACTTCAAATACAATATTGAATAAAAGGAGGGATAGCAAATTGTCTCATGGGCTTTACTCACTGGCACAATGCCCTTTCCTACTGTGTGCCATCTGCCAGGCCACCATTTTCTACCCTTCTAGCTCTGTTCCTTCTCCAAAAGACAGTCCCTCAGCAGAATCTCTTTCTCATACTTTATGCTTCAATTTAAATAGCATTTTTCCCTACATCCCTTACTTGACAACCCAAGTAAAATCTCTCCCTACTGTGATAACATACCACCTAGTAGTTTCCACTCATACTTAGTGATTAGTTATCTGCATCTCCCACTGAAATTTAAACTCTCCCCAAGAAAAGTCTTGCTTGTGTGCTTAACTAATATGTCTTGGGAACTTAGCGGAGTCTGCTATCTAAACAGACACCTAGCAGATGAATAAGTAAACCTCTTTCAAACCACTTGTCCTACTCAGAGAAGAAATCACAGACACTCCCTTTGCTCCTTAAAGAGAATGGCAACAAAGTGTAGGGAGATACTGCTAATGCCCTGCGCATGTGGCTGGTAATCCTCAAATATGAAGAGTGTAGATGAAGCCACGTTTTTCCTGTGAAGGTTCATAGGTCTCAGATAAAGAACAGGAGCAAGATTGGAGATGGGGTCTGCTCTGAGGTTAAGGCAGGACGGAGGAGAATTGGCCAGGTCACAAAAACACGTTGAGGGTTGAGATATCAGTGGATTTTGAACAGGGGACTCACAGAATTAAATCTAGACTTGACAGGGCCGTCTCCAGGAGCTGACTTTAGCGTGTGGAGAATGCAGTATGCCAGTGAGAAACCAGCAATAAGAGTAAAAGGCAAGTGACGGCAGTGAGTTGAACTAGGGAGTGACCAAGGATGTGGCATCAAAGGGAAATCATCAACAGAGACTGGAACCACTACTACGTGGGCCCATGAGATCAGAGCAGGGTTAAAGGTGGTGCTTTAGCGTTAACCCTGAAAAAAAAATTGGTGTAAGGCCCAAACTCTCCTAACCTAATCTGCCCTCTTGACTTCCCAGCGAATCCCCAGGCACAGCATGTCAGAAAGTCAGGACAGCCCCCTTCCCTCCTGTCCTTAGCTTCTTCCCTGTTGGAAGTTTTCACAAGGTCTAACTGAATCCCACACAAAAGGAACAAATAGCTTACTTAAAACTCAGACACTTTTTTTACTCGAGGCTACTTTGTCTTTGTTTCCATCATTCTCAGGAAGAGAGACAACCTCAAAGGTTTCTAGCACTTTATTCCTTTCTCCTTGACCACGCTTGGGTTTTCTTTGGGAAAAAAAAAAGCCCCAGGTAAAATCGGATCTGTAATTAGGCACCTGTTACTCTGCAAAGTCACAGCCACAGCTCTCTGCTTTCTTGGTGGTTTTTGGTTCTCCTCTCAAGAGCATTCGGATAATAAAAACTGTTGGATAAGAAAAGAAAAGAAAAGGCCTCACACACCCACTACCAGCTGCATTGAGAATGCAAACGTGGATTTTGTCAGGCAGTTAGTAAAGGAAGCCCCAGTCCTGGCTCCCAGCCACCAGCATTACAAGTGGCACCGCCCCCAGGCTACATTTTGTGGCCTCTCTGGGAGGAGTGGTTTGGGAACAAAGCATGCAGAAGAGGCTTGTACTCAGGTTGGTTTCCCAGTGTTGCCTGTGGAGACAGACTTTGTAGAATGAAGTAGGAGGGACTGTCTTTCTGGGCGGAGGGGGTGCCATGCAGGATGCTTAGAAGCCTGGTGGTTGGTCTGGCATCAAAGGGCACAGCAAGGCTGAAGCTCAGGGGCTCCACACCACGGATGCCAAAAAGAAGTCTGACTTCCAGCTTTCCAGCCCAGCCAGCCGCCCACAGTATCTGGCAACCTGGAATGTTCTGTAGCTCAAACTAACTTTGTTTCCTTACAGGGATCTAAAACAAAGGCTCAGGGAAAGAAATTTACTTTTCATGGAAAGGAAAATGAATTCCGGGCAAGCAGAGTAACACAGTGGAGGGCAAGGAAATGTCCTGGGTCTTTCTCCCAGTTTCTGCCATTGACTAGCTGTGTGACCTTGGGCAATGCACAAAGGACCTCTCTAGTCCTTTGATTCATCATCTATAAAATGTGGAGATCTATAGAGATGATCTGTGCCATCCCTTTCAGCCACAATACTTTGAAGAGGCAAAACCTATTCCATGTCACCTCTGCCAAGCTGATATCTAGTCTCCACTTGAATGTTCCCAGTGACAGGGAGCTTGCTACCTTAATAGGTGTTTTAATAAATACTTTTTAATATAATTAATATATAATAAACTACTTAATATGCTTAATAAATACACTTAATATAATAATATACTTAATAGGTATTTTAATAAATGTCTCAGTTTGAGTGTTGGAACTTTCTTCCTTGCATCTCTTTTTTCCTCTGACAATGCAAAAGTAAGCATGTTCTGAAGGGGCCATAGTTTTTTGTAATTTTTAGAAAATATTTATTTTTGGGAGAGAGAGACAGAGAGTGAGTTGGGGGGTGGAGAGAGAGGGAGACACAGAATCTGAGGTCGGCTCTAGGCTCTGAGCTGTCAGCACAGAGCCTCATGTGGGACTTGAACTCACGAGCTGTGAGATCATGATCTGACCCAAAGTCAGCGCTTAACCGACTGAGCCACCCAGGTTCTCCTGAGGAGGCTGTATTTCCAGGGTCAGCACTAATCTTCTGGAGTTCTTTGGTAAGAGCGACCCAGCATTTCTTTACTTGCTGCCAGTTCTCTTGGAATTTTCCTAGCTCATATCTCAAAATATCCATGCAAATTAAGCCAAAAAGAAAGAGAAGGCAAAGCAAAATACAGTGGGATTTTTTTTTCTGTTTTTTGGTTGTTTTTGGGTTTTATTTATTTATTTATTTATTTATTTTGCTTTTACTACCCGAACAGTGGTAGTTTTTAAGGACACCGTTTCTCACAGAATCAAAAAATGTTAGAAGTGGAAAACTTGTTGGTGAACTTCATCCAGCTCATCTTTTGATCTGGTAAAGTAGCTAAAGACCAGAGAAGTGGTGGGGCTTATCCAAGGTTACACAGCTGAGATTAAGCCCATGTGTCTGGATTCCTAGCTTTCACCTACAAACGCTTAGGTGTTTTCCAAAGTGTTTACCATGGAACACAGCATTCCAGGATATCAAAAAGTGTATCTTGCAGGGAGGTGGGGGCAGGGGTGGGGAGGGAATTGGAGATAGGTTCTGTGGCCAATCATGTACGGGAAATGTTCACTTCAACTACTTTGTTTTGTTTTACAGAAAGGGCTCTTGGAAGTTTACCTATGCTATGCTGTTGGGGCCCTGTCAGGAAAGCAGCAACCACATTAGGTTCTAACGGAAAAGATTGGCTATGGGGCACTAGGGACTTATGGACCCATTGAAAAGACCAGAGTTGCAAGATTAGTGGAGGTACCATTAGACCCAAGGATCTCAAGAGTTGGGAAGGTGCAGGAGATACCACTGGGCTGTCCATTCCTGAGGTCAACATTCAGGGGAATATCTGGAAAGGACTACAAAATCCATATCCACCAAGGTCATATGTACCCCTGCCACTTGCTTGAGACACAACAGATCTTCTCTCTCTTCTGCATTTTATCTCTTAGATCCACATCTCTCCTTGGCAGCTTCTAATCAGAGCCTTGCACCCTGGTGAACCTTAGTAATATAGTTATCCGGCTTCTAGTTGCTGGAATTTTTCAGAGATCACAGAAAGGAATGGCATATGTTGTTGTTTTTGACCCAGTTGTCTTGACCCAGTTTTGAGGCTCTGGTGAGAGGACGCTCTGGTGAGAGGCTGGCCACTGCCCCTGATTAATTCCACACACCAACCATCTCACTTATCAGGCTCTCACACTCCTGGCCAATATGCACCCACCCGAATCACTGGGGCCAGGGACCAGACATTTCGGGACAGCCCCTATGCTCTGGAGCCCAAATTAGCCAGTCCCAGAGAGCCTGTGAAGCCCGGCTGACCCCACTCTGCTTGTCATACCTCAGATGTCTCTACATCTCTAGTTTGCTCTTAGTCTGTCCCCGGGTACAATTCCCTGCATAGTCTTACATAGCATCCATCTTTCTTTCTGTATAAGTAACAGAGTTCTGCCTTTCATCTAGACAATTGTCTCTATATTGTGCTCTGCTGTCAAAAAAAAAATCTTTAAATCTTATAAAATGGAGGCAGGAATGGGGCCACATTACCAAAATCAGTCTGGCACATTTACTAATGTGCACTGAAAATCTCCACTGAGGACATGGTATGTACTATGTCCCAGACTTTTCTGACCACATTTGCCCATTTACAGGGCAAGATTTATTAATACATGTCAAAAGGTATCAAGGTTCCAAGCAACTCATGGTGGACATCACTGTTTTAAGTTATAATTTCAAAGGTTCATGCACTTTGAAGGCCCCGTGACCAGAAGGAAGCAGGAGGGGGAACTGAGGCCGGAGCCACATGATCAGTGTACTCATGACCACAGTCTAAGCTCAACTATGCCATCAGTTACACTGCATGTGAAGACTTTGCCCACGTGGTCCCAGCTGAATGGTAAGACATGACTTCTTGGCCCTTCTTCCACTTGAGATACCATCCTTAACCTCTCTTGCTATCCAAACCTGAGGCAGTCACCAAAGCTATCTCAAGTCCCTTCTTTTTCATAGGAAATTCAATGATGAGCTCCACTTTCACTCACCTCTTCTTTCTCTGAAATCTTGACATACTGTCAGCACTTGTCACAAATCTGCCCGTGAAATCTCTTCTACTACTTCCCTGCTCCATTTAGCAGCTCTTAGTGTCAATCTCTTATCCTCAACTGCATTGTTCTGCTCTCAGAGGCACAGATTGGAGCTTGAGCTGCTGGGTTCTCCCCAAACACTGAGAATGATACTCAGCACATACAGGGCACACAGATATCTGTAGGCAGGATAAACCAATTAATTAGCCCCTTCAGTTTTTAGCACAAATTTTCTTTTTCTTTTTTTCTGGAATTTTAGTGGAAGCAGGACCTAGTTTGCATATGCATATATTTGTCATACAGATGAGAATAAAAATGGAGTTCCAGAAAAATGACTATTGTCAAGCGGTAGGAATGAATTTCCCCAGTAACATCTCTTAGCTACTCTGGTGTTCTTAAACCATGAAGAGCACTGTGACACTTATGAAGTCCCAAAAGACTTTCTTGCTTCCAAGGATTATTTCAGGCTTAGATTCCTAGCAATTCTGAAGCAATTTCTATTTCTGCCATGTTCATACTTTGCATCTTTACAGCCTTTTAGCTCTTTCTTTTTACATCTATGGTCTGTTTACCTTACAGCAGTGACCCTATGGTCTGAATTGAGCTGACATGACATTATGGTCCTCATGTAAGCTCTGAGAAACTGAGACACAGAGACGCCCTCTAGTCGGTGGCAAAATTGGGGCTAGAACGCAAAGCTCCTGCCTCTCAATCCATTGCCCCTTCTTTTTCTTAATGTTCATTTATTTACCTTGAGTGATAGAGAGAGAGAGAGAGAGAGAGAGAGAGAGAGAGAGAGAGAGAATCCAAAACAGGCTCCACACTGTCAGCGCAGAACCTTATGCCAGGCTCTATTTCACGAACCACGAGATCATGACCTGAACTGAAATTAAGAGTTGACACTTAACTGACTGAGCCACCCAAGCGACCTACCAGTGCCCTTTCTTATGTGTTCCAAAATAGAAATGAATAACGGGAATGTGTATGTGCATGTGTTTAATTAATCAGAGAAATAAGGAAGGAATGCAAATCAGATACTATCCAATGAGTTTTCATCTCTGAGTGGGTTTTCCAGTAGAAAGATAACCATACATACAACCTCTAGACTGATTTTTATCCTAATCAAAAAATTAAAATTAAAAAAAAAAGAGTGACTGCTTGCTTTTTCTCTGAAATCACGTTTAGGATATTTAGAGCTTGGACACTACCTCAGTTTTCTCAGGCTGCCATAACAAAATATCATAGAATGAATGGCTTCAACAATAGAAATTTATTTTCTTACAGTTCGAAAGAGGGGGTGTCTGACAAGTCCAACAAGAGTGTGTGGGCATGGCGGTTTCTGGTAAGAGCTCTCCTCTGGCTTACAGACTCCTGCCTTCTCGCTGTTCTCCATGTTCTCACATGGCAGAGAGTGAACAGGATCCTTGGTGTCCCTTCTTAAAAGGTCACTAATCACATCATGAAGCCCCACCCTCATGACCTCATATAACTCTAACCAACACCCAAAGGCCCCACCTCTTAATAACATTGCACTGGGGGTGAGGGTTTTAATGTGTGAACTGGTGGGGAGGGGAGAACATTTCAATCCATAGCATATCCAGAACTGTATTTTTATAAGTGTGGAGGTACAAAAAGTCTTGGAGGTTAGTTTGAATCTAGCCTCACTTCGCCTAAATCCTTCTCCAAATCCATACTTCTAACAGGCATCAGGGTGTAAAAATCTAACCCTGTTACACTGCCATTGGCCCTCCAGCAGAAAGATAGTGCCCAGAACTTCCTTACCTGTGTCTCTCCAGCTCCGACTACCACTTCCAACCTTGAATGGTACTTTATACCAAAATATAGTCAATGCTTGTTATTTGCTGTAGTGGTGTTCTAGAAAGGTACAGTGAACAATGACTGGGAGAACACTGAACCACGGCTCCTAGGGATTAGTTCCTGTGAGCCTCCAGTCATAGCATTTTCATCAAGCGATCAATACATAATCTTGTTTTACGTGACTTTTTGTCTAAAACATCTTATTTAATATATGTAATTGGGTCATTAACACTGTACTCACAGCCACCACACTATAACTATGCCTAAACGATGCTCACCTGATGAAAATTTTTTTTCGGTAAGAAACATCGCATCCTTAGGAACACTACACGGCACTTCAGCACTGTGCGTGGGCCCATTTAAACAGAAAAATGACCTTCAAAAGGCACGAAATGTGGAAAATGGGACACAGTACATGGACCATGGAAAGGACGCTGAAACAGTAGGCAGAGCATGGCCCTGTTTACCTCACCTGGGAGCATGCCCATCAAGCAGTTCAAACTTCCGGTGGTCATATGCGTGTCCTTGAAGGACCATGAAAACACAAGAACTTATTCTGTGCTAACAAATAGATTTTAGCAAATAGAGGAGTCTGCAAATATATGAGTCCATGAATGAAGCTCGTTGTATTTGCAATCCCCTTCTCTCTGGCTCCTAGCTCTCTACCTTTGTGACTGTGCCCACAGTGAGATGAGACACAGGAAAGTCAGGGCCTACACTCTGCAGAGCCATGGGGAACGGGGACTCTTTAAATATGTATTTTTTTAAAAATTGTAAATGTTTATTTATTTTTGAAAAAGAGAGAGAGAGAGAGATAAGGGGAAGGTCAAAGAGAGAGGGAGACACAGAATCCAAAGCTGGCTCCAGGCTCTGAACTGTCATCACAGGGCCTGACTCAGGGCTTGAACTCATAAATCGCAAGATCATGACCTGAGCTGAAGTCAGACACTTAACCAACTGAGCCACAGACGTGTCCCATTAAATATTTATTGAACTGAGTCAATCTCCATATGTATTATCCTCTGGTGATATGGCTGGTGGGAGTCAGTTGAGCCTGGTTGGCTATAAAAGCTCGAACCTCTTTGGTCACACACAGTGAGGCCCTCACCTGGAATCTGGAGCTCTCACGGCAGGTGGGATTACTGAAATCCCAAGGATCCCACTGGCCACCTTGTTTCTGTTTTTTTTTTAAACACTTATTCATTTTTGGAGTGATAAAGAGAGAAAGAGCATGAGCAGGGGAGGGGCAGAGAGAGAGGGAGACACAGAATCTGAAGCAGGCTCCAAGCTCTCAGTTGTCAGGACAGAGCCCAATGTGGGGCTCAAACTCAGGACTTCATGATCATGACCTGAGCTGAAGTCAGATGCTTAACAGACTGAGCCACCTAGGTTCCCCAGGCTATCTAGTTTCTTAAGGAGGGGTGGAAGAGCACCTGTGTGGTGCAGGACTGCATGTGGTCTCCTCAGACAGTGCTTCCTGCAGACGTAGCTGTACCAGCCAGATGCCTCTGATGTTTAAAATTCTCTTGCTAGGGCTCTACCTCTTTGGTTAAGCATTTCCATTCAGACAATTATAAAGGAGAGGCAAACTCACATTTTTAAGGGTATGTAGGGGCTTTGCATGTATTACCTTCTCTAATCCATATAATGACTTGAGAAAGTAGATAGAAATGTCCCTTTTGGAGAGGAGTATACCAAAAGGTAGTGAAATAAGAGATGTACTAAGGGACGGTATGTGGTCCCAATATTTGTAACCAGAATTGTTTGATCACAAAGACCTGGTTATTTTCATCACCCCATGCCACCATTAGAAAACTCTTAAAGTAAAAATGCTTTGGCAGTTTCTCAAAATATTAAACATAGAATTACCATTTGACTTGGCAATTCCACTTGTGGGTATGTTCCCAAAAGAACTGAAAACAGAGTCTCAAAACATTAGGTGTATATCCATAGTCATATAGCTGAAGTAGATGCAATTCAAGTGTCCATCAACAGAATGAATGTCACTGATGGGTGAATGGGATTCTGAAGTCACTTCTCCTTTGCAAGGGCGGGCAACTTTGCCCATTGAACATTTCCATGTTCTCCATCTATATATGATGGAACGTTATTCAGCCTTAAAAAGAGGAAATTGGACACGTGCTACAATGTAGATGAACCTTGGGAACATTACGCTGATTGAAATAAGCTGTTCACAAAAAGGCAAATACTGTAATGATTCCACTTACATGAAGTACCAAGAGCAAGCAAATTCATAGAGACAGAGAGTGAAAGTGATTGTGGGGGGCTGGGGGGAGGGGAGGATGGGAGTGTTGCTCTTCAGTGAGTTTACAATTTCAGTTTTGCAAATTGAAAAGAGTTCTGGAGATTGGTTGTACAACAGCGTGAATGTACTGAACCTACCAAACTGTGCACTTAAAAGTAGTTAAGGTGGTAAATTTTGTGTATGTGAATTTTACTTTAATGTTTTTAATTTAAAAAATATTTGACAGTAAAAAATTAAATAATAAAAATAAAACAAAAATGCCTCAGGACAGGAGATCATATGACCATTATCAATCACAAATTATTTATTTTATTCATTCAACAAATATTGGTAGAGAACTTACAATGTGCAAAGCAGTGTGCTGGAGACAAGAAGAAATAGAAAGTTGAATTGGGCATAGCTGCTAGCCTCACGGGAGAACATACATAGAAATAAGTAGGAGATGAGGTAGGAGAGGCATGTGGATGACTCAGTCTATTAAGCATCTTAATCTTGGTTTCAGTTTAGGTCAGGATCTCACAGTTCATGAGTTCAAGCCCTGCCTCAGGATCTGTGCTGTCGATGCAGAGCCTTCTTAGGATTCTCTGTCTCCCCCTCTCTCTCTGCCCCTCCAGCATTTCTCTCTCTCTCTCTAAAAATAAATTAATTAAAAAAAAAAAGGATATGAGGTGGGAATTATATATGCCATTAAAAAAAAAGAGTATGTCAGGCAGCTGTTCCTCTTTATATTTAGTTTATTTATTTATGTTAGTGAGAGAGAGAGAGAGAGAGATCACACATGTGCATGAGTGGGGGAGGGGCAGAGAGAGAGGAAGAGACAGAGAATCCCATACAGGTTCTGTGTTGTCAGTGCAGAGCCTGACTCAGGGCTTGAACTCATGAAAGAGGAGATCATGGCCTGAGCTGAAAACAAGAGTCGGACGCTTAACCAGCCGAGCCACCCAGGTGCCCCAAGGCAGCTGCCTTCTTGGCTGGGTGAGCAAGGAAGGCTCTTTAGAGAAGGGGAGCCATTAACCGTCTGAAGGGCAGGGGCTGAGGGAAGAACAGCACAGGCAAAGGCATGATGGAGCATGGGTTACACACTGGAGACAAGGGATATGAATGCAAAAGCAAGTAGGACACAATGAGGTAAGATGGGGAAGGATGGTCCTGTGAAAATATGCTCACTGCCAGGGTCAGACTTTTGTACTTTATTTGTTAAGAAGCAGCAGGACCCTGTCAGCTCCTGAGGAATGGGGTGGAATAAATCTTCAAGACAGTAGTGTGTATTCATTTTCTGGGGCTGCCATAACAAGGTAACACAAACTCAGGGTCAAGTGGGGGTGGACTTCCACAACAGATTATTTTCTCATCCTTCTGGAGGCTGGAAGTTTGAGGTCAGCTTAGGCCTCTGTCCTTGGCTGTCTGTCCTCTGTCTGTCTTCATAAGGTCTTCTCTTCATATCTGCCTATGTCATAACCTCTTTCTCTAAGGACACCACTCAGTGTTTGATTAGGGTCCATTCATGTGACCTCATTTAATTTATGTTTTTAAAGTTTATTTATTTATTTAGTTAGTTATTTTTTGAGATCAACTTTCATCTTTTATTTGAAGTTGAAATATAAGATCCATTTTTAGGAAACCATTTCATTATGTTTATTTCTTATTTTAATTTTTTTCAAATTTTTATTTTTTATTTTTTAAAATTTTTTCTTGAATAGTTTATTGTCAAGTTGGTTTCCATGCAACACCCAGTGCTCATCCCAACAAGTGCCCTCCTCCATGTCCATCACCTCCCCTTCCCCTTCCCTCCACCCCCATCAGCCCTCAGTTTGTTCTCGGCATTCAAGAGTCTCTCATGGTTTGCCTCCTTCCCTCTCCCCCACTATTTTCCCCCTTCTTCTTCCCCTTGGTCCTCCATTAAGTTTCTCCTAATCCACCTATATGTGCAAACATATGGTATCTGTCCTCATTTTAGTTTAATTACCTTTATAAAGGTCCTAGCTCCAAATACAGTCACATTCTGAGGTGTTGGGGAGTAGGACCGGGACTTATGAATGTTGGGGGGCACAATTCAGCCCAGAGCACATGGTAAGGTGGCTCATGAGAGGGAGAAAGTAGGAAGGCCAGTGAAGGGGCACCATGACAGTGGTGACCAGGCCTTGGCAGTGGAAGACCAGGAAGGAGGAACATGGTGCCCATTAGCCTCAGGGCTGTCCTCTTTGCAAAGAGGAAGACAACAAAAACTGAAGTTCTGCAAAGGGTGCAGTAAGAGAAAAGAAAAGGCAGCGAGAATTAACTTGGCAAATCTCCCCAACCGATAGAGATATCCCCAGAGCCATCACTTTTCACCGCCTCTCCATAGCAAGAGGGCGACCGCTGATTCCCAGCCTACGCAGGACAAAACACCTCATCACTTTATAGTCTCACAGTGTTTACATCACATTCTTTCATGCCTAGGATCTGAATCTCAGCCAGGACGTTCCTGCATGACAGTTCCCATGAATTAATAATTTCCCTGGTGCAAAGTCCGGGTGGGCATTTATTTCCACTGCCCAAGGCTGGTGATGAATCGAGCTTCACGCGGGCTGCATAATTTCGTTTTTCCATAAGTCTGTGCCTTCTGCTGGCATTTTAAGGAATGTATTTTTATGAAGTTTGGCGCTATTCAGTAATTTTCCAGGAGGGCACATTGCCCAGGCCAGATGGACAGATTTATTTCTGGTTCCAGCTGGTGAAGTCCTCTCTGATAAGATCCTACCCCATCTTACTTGAACAGAGATCCACAGTTCACTTTTGAGGTGGTTGGGGAAAATTACTCTAGCAGCAGCCTCTTAAGGTGGGCGAGGGTGGGAGGGCCATCCTTGTATCTAAGCTTCTGTAACTCAACGTTGCAGATGGACATCTTCTTTCTAAGATGAACCCAGTACAGTGACATGGAAAGTGATGGGGCAAGACGTCTGAATGGAATCACCCAGTTACTGTATCAGGAGCTCCGTGTTTCTCTCTGAAGCCATTTGTGTTTAGAAACAGAAAGAAGCCTGGCGCACTGAAGTGCAATGAAGAGAAATAAACTTGGGCTTTCTGAAGAAGGCTCACTTCAATTTTTCAGTCATACTGCCTTGTGGGATCACATAAATAATTATATTGTGCGTTATTGATACAGAGGATCTTTGTATATTGATATCTCAGCAGGAAGGTGTGTGCACTGATCAAGGGAGGTGTACAAAGTTACTGGCACGGGGTGTTCCTTGTATGAGAGTGCTCGGATCTGATGTATGAGATCTCCTTTCTTACTTTTTTATTAACCTTCTAAAGGGAACTGAGGCCAAACAATACTTTCACAGTAAAGTACCTCTCCATTGGAAGTGGTAATGACATCACTGAAAAATAAAAGCACTTTGCTTTTTTTTACTTTTCTTTTCAGTTTTCTGGACTTTCTCTTAAGTTTGTTGAATATTGAGAATTGTTTATCATCTTCCCACACTTTCCTCTTCCCATGCTAAGGGGAAGAAACCCTTCTTTGAATTTTCTCTGCTCACTGCTTCTCCTTGTCTTCCTGTAGGTGAGGACCCAGGGACTACACTTTCTTCCATTATTGCCTCCACTGTAAATCCTCTCTTCCTTTTGCCTCTTCAACCTGTTGACTGCTAACATAAAATTCTCAAAGCCCAGCCATTTTTTCCCTTGCCACTTCAGGCAAATCTTTTGGCTCTTATCCAGGAGGTAAGATGGTAAGATAAAAGCTTCCCGAGAAAGACAGAATGGTTATTCTCATTTAACAGATAGGAACATTAAGTCACACAAAAGCTAAGTGATCTGTCTTAGAAATGACTTTAGAAATAAAGGCTTGTAAGTTTTTTTCCTAAAAATTCTGCAAAGGTGAAGGCAATAATTTGGACAAGGAAATTTAACAATCGACCAATTAAAGAAAACAAAGAAATATTAGTGTAAGCCATAAAAGGGAAAAATAATAAGTTGGACTTCATCAGAAGTATAAATCTTGGCCTTTTGAAAGGCACAGTTAAGATAATGAAAATAGGGGCACCTCGGTGGCTCAGTTGGTTAAGCCTTGGACTTCAGCTCAGGTCATGATTTCACGGTTGGTGGGCTTGAGCCCCATGTCCAGTTTTGCACTGACAGTACAGAGACTGCCTCAGATTCTCTGCCTCTCTTTCTCTCTCTCTCTGCCTTCACACACGCTCTCTCAAAAATAAATAACTATTTTAAAAACTTATATATAAAAAGATAATGAAAATTAAAGCCACAGCCTGGGAGAAAGTAATTACAAATCACGTATCTGATTAGGATCTTATTTATTTTATTTTTAAATAAAATCTTCAAAGGTTTATTTTTATTTCTGAGAGAAAGAACACAAGTTGAGGAGGGGCAGAAAGAGAAGGGGACAGAGGATCTGAAGTGGGCTCCACAGTGACAACAGTGAGCCTGATGCAGGGCTCGAGTTCACAAACTGGGCAGTCATGACATAAGTGGAAGTCAGACACTCAACCAACTGAGTCACCCAGGAGTCCCCAAGATCCTTTTACTTTAAAATTCAATAGTAGGGAATCAGGAGACCCAATAAGAAATGCACAAAAAATTTGAATAGACACGTCAGTAGAGGCAATATACAGGTGGCAAGTAAACACATGAAAATGCTTATCATTACAGTCTAAAATAATAAGGATGAAAACCCCAGTATCGTTATCTGCACATTCTAGTGAGGGTGAGAAATAGCTCTCATATATTGCAGTCAGAGTGCAAAAAGATACACTTTGGAAAGTGGTTTGGTAGCTTCTTACAATGTTCACTATACACTTAGCATATGACCCAGCAATTCCACTACTAGGTATCTACCTGAGAGAAATGAAGTCATAAGTCCACACAAAAACTTGGTCATGAATATTTGTAGTAGCTCTATTCATAACCCCCTGCAGAGGCCAAGCTGAGGCTGCCCCCAAAATGTGCCACTTTGCCACATTGATTATTTTAGTTACTTATTGTTTAATGTTTATTTTTGAAGGAGAGAGACAGAGTGTGAGTGAGGGAGTGGCAGAGGGGCGGCACAGAATCCTAAGCAGGCTCCAGGCTCTGAGCTGGCAGCACAGAGCCTGACTCGAGGCTTGAACTCACAAACCGTGAGACCATGACCTGAGCTGAAGTCGAGCACCCAACCGACTGAGCCACCCAGGCACCCCAATGGCACATTGATTATTGTAAATAAAAGTTACTTAAGAGAAAGCCAGTGCAAAAAGAACACTCTGACCACTCTTTGTCTCCAGAAAACAAGAAATAAATCTCCCATGGGAAACGTAGCCTCCCTGTACCAGAAGGTAGAGGGATGTCCTTATCACCAGAGAGAGATTAAACAACTCAATACTTTTGACTGATTTACTATCCCAATCCAAATTCTGTTTAGATTCCTTATTAATTGAGGCTCCAAAATTTAAGTTTTCTTTGGCTTGTCAGTTCCTCACAGGTTTATTGTCTCTCTGTCTTTAAAGTATAAAAACTGCCTGCTTTGGTCATTTCTTTAGGTCTCAATTTCATTATTGGAGCTTCCAAATGCATGTAATTAAAATAGGTGGGGATTTTTTTTGTTGTTTTTATGTTTTTTAAAAAAATTTTTTTCTCATTAATCTGTTTCACGTCAATTTAGTTCTTAGACCAGCTGGAAGAAACTTGAAAGGTAGAAATAATTTTTGATGAATAATCTCTAGTAAACCCACAAAATGAAGCACTTCTCAACAATAAAAAGGACTGAAGTACTGATGGTAACAACATGAATGAATTTCACAAAAGTTATTGTAAGCAAAAGAAGTCAAATTCTAAAGGCTACATGAGTCCATTTATATGAGAGTCTAGAAAAGACAAAACCAAAAGAAGAGAAAGTAGATCCATGTCTTCCAGGGGCTCGGGGTGGCGGTGGGGATGAATGACTAGAGAAGGCACAAGAGCTCTCTGAGGTGTTGCAAAACTTCTGTATCTTGATGTGGTAATGATTACCTCAGTGTATATATTTGTCAAAATTCATAGAACAGTACATCAAAAAGCTACACTTCACTGTAGGTAAATTATACCTTAAAATATTTTTAAACGTTAAATGCAAAGAAGGGTTTTGTGGTGAATACTCTATTTTACTTTCATTCCTTCTCCATAAAATCTTTCCCAGGATGGCCGTGTATGTCAGATGCTGCCCGCTAGTTCAGAAATCTAGAGATAAATAACCGGGTATTTACTCACAGTGTGTAGGTGGGACACAAAAGAACATTCATCCATTTTAGGATAGACTATTTTTGCTGTGACAGAGAGAGCCCAGAGAAGTGTTAAGGTTGTGGAGGAGGAAGGATAAGAACGCTCCCTGCTAAGTCTTTACTGGAGCCAAGGCTGGTGGGAACAATTAGAGGGTGAGGGGGGAGGGCACCCAGTGTAAGGAACAGTGGGAGGGAAAACAGAGGGCAGCAAAGACCCAAGGGAAGTGGACCCTGTCCTCCTCCCTCTGCAGCTGCTGCTGTGGGGATCAAACAGCCAATGGGAGCTTTACTGGGTGGCACTGACCCTTTTGAGAACAGAGAGAAGGCTGGTCCCCTGACCCGCTTCCCTCACAGCACAGACATTTAGAAAATACTCGCTAAATTCTGCCTCACAGTTGAATTCCAACTGATAAACATTGAAAGCATGGAAGACATGATGAAAATAGAAGATCACTTTTGGGTAGACACTATAGGCAGGAATTGTTTAAGGCAAGAACCTTTGGCGGATGCTGAAGTTAATGGGGGAAAATAAGATGAGAAACAGGGTATCCTCTTTGTCTCAAAGGATTTCCTTACAACATTTTCCCTTTGGGAAAGTAGGAACTACAATGGAAAAACTCGTAGATACCACCCTTATCGAGTAATCAAAGTAAGCCTCACTAGAACAAGATGGGTGGATACCATGTTTCTTCAAGACCGTGCCCTGAAAGGGCAAAGTATTACTGGCATAGTATTCATGTCAGAAATGCTGTCTTACTTCAGGCTGCTATAACAAATGACCATAGACTGAGTGGCTTAAACAGCAAACATTTATTTCTCACAGTTCTGGAGGCTGGGAAGTCCACTATTAAGGAGTCAGTAGATCCTGTGCATGGTGTGGGCCCTTTTCCTGGTTTGCAAATGACTGTCTTCTCATTGTACCTTCACATAGCAGAGAGCAGAGAGACAGGAAGCAAGCTCATGGGTCTTTTCTTTTCTTTTTTTAATGTTTCTTTATTTTTGAGGAGGGGGGAGGAGCAGAGAGAGGGAGACAGATAATTCAAAGCAGTCTCTGTGCTATCAGCACAAAGTGCAATGTGGGGCTCAAACTCAGGCACTGAGAGATCAGGACCTGAGCCGAAGTCACGTGTTCAACCAACTGAGCTACCCAGGTACCCCTCATGTGTCTCTTCTTATAAGACACTAATCTCATTCAGTAAAGCTCCACCCTCATGACTCGGCCACCACCCAAAAGCCCCGCCTTCTAATATCATCACATTGAGGGTTAGGATTTCAATACATGAATTTTGGGGAAGTAACAAGCATTCAGTCCATAACAAATGTATAGCTTAGCTCTACGTCTGAAACATTGGAAAAAGCCAAATTAAAGGGTATTCCACAAAATAACTGATCAATATCCTTCAAAAATCCCAAAGCTATGTTTATAGCAGCATTATCTACAATAGCCAATTATGGAAACAGTCCAAGACTCCATCAACTGATGATCAAATAAAGATCTCTCTCTCTATATATATTATATGTAAATTATATATATTATACGTATTATGTATATATAATATATACATATATAATATATATGTATATACTGGCTAATATATATATATATATTGGAATATTAACATAAGAATGAAATCTTTCCATTGCAATGACATGGATAGAGGTAGAGAGTATTATGCTAAGCAAAATAAGTCAGTAAGAGAAAGACAAATACCATATGATTTCACTCATATGTGGAATTTAACAAACAAAAGAAATGAATGAAAGGGAAAAAAGGAAGAGAGGCAAACCAAGAAACAGACTCTTAACTATGCCAACAAACTGACGGTTACCATAGGAGAGGTGGGTAGGGGGATGGGTGGAACAGGTGATGAGGATTAAGGAGTGCACTTGTGATGAGCACCAGATGATATATGGAAGTTTTGAGTCACTATATTGTACACCTGAAGCTAATATCACACTGTATGTTAACTAACTGGGATTTAAATAAAAACTTTGAAAAAAAATAAGAAAAAAGTTCCAAGGCCATGAAAAATAAACAAAAAATCTTGTAGATAGAAGACTAAGGAGATACAGCAACCAATTGATCCTGGACCAGAAAAAAAATGTCATTAATGGGAAAACTGGCAGAATTCAAATAAGGTAGGTAGGTGAATTAACAGTATTGTATTGGTATTAATTTCTTGACTTTTAGAATTGTAGCAGAATTTTCTAAGATGCTAACACCAGGGAAAGCTGGATGGATACATCTGGGAACTCTGTACTATATTTACAACTTTTCTCCAAATCTAAGATTAGTTTTTCAAACACTTTAAAAAAGAAATATTTCTTAAAAAGGAGGATAATGATAGAAGTTTCTACATCTGTGTCACTCTGTAACTTATTTTTATTTCTGTGTTTTTCCTCTGACTGAACAAAGCAGTTACGAGGGTCCCTGAGTAGGAGCAACAGAATCATCTTGGAGGACAGAAGTATGCTCTCACTCTGTCCTTATGTCCTAAAACATTATAGGGTCATATATTTAAAAATAATCTCTTGGAGCACCTGGGTGGCTTAGTTGATTAAACATCAGACTTCAGCTCAGGTCATGATCTCATGGTTGACAAGTTCGAGCCCCACATCAGAGCCTGAAGCCTGTTTTGGATTCTGTGTCTTCCTCTTTCTCTGCCCCTCCCCTGATCATGCTCTTTCTCTCTCAGTCTCAAAAATAAATAAATATTTTTAAAAATAAATAAAAAAAATAAAAGTCATCTCCTCCTTCCAGCTCTCAGGGGTGTCAAACCTAAACTCCTTCAGATGAAAGAAAAACTATCCTATGGTACTGCATACCACATACTGTCAATATATGAAGTTCTCATGAGTCTAAGTTCAGTCTCAATGCTGCAGAATGGAAGATGTCTGAGGTCTGCTTCAAAGTCAGGATCTTCCCCCTTCTCAGTCAAAAATTTTTAACTGTAAATGAGGGGCTTTGAGTCAGTATTACATACAACTGCAAATGGACCGATTCTACTGTTTGCTAGCTACTACACAGGCTCAGGTGTTCATGGAAACAATAAACTTTTCTCATGTGAATCTGAGCTCTCTAAGCTCCCTCAGACACTGTGGTTCTATTTTCTGTCTGAAGAACTGAAGGACAAACAGAAGGAACACAGCTTTCTTAATAACTGTTAGTATGTAAAGCTTATGTGGGTCTTAGGGTCTGATTAGAATTGAAGCATGTAGCATGAGCCCTTTCTAATACCACCTGCTGTATAAGGGACTATTGGCATTGATGCAGACCCATATCTGTTTGCCTTTCCTGATTGCCTCAGTTTCCTAGGGGTGATTAACTCTCCTTGATTCTGTGCAATCATGGTGGCACAGCAAACCCAAATGCTTGCACATACACAATAGTCGATGGTGACCTTGAAATCTCCTTCTGCTAGATCCTTTCTTTTGTCCTCCAAGTGCATCCAAATGCACAGCTCATGTCCTGATGTTGGCCAACTTCTCCCTTCATTCTCAGACTTTAAAGGTTGAGTTGAATAAAGCAAAGAGGAAAAAATGGCATGGTTCAAATCCTCCAGTATTATTGTCCCCATGAGCCTATGGAGATGGTCTTACTGAGGAGACACCATGAGTTTTCTGGATCTCACTTGTTTCAAACCCAGTTCTACATCTTTCTTTGTCCTGGGAGCTAGACCACATCCTTCCAAAAAATCCCTTTTTAAAAGCTAGTCAGAGTTGCTTCTTGTTGCTTGCCAGCAGAGAAAGCTGGCTGGTTCAATTCTTCAAGATCATGTGAGAAGATAAGCAATCCTCAGTGTTGTGTGGTTCCTGAATCTGCCATTGTGCTCCTAAGTGAGCCAGGCTATTAGAAATACAGGCTCCACACTTTAATCTTTTAAGGTTTTTAATCACTCTTCCAGCTCTGGAGAAGGAGGAAAGTTTTTGAAACATGATAATCAGTTACTAAATATCTTAAACTAGGTTTAAATGATGTCATACTATCATCTGGAAATGGCTGCAATATGCACTTTATGACAGTTTCTGTCCATGTGCATCATGTTTATTAATATAAATGAGCAGAGTTTATGGGTTTGTTTTGAATGCAGATATAATTTTCCACGTTAGCACTTGAAAAATGGAGTGTTGATGAGACATAACCCTCATGAGAAGGCTTCGAGTGTGAAGTCATTGCAGAAACCTTTAAGGCTTATCCTGCTTCTTAAAAGCTAAACATACACCTGCTATATGATCTAGGCAGTTAACTCCTAGGTATTTACTAGAAGAAGAAGAAAAAGAAGAAGAAGAAGAAGAAGAAGAAGAAGAAGAAGAAGAAGAAGAAGAAGAAGAAGAAGAAGAAGAAGAAGGAGAAGAAGAAGAAGAGGAAGAGGAAGAAGAGGAGGAGGAGGAAGAAGAAGAGGAAGAAGAAGAAGAAGAGGAGGAGGAAGAGAAGGAGGAGGGGGGAGGGGGAGGGGGAGGGGGCGCCTGGGTGGCTCAGTCAGTTAAGCGTCCGAATTCAGCTCAGGTTATGATCTCATGGTTCGTGGGTTTGAGCCCTGCATCGGGCTCTGTGCTGACAGCTAGCTCAGAGCCTGGAGCCTGTTTCAGATTCTGTGTCTCCCTCTCTCTCTGACACTCTCCTCTTCGTGCTGTCTCTCTCTCTCTCTCTCTCTCTCTCTCTCAGAAATAAATTAAAACATCAAAAATTTTTAAAAAAGAAGAGGAGAAGGAGAAGAAGATGGAGAAGAAGGGGCATATGTCCATAGAGTGACATACATAAATAATTATAGCCGCTTTATATGTAAAAGCAAAAAACAAAAAAAACTGTAAATGTGCCTCACCAGGTGAACAGGTGATTGGACAAACAAGTTGTTGTGTTTCCCCATGATACTACCCAACAGTAAGAATATATTGCAACCACATGGATAAATCTCAAAATAATTATGCTGAGTGAAAGAAGCCAGACAAAAGAATAGTACTATAGGATTCCTTTTACAGTTTTAGGAGATGTAAACTAATCTGTAGTTACAGAAAGCAAATCAGTGGTTTCCTGGGAAGTGGGAAAGGGTGTGAGTAAACTTTGGAGGGTTATGCTAATGGGTATCTAATGGTGGCTCATACGTATCCATATGTCAAAACGTAGCAAGTTATTCACTGTATATAGGTGTAGCTTCTTGCATGCCAGTTATTCCTCAATAGACTTGTTGAAAGGACAATGTCTAAATACTTGCCTACCAGATTTGGTGCTAGATCACCCAGCAGGAAGAGGAAAAACACAATGAGAGATCTAAGAAATCATTTAGTCCAAGGTCAGCAAACTTTTGCTGTAAAGGGCCAGATAGTAAACATTTCTGCCTTTGCATACAGTTTCTGTTATAATAATCAACTCTGCTGGGATAGTATGAAAACAGTCATAGATAATATGTAAATAAAGTGAATGGCTGTGTCCCAATAAAACTATTTTCAAAAAACAAGAATAGAGCTGGGTGTGGTCCATGTGTTGCAGTTTGCTGAACCATGATCTAGTTGAACACATTTATTATATAGAAACTAAGAGGTAAACATTATATGGACAGTTAGTGGTAGCTTATGGAAATCAGAAGTTACATACTTTGAGATCTTTAATCAACTTTTGACTATAGAAATAACAAGTTAAAAATGTATTTGACTCAATGCCAAAATATCACTCCACAGATTGTCGACGACAATTGGAAATGCACCTTTATGATAGAAAATCCACAAATCACCCCCTAAACACTTACCATACATAGTGGGACAATCTGACTTATGTGTCCCCTGATGTAATGCAAATGAATTAGGCTTCATCATCTTTGAAAATTAGTGCCAACAATGTTTAATACAATTGTAATCAAGTCAAGCCTGTGGACATCATTCCCAGCTGATAGGACATATGAGAGAGAGAGAGAGAGAGAGAGAGAGAGAGAGAGAGAGAGAGAAGTGAAATACCCTGAAGAAACAATAAGGTAAATCTAAAACACATCACAACATGCTCCAAGACAACTAGCCTGATCACTTACAGAAATGACCAATACAGAAAAAAAATAAATGAGGGAGACTGCTCTAGATTGAAAGAGACTAATATGATGCAAAAACACTTGTTGACTTCTGGCTTCAAAAAATGCTATAAAATATATCTGTGGGGGGGCACCTGGGTGGCTCAACCAGTTGAGCATCCAACTTCAGCTCAGGTCATGATCTCACGGTTCATGAGTTTGAGCCCCACATAGGGCTCTGCTGTCAGCCTGTCAGCGCAGAGCCCACTTTGGATCCCCAGTACCCTTTTACTGCTCCTTCCCGTCTTGAGCTCTCCCAAAAATAAGTACTTAGAAAAAATAAATAAAATATATTTGGGGTAACAAAGGAATATTTAACTTTAGTTTTTAGCTAGTATGGAAAATTATTATGAGTTTTCTTGGGGGAAATAATCATACTGCAATTTTGTAGAAGAATATCCTTATTTTACAAGATAAGTGACAAAATATTTAGAGATAACATGATGTAAGTGACTAGAAAGATGTAAACAGATACATATATGAAGGAAAATAAAACAAAGATGGAAATAGATTAATAATTGTTCAACCCAGGTGGTGAGTTTATGTGTGTTCATTGTACTACTATTTTAACTTCCTGTATGTTTGAAGGTTTTCTTAAGAGATAGTTAAAAAAATTATATTTGATGATATGTCTTGAGAGGAGAAAATTCTTTTTTTAAATATAGTTTATTGTCAAGTTGGTTTCCATATAACACCCAGTGCTCATCCCAACAACTGCCATGCCCATCACCCCCTTCCCTTTTCCCCCAGCCCCCATCAACCCTCAGTTTGTTCTCAGTATTTAAGTCTCTCATGGTTTGCCTCCCTCCCTCTCCTTAACTATTTTTCCCCTTTCCCTCCCCCATGGTCCTCTGTTAAGTTTCTCCTGTTCCACATATGAGTGAACACATAGGGTATCTGTCCTCTGTCTGACTTATTTCGCTCAGCATAACACCCTCAAGGTCCATCCATGTTGCTACGCTGGCCAGATTTCATTCTTTCCCAGTGCCATGTAGTATTCCATCGTATAGATAAACCACATCTTCTTGATCCATTCATCTGTTAATGGACACTTAGGCTCTTTCCATGTTTTAGCTATTGTTGAGAGTGTTGCTATGAACATTGGGGTACATGTGACCCTATGCATCAGCATTTCTGTATCCCTTGGGTAAATTCCTAGCAGTGCTATTGCTAGGTCACAGAGGAGTTCTATTGTTAATTTTTTGAGGAACACCTACACTGCTTCCAGAGGGGCTGTACCAGTTTATATTCCCACCAACAGTGTAGGAGGGTCCCTGTCTCTCCACATCCTCACCAGCATCTATGGTTGAGAAGAGAATATTCTTATGGACACACATAACTATGACAGGAGAGAATAGACACCTTTTAACATGAAATTCTATATTATACATTTTATAATAGTTAATTAAAAGAAAAAAATAATTCCTCAAAAGGAAAACAGTTTTCACTTGGCCCTTTAAATAAGAGATGCAAGGGGCACCTGGGTGGCTTAGTCGGTTAAGCATCCGACTTTCGCTTAGGTCATGATCTCGTGGTTTGTGGGTTCGGGCCCCGCGTCAGGCTCTGTGCTGACTGCCAGCTCAGAACCTGGAGCTTGTTTCAGTCTGTGACTCCCTCTCTCTCTGACCCTCCCCTGCTCACACTGTCTCTCTCTCTCTCTGTCTCCTAGAAATAAATAAAACATTAAAAAAACAAACAAAAAAAATAACAAAAAAAAATACATAAGAGATGCAAACTTGAATGACCAGAGAAACTCTAAGATTATTTATTATGATTTCACTCTAACAATTTGTTACAGGGGAATTTGTTACAACTCACACCCCACACACAATTTTTTTGGCTTAAATTATGGCACCCTTAAAGGATAGGAAAAAAAAAACAATAAAAGCTCCAGTCCTAAACAGAGAATGGGTTCCAATGTTCTCAGATAACCAATGCAAGGCATGATACAACATTGAAAGAAAATGATCCCTCAGAATTAAGGAAATGGACAGGTGGATGGATGGAACCCTCCACAGCCATTCCTCAGGTTGTCTTGGCTACCTCTTACCATTTTTAGCCATTTATGCTTCCTGCCTCATGACCACAGTGACAGGCTGCATATCTTCCCCTTATGTTTTCCCTGTATATCAATTAATCATTAAGTAGAGGAATGCAGTCAATCTCTGTAAACTGTATCTGTCTGAGCCTGGCTTTGGGAGAGGTACTCCATAAGGACTTATTAGGTCCTGGAGGCAGAGAGAGAATAAGCCTTATAACTCACTGTAGCAAATGCTATTGGCACCTCATCCACATCCCCTTTGCAATCATTATTCTTAAGCATGCCAGTTGTATCTCTCTGACTGAGAGATTTCTGTAGCCATGGGAGTCCATTCAGCCTACGTGTAGGGCATAGAGAGCACTGGGTGCTAAGGATCAGTTTTCAACCAATAACTAAGAGGAGTCAATAGATCAATACCCCCGATCCCTCGCCCCTTGGTTGGACAACTCTAAGTCATGTCCTACACTGTCTCCCACGGATACCCAGCAGGACTGAGCCCCAGTTTAGTGCTGTGGGGAGGAAATAAGGTAGAGTAGAGTTCTCACCGCCTGTTTCTTGACTGTGCGAGGGTGGCAGAGAGACAACCGTTTGAGAGACAGCTGAAGAACAGGAAATGCTGGGAACAGCTGCGATGTGAAATGCGATAAAGGAGTGGGCACTGAGAATGAGTAAAATGACGGCTGAACAGCGTGGTGGCCCTGCTGACATTAGTAGTCATATATATAGAAGGCTGCCCATCAGTTGGGCAGGAAAGGCTGTCTTACAGAAAACGTGAGATGGGACTGAGCCCAGGCTAAGGGATGAAGGACAGGTGTAGAGAGTACACTGGCAGGGCAAGAATGTGGGGAGTTGTAAATCCTGGGTGCAGAGCACCCAAACCTCTTTCCTGTGCAGTACCCTGAGGTGTGAATGCTGAGCCACCTGACCAACAGCATCCCACATGGGCTGAGCCAGCCCTCTGACCAGACAAGCATCTCGACTACACTGCCTCATGCACACCACTCAAAGTTCAAGAATCTGTCTTTCTTATGTGGTGACTACAGTTTTATGTACTTGACACACATATTTGAGAGCCCAAGGAATAAGGAACTTTGAGGCCAACGAGGGCTTGAATGGTCATGTAGAGATGGCCACCCCTCAGTTCCCCTCTCCATCACCAGTAGCAATTAACATGCCAGGACAGAGAAATTACAAGGTGATCTGACACAACTTTGAGAAAAGTCCTCTCTGTCTCTTTTCTTTTCCTGTAGAGTGTGGTTATTCAATGGCTTGTAAAGCACTTGACAAAACTGTTGGGTAGAAGCTATAGGTGTTCAACAAATAGTGGCTATAATTTAGGTAATGAGCAAAGTACACTATATCTAGCTTTACCTCTCTTTGTTCACACTGTGCTGTCTTAGAGTCACCTGGGGGGCTCAGTCGGTTAAGTGTCCAACTTGATTGTGGCTCAGTTGATGATCTGACAGTTATGTGTGATTGAGCCCTGCATGGGGCTCCATGCTGTCAGTGCAGAGCCTGCTTGGGATTCTCTCTCTCCTTCTCCCTCTGCCCCTCCCTGCTCATGCGGTCTCTCTAAATAAATAAATAAACATTTTTTTAAAAAAAAGAATATATTAGTACTGTGCTGTCGTAGCCTGAGGTTTCTTTCTTTTTTTTTTAGAAAACAGGGTCTGAGGCAACAACTTATCTGCACGTCTTTTATTCTGGAATTCAATCACAGGGAAGCAGAAGTAAGGAAATGAGAATGGGGCGAGGAAGACAACAGAGCAAGTATGAGGGCGTGCACCATAGAAATGGCTCTTCCTCTGCAGTGAAACTAACGAATTGTACTACCTCATGGGACTGTCTTCTGAGAGATCACAAGGCTACTGCATCCTAAGATACAGGAGGCACGGGGAGGGGGGAGGTCGGGGGGTGGGGAGGGAGGGGTGTGAAGCAAAAGGGAGGAGAATTTATCCACTAGCTCTCAATTTGCACTGACCAAAGACTTAGCCCATGGGGCATTAACTCCTTGCACTTTGGGGTGTGATTGCCAAGCAGGTCCTGATGTATCTTAAGCCTCAGTGGCAACTGAGTCTTGTGTTGAAGATAAAAGGCTCAAGGTGTGGGCCGAAGACAAAGCACTGCAGGTAATTCTTGTACAATGTCAGCTGTGGCCATGGGGGCTATGAGAACCCACATCTATTTGGTCCCCATAGTGAAAGCTGGAAGGAGCAAGGGTCCCAAAACCCAAAGACGAATGAGCCTGAAACAATTTGAAATGGGACCAACTTCCTGACATACCTAGCATGTTGAAAATCCTTTTTAAGCTTATTGAATTCTATTTTTTCACTTCAATATTTCAGGAGATGGAGATATAGCTCTAACCTTCGGGGACTCCTAATATGCGAGGTTCCTTTTTATATGGCAGGTATCCTGAACCGTATCCAATAGCTGGTGGTACAAAAATCAAGACCTAAGTACTGGATGGGTACTTAACAAATCAAACAGTTTGTAGGAAAAAGCCTTTATACTATGAATAGTTGCCCGTTAGCCATCTATTTTGATACGCTGGATTTTTTTAACTGATAAAAAAAATCAGTTTTTTCTTTTGGGGGCTGTTTAATTCATTTTGCTATTAGATTCTGTGGCATTGAGAATTCTCAGCATTTTCTGCTGATGTGTAAAGGCTGTTTGTTGCACGATATATCTGACTCACAAACTCATCGAACTCCCTGAAAGAAGAGGCATCTCCTTATATCTCTTATAGTCTTTCACAGCACCTCTACCAAATAACAAACTACTCATTAATATTTGCTGACTGGGGACACATGAAACGATGCTTAGCATCCCTCCTTATCAGGGATATACAAATCAAAACCATGCTGAGATACCACCTCTTGCCAGTCAGAGTGGCTAAAATGAGCAAATCAGAGGACTCTAGATGCTGGTGAGGATGTGGAGAAATGGGTACCCTCCTACCCTGTTGGTGGGAATGTAAACTGGTGCAGCCCCTCTGGAAGCAGTGTGGAGATCCTCAAAAAATTAACAATAGAACTCCCCTATGACCCAGCAATAGCACTGCTAGGAATTTACCCAAGGGATACACGAGTGCTGATGCATAGGAGCACATGTACCCCAATGTTCATAGCAGCACTCTCCACAATAGCTGAAACATGGAAAGAGCCTAAGCGTCCATCAACGGACAAATGGATCAAGAAGATGTGGTTTATCTATACCATGGAATACTACATAGCAATGAGAAACAATGAAATCTGGCCACGTGTAGCAACATGGATGGACCTTGAGGGTGTTATGCTGAGCGAAATAAGTCAGGCAGAGAAGGACAAATACCATATGCTTGCACGTATAGGAGGTTTAGGAGGAACTTAATGGAGGACCATGGGGGAGAAGAAGGGGGGAAAAGTAGTGGTGGAGAGGGAGGGAGGCAAACTATGAGAGACTCTTGAATGCTGAGAACAAACTGAGGACTGATGGGTGCGGGGGGTAGGGGGGTATGGAGGAGGGCACTTGTGGGGATGAGCACTGGGTGTTATATGGAAACCAACTTGACAATAAACTATTTGTAAAAAAAAAAAATATATTTGTTGAGGGGAACAACCTACACCCCAGACATTAGGAGACTGTTAAATAAACAATAGGGTAGCTGTACAATGGAAATTCATCCAGCACAGTTATAAAAACACAAACTGGAGTTTCCCTCTACTATAAACATGGGGAGGTGGGAAAGAGTTATTTTAATAAGCAGATGCAGAACATTATGTATCGAATAATATTTTGATTATATGTGCATATACACTTGTCTATGGATATGCACATTTAGAAACCTAGATGACAAGTGTAACCCTTTTAAAGGCTATTACTTTGAGGGATGAGATTGGTAGAGGGAGAAAGAATGTTTTTCACTTATATTGTTTGTGGGTTTTTTTGCAACAAACACTCATTACTTATGTAACCTACAGATGAACAAGTAAAACAAGCAATGTTTTGTATGAATCATGGGTTTTTGATGACATGGTAGAAAAAAGAAGGCAACTGGGTACAAATGATTACTTAGTTTTGACATCAAGTTAGTCAGGTGCCATCCTTCATTTAATCCTGCATGGAGAAAAATGCTAGTTCCATCTTTTTAATCCCTCTGAGAGCCATCGGAACCTCTGCGTTCTCAACTCACCCAAAATAACAGTGTTCTTTCTTGGCTGACTGGTTCAGTTATATATCATCGTATTTGTACATCTTACTTTCTTCTGCAGAGACGTCTGTTTACAATTCTAGTGGAGAGATGAAAACTTCTCAGCCAACATAGGTCACTTGGCTGTGCATAATCAGCATGGTTTTTTGCTTTTTATATTTTCACTACTTAAGTCTGCTCCAAATGGAAATATTTTGGTGCACTGTAAACACTTAAACAACAATATACAAATCAGATGTTCTGGCATAAATTGCCTCTACACCCTAATGTATACCACATAGCAAAGCATGATAAATACCTACTTAAAGTCCTTGGAAATGAGGATTGGTCACTTCAGGCTGTATTTATTTCTTGGATCTTTTTGTATATTCCCTCCATCATACTTAGAAAGTTACCCCTAAAGGGGTGGAGGCATGCCTTTTTCCAGAAAGGGCAGGGGAGTTGAGGAAAGAGATGCTTCCTGGGTTTGCATCGGCAGCCCTAAGATTCAGCCCCTCCAATATTTCTTAACAATATTTCCTAATGGACAGAAAATTTTCATCATCTCAGTGGGAGTGGGGTCACAACGATTCATCCTTCATTCCTCCTTATTCATTTACTTCCCACACGTCTCCTGCCAACCCTGCGATCTTCACTCTCAGGTCACCAATTACGCACCACAAGCAAATGTGTTAGGATGGCAGACACTTCCCTCCGGCATCAGTGAGTTCTTTGGAAATATTTACAGAATTGATAACGTCAAGGAAGCTTCATGTGGGAAGAAGATAAGGATCAAAGACAGTTCTGTGAAGCTTTAGCTGAATGCCAAAGTACCTCAGATCTGAGTTAAGAAGAACATTTTGTTACGCTAAACGGGACTGTACAATAGGTAGCCTGTAAAAGTTCCCAAGCAATAAAAGCCAATGAGAATTTGAAAAAACAAATACTGGGGCTCCTGAGTGGCTCAGTTGGTTAAGTGTCCGACTTTAGCTCAAGTTATGATATCACAGTTCATGAGTTCAAGCCCTGCATCAGGCTCTGTGCTGACAGCTAAGAGCCTGGAACCTGCCTCAGATTCTGGGTCTCCCTCTCTTTTCCCCTGCTCACACTCCCTCTCTCTCTCAAAAATAAATAGATATTAAAAAGTTTTTTCAAAGAAAAAACAAATATTCAACAAATAAACGTCCTCATATTTTTGACATGTACAGTTTTGCTTTTTGAAAGGAAAAAAAATGTAAGCAATGCGACCATAGCCCCTGAGCAGATTTTCCCTTTTATGTGGAGCAGACCTGTGAACTGGAATGACAAAAAGAAGAAGAAGAAACAAACTGCGTCACTGTTTTTTACTATCTACTGAATGAAATTTACCGTTTATGAAGTTAGGCCACAATTAGCAGTCATCTTATTAGAATCCATGACTTTAGTTCCAGTAGAAATAAATATTTTTGTACCACCTTAAAGTTATTGCAGAGATCTTGAAATATTGCTTATATTCACCATTATTCAAAATTATAGTAGTTAATTGACCTGACACTGGATCTCATTATTTAATGCCTTAATAAAAAATCAGTATATTGTAATATCAAAAATGTGTTTTTAAATTCCAGCATAGGTAATATATAGTGTTATATTAGCTTCAGGTATATAATATAGTGATTTAACAATTCCATATGTTACTAACTGATCATCAAGATAAGTATATTCTCAGTCCCAACACCTATTTCACCCATCCTCCACCCACCTTCCCTCTGGTAACCATCTGTTTATTCTCTATACTTAAGAGTCTGTTTCCTGACTCTTTTTTTTCCTGTGTTCATTTGTTCTGCTACTTAAATTCCACACGTGTGAGATCATATGGTATTGGTCTTTCTCTGGGTTATTTCACTTAATATTATACCCTCTAGATCCATCCATGTTGCTGCAAATGGTAAGATTTCATTCTTTTCTTATAGCTGAATAATGTTCCATTGCATTCACACACACACACACACACACACATATCTATATAGATGTAGATATAGATATATAGATGCAATGGAACATTATTCATATGGAACATATATACACATATACACACATACATATGTGTATGTATATGTATACATATATGTGTATATGTATATATATATATATATATGCAATGGAACATTATTCAGCTATAAAAAAAAGATTGAAATATTACCATTTGCAACAACACGGATGGATCTAGAGGGTACAATACTAAGTGAAATAACCCAGAGAAAGACCAATACCATATGATTTCACATATGAGTGGAATATACATGCATGTGGAATATCTTCTTTATCCCTTCATCTATTGGTGCTCCTGTAATGTGGTGACTGTAAATAATGCTACAATAAACATAGGGGTGCATATATGCTTTTGTGCAGCCTTTGGGTAAATATCCAGTAGTGAGATTACTGGATCATAGGGTAGCTCTATTGTTTTATTTTTTGCGGAACGTCCATAATGTTTTCCATAGTAGCTTCACCAGTCTGCATTCCCATCAAAAGTGCACAAGGGTTCCTATTTCTCCACATCCTTGCCAACATTATTGATTCTTGTGTTTTTAATTTTAACCATTCTGACAGGTGTGAGGTGTTATCTCGTTGTGGTTTGATGTTATAATATATGAAATCTATTATATAAATTATATAAAATATAAATAAAAATATAATATATAAACTATATATAATACATTAAAATATTATATTTTGATACTTTTATTTAAATATAATTGGTTTCCTTTTTTTTTCTTTGAGAGAGAGAGAGCATGGGGAGGAGAGAGAGGCAGAGAAAGATAGAGTCTCAAGCAGGCTCTACGCTCAGTGCAGAGTCCTACACAGGGCTTGATCCTACCGCCCTGGGATCATGACCTGAGCTGAAATCAAAAGTTGGACTCTCAACTGACTGAGGCACACAGGCACCCCTAACTGGTTTCCTTTGTAATCCTATGTATTTTATTTTATGCCTTTGGAAACACTTTCTTTTTTTCTTTTTCTTTTTTTTTTACAAATAGATTATTGTCAAATTAGTTTCCACATAACACCCAGTGCTCATCCCCACAAGTGCCCTCCTCCATGCCCATCCCCCCTCTCCCCCACATCCACCAGTCCTCAGTTTTTGTCAGCATTCAAGAGTCCCTCATGGTTTGCCTCTCTCCCTTCCCCCACCATTTCTGCTCTTCTTCTCCCCCTTGTTCCTCAGTTAAGTTCCTCCTAATCCTCCTATACGTGCAAACATATGGTATTTGTCCTTCTCTGCCTGACTTATTTCGTTCAGCATAACACCCTCAAGGTCCATCCATGTTGCTACACGTGGCCAGATTTCATTGTTTCTCATTGCCATGTAGTATTCCATGGTATAGATAAACCACATCTTCTTGATCCATTCATCTGTTGATGGACACTTAGGCTCTTTCCATGTTTCAGCTATTGTGGAGAGTGCTGCTATGAACATTGGGGTACATGTGCTCCTATGCGTCAGCATTTCTGTATCCCTTGGGTAAATTCCTAGCAGTGCTATTGCTGGGTCATAGGGGAGTTCTATTGTTAGTGGAAACACTTTCTGAAAAGAAATCTATAAACTCTAACTAACAGCAAATACATGAGAGAGCTAGCTGGGAACAGAAACCACCCAACTGTCTCACCTAAATTGTCCACCCATGGGGTAGTAATCTAAATAAAATGGTTGTAATTTTGACCTATTAACTATTGGAGTGCTTTGTTATATAGCAATATAAAACATATAGATCCCTAGTATTATGTATTCAACATTTTCTCCTAAAACAGCTTTCTCACTTGAATAAAATCATTTTTAAAGTCTTTTTAGTACCCTGCAAATAGGAAAAAAACATTCTCACTTGGCACAAATAGAAACAAGCCAAAAACAAATACAAGAAAAATATTAAATAGTGTTATTTAATTTTGGCCAGAAATGTTGTCTGGGAAGGTTCTTTATTTAAAAAAAAGAGAGAGATGGGGCTCCTGGGTGGCTTTGTCAGTTAAGTGTCTGGCTTCAGTTCAGATCATGATCTCACGGTTTGTGAATTATAGCCCCATGTCAGGCTCTGTGCTGACAGCTGAGCCTGGAGCCTGCTGTAGATTCTGCCCCTCCCCTACTCACGCTCTGTCTCTCAAAAATAAACAAACATTAAAAATTTTAAATAAAAAAAGAAAAAGAGAGAGATACGTGCTGGACAGGCATTGAAGACAAGATATATCACTTCTGGGGCACCTGGATGGCTCAGTTGGTTGAGCATCTGACTCCTGATTTGGGCTCAGGTCATGATCTCATAGTTTGTGAGTTCAAGCCCTATATCCAGCTCTGCATGGATGGTGAGGAGCCTGCTTTGAGGAATCTGTCTCTCTTCGTCTCTCTCTTCCCCTTTCCCGTGTGCACGTACTCTCTCTCTGTCTCTGTCTCTCAAAATAAATACACAAACTTTAAAAAAAAAAAGTGTGCATCCTCATGTGGGCCAACCCTGTAGACATAAATCTATATTTAAAAAAGTTTGAGACACCTGGGTGGGTCAGTCAGTTGAGCATCCAACTTTGGCTCAGGTCACGGTCTTGAGGTTTGTGAGTTCAAGCCCCATGTCGGGCTCTGTGCTGACAGCTCAGAGCCTGGAGCCTGCTTCGAATTCTGTGTCTCCCTCTCTCTCTGCCCCTCCCCTGCTCATGCTCTGTCTTTCTCTGTCTCTCAAAAATAAATAAATGTTTAAATGTTAAAAAAAATTTTTAAATGATACATCACCCCCAAAGTGAGACTTTGACCTCGGTGAAGGCAGAAGGACTAAAAGAGAAGAGTGTGATTCAGTGTCACTTAATTCCTGCCCCTGTCCCTTTTATAATCAGGACTCCCAGTGGGTAGTCTTAGTCCACACCTTGTGCAGAACTGGTCAGGACAGTATAGTCTGATTGGACTCATGGAATAAACAGAATCTTTGCTTAAAAGAGTGCTGTATCTCCTGATACTGGAATAAAATGGCACAAACTTGAGGGTGTTTGGGCCACATTACAGACATTACATCCAGACAACAACTGTGAGGTATCTGGGATGTCACAGACCAGCCAGTTCTTCACATGGACAAGAAAACTGAGGTCCGATAAATTTAGATGCTTGGTCATGCAGTGAGTCAGAGGCAAAGTTTCTGGTATATGAAAATAAGTTTGCATAATTTCACTCCTGCCACAGAGGACAGAGAACACAGTTCTCATATTCTATAGATGTTCAGATCTTGCCTTCTAAATTAAGGAGCTGGTGGAAAAGGCCCAGAATCCCTCCCAGATTTCTCTTTCTATGAACCCATGAGTTTAAATCAGAGCAAATCACCCAAAGAATCCACTAAGGAATAATAGAGAAGAGGCAAGGAATTAAATAATATTGACTCACACGTTGAGGAAAATCATTCCTTTTCCACTCTCTGGTCACTGTACCTTGCTTAAGGTAAAGGGCTTTGCACCAAGGCTGGCACATTTTTCCAAAAATATTATCTATAAGTAATAATGCTAATGCGAATGCTAATAATAATAATAAAAAATAGCTGAACAGTTAAGAACATGGACTCTGGATTTGAATTTTGTCTCCCTGTACATTTTAAATGTCCTACCCTATCCTCACAACAAATTTGCTTCTCTGTGTTCAATTTCTTCATCTGTAAGATGTGCAGCAATAAACATTTACAACAGGGGCACCTAGGTGGCTCAGTCTGTTGAGCATCTGCCTTCGGCTTGGGCCATGATCTCAGTTCCTGAGTTCCAGCCCCACATGGGGCTTGCTGCTGTCAGCACAGAGCCCACTTTGGATCCTCTGTCCTCCTCTCTCTCTGCCCCTCTCCCGCTCATGCTCTCTCTCTCTCTCAAAAATGAATAAACATTTTAGAAAAAAAAGTATTTACAACATACTTTGTTCTGAGGATTAAAAGAAATAACACATGAAAAATATTTAGAATTATGCCCAGTACATAGTAATACATTACATAGTAATTATATTACATATTAAGTATATTAATTAATTACTAATATGTTAATAAACAAATTAATTGTTAGTGGTGACAGTGACATCAATGAGGAGGAAAGGAGAATCAGTTGATCAGCAGCACACCATTGTTAAAGCAGAGACTCTGAAATAAGTTTCCCCTTTTTTCGAATGCTTATTTATTTTAAGAGAGAGCAGGGGAGGGGCAGAGGGAGGAGAGAGAGAGAGAGAGAGAGAGAGAGAGAGAGAGAATCCCAAGCAGGCTCCATACTCAACACAGAACCCAACTGGGGGCTTGATCTCATGGGTGTGAGATCTTGACCTGAGCTGAAATCAAGAGTCAGACACATAAGGGACTGAGTCAACCAGGCACCCCTACTTCCCCTTTCTAAAACAAATTATCACTATTCCTTTATGTGTCAAAGGTAGAGCCTTGGCATTATCTTTTTGATTCACAATATGATTGCTTCTCCAGGGACATGTATTCAGAGAAAACATGTTTTTTTCTGGTAGTATTGATTATCTTCAGCCTGTGATGTCATTCTGACCCATGCTGATCCATGTGATCCAGCAGTGCAAGGAGGATTTACGTGGGAGTTTAAGAGTGCCTAAACACTTCTGCATTAAGACTCTTCTCACCCTCACCTCACTCTCTTCCCTGCACTCAGGTCTTTTCTCCTCATTACCATGTGCCAGATCCCTCTATGAAAATATGCAATATAACTACATTCTGGTACCAAGATCAACTCTGGCATTTGAACGAGGTTTATACATGGCATGCTATTTTGGTAAAAATCATTTTCCAAAAACAGCATTATGACCAAGTGAGGCCAAAACGGACTCACTGTTCTCTCTCACATTACACTGGCACAGTATGATGTCTGCTCATCCTACTTGTGGGCTTAAGTATTCAAAACCCATGGTACTTGTTTTTTCTTTCCTCTTCTGCTTTAAATGACATCACGGTTTTCACCAGTTGCCAAGTCTGGCTTAAATTAAACCTAGACGTGCAAAGGGATAGCACCATCTCTTTAGGTCTTTGTGTGAGACTAGGGAGGTTAATGAGTTGCTATGGTGATCAGTTTTAGCAATGAAGTTGAATAATGGTAAAGAGAACAGGTTTTAGAGTCAAATTTAAGTTCAAGCTCACATTCTGCCTCTCATTATATATTTAAGTGACTTTGAGCAATTTACTTGACCTTTCCTGGTACACATTCTCATGGATAAAATGAGCCTAATAATACCCACCTTGGAGAGTTATTATTTTGATTAATTCTCATAACAGCCTTCTGATGCAGGTATTGTTAGCATCATTTTACAGGTAAGTTATATAACTTGCCCAAAGTCATGCAGCCAGTCGATAGTGGAACCAGGAGGTCCACCTTGTGATTTCCGGGGGTTCTTGGGGTTGGGTGGGGCTGTGTCATTAGGGCTTCTCATACAGTTCTAGTCAGACAGTGGCAGGCAGGGAGCTCGGGTTGACACTGTCAGCTAGAACACTCGCCTGTGGTCCCATCACAACATCTGGGCTTCCTCACAGCATGGTGGCAGGGTTCCCAGAGTGAGCATCCCAAGAGAGCTTAGACGTAGGCTATATTGCCTTCTATGGCCTAGTCTCAGAGCTTAGGGAACCTCCCTTTCTATTCATTCACTATGAGCAACTCAGTAAAGTTGGTCCATATTCAGACTCACATCTCACATACGGGATGTCAGCAGATTAGTGTCTTCAAAGTGTTGGTGGGAAATAATTCAACCTTAGAATTGTATACATATCTAAACTGACATCAAGTAAGTTTGAAATCGTTCAGGAAATTTATTCAGTAAAAAATTACAATTGCTTACTTTATTGACATTTTGTTCACAGGTTTTGTCACTAGATATGACATGTGATTTCTTCATCAACGCTGGAAGGTAGGAACAACAAAGAGAGCAGAGAAAGAAAATAATAATGATAAAAGCAGAAAGTAATAAGATATAGTGATGGTTAATTTTATGAGTCAACCTGATTCATTAAGGGAGACCCAAATAGTTGGCAAAACAGTATTTCTCCTTGTGTGTCCTTGTGTCTGTGAGGGTGTTTCCAGGAGTGATTAACATTTGAATCAGTAAACTAAGTGAAGGGATCCACCTCTATTAATGTGCGTAGCATCATCCCATCCAAAGAAGGCCTGCAGAAAACAACCGAGGCAGAGGAAGGGTGAACTTGCTCTCTGCTGGAGCAGGAACATCCATCCTCTCCTGCCCTTGGACATTGGCTCCTCTGGTTCTTGGGCCTTTGAATCACACCCACAGTTTGCCTGGGTCTCTAACCTGCACAGGCTCATTAGATCTCAGCCTCCATGATCGAATGAGCAAATTTCTATAACGCATCTATCTATATCGATCTATCTATTTATCTATCTCATATTTTATATATTTTTTGATTAACACAAATACGAAACAAAATAAAAATCCAATGCAATTGACTAAGATAATTAGAAATGTATATTTTGGAGGTTTTTTTTTAAAATTTTCTAACATGTATTTATTTTTGAGAGAGACAGAGTGTGAGCAGGACAGGGGCAGAGAGAGAGGGAGACACAGAATCTAAAGCAGGCTCCAGGCTCTGAGATGTCAGCACAGAGCATGATGCAGGGCTTGAACTCATGAACTGCAAGATCATGACCTGAGCCGAAGTCTGATGCTTAACCAACTAAGCCACCCAGGAGGCCCCAAAAATGTATATTTTGAAGATTCATAAAATAGATGAATCTTGGCAAGAACAATCCATGGGGAGAGGGAGACAAGCCCACAGGAAAAAAAACTATAATTAACAAATGTAGGGGAGAAGGAAAATGGGTGATGGGCATGAGGAGGGCATTTGTTGGGATGAGAACTGGGTGTTGTATGGAAGCCAACTTGACAATAAACTATAATAAAAAAGTTAACATTGAAAAAGCAAACAAGGGGCGCCTGGGTGGCTTAGTCGGTTAAGCGTCCGACTTTCGCTTAGGTCATGATCTCGCGGTTCGTGGGTTTGAGCCCCACGTCGGACTCTGTGCTGACTGCCAGCTCAGAGCCTGGAGGCTGTTTCAGTCTGTGACTCCCTCTCTCTCTGACCCTCCCCTGCTCATGCTGTGTGTGTCTCTCTCTCCTAGAAAAAAAAAAAAAAAGCAATCAAATGCAGATTTTTAAAAATAAGACTCTAATACACATGAATTTATACCAATAATTCTTACCACATAGATACAGAAGAAATAAAATGAATCATCAAAATTGGCAGGAAAAATTAGAAAATCTGAATAAATCAGGAATTATAGAAGGAAAGTCACAATAATAAAAGACATACACCCCAAAAAGACAATGGACCCAGGAACATTGCACTAAACTTTGAAGAGTAGATAATTCCTGTCTTTAAGAATGTTATTTCAGAGCATCCACTCAACTTATCTTATAAGACAACCCTAACTTTTAATACATTATCCATAAAAATGGCTGCAAAGGAAAAGTCATATGCCAATCCCATTTATGAATATAGATGGGAAAAATTCTATGTAAAATATCAACATACTTGAGCAAAATAAGCCAGTCAGAGAAAGACAAATACCCTGTGATTTCACTTATATGTGAAATTAAAGAAACAAAACAAACACACAAAGGAAAACAGAGAGATAAGCCAAAACAGACTTTTAACTATAGACCACAAACTGATGATTACCAGCGGGGAGGTAGGTGTGGGGATGGGTGAAACAGGTGAGGGGATTAAGAGTACTCTTATCTTGCTGGCTCTGAGTAGTATATGGAATTGTTAAATCACTATATTGTACAGCTCAAGCTGATATAACATAGTATGTTGAGTACATTGGAATTAAAATGATATTAAATTAAAATTTTAAAAATATCAGCATACTGAATATATATTGACAATGTAACTAAAAAAGATTTACCTAAGAAAAATAAGAATTCTTCAATGTTAGAAAAGCATTCATATAAATTAGTACATTAACAGATTAAAGAAGAAAAAATGACATAATAGCCATGGACGCCAGAAAGATATTAGAAAAAAAATTAATTTTTCATTAACCAATAAGAGAAGGATATTCACCAGACTATTTCAATAAACACTGCACTAAATGTTGAAACATCATGAACAATTCTATTAAAATAGAAACAAGGAAAAGATGCCCGCTGTCACTTCTACCATTCAAAATTGTCCTGGAGATTCAAACTAATCAGTTATTTAAAAAGGGGGATGAAACCCATTATTACTCTCAATTATATGCTAATCTACTTAGAAACTTCAATGAAATCCACTATAGACTATTTGAAATTTTAAGAAAATCCACTAAGATGTTTCTAAATATGATTGGCGCACTGAAATTAAGTGCTTTTCTCTAGAACAACAATGAAGAGTTAGCTCTTATGAAATGCTTGCATAAAAATGCTGTCTGTCTGCCTGAGCTGGCCTCCTGAAGGCCTTCTCAGTCCACCCATCCCAATGCCCTTGCTCTGGGTTCTAATCACCTTGCTCTGCAATATTCTCGGCACCTACCACAGCTTAAGCCATCTTGTCATTCAGTCCTAGTTTCTTTTCCAGCTCTCTCCACTGGAAAGTAAATAAATACTTCAAGGCTAACACCTAGTTCATGTCCAATGTAAATATGTGTTCAATGAATGAATGAATCAGTGAGCCTGGATGTAGCTGACATTAAATGCATGGTTTTCCCACCAAATCGAGTTGCCCTGGATTTTATCTACAAACTTCCCCTCTGCCATCGATTGTGGCTAAAAGCAAGTCACAAAAATGCTTTTTCAAACAATGATGTCTGAGTAAAAATGGTGCCATGTAGCTTTAATATATATTTTTTTAGGGGCACCTGGGTGGCTCAGTTGGTTAGCATGTGACTTTGGCTCAGGTCATGATCTCACTATTCCTGAGTTCATTCCCTGCAATGGGCTCTGTGCTGACAGCTAAGAGCCTGGAGCCTGTTTCAGATTCAGTGTTTCCCTCTTTCTCTGCCTCTTCCCACCTCTCTCAAAGATTAACATAAATTAAAAAATATTTTTTCAATATTCATGGCCACTAAGGACAAAAGTCAGAGTGCAGGAATTGAATCATTAGCAGAAATGGCAATAGTGACAAGCTTTGATTTGCCCAGTTGCAGGGAACACGTTATCCCCTTACTGAAGATTCAGTTATGAGGTTAAGCTCTCCTTGCTACATTAGTTCCCTGATGGATAGAACAACCACAGCTTCCTACGGGAAGAACATTTTTTGTGCAGCTCAGCTTAGAGTCACAAGCTAGATTCAGAGATTCGAAGGATCTCCAGAGCCTAGTCCCCCATCGTTTTTCCTCACCATAGTCTGTCGTCAGGCTTTATCATTCCTGACCTCAGGTGGCCTCACTCACCTTCATCTTTCTGATTTGCCCTTTCCGGGTGACTCACATATTCTCTGTTCTTCTTGCAGATCCTCCCTCCTTCATCTGCAACCTTTTCTCCCTGGGACCCGCCCCCCTCCACTTTCTTCCTTTAGCTTTGCTGAGTTTCCTATCCTGCCCCAAATCTGCCAGTCATCCCTATCTTGCTGTCCTCCTTCCCAACATGGGAGGTTGGGGGGCGGGGGGTTGTCACCAACTCCCCATTCCCCCTCCCTCAACTGCAAGTCTGAAGCTCTACAGATCGCAAGATCTGAAAGATATGTGGCATTTCATAACCAGATTTTATTTGATATTCTGTTCTTGGTGTTTCGAATGCACTTATTGGAGTGGTGGTTGGGGGTGAGGTTTTCTTGGCTTCTCTAACTCCTGCAGAAATCATCTTTCAGTCTGGCAAGTGATTGATATTGATATTGATATCTGAAGTCTGTCGCATATAAGCTTTAAAAATAAATTGGCTTCAAAACGCTGGCTATTTGATATGCTTACCAAGTGCCATGTTCTGTGTTTATTTACTTCTCATAGCAACCTTGTAAATATGATTTACTATTCTTATTTCCTAGCTAAGGAAATGTACCAGGAGAGATTAAGCAACCTGTCTGTGATGCTTGGCTCTAAATCTCTCTATTTCTCCAGATCATGTAAAATGTATAATGTAAATTCATGAAACCGATTGCCTGACTCCTGGGCTTCTCTCACACTGACCCCACACTCCAGCCGCAGAACCCCAGTTTGGCAGTCTTAAGCCCCAAATCCTCATTAATAATTCACATTTCAGATGGGTATCACACTGCAGTTTCTCTTGCATATCAAAAGGGAAGTTCGAATAGCCAAGTGGAATACAAATGAACAAGGCAGCCTTTTAGTTATCAGATGGAAGTTTTTATAATGAATTTTCCAAAATGTTTCATTATGAAGCATTCCATGCATGCAGACCACCACTACTCTGCATGACATGCATAAGTACACACACAAAAGCACACACACACACGGACAACACACATTTATAAAACGTGTCAATTTATAACTCTGTGTGTGTGTGTATGTAAAAGCATTATACCACATTACTTCATGTCTCAAATTTAAGTTGGACCACACTGTATTTATGTGTCTTATTTCAACTTTCTTTTACCTTTTGTACATATTATGTTTTGAGATTTACCTTTATTGAATACATAGATCTATATTTTTATTCTTGCATAGTGATAATTGCCATTTTTAAGTGCTTTCTGGGTTTCTGGTTTTATTTAAGCATTTTCTTTATAACTTCTTATGTAAGTCTCACAACAGTGCCACGAGTACTATGTTTTCTTTTTTCTTTTTGTTTATTTATTTCTGAGAGAGAGAGATAGACAGTGTGAGCTGGGAAGGGTCAGAGAGAGAGGGAGACACAGATCCGAAGCAGGCTCCAGGCTCTGAGCTGTCAGCACAGAGCTCGACGTGGAGTTGGAACTCAACGAACCGTGAGATCATGACCTGAGCTGAAGTCAGATGCTTAACTGACTAAGTCACCCAGGCTCCCCAATATTACGTTTTCCAGGTGAAGAAGCTGGGGGATGATTAAGGATGTCCCTGCGGGATACAGTGCTGATAACAGGCTTAACAGGAGTCTGATTCCTGATCCCAAGATCCCAATCCATAGACCACTCTGGGCATTCCACAGACTTGCTGTCCACTCCCCTAGATGGAGACATATGAATATTTGGGTCCATTTTCAGAGGAAGGAGACAATGAACAGCCTTTGCCCTTCCCTCTGGGCTGCCCTGCTCTGCACACACCTAGCAGACAGTGTTACTCTGGCATAAGAACCAGGCAGCCACCAAAGTTTCAAAACAAGGGTCAAAAAGGGACAGCCATACTCAACCCTCAGATGTGTTTTGGTGGAATTTTTTTTCTTTTAATTTGGAATCACAGGCAAAAGGGAGGCTGGGATCTGAGAGCCCAGCAGAAGTCAGAAGAGATGAGATCCTACTCTCTGGGTGCCTAGATAGACCTCAATAATGGAGTTTATAGAATAATCAGACTTGCAAAAAGAGGGAGTGTCCTGGAAGGAAAGCAGTGGGGCAAGGGAGAAGTAGTGTTTAGTGGGTCCTGAGTTTCTGTTTTGCAAGATGAAAAGCTTCTGGAGATCAGTTGTACCAACAGTGTGAAGACACATAACAGTAAGGATGGTGCACTTAAAAACGGTTAGGATGGTATCTTTAACGTGATGTGTTTTTACCACAGTAGAAAGTAAATAAATATAAAAAAGGAAAAAAGAGGGGACATGATGGGCTTTAGGGTACCTGCCTTAGAGGAGGGCAAATGGAGGTGGGAAAAGTAGAGTCTCACAATGGGCTTTCTGTTTCCAGTGTTCTGTCTCCACTGCCTCAGGGTCCTTGTTGGTGGGTAAGCCCCACCCCCGACCCCCGAAGGCTGGGGATGTGTCTGTCCACTCACTGTTGTCACATCAGCAACACCCATGTTTGCCACATATGCATGGTTCCACAGTGTCTGGGCAGTCTTTGGTTGCAGGTGACAGTATGTAAAGAAGTTCAAGGCCAAAGGGAAATGACTACCTCATGAGATCAAGGGCAAACTGTGCAACCTCTGCAGCTGTATGGACCAAAACACATTTGGACCTTAGGAGATGTGGAGTCAGCAAAGTGAAGTGTGTCTGCTTTTCTCTGCAGCTTTCACCATTGCCTCCCACTGAAATGAAAGCTTTCTCCCCAATGAGATTCATTCTAGGACTCTTTTTCTGAGGCAAGTTGCTAAGTGTAACTACATGCATTAATGCATATAAAGCACTTAGCATAGGGCTGCGTACAGAGTAAGTGCTCAATAGGTATTTGCAATTAGTGGTGTTATAATAACAATTATTATCATCATGATTATTGACTAAATTCGGGGCCATATTTTGTATTTGCATATTATGTATGTGTTTATTTATGTCTCTCCCCCACCCCCACCCCAAACAATAGCTGCTCACTGGAAAGAAGGCATGTTCTTCTATTCAGTGCTATGGTCTCAGAGCCTAGGGCAGTGCTTTACCCAGAGCAAGCCCTCTGCTTCAGAAGTGAGAGTGACACTGTCCCATTTCTCTTGATCCCAGAGCCACAAATACCAGAAAAGGGTTCTGATTGGCCTTGCCTAGTCAGGTGCCCATGCTTAAACCAATCAGCTGATGCCAGAAGGACAGAGATGCGTTGTACAAAATGCTGCCTCTCGTTAGCTGTGATGAGACAGGGGAGAGGAGCCAGATAATCCCATTGATGTCCACTAGAGTTCAGGAGGACCCTCTCCAAACACCCAATTAGAAGCTGAGAATTAATCTCCAGTAGCCATTTTAGGGTGATCAAAAGTCTCAGAACACCCGTAATAACCTCTTAATCTCCAGGCTGAGATATCCCGTATGCCACATGTAAAGCTGTGTGATGTGGATTTGGCAGACAGAAAAGGACTATATTGAGGAATGAATGTGAACAAATTTGCAAGTCTTAAAAAAATGGAGATGATGCCAATGTGCCTGGGGACCTGTTTGGAAAACGATTAAATCGAATCTACTTCTAATGCATTAATACACAATAAGAACATTACCTGAGACAGACTCAGAGCTGTTCTGCAAGCTGGGGTCTGGGAGACAGACCTCGGCGCGTTGGTCGCCTGGCGTTCTCCCACCTCTGTCCTTGTTGCTTCGTGTCCCCACCTTCCCCGCTGTTTGAGGATGGTTTTTGGAGATGGTGCCAAGTCTCATTTCTCTACATGTCCTACCTAGTACCTGTGCAGTATGCTTACCAGTAGCCACTCAGTAAATAGCTGGCTAGGTCATAAGTAAAGGGAGGTACAGACATTGGTTAATCACCACCAAGTGGCTAGTCCCACCCCAGGAAAGAGAAGGGGTGGAGGACCAGAGTGCCTTGGTAGTTGTATTCCACTGTCCCTAAGAGGACACCACCCCCTCCCCACCCTGCAATGGCCCCTCTACCTGTGTGGGGTAACTTGAAACTTTTCTCACAAGAGAAATCCCTTGGGCTCTTAGAAAATCTTTTCAGCAGACTAGCCAGTCTTATACCTGCTTCCTTTTTTGCCCTTTGCAGGTAGATTTAAGGGTGGAAGACTGGTTTTCAAACCACTGGTTTTTGTCACAGGATCACTGGGCAGCTCTGGGGAGATACAGGTTCTTGAGCCTTCCCCCAGACCTATTCAATCTGAACATCAGGTGAGGACAGGCCAGGATGAGGTTTCTCGGCAGCTTCCTGAATGATTCCATTATGCATTTGGGGGTTCAGAAATGGCCTTAGACCGGAAATCAAGACATCATGTTCTAGTCCAGCTCTGTTCCTTGCCTTATCTCTCTTCTTGGGGCCCCAACTCATTTCTCATAAAATGAAGGGTTGGACGAACCAACTCAAGCATCCCTCTGATACCGGTGAATGATCAGACCAGGTACAGATCTTCCAGAAGGGACAGCAGGAAAATTCTACTTTTTTCTAAAGATCCCACATCCACTCCTGCCCCGATACCAAGAGGCAGACAAGAAATAGGCACTCAGTTCAGTGCTATCACAACATAGATTCAGCTATGAAGCCTTAGGATCCATACATCATTTTGAAGTATAATTGATGCATAACATTGTATGTTTCAGATAGACAACACCGTGATTGGATATATGTATATACTGCAAAATGATCATCCCAACAAGTTTAGTTAACATTTTCTTTCTTGTGATGAGAACTTTTCAGATCTACTCTCCTGGCAACTTCAAGTACAGGATAGAGAATTCTTAACTACAGCCACCAAGTCATATAATGTGTCCCCAGGATTTACTTAACTCACAACTAAAGTTTGTACCTTGTGGCCATCTTCACCCATTTCACTCACCCCTCACTCCTGCCTCACCTGTTATGTGCATCTATGAGACTGGATCATTTTCATGTACTCAAACTGCAGGTTAAGTGGGTTCGAACCTCCAAGGGCTGGTCCCAGCCCTGGGAGGCGCGCCAGGAGGCTGTCCAGGGCCTGTCATTTGTTTTGTGGTTTCCCTTCCTGGTGTCTTTGGTTTTCCTTCTTTTCCCTCCTTCCCTCCTCCTGTCCTTTTCTCATTCCCCCGGGCTTATTGTTTACATCAGGGGCAGAGGACTTGGCTAATATACCTTGATTCACAGCACACTCCCCTTACTGACAGTGCACAGGCCCTCTCCGGTTAACAGTCTCATCCCTCTCCCCACCTCCACCAGCAAATATTCTAAGGGTTTGATGTCTGCCCTTTTGGTTTTTGCATCTTGTAAAATGTATATTGTTTTGTATTTACCTAAGCAGAGCTCTGCTTAGAAATCATCTTAGGCAGGATCTACTTTATTTGTAAGACCTATGTGTGCTGCCTGGGGCTCCCACAGTCCTTGGCCCCCAAAACCAGGTATCTATGTGCCTTTTCTCCACCTCCCAGTGATGGGCATCCGGATTGTCTCTAGGCACCCCCCCACTGCCACCACCACCCAGACAGTGCGGCAGGGTCATCCTTCCTGTTTCCCGTGGATTCAGGGGCGACTTTCTCTGGGAAGGACAATCCAGAGTGGAATTGCTGAGTCACAGGATGTGATTGCACTTCCATGTTTCCGAGTACTCACAGGTCACCCTTCGGGAGGGCTGTCCTTTCTGTGCATGTGCCAGCCCAGCCTTCCTCCTCGATAAAAGTCTCTCTCCCACCCTTATTATAAAGTGCATGAAATTCCACCAACAGAAGATCCTTCAGGTAGAAAAGGGTTTTTAAGAACTTTTAGGTCTTTAAGGGTTCTTCTAACGAAATTTAAATGTCCCTCTATGTGAGATACGGGACATGTTTTTCCTCTCTTTGGGCTTTTATGAAGATCGAATAAATAGCTCATCAAAGGTGCCAAGCCCAAGTGCCTGGCACATTCATGGACGCTCAATACATTTTGATTTCTTTCCTTTCTTTGAATGCATGAGCTGTTGGGGGAAAAAAACACTTATTTACAACACTTGGGGAAAGAGAGCGATTGAGAGGGGGTGGGGAAGAGGTACCTTCCAATCACAGCTGCCAGAGGAGGGAGGAGCGTAGAATAGCAAAGTCACCTTCCTCCTCAGGATTGTTGCCTAAGGCACATGCCACAGGAAAGCTCTTCCTTAAACCAGGACACTCTTGAGTGTGATGTGAATTCCTTAAAGAGCTTATTAAAACACAGAAGGTGGAGCGCTTGGGTGGCCCCGTGAGTTAACCGCCCAACTCTTGATTTGGCTCAGATCATAATCTCAGGATTGGTGGGATCCAGCCCCACGTTGGGCTTCGCGCTGACGTCATGGAGCCCACTCGGTATCCTCTCTCTCCCTCTCTCTCTGCCCCTTCCCTGCTTGTTCATACTCTCTCTCTCCAGGTAAATAAACTTAAAAAAAAAAAAAAACACAACCCACACTCAGGAGGTGGACCACCCCCAAAAGTCTCTGATTCAAGAGGTGTTGGTAGGGCAAAGAACTTGTGCATTTCTCTCAAGTTCCCAAGCCCTGCTGGTGGATCACACTGCCCTACTGAAATAGTTTCCTTAGAAATAGTTAACCCTGATAGGACAGACAAAAGCTAATTTCAGGCATCCAGAATGAATCAGAAGCAGACCACAATGATATGAAGAAGCCAAGATACACCCTAAGATTTCATTTGATATATTCTTTTAATATGAAAACTAGACAAATGGGTTTTTATTTTTAGGTTTTAGGTTGGATGGGCAAATTCACCTCTGTTGCCTCTGTTGAGCCTATCACTCGTTCTATGTTTATTTTCCTACAGGAACATTTTCTGATGGCTCACATTTTGAAAACTCTCAGGTGTCGAAGTGTCTGCCACCTTGACTGACATTGCTATCTGGGGGTGTGTCTTGGGGGCTTTGGGCCCTTTCAGTCATCCCTACAGCAGGTCACAGTTGGTGGAACTGCAGAAAATCTCTATGCCAAACTTCTCAGCTTACAGAATTGAAGTTATTTGTCCAAGGGCTGAGAAAGAATCCATGTGGCAGTATAAAAACCCCAGGACTGAAGTCTGGAGCAGATCTTGGTCCAACCTGTGCTGTTCCTTGTTAACTTGACCTCTAGGCCCAAGGTATGCATCCATCTCTGCAAACCTCAACTTCCCTTCTACAGAATGAGTATCAGAATGCCTGTTGTCAAATAAAAATCAAACTGAATAATGATTATTGCAAGGAGAAGGGAACACATGATGATGGGGAGGTGGAGGAGTGTCACAATATGCAGAGCTTTGTAACCCCTAAGACCGGCAGGCATCTCAAGAGTTGGGCCAAAAAGGTGTTATCTTTCATAGAGAGAGAAGTGAACAAAGCTAGGAAGACCCAAGCATAGGTAAGTGGCATGAAAAGGTGGTGTGATGGAATAGTTGATCAGAGACTATTCTACTGTGAGGCCAGCGCATTTTCCAGAAAGGACACTTGAGGAAAGTCTCTATGCTGACTCAGGCTGGGGGTGGATCAGAATTCCAGGTCCTGGGGAAAGGAGACAAGCATAATCAAAGTTTGGCTGACAAACATTTGGTTCCAATTAATCGAGGGGGACTAGCAGTCCAGGAAGCATGAAGACAATCACGTATGAGGCAAGAAAGGAACTTGTGGGGTCATGTCTGGCCTTGTCATAGGTAAGGAAGGGATGGATCTAGGACTGTTTTCACAAGTCATGGGGGGAAGGGTGATTCTTTACAGTAAGTCTCCAGAATGCAAGAGTGAGATTTCTTAACCTTCAGGTAGAACTCAACCTTGTCACTGTCCTACCTCTCACAGAACTGACAAGAAACTATAGTAAGGTGACTCTGTGTGACTTCATTAATCAGTGGAAGGTTTGATAGGCACTGGACCCGAGCAGGAAACTGGTTCTCCTAAATTCCAGCTTGCCAGTATTCTGGACCATCATTCTCCTCTCCTCATTTCACACAGGGAAACTCTGCCTCTTTTTCTCGTACAGATTGGAGTCTGAGTAAGATTTCACTGGATAAAGATCTCTAGAACAAAATCAAGAGACACAGAGAGAGACTGAATGTCATTGAGAAGCCATGCCTCTCTCAAACTCTTTCTTTCTATGAGGTTATAAAATATGGAAGAGAAAATCCTTTAAGCCATGGCAAGATGGTGGTATAATTGGGATGTGGTCAGATGATAAACTCAGGACATCAAATTCCAGCTCCTTCAGGTAGATTCTCTGGAACACCAGTGCCAGCCAATGCCTTACAGAGGGCAAAATGGAAGAGGAGGGCATGAGAAGCTGGTTTGCAGACAGCCCATCCCACTAGCTTTCAGAACTGGAAGTCCTGGTTGGTGCTATCCAGGGCTGGATCATCCCTGATCACACAGCAGCCCCTCTGCCCCATGGGCAATCTTTGAGGTGTCCTCATCCCTTCCTGTTGGAACTGGTCTCTGGGCCCTGCAGACCACCCTCTTGCCCCTTTTTCCTCATTGTTTTTCCCATTTCCTTTTTCCTTCTCACCTCCTCGAAAACAAAAGGACTCTGTCCCTAGTTTCTGTGAGTCTGGCAGAGACAGGCTTGAAATATTCATGTGCGTCATGGTAAAATAAATCAAGGATATTTATTGGACACCTGAGTTGGGAGACTGAGATACATATCTTTTGTGTTTCTTTTCTTAACTCTACATCAATCACTTATTTGGTTTCATAACACAATGAGAACATTGAGAATGTGCATAAAATGGGGAGCCTCTCTCCATGGCCACCCTGTAAGAACACCAAGCTATATTCCCTATGGTGTATCTTACTGCCAATTGAGGCTAAGAAATAAAACTTGTCATTTTTACCCCCTAACCCAGAATTACTCAAATATGTCCTTGTCAAAATAACCTATGTTGAACAAGCACTGGTAAAAATTGCCATTTTCCCCCCTTTAATCAAGAAGAATTTCACTTCCTGGAACACTGAATAAACAGCAGTACAACCAGAACTGACATAGAGAAGCACTTATTCTCATCTCATGCAGCTCCACGTGCTCCTCTCTGGTTCCCACTCCTGAAGCCTGATCCTCTCTCTGTGGTCGGGTCAGAATTTTTACAACTTTTTTTAATGTTTATTTATTTTTAAGAGAGGCAGAGAGTGAGTGGGGGTAGGGCAGAGAGAGAAGGAGACACAGAATCCAAAGTAGGCTACAGGCTCTGAGCTGCTAGCACAGAGCTGGATGTGGGACCCAACTCATAAACTGTGAGATCATGAACCTGAGTTGAAGTCAGATGCTTAACCAACTGAGCCACTCAGGCTCCCAGAATTTTTATGACTTTCACTAAAGCCTTGTAAGATCCAGAGCTCAAGGAGAGAAGACCTTCTTAAAAAGTTGCAGATCAAAACAGAGGTGAAAATGAATTTCTAGTGACTCAACCTGGTGCTATTTGAGAGTAAACTTCATAAAGTCAGGTTGCCAATGTACCATGTTTGTTTTAACTGAGAATCTGAAATATGTGTAACTCTGATTTTGTTTAGTGTGACACTGAAAATAGAGATACTCTCAAAGTTAAATAGATCACATCACAGGTAACATGGCTTCAGTGCAAAGTAGACAAAGTATTATTATTATTATTTTAATGTTTTATTTATTTCTTAGGAGAGAGAGAGAGAGACAGTGTGAGCAGGGGAGGGTCAGAGAGAGAGGGAGTCACAGACTGAAACAGGCTCCAGGCTCTGAGCTGGCAGTCAGCACAGAGCCCGACGCGGGGCTCGAACCCACGAACTGCGAGATCATGACCTAAGCGAAAGTCGGACGCTTAACCGACTAAGCCACCCAGGCGCCGCAACAAAGTATTATTTTAAATAAAAATAAATCGATGCCAAAATATTATGTTTCTTGTCCTGATTCCATACACCTAGGTCTATATAAAAGGGAATATGGGAAGTTGTCACTGTATATTTTCATTCACCTTTACCTCCTACCTATGCTGCTTGTTTTTGAAAAAACAAACAAAAAAACCTAGAAGATCTCAAGCAGTGATCACTGGTAAGGAAAATGGAAAACTAAGATAGAGATGGGAGAGAAACTGATTAATAGAACAATAATTAGCAGGTTACCACTAGGGACAATGGGATCAGCCTTATTGGATATATTCTAAGGGTCTATGTGGGAAACAGCCAAAGGGGGAGAGACAGGAGTTTTTGTCCACCAACTCCTATCCTCATAGGCAAAGGGTCACTTCTTGGGCATTCTCTTTCTGGAGCTTTCTGCTGATTAAAAAAAGCAATGACTAAGGGTGCCTGGGTGGCTCTGTCGGTTAAGCATCTGACTTTTGGTTTTGTCTCACATCGTGATCTCACAATTTCATATGTGCATACCCTGCTTTGGGCTCTGTGCTGGCAGCATGGAGCCTGCTTGGGATTCTCTGTCTCCTTCTTTCTCTACCCACCCCACCCCCACTCACACTGTCTCCGTCTCTAAATAATTAAATAAACTTAAAAAAATTAAAGTAATGACTATATACCCAATAGTGATTTGGAAGACAGAATTAATTTGACAAAGATTTTAAAGCAGTCATCATAAAAATTACTTCAATGAGCAACACAAAGAGACTTGAAACAAATGAAAAAAAATGTCAGTGAGAGAATAGAACTAGAAAGAAAGAATAAAATGGAAATATTGAGACTGAAACATGTAACAACTGAAATTAAAAACTCAAGAAATGGGCTAAACAGCAGAAGGAGGGAACATAGGAAAGAATAAGTGAACTGAAAGATAGAATAATAGAATTTACTCCAGGAACACAAACAACTGAGAGTATGTGTGCACATGTGAGAGAGAGAGAGAGAGAGAGAGAGAGAGGGAACACATAGAGTACTATGGGATGATTTTAAAAATTCTAACATTCATGTCATTAGAATTCTGGAAAGATAAAAGAAGGAGGCAGGACTGAAAAGTCTTTGAAGAAATAATAGGTGAAAGATCCCCAAATTGGCAAAAAGCATAAGCCTACAGATTCAAGAAGTGAGTGACTATCAGACAAAATAAACTCAAAAAAATTTACATCAGGAACATTACAGTCCAACTTATAAAAACAATGAAAGAAATGACAACTTATTTTAGCAAATAGAATTCAGCAACATAAGAAATGAATTATAAAAGGAATTATACACAATGACCAAGTGGGGATTATCTCAATGATACTAGACAAGTTCAATACTCAAATAGTAATCAACATAACCCACCATACTGACAATATAAAGAAGAAAAATCACATGATTATATCAACTGATACTGAAAAAGTATTTGATGGAATTCAACACCTATTAATGATAAAGCTCTTAGAAAAGTAGAAATAAAGAGGAACTTCTTCAACTTCAAAAGGAATATTTACCAAAAAGCTACAGAGAACATTATACTTAACGGTGAAAGTCTGAATGCTTTCCACTTAAGATTCAAGACAAGGCAAGAGTATCCACTCTCACCACTCCTATTCACATAATGTTAGAAGCTAGACAAAGAAATAAAATCTAGATGGACAGTAAGTAAGATTGGATAGGAACTGTCCCTGTTTGTAGATGGTATGATATTTACATAGAAAATAACAAGGAGGGATGTCTGGGTGGCTCAGCCAGCTGAGTATCTGACTCAACCTCAGCTGAGGTCTTGATCTCAGGGTAGTGAGTTCAAGCCCTGTACTGGGCTCTGCACTGAGTGTGAAGCTTACTTAAAAAGTAAATAAATAAGGGTGCTACAGTGGCTCAGTCAGTTGAGTATCCAGTGATCTCACAGTCTGTGTGCTTGAGCCCTGCATCATGCTCTGCATTGGCAGCAAGGAGCCTGCTTGGAATTTTCTCTCTCTCTGCCACTCCTGTATACATGCACATGCTCTCTCTTCAAGATAAAAAAATACATATTTAAAAATAAATAAGAAACAAAGGAAGGAAGGAAGAAAAGAAAAGAAAATAGCAAGGAATAATCATTTTAAAAAACTCCAAGAAAAAAGAAATGATTGTTTAACAAGTCTTCAGGATACAAGATAAAATACATAATAATATTTCTGAATATTAGTAATAAACATGTAAACAACACAGTTAAAAACACAGTATCATCTGTAATTGTTCAAAAGTAATATATTTTGGTTTAAATCTAATAAAACATGTACAGGAATTGTATGCTGAAAACATTGAAAGACATAAATAAAATCTTAAAATAAGGAGAGGCATACCGTGTTCATGGATTGAAAGAGTCAACATAGTAAAGGTGTGAATTGTCTTCAAATGGATATATTGGTTTAACACTATTTGTATTGAAATCCCAGCAAGAATTTCTGTAGATATAAATAAGATCATTCTAAAATGTACATGGAAAGGCAAAGAAACTAAAACAATTTTGAAAAAGAAGACTAAAGTGGGAGAAATAGGTATGTAATTTCAATGCTCATCATACAGCTACATTAATCAGATTGATACTGGTGCAAGGATAGAGATATAAATCAATGGACCAGAGTGGAGGACCCAGAAATAGACCTTCAGAAATATATCCAACTGATGTGAGGCAAAGTTCAAGGGAAGAAACATAACTTTTTCAACAAAGGATACTGGAGTAATTGAACATCTATAAGCAACAAAATAAACCTTGACCTAAGTCTCACACTTGATACAAAAATTAACTCACAAACTTCAATGGGAAACTATAAAAGTATTAGGAAAAAAAATAGGAGAAAATCTTTGAGGTCTCTAACCAGGCAAAGGGCTCCTAGATTTGACATCAAAATCATAATCTATAAAACAAAAAATCAGTAAACTGGATGTTGAAAAAATTAAAATTTTGCTCTACAAAAGCTGTTGCTAAGAACTGAAAAGACAATTTAAAAATTAAGAGAAAATATTTGCAAGCCATGTACACAACATAAATGTCTATATTGAGAATATTAAAATAACTCTCAAAAATTCAACAGTAAATAAACAATCCAGGAAAATGAGCACAAGTTGTGAAAAATGGCTGGATCCTGGAAAGAACAGTGAATTGTGTGACATTTTAACTTGTTCTATGACTTAGAGCCCTCTTGCTAATTAAATACTACCCTTGGAAACCAGCAGCCTCACAATCATGATAGCTATGAAGACCTAGAAGCTATTGGGTGGGAAAGACATGGTTTGGAACAACTTCAAAATGACAGAGAATGTCACTATTTGACTTGTCTGTCATCTACCTGGAAAAGCCTGACTTTCAGGGTGTCACTGTATTCATCATGTCACCTTATTCAAAGCTCCTCAGATCAAAAAGTCCTATCCCCAGAGCATCTGTAAAAAACAAAAACAATGGCAGGCTCCACTTTGGATATGACGGTGTGAGTTCGACAGACCTACTCCCCAGAGAAACTGGTGAAAATTATTTTTAAATACAAACATTTAAAGTCTCTGGAAATGATCCTGAGAACATGTAGCAAAGGAAGAAACATTTACTCAAGAAAAATTTACTAAAACTTGATTAAGAACAGTAAGAACCTGTGACATATGAACCAAGACCTTCTTCCTCCCTCCCCACTCTGAAATGAGCAACACAGAAACTTCACTCCAGATTGCTGCAGCCCAAAGTCTAGTCCCTTCTCCCCTAAGCTCCCACAAGAAGAGCTATCTGCCTGGGGATAGGGCAAGACATCAACATTTTCCATCTTGCCTCCAGCTGTTACTGAGTCTACTCCACCTGCTACTGACCTACATTCTGGGTGAGTGAAGTGGAGAAGTGACAACTCCCTTATTTTGCCCAGACCCTGTTGTTGGGTTGGAGGCTCCATCTTGGGCATCATGCTGTTGAGAAAAACGGGACCCCAATGGCTTTTGTCCCAGCTTATAAGACATGATGGGGGAGGCAAGCTAAGGATACATGGGACCACTGCCTCTTCTCTACTGAGTGTTCCTTTAGAAGCAGGTAGTGCACTCAGAGAAAAGGGCATCATTGTCCCTATCCCAATCTCCAGAGCCTGGCTCAGAGATTTTGCTTGGGGGAGAGCTCTGAATCTCTTCGGGGGAACATTTAACAGTTTCTAAAAGATCTGACTTCATTTGCAGTAGAATGTGAAGAAATTCACACTTTAAGGGCACTTTCAAAACTAGTCCGCATGACAGTGAAAGGCAGCTGGGAAGAGAAGAACAAATTCCCTGGAGATAGTGGCTAACTGTAATCTGACTACTCTGCAGAAGAGAAGGAGGAAGGAGACAGCTGGTAGGAGACCTCCAGTCAGACCCATGGTGGCCCAGTGAAAGAGAGTCTCTGGTTCCTAAAAACAAAAGCAGAGGGGAGTGAGGGCATGGTGAAATAATGTGATACTGACAGGACACCAGCTTGTTGGCCACATGTTACCCACAAGGTTAAGTGCAATGACCTAGAAAGAAATTTGCTGCCTTTCACCAGAGCCTCTAACCTCTAACCCATCTTATCTCCAGCTACAAGATCCCACTGTCCTCCAAACTCTTTAATCTCTTCCTAACACGCCATGCTTCTCAAATAGTGTCTTTGCCTATTTCTTCTTTATCATTAATATCCATTTATAATTAACATCCGGCTAACATCATCTCCTCCACGAACCCTTTTTTCCCATTCCCGCACCAATAACTACAATGAATCATTCCATCCTCTCTGCTCCCTTAGCACTATATTTATTTTCCTATTTTAGCTCCTAAGTACTACATCACTCAAAATGTCCATGTGGCTGCCTGTCTCTTCCTCTAGAGTTCTGGAAAGCAGAAAGTGTAGGTGGTCTCAGCTGGATATAAGAGGCTGTGGATGGTGGCCCTTAATAAAAGTCAATTCCATTTATTTGCATTGGAAAAGGTGGAATGGTAGTGTGTACAGGATGTCCTAGACAGAGGGCCCCACAGATCCAGGGCTATGCACATCTCACTGTGAGAAACAGAAGGCAATTTGCCCTCTCTTGTTCCACTCTCAAGCATTCTGAACTGTCAGGAAGGCAACCTTATCTACCACAAAGGGAATGCTGTTTGACACACCACATGTAGACCCTGAATTGAGGAAAGAGAGCCCCCTCCTAATACCTGAGCTTTTCCTAAGAAACCTAAGGAAGGGCTGTTTGCTAACAAAGCAATTCAAATTCATCCCCCAAATTATGGTTGGTATTCAAAGCTTTGCGTAAAGAAAAGTTAGATGCCTTTAGATTCAAAACACAGACAGAAAAGAAAGAGAGCCAGAACTGAACTTAAATAGGATGTTGCATTTACAAGACATAGGTGGGTAATATCCACCAGGTAGGCTAAAGAATGAACTGCAGTGGGAAGGTTCTGGAACACAGAGATTAAAGGAGAAAAAGAATTTGAGACAGTGAATGTACCTAATCCACAAGGAGCACTCACCCTGAGATTCATGAATTTTAGAGTTAAAAGTCCTTTAAAGATAATATGCCTGTGAAAAGGTGCAAATTCCTACCTATAAAGTATAAGTCATGGGGATGCAATGCACAGTGTGGTGACTATAGTTAATAATCCTGTATTGCATGCTTGAAAGTTGCTAAGAGAGTAGATACTAAAAGTTCTCATCTAAGAAAAAATATTGAAACTATGTATGGTGAGAGATGTTAACTAGACTCATTGTGGTAGCCATTTTGCAATCGACACACAAATATTGAATCATTATGAGGCGCACTGAAAAGTCATAGAATAATATGTGTCAATTATACCTCAATATTAAAAAAAAAGATAACGTGCCTGTGATGGTTAATTCTATGTGTCAATTTGGGTAGGCCACTGTAGCCAGTTTCTGGTCAAACACCAGTCTAGATATTGTTGGAAAGGTATTTTTAAGATGTGATTAACATTTAAATCAGTAGACTCAGTAAAGCAGATTACTCTCCACAATGCAATGTGCCTTCTTCATCTAATCAGTTGAAGTTGAAGGCCTGAAGAGAAAAGGCTGAGGTCGCCTGAGAAGGAATCCTGTCTCCAGCCTGCCTTTGAACTCAAGCTACAACATTAATTCTTCCCTAAGTCTCCAGCCTGCCTGCCAATTCTTTCTGTCTCTCTGTGTCTCTGTCCCCCTCTCTCTGGACACATACACACACACACACACACACACACACACACACACACACACACACACACACACACACATATTATATTGGCTTCTATTTCTCTGGAAAATCCTGACTAATATGCCAAACCCAAAATTGTATAGATAAGGAAAATGGGGATTAAAGAATAGTGTTAATAGGACATATTTATTGAACACTGAAAATAGAATTGCCCTATGATGGACTCTAATGATACCTGAATTATGTTAACAATCATGTCAGCCTGACTGTACCCATTTAGCAAATGAGAAAACTGGGGGCTACCGGGGTTTGGAAGTTTTTCAGAGGGATATCCAATTACTTGGCAACAGGCTTGGGGACTAATGCAGAAAAATTGACAGAAAGTATATTCATCTTAGCATGATGTCCAATAGCAAAAAACAAAACAAACAAACAAAAAAACCCCCCAAAAAACAAAAAACAGCTACCAGGTAAATATCCCAAAGTAAGAAAACAGCTGGTCTAGAGAAGCTATAATGTTACCATGAAGCACATTTCAGCCCTTAAGTGATGTGTGGGTTTTTAAAAATTTGTTTTTAATTTTTTTTAGTGTTTATTTATTTTTTGAGAGAGAGAGATAGAGCAGGCTCCAGGCTCTAAGCGGTTAGCACAGAGCCTGACGCAGAGCTTGAACCCACAAGCTGTGAGATCATGACCTGAGTCAAAGTTGACCACTTACCCGACTGAGCCACCCAGGCACTCCTTAAAAATTTTTAAATGGCATGGAGATATGTTGATGCTATAACTCTCAAGTTAAGAAAAGTAAGCTGCTTTTGTACTTTTGTGTAAAATATATTTTTAAATATATTTTTCTATTTTTTATTTTTCTAAATTTTCTGTGCCAAGCACATATTGCTTTTATAATCAGAATAAAAAATGCGAAATATAAGTAACTACTGCCTGCAACATTTTGTAAAGAACTCTTATGTTATTTCAAGTATACAATGTATCCTAGGGAAAATTAGCTATGTTTGCAAAGATGACTGCACGTGAACTTTTCATTATAGTGTTTTTCACAGTGTAAAAAAATGTGAATCAAGCTAAATAACAAAGAATAGAGAGGCAAAGCGTTACATGAATTATGGCTTATCCAGGAGACGGTACCCCACGGCTGAAGTCATGAGGAACCACCCAGGAAAGCCCCTGTACTCCTATCTGGACATGCGCACCCTTCTCAGAATGCCCGCCCTGTTCTTGGATCCACTCCCCAGATAAGCTCCTTGCATATAGGCCCCTGTCACAGGCTTCCTTTGGAAGTCATCCAAGCTAAGGCAAGTATACATCATTTTTGCTCTAGAATGTGGGCTCGGTGTTCTCCATGAGTTCTCCTGTCATCTTCAGAAAGTCCCAAGTGAAAGTGTCCCCACTAGACAGTTCGGCACATGAAACCCTAGTGTGGGCAGACCCTGCCTATTTTCAGAGTCAAAATCCTGGAACTTGGGACGGCAGAGCCAGGTATGTATCCTCAGGTGGGGAGACCATTCTAAAGAGGCTTATTTCTGAGTATTCATGTGGCATGCGTCCACCTTGTCTGCTTTGCCACAAACTTCCTCCTCTGTATTCCACATGAGATCTGATACTTTCTTAATTATAAACGTATTCAAGAATGCCTCTGGCTAGCCAGGCCATTAGCTGGAGCCAGTAGCTGAAATATCAGAGAAGGCCTTTTAGATCGTGTGCAAGTGGGAGACTGTCTTTCAGAGAAATAATCTGTCATGACCGATGAGATGGGGGAGGAAGAACTTGTCAGTTTAAAGCATCAAAAGCCCATCCTCCTCTTCTTTAGAAGTCTCTAGTAATGGGTCCACTTTGTGGAGGGAGAGCAGAGGCAAGGGCGTGGGGGCTCGTGAGGGACAGGCTTCTGTCATGCTGTTTTCTCGGGAAACTTTGTCACTGTTGATCTAGTGTCAGCAGAACATGAGCTCTGGATTTATTTTCCCTGTTGCAGGGGTGGGTCATTCCTTCTCTTTCCAGTCGCCTTTATTGTCAAGAGCACAAACCACATTTGAGGGATGGAGCAAGGCCTTGAACTAGGAATGGTGACCATGGACTCAACACAAGTTCTTCTAATGCTTCCTAGGACCCTGGCCTTACCCTGAATCACACCATTGTCTGCCCAACTCAACTACCTGGGATGCCCATCCCACTCCTGCAAACTCTGGGATGTTACAGCATTGGCTAGTAAAGTCTCTGGCCCTGGAGGGGCCACCTGACCTATCAAACATTTACCTAACACACAGTGAGTCTATGCACCAGGTACTGTTCTAAGCATTTCATTTAATCTCAACAACTCCCTATCAGGTGAGTACTGTTATCACCCTATTCTATTAGCCCCACTCACTGGAGGGTTGAGGGTAGTTTGTTTCCTGATCTCTTGTCCAAACATTAGAGTGGGCTCCATATTTCTCTCCCCATTGCTAGTTTCTCCATTTTATCCATCCTTCATCCTGCTTCTAGAATGTTCTTTTGCCCCCAACCCTTCACTGGTACCCCATCTGCCTACAAAGCAGTTCTATTTCCTTAGCCTGGCTTAGAAGACCTCCTTTCTCACCTCCCTCCATGTCACTGTCATATGTTGGTGTCCCTATAGTTAGCAACAGTAAGTTAGGCAGCGTCCTTCAGAAAAAGCAATCCCTTTAGTATCTGCATGCCTTTATTTTCTCTCTTAGGATGGATTTTGTAGGAAACAGACTCCGAAATGGAGATTTGCTGGAAAGAAGTTCACTGGAAATTTCTCTTGAGGAAAACATTCATAAGGATGTGTTAGCTACATAGTAGGTAAAAAATTACCCCCAAACTCATCAGCTTAAAGCAATAAACATTTATTATGTCGCACAGTTTCTGTGGTCAGGAATCCAGGGGCAGCTTAGCTGTGTGGCTCTGGTTCAGAGTCTCTCATGAGGATGCATCAAGCTGTCTGTCAGGGGATCCACTGTCAAGCTCATCACATAGTATTGGTAGTACTGCAGCCTTACCCATGGGTCCCTGCACAGTGTCCACTCAACACAGCAGCTGGTTTCTCCCAGAAGGAGGGTAAGACAGAGTGAGGGTGGGGAAGAGCGTGCCCAAGACTGAAGCCACAATCTTTCCATAAACTAATCTTGTACATGATAGTCCATCATATCTGCTGCTAATCTATTCACTAGAATCACTAAGTCTAGCCCATACATAAGAGGAGGGGAGGAAATAAAGCCCCATTTCTTGAGGAAGCAACAGCAAAGAATTTGTGAACATATCTTAAAAGACATCATGGACAGTGAGGGAAGCAGGGATGGGCAGAAGATAAACAGTGATCCAGTATCAACAGAGCCTCCATTGACCCTGGGGGTGGGGGTGGACAGGGCTCTGGAGACTGGTTGGTCCCTCAACTTCAGGGAAGGGGCCAGCCTTTTTATGCCTGCATCTCCTAATCATGGAAGCACATTGGCCCTTGGTGGTAGGGGGCGGAGAGGGAATGACCTTGGGATGACCAGGACCTTTTGGCAGAAGACAATTTGGTGAGGGCAGAGCATGGCTGGGGGTGTCAGCAGCCGAACCTCCCAGCAGGTATGAAAGCCTTGGCTCTGAGGAGGGATTTGTGGTCACACAATAGCATCTACTAAATCCATTCTCTATGCTCTTTGAATCCAACTGCTTCAAATAATAAGTCAACCCCATCTGGGAGAAGCTTCTCTAGAATACTGGTTAGAGAAAACTTTCTTGGAGAAAACGTTCAAGACGAAGGTTAGGACTGGCCCCAGGGCCACAAGGGATTCTCATCATTCCTTCCTCTGTTAGCTCTTCTAGTTCCAATACCACACACATCCCATACCTTCATCTATCACATCTGATGGTCTAGGTGGTTTACTGGTGGAGTGTCCCAAACTCTCATCCCTGAAGGGTCTGTGTCTCTGGCCACCATGCTCTTCTCAGGTCAGGGCTGTTACACTTGTCCATTCTCAGTCACAAGTGGCCAGGGTAGTAGTAATACCTCCTGGGATGATCAGGGTCACTTACTGCTGCCACAGTGGTGACTCTTTTCCTAGCCTGCTGTCTGCTTAACACAAGCCAGAAGTGACTAGATGACAGCAACACCTGAGAGTTTAATGGGACTCTTACCATCTGCTGGTGAAGGTATTCGCACCCTGAGGAACCGGGACCTCAAAAGCTACAGAACTCAGGGTTGTAGGAAGAGAAAACACAATTGCCCAAACAAGCCATTCAAAGTGATGATAAGTGAGGTCACTCCTGTATCTTCTCCTTGGTTTCCAACACATGTATTCTACACACTGGGGACTCAACAGTCCACAAAGGCTGACTTAGGATGTGTACTGCATCTTGGAAGATGATGCCTTGGCCTTGTGGGTATCATTTCTAAGCTGGTACCACAGGTACTTCAGAAGCTTCTAGGAGCCTGGAAACTTCTGGGTGGTATGATATATGACAGGTCCATGTCATAGGCCCATCACTGCAACTCTTGTGGTCCGGTGGGCCCCTTCTAATGAGCTGCCCTGTGGAACTCTATGGTGGGGGATCCAATCCTATCCTACAGCCTGATTACCCCATCCATGTGTACTCCGTGCCAGCAGTGGGGTGGCCAATGTCAGAGACTGGCAACCTTTGAATGACCATGCCATTCTATCCACTTGGTTGCTGTGCACCTCTTCCCAAGAGGGAGCTCTCATTGAAAACAAAAACCTTCGCGGTTTGTCCCATTTCTTCCATCTGGTAACATCTTTACCCAGACCTTCTTGTCCTTGATCTTTGAATCCTTGCCCTCTCAGATGCTTGATAGAGCAGCAAAGCCATTTTTATTGCTTATGAATTGTACATATTCTTATTTAGGAGCATTTCTCATTCCACAGGAAGTAAATGACCCTGCCCCAAATTGTGCCCATTGGGAGGATTTCATCCTCACAGCCATGTTTCAGGGCCTCAGTCTCCACCATTTTCCTCAGAGTTGTATACTGGAGTCATACACACACACACACACACAGACACACACACACACACACACATCCCACGTACCACGCACAAACACACACCACACATATATACACCACAGTACACCACACACACCACACACACTACACTATAGCACACAAACACAACATACACACACACACCACACACACCACACTATACCACGCATATCCACACTACACAATAACACACACAGGATATACATACCCATACACCACACACACTATACTATAACACACATACAACATATACACATACACACAACACTATACCACATACACACCCATACTACACTACACACACACATAACACATGCATACGACAAACACCACACACACACACACACACACGTACATACTACACTATAGGACACACACAACTATAGTGTAGTATGTATGTGTGTGTACATACTACATACACATACTACATACACCATACATTACCATATATGGGGGGTATTACTACACCCCATACATTACACACACAAACACATACACATATGACACACCACACTATAACACACACACACAACATACACATACCCCACACCCCACACACATACAGCATACATACAAAGCACAGGATAACACACACACCATACATACACATCACACTATAACACACACCCCACACCACACACACACACACACACACACACACACACAGAGGAGCTGTGAGCTGGAAGAAAGAATCTGGTGCAACCGTGCTGATGACACAGGAATCACTTGCTTGTTTCTGTCCCTGCTTGTGCCCACTCTCAGTTGTATGGTTTCCCATCGCATGGTGGATTTTTGCTGGGTCTGTCCACCCTTATAACTTGACAGACTTGACAAAACCATGTCATGAGGGACAGATAGGGCCCACATTTAGGTGACGTCCCACTGTCAGGTGCTCTGCCAAGCCCAGTAATGCACAGAGCTCTTTTTCTTGTAGGTATACTTCTCTGAATATGGCATGGCCTGACTCCAGAGCCATAGGAGTTTAAACTGATTATCTTAATAGGCTTTGCCAAAGCCCACAAAGTGTCTTATGCCCCATAAATCTCCGTCATGCCTTAAGGCTTCTTGGAACATCTGGGCCGAACAGCGGGGCTACTTATACCACAGCCTGTGGCTGCTGCAGAGTCCTTCACTGTTCTGGAACCCACCAGAAAGTGGCAGCCTTCCATGGCACCTAGAAAATGGGTCAGAGCAGTACACAAAGTGTTGAACAAGCTGCTCTAGAAAAGGAAAAGTCTCACCAAAACTGCTTGCTTCTTAGCAGCCACAGTATTGGGAAGACCTAATACCCTGCAGACCACCATACCCCTGAACATCGCACTGACGTAGGAGGCCCTGAATCTTTATAGAGTTTACTCCCACCCCTGGAACATACGTCTTTCACTGAGACCTCTAGTACTCTTGCCAACCCTTGTGAACTTAGCTGAAGCTGCATGATATGATCAACATGGTGCACCCGCATGTTTTGGGTGTCCAGATGGTGATGAACAGACCACCTTCTCTGGAGCTCTGCTCCTCTTTTAATTAAGTCCATGGCCAGGTCCTTTTACCACCTTCCAGCTGCAGGATATGACAGCTCCTTTCACCATGGCAAGAAGGACCTCCAATGTGCACATTTTGCCTTAAATTGATGATTAATCACTCTTGACCTTTTATTGAATTTTACCAACTCATCATTTGTACTTAGCAAGAAGCGTCCAATTCCACGGTCATTATAATGACTACTTCCCCTGTGCCTCTCCGCTGCCTGACACGTTGCACCTGCCAGAGCACTGTGTTCTACAGGAATCACATGCCAGGTGAGCAGTGGGGAAATGTTAACAACGGCACTGCTGTGGTCTGCCAGTCTGGGGCGTAGCAGTGCTCTCCCCAGCCCCAGCAATGGGGTTCTCATTGCCAGGCAGTGGCAGAGGGCAAGTTGTCCAGCCCCCAGATGGCATCTTGGACACTGTTTCCTTGGACCACTGCTGGTACCAACTCTCTTAGGTTCAGTGCCTCAGGACTCATATGTAAAAGGATTTGCCTGCAGGTGTTTTATGGGGGAGAGCCCTTGGATACACCTGGTGAGGAGTAAGGAGAGCAGGATGGGGCTGAGGCAGGCACTGAATTGTGATTCAGTTGTAACAAAAGTCTCATCTGATCCCATGAAGAGTTTGGAGGTTGGGGTGGCTCTTCAGATGTGTCCCAGATTGAGGCACAGGACTTGGTTTTTTAACCTCTCTCTCCACCGGCCATTGGATTCAAGTTGTTTCTGAGCAGAAGGAATAACCTTGGACAAGGCAGCTCCCTTTGTGGGAGGCCATGCCAGGGAAGCGGAGCTGGCTGAAAGCCATCAGCAGGCAACACTCTCTGATCTGTACCCACCTCCCTTCCTGCTCATGTCCTACCTATTCCACCCTTACTGTGGCCATTTTCCAGCCACCCTCTGTCCCTTGCATGCTCCTGCAATGTGACAAAGTCTTTTGTGCTTTGAAACCTAAAGAATCTGCAGTCTCTCTGGGTCACATTCTCCTCTTTTTCCAGATCTTTCCATGACTGCTTCCACTTCAATCTTCAAATGTCAAGATTCAAAAGCCACCTCCTCAAAGAAACCTTCCTTGACTACCTCAAAATACATGCCCACTCCAGTTATCTCTACCACAGCACCTATGTATTGCCATCACAATACTTAGTACCCCGTCTCAAGTCACCTTGGAGCTTTATCTGCATGTCTGGTCATTGTCTAGCTCTTCTGCCCACATGACAACATAGACTCTTTTGGTTAGAGATTTGGGGTCCTTCCCCACTTGTCTCCCAGAACAACACCTGACATTTAGTATTCCCTCAAAAAACATGCGTTAGATTTTTATAACTTTGCTGACTTCTGGCATCACTCTCTTGACATCCTGTCAGTCTTATGCTATTTCATCTCTCTGGAATATTCCTACTCAGCCACTAAAATACAGCTAAACCTCTCTCTCTCTCTCTCTTTCTCTCTCTCTCTCTCTGTCTCCCTCCCTCTCTCTCTGTCTCTCTCACTTTCTTCTCTCCTTCTAGGACTTCCAGTCATTTAAAGGCTGATTTTCTGGGGCGCCTGGGTGGCTTAGTCGGTTAAGCGTCCGACTTTCACTTAGGTCATGATCTCGCAGTTTGTGGGTTCAAGCCCCGCGTCGGGCTCTGTGCTGACTACCAGCTCAGAGTCTGGAGCCTGTTTCAGTCTGTGACTCCCTCTCTCTGACCCTCCCCTGCTCACGCTGTCTCTCTCTCTCCTAGTAATAAATAAAAATATTTAAAGAAAAAAATAAAGGCTGATTTTCTTTGAAGGGGAACACAGTAAAATAGATAAACCATTAGCCAGTCCATCCAGACACACACAAAAAGGGCAATATAAAGAGAAGTTCAGGTAAATAATACAAGTGAAAGGAAATTTAAAGACTAATAAGAGATTGCTTTGTTCAACTCTAAAATTCAAAAATGTAGATGAAATCAATGACTTTCTAGAATATATAAATTATCAAAAGTGACTTTAAAAGAGTTAGAAAATCTGAACAGACTAAATGCCACGGAAACAATTGTGAAAGACTTCAAAGAACTATGCCTTCCCCTCCCCACTCCTGAAAAAAAATGGAAAAAAAAAAAGTTCAAAGTTCTGAGCTTTTCACAGATTCTATGAAATCATTTCAAAATAGATACTTCAGCATGTATTTAAATTGTTTCAAATCATTGAAAAAAGGAAAATTCTGAGTTCTACTTATAAATCACAGTGATGCCAAAACTCATTGCATGACTCCAAATACGATATGATCAAATAGAAGCACATTTGGAGCAACTTCAGACACGAATAACATGAATAGTGGTGTTTAGGAATTCAGGGATGTTTCAATCTTAGGAGATTTATTATTACATTTCAACATGTTAATGGATCAAAAGGAAAATAAGACTACCTCTGATACTGAAAGGCATTTAATAAAACTCACTATTTATGCTTACTAACAAGCAAACAGCCTCTTAATTAAATAAGACTAGAAGACTACATCCCTAATATTATTATCTTATACAAACATAGAAATGTCCTGTTTAATGGGGAAATAATCAAAGCATGACTAGGCAAAAATGTCCCCAGTTACTGCTATTATTTAGCATTGTTCTGGAAGTCTTGACCATTGTATTCAAGCAAGAAAAAGAAATATGGGATATTTAGAGTTGGAGAGGAGGTGGTTTAATTATTATGAATTATATATGATGTAATGTATATACCTGGAAAACACAAGAGAATAAACTGAAAATCAGAACCGGATTTCAGTAAGCTGCCTGGGCACATTACTATACAAAAATCAATACTCTGTTCTACACAAACAGCAACCAAATTAAAGTTGGAACAAAGAAAATATCCCACCTAAATATTAATATAGAGAGAGTATAGAAGAAATATGTTAGTTTATAGGGATAAATTTAAAGAAACATACAAAATGTAGTTGAAGAAAACATTAAAATGCTATATGGAAACATGAAAAAATGCACACCCTGTTTTATGACAGAAAGGATCTATAACATATGTTAATTCACTAAAAATGTGCAAAAAGGATTTTTTTTTTTAATTCTAGGGATAGAATCTAAAGCACAGAGCCTGATGTAGGGCTCAATCCCACAAACCTGGGATCATGACCTGAGCCAAAAGCAAGAGTCAGACACTCAACCGACTGAGCCACCCAGGTGCCTCCAAAAATGATTAAAAAAAAAAAAAAGAATTCTATATTACACAGAGCTTCTTCTAAAGTTTAAATAAAATATAAATGAGGAAAAATAGCCAGAATGTTAATGAAGGAGAACTATCCCAACCAGGTATCAGAACATATTTATAAGGAGAGTGTAGCCCTCAAACACAAGACCACAATGAAACACAATGAAACAAAGGAACCCAAATTTTACTGAGAGTTGGCATGTGATAAAGATGATACTGCATATCAATGGGGAAGATGAATTATCCTTGAATGGTACAAAACAACCAAGTAGCTTCCAGGTAAAGCCATGTGTTTGCATCTCTGCCTATACTAAATACTTCTTGGATCGCTAAGAAATAAAAATGTAGAAACAAAGTACCAAAGCAGTGAACTAAAAACATGGGAGTTTTTTTCTAATCTAGAAATGAGGAGCACTTTTAAGCATAAAGGAAGAAAGAGAAGTAGGAATGAAGAAAGAAAAGGGTGTCAAGGGAAGAAGAAGAGGAGAGATTAGGGGAATCTGAGTGGCTCAGTTGGTTGCGTGTCCAACTCTTGATTTCAGCTCAGGTCATGGTCTCACAGATTGTAGACTCAAGCCCCGCACTGGGCTCTCACTAGCAGTGCTGAGCCTTCTTGTGGTCTCTCTCTCTCTCTCTCTCTCTCTCTCTCTCTCTCCCCCTCCCTCACTTGCTCACTCTCAAAATCAATAAAAAACTTTAAAAAAAAGAAGAGGAGAGATTATATAAAAATCCTAACTTCAGCATCCCCAAACAGTCTTTCAAAAGTCAAAATGCAGTTAGAATCCAACATGGTGGAGGAGTAGGGGGACTCAAAATTCCCTCATCCCTCACACACAGCAGTGTTGAGGCCAGAGGACATGGAATTCCAAGAGTGCGGGCTGCAGAGTGACAGAGACGTCTCCAGAGACCTAAAGGGACAACCTGGTGGGCTATAGCTGCAGGATTGTGAACTGGGAGAGATAAAACGGGCAGTGTAGGCACAAAGGGGAGGGATCCCCTTCTGCAGAGAGACAAAAGGAAGAGAAAGAGAGGCTGTGAAAGTGTAGGATTGTATTTGGACAAGAGAAAAACCACAGATGGGGGATTGGGGAAAAATGGAGAAAGATCCAATCTCTAACTGAGGGCTTTCTCTGGACTGGGGTGGACTGGGGCCAGTGGCCCTGTTCCCGCATCTGGGGAGGAGGGGAACCAGCCCAGGCTCGGTAACTAGCTCAGAGGCACAGTCAGCAGTGGAGAAAGCAACCCCCTCCCCAGAATGCCATGGGAAGAAGGATATAACCATTCAAAGGACAAAGACTGCCTGCGCAGGCCAGCCGAAGGCCATATTTAGGGGCGTGGAGAGGCACTTCCCCAGAACTGGGGCGCATGTGGCGTGCCTGGGTGACTCAGTCGGTTAAGCGTCCGACTCTGGCTCAGGTCATGATCTCACGGTTCGTGGGTTCGAGCCCCGCGTCAGGCTCTGTGCTGACAGCCAGCTCAGAGCCTGGAGCCTGCTTCCAATTCTGTGTCTCCCTCTCTCTCTGACCCTCCCCTGCTCACACTGCCTGTCTCTTTCTCAGAAATAAATAAAACATTAAAAAATTAAAAAAAAAAGAACTGGGGCACATGGAGTGGGACCCCTTAAGACATGTGAGCGTGAATTCCAGATGAGTCCCGGGGAGGCACAGGAGACTGTGGAATAGAGTGGGGTGGGTTGAGGGGGAAGAAATGGTCTGCTTGAGCCCATGCTGAGCTGAGAGGACAGCCTGAAACTAGTGGTTTGGGACACCCTGTTTGGGAAGGAGAGACTGGAGTGTCACCATTTTTCTCCCCATCACCAACAAGGTGGGGCTTAGGGAAGGGGGAGCAGGGGGAGGCAGGGCCACAGGGGAGGCGGGAACGCCTACACCAAACCAGACCCCTCCACCCCTGGTAACTGCGTATCTGCTGGGGCAGGATTGATGCTGATGAACCAGACGGTCCCTCCTCCAGAGCAGCCCTGCCACCCATTCCAAGGCACCCAGTGGTTTTGTTTGCATTTTGTGATTTAATTCCTGGACAATTCTTATTTTATATATATATATATATTTTTTTTTTTCTTCCTTTTCTCTTTCTTAGTTCTTCCCTTCTCTAGTCTGGTTAATCCGATTGTTGGTTTGTTTAAGCAGACATATTGAATCTATTCCCTTTACACTTGTTCTATTTCTTCTTGTTTATTTTCTTCTCTCTCTCTGGATTTAACCGTATAGTTTCTCTGCCCAGTCATTTTTTTTTCTTTTCTTTTCCCCCACTCCTGTCATTTCTCTCTTTGTATGTGATAAGGCCTCTTTCATCACCACCACACACCCTCTTTTTTATTATTATTTTTTTTTCCAGGACCACTTCAACAAACAAATCAAAGCACACCTGGTGGAGGGCCCAAAACATTACTGCGAAAAGGGAGATAAAACAACCAGAGCCACAAAAACAGAGAGCATGTAACACACTCCAAAAAACACCTCCTGAAGAGCCACCTCTTGACCCCTCTTTAATATAGTAATACTCACAGGTGCAGGACACATAGCAAGCTTTTAAAACACATAAGGGAAGGGGACATTGTGAATGGAATGTTGCAAAGACTACAAAGGACCAGAGACATCACCACAAGCATGAAACCTACAGATAACACAATGACTCTAAATCCATATCTTTAAACAATAACGCTGAATGTAAATGGACTAAGTGTTCCAATCAAAAGACACAGGGTATCACAATGGATAAAAAAATAAGATCCATCTAAATGTTGTCTACAAGAGATTCATTTTAGACCTGAGGACACCTTCAGATAGAAAGTGAGGGGAAGGAGAACCATCTATCATGCTACTGGAAGTAAAAAAAAAAAGCTGGAGTAGCTATACTTATATTAGGCAAATTAGATTTTAAACTAAAAGCTATAACAAGAGATGAAGAAGGGTATTATATAATAATTATGGGTTCTATCCATCAGGAAGAGCTAACAATTATAAATGTTTATGCGCTCAATTTGGTGGCACCCAAATATAGAAAACAATTATTCATAAACATAAGCAATCTTACTGAAAAGAATATGGTAATTGCAGGTGACTTTAATACTCCGTTTACAGCAATGGACAGATCATCTAGGCAGAAAATCAATAAAGAAACAATGGCCCCAAATGATACACTGGACCAGATGGACTTGATAGATATATTCAGAACTTTTCACCCAAAAGCAGAAGAATACACATTCTTCTCAAGTGCACATGGAACATTCTTCAAGACAGATCATACTGGGTCATGAAACAGCCCTAAATAAATATAAAAGAATTGAGATCATACCATGCACATTTTCAGATCACAATGCTAAGAAACTTGAAATCAACTGCAAGAAAAAATTTGGAAAACGTCCAAATGCATGTAGGTTAAAGAACATCCTACTAAAGAATGAATGGGTCAACCAGGCATTTAAAGAAGGAACTTAAAAATATATGGAAGCAAAAGAAAATGAAAACATGACAGTCTAAACCCTTTGCAACGCAGCAAAGACACTCCTAAGAGGAAAATACATTGCAATCCAGGCCTATCTCAAGAAACAAGAAAAATCCCCAATACAAAATCTAATAGCACACCTAAAGGAACTAGAAGTAGGACAACAAAGAAACCCCAAAGCTAGCAGAAGAGAAATAATAAAGAGCAGAAATAAATAACACAGACCTCCTCCCCCCCCCAAAAAAAAACCAATAGAACAGATCAATGAAACTAAGGGGTGGTTTTTGAAAAAACAAACAAAATTGATAACCCCCAGCCAGACTTCTTAAAAAGAACAGAGAGAGGACCCAAATAAATAAAATCGTGAATGAAATTGGACTTATCACAACTACCCCTCAGAAATACAATTATCAGAGAATACTGTGAAAATTATATGCCAACCAACCGGATAACTTAGAAGAAATGGACAAATTCCTAAACACCCGCACACTACCAAAACTCAAATGGGAAGAAATAGAAAATTTGAACAGACCTATAACTAGTGAAGAAATTGAATCAGTTATCAAAAATCTCCAAACAAATAAGAGTCCTGGGCCAGATGGCTTCCCAGGGAAATTCTACCAGACATTTAAAGTGAGTTAATACCTATCCTCCTCAAGCTGTTCCAAAAAATAGAAATGGAAGGAAAGCTTCTGGACTCATTCTATGAGGCCAGCATTAGCCTGATTCTCAAACCAGACAGAGACTCCCCTCACAAAAAAAAGAATTATAGGCCAATATCCCTAATGAACATGGATGCAAAAATTCTCAACAAGATACTAGCAAATCGAATTCAACAGCATATAAAAAGAATTGTTCAATGTGATCAAGTGGAATTCACTCCTGAGCTGCAGGGCTGGTTTAGTATTCATAAATTGATCAAATTAGTGTGATAGATCACATTAATAAAAGAAAGTATAAGAACCATATGATCCTGTCAATAGATGCAGAAAAAGCATTTGACAAAACACAGCATCCGTTCTTAATAAAAATCCTCAAGAAAGTCAGGGTAGAAAGAACATCACTAAACACCATAAAGCCATATATAAAAATCCACAGCTAATATCATCCTCAATGGGGAAAAACTGAGAGCTTTCCCCCTGAGATCAGGAACGTGACAGGGATGTCCACTCTCACCACTGTTGTTTAACATAGTGTTGGAAGTCCTGGCCTCAGAATTCAGACAACAAAATGAAATAAAGGCATCAAAATTGGCAAAGAAGAAGTCAAACTTTGACTTTTTGCAGACAAGATGATACTCTATATATGGAAAACCCAAAAGACTCCACCAAAAAGCTGCCAGAACTTATACACAAATTCAGCAAAGTCGCAGGATACAAAATCAATGTACAGAAATCAGTTGCATTTCCATACACTAATAATGAAGCAACAGAAAGAGAAATCAACAAATTGATCTTATCTACAATTACACCAAGAACCATAAAATACCTAGGAATAAACCTAACCAAAGATGTAAAAGAGCTGTATGCTGAAAACTATAGAAAACTTATGAAGAAAATTGAAGAAGACACAAAAAAATGGAAAAACATTCCATACTCATGGATTGGAGGAATAAACATTGTTAAAATGTCAATATTACCCAAAGCAATGTATACATTCAACGCAATCCCAATCAAAATTGCACCGACATTCTTCTCAGAGTTAGAACAAACAATCCTAAAATTTGTATGATACCATTAAATACCTCGAATAGCCAAAGTAATGCTGAAAAAGAAAACCAAAGAGGGAGGCATCATAATCCCAACTTCAGCCTCTGCTACCAAGCTGTAATCATCAAGACAGTATGGTATTGGCACAAAAACAGACACAAAGACCAATGGAATACAATAGAGATCCCAGAATTGGACCCACAAATGTGTGGCCAACTAACCTTTGACAAAGCAGGAAACACTATCCAGTAGAAAAAAGTCTCTTTAGCAAATGGTGCTGGGAGGACTGGACAGCAGCATGCAGAGGAATGAAACTACACCTCTTTCTTATACCATACACAAAAATAAACTCAAAATAGATGAAAGACCTAAATGCGAGACAGGAAAACTTCAAAACAGGTAGAAAACAGGTAACAATCTCTTTGACCTCAGCGTCAGAGATTTCTTTCTCGACATGTCTCTAAAGGCAAGGGAATTAAAAGCAAAAATGAACTATTGGGATCTCATAAATATAAAAAGCTTCTGCACTGCAAAGGAAACAACCAACAAAACTAAAAGGCAACTGACAGAATGTGAAAAGATAGTTGCAAATGACATATTAGATAAAGGGTCAGTATCCAAATGTATAAAGAATTTACCAAATTCAACACCTGAAAAACAGATAATCCAGTGCAGAAATGGGCAGAAGACATGAATAGACACTTTTCCAAAGAAGACATCCAGATGACCAACAGACACATGGAAAGATGCTCAACATCACTCATCATCAGGGAAATACAAATCAAAACCATACTGAGATACCACCGCACGCCAGTTAGAGTGGCTAAAATGATAAACTCAGGAGACAACAGATGCTGACGAGGATGAGGAGAGAACAAGAACCCTTTTGCAGTGTTGGTGGGAATGCAAACTGGTTCAGTCTCTCTGGAAAACAGTGTAGAGATTCCTCAAAAAATTAAAAATAGAACTTCCCGTACAACTGAGCAATAGCACTACTAGGAATTTATCCACAGGATAGAGGAATGGTTATTCATAGGAGCACATGTACCCCAATGTTTATAGCAGTGCTTTCAACAACAGCCAAATTATAGAAAGAGCCTAAATGTCCATGAACTGATGAATGGATATATGTGGTTTATATATACAATGGAATACTACATGGCAATGAGAAAGAATGAAATCCTGACATTTGCAACAGTGTGCATGGAACTGGAGGGTATTATGCTAAGTGAAATAAGTCAGTCAAAGAAAGACAGATATCATATATTTTCACTCATATGAAACTTGAGAAACTTAACAAAGACCATGGGGGAAGGGAAGGGGAAAAAATAGTTACAAACAGAGAGAGGGAGGCAAACCATTAGAGACTCTTAAATATGGAGAACAAACTAAGGATTGATGGGGGAGAGAGGGGAAAATGGTGATGGGCATTGAGGAGGGCACTTGTTGGGATGAGTACTGGGTGCTGTATGGAAATGATGAATCATGGGAATCAATTCCCCAAACCAAGAGTTCACTGTATACACTGTATGTTAGACAACTTGACAATAAATTATATTTAAAAAAACAAATAAAAATAGTAATAGATTCTAAAAAGAAGTGAAAATGCAAACTACAATCTATAAAACACATGCAGCCCATAGCACAAGTAGCTTTATTTTCCTTAACATATAAAGAGGTCCCAAAAATCAAGTTGGAGAGGGGGACCTGAACAAAAAGTTAGGAAGGTTCAATCCCCTTACGACATGCAATGATGCTTAACATCATTCACAAGAGGAGAAATACAAATTCACCTGCAGCAAAATTCCCTTTTCTCATTTATGAGACTGTAAAATCAACAGGTTTGCCCAGAGATTTGGGGAAAATTTGGAGAAGCAGGTCTGTTTGTGGGCAAGCAGATAATAAATTTCAATATGGAGGGCATGTTGGTTCTCTCCACTAAAACTAAAAAGGTACATGCCCATCATACAACTGATGCCCAAAACTCATGTTTAGATATATTATACATATTCAAAGTGACATGTGTGCAAGGATATTAATGGAAGCATTTCTTTTTAAAAAGTTTGTTTATTTATTTTGAGGAGAGAGAGGGACAGAAAGACAGGGAGAAAGAGAGAATCCTAATGCACTGTCAGTGCAGAGCATGATGCTGGGCTCGAACTCACAAACCAAGAGATCACGACCTGAGTGGAAGTCAGAAGCTTAACCCATTGAGCCACCCAGATACCTTATAATATTGCTTATAATAGTGAAACAACATAAATGCTTATCAGTGAAAGCAGATTCAGTAAAAGGCAGTTAAGCTGCATGATGAAAGGTTATGCCAGCATTATAAGCCAGGGCTGTATATAATGATCTAATAAGACCTCTAAGATATATTTCAGGTGACAAAAGTAGGATACAGGACAGTATACACCATTTGGATAAAATACATGTGCAAAACGTATGTACATATATGTAAAATGTGGCTGGAAGAATACAAATAGCCACTAATAGTGTTTGTCTCTGGGGAAGGAAACCAGACAGGTAGAGGTGGGAAATTGTTTCACTTTTCCCTATATAATATTTTGTACTTTTTATATTTTATTCCATGCTACATACTGAGAATGTTTTCTTAATTAAAAAAAAATAAAACAAAAAAACCCAAATTAAATTCAAATGGTTTGACTACGTGGTTCTCTCCTAAGCAGGAATATGGTTGCTGGCATCAAGTAGAGAATGGAGTGTGTGAACAAGTTAATACTGCTCTCTCTTCTCTTTCAAGCTAGACAAATGTTTTATGAAGACAACACATCTCAAGCTGAGAAGACCCTTTTGTTTACTTGCATCTGAATTGAAAATGATGCCTTCGATTATCACTCTAACTGTAAACACCATCAGCTGCTCTAAAAATATTTTCTGAGAAAATGCCACTTGTACCTTCTGGCATTTACTCAAAGCACTTTTTAAAGCAGTTGGGAATCTTGTTAGCAAGGATCTGGATTAGGGAGCAGTAGAATAAAACAGCAAAGTAGGTAGAGGCTCCAATTCTGGAAATGGTACCAAGGAGAGAAATCAGCTAATAAGAGAGGCTATAATAAATTCTTCCTATGGAACCAACACATTCTTAATGAGTATCGAAAATGGACAAGACAGTTGCCATCCATTTCAGAGGGGATAATAACATAGAATGAGTACTGTTGCCTTCAAGGAATATGGCGTAATAATATAGGAACGTAAGTAACTAGAATATTATCTATCATGCAAGAGAAAATTATATCACAATTTTAAATTTTACAAAAACAATTTTTGGAGAGCAAGAAAGAAGAAATAAATACAAATCTTAAAGATACGGAAGTCAGATTAAACAACTCCTAAATCCATGTGCCATGGCAATTCATGCCCAGTGTACCAGGAGAGTGGCAGCACCATTTAAAAATGGAAAAGTCAGTCCAGGATTAAGCAGGATGTATATAAAAGAGAAATAAGTGAGCCACTGACATCTCTGCCTCCCCTCTCAAATAAATGCATCTCTATGTCATAAATTATCTTCCACCTTAAAACCCAACAAACCCAAATGCCACATCATTGTATCACAAACCATCTTAAGAACAATCTTGTCATTAACAACTTTTTTCCACTATTGCAACTCACTGTCCACTGTTCATACATGTTGTCGTGCATGAAGCACTCAATTAGAGTCTACTTTCTGTAGGAATTGTCATCCTTTTTGGATTATAAATGTTCAGAGAAATAGATAGTGTTATGTTTCATTTGAATCAAATAGTGACTCGGTAGATACCTAAATTCAAGCAGAAGACTAAAAAATATTAAATTGAGCTTTTCCTTTGAAGTTTGCAGGGCCGAAAACAAATCCCACTGTTCACTGATGACCTTATGAAAAGTGAAATTCTGAAGATGCATGAGTAGGTTTGAAATAAGGAGTCTTTCATGTTTTCCAAACTTCTTTTGATGAATTTGTCAATCTCTAACTCCAATACTTTTCAGATGGACTATTTTGGTCCTAAAGACAAAACACCCATTCGGAGGACCTTGAGTACCTTAAGTATGTTGCACTTTGCTAACTGTGTCTAGTCATTAGATCACTTCATTCTCAAAATGCCCTTGAAAGGTCAGGTGCTATTGACTGCTCCATTTAATCTGTGATAAATTGAAGCATGGAGAGTCCACACCATAGTGGGAACCTTTGTTCTTTGATTTTGGCTATCCAGTGTCTTTCCCTAAGTCCAGGAAAACCTGTTCTATGAATTCAAGTGTGAGGCTGACCTCACCATCCAACACTAAAGACGGAGGGAGTAGTGACAGTTCCTTTCTAATGAAGGAATTTGGTGTGGTTACTTAGATATCTTAAATAGAAAGAAATATTATTGCAATCTTAAATAACCACAATTACTTCCTAATGGGTTTACTTTCAGGTATCCTGTTGGACATGAAACGACTTCTGGATGCTTTGAATTGGATTGGACAGGGACACTTTCTTTGCCTGTTTTATGTAGATTTTCACTCAGTGCTTGCTTGTTAATGTCCCTGATTACACTTTTGTTCCCTACAACTATGATGTCATCAAGAGCAACGCTGCATGTTCTAATGTTGAAAGTACCTTAAATTAGTAGTTTGCGAGGTGTCCAGCAGATGGCGCTGGCTTTCCTTTGACATTTTAAAATACCCTTCAGCACCTCTGTGAATTGGATTCTGTGCCCCTGGACACCTCAGTGCACACCTTGGGAACTGTGGATGCAAGGGAAAGAAATCCAGACAGCAGTCAGTGCAAATGCCCTGAGGAAGCCAGCTTGGCTTGAGTAGTCATAAGTTAGCGTGAATCTGTGCAGTGACTTGGGTTTTCATTCCAAGTGGAAGGATTTTGAGACAAGGAGCAAATGGTCTGATGATGATGATTATAATTATTATCAAATAAAAATGTGTTTCAGTTATTCTTTAAGATATAATTTCGATAGTATAAAGCTCACTCTTTTGGGGATGCAATTCTGTGAGTTTTGACAAACATATACAGTCACATAACACCACACCACAATCAAGATATAAAATAGCTCAATCCATCCCTAAAATTCCACCATCTCTCTGCAGGCAGCTCCTCTCCCGTTTCCAGTCTGTGGCAATCAGTGATCTAATTTCTGTCCTTATAGTGTTATCTTTCCCAGAATATAAAATACAATGTATAATAAATATATAACAAATAAAATAATATAAAATAAATGGAATCATACGGTATGTAACTTTGTGATCCTAGCTTCTTTCACTTTGCATAATACATTTTGGGTTCCTCCATGCCATTCCACATATTAATAGATGGCTCTCACAATTTGTTTTTCCATTTCTCAGTGGAGGATATTGTGTTGTTTCCAGCTATAGCAATTATTAATAAAGCTGCTATAAAATGTGAATAATTCAAAATGTATTAGACTTACATGTAAAATCAAAAGGTACAAAACTTCTAGGAAATATCTTTGTGACCTCAGGTTAGTCAAAGATTTATCATATATAATACAAAAAGGCATATACATAAAGGCACAAACTGATACATTGGACTTCATCAAAATTTAAAACTGCCCTGGGAAGGACACCACTAAGAAAATAAAAAGACAAGCCACAAGTAGGGAGAAAATATTTGTAAAGCACAGATCTGATAAAGAACCTATATCTAGACTATATAAAGAACTCTCAAAATGTCAGTGATAAGAAAACAACCCAATTTTTAATAGGACAAAAGATTTTATTTTATTTTTTTAATATATTTTATTTATTTCTAGGAGAGAGAGAGAAAGACAGCATGAGAGGGGAGGAGGGTCAGAGAGAGAGGGAGTCACAGACTGAAACAGGCTCCAGGCTCTGAGCTGGCAGTCAGCACAGAGCCCGATGCGGGACTCGAACCCACGAACAGCGAGATCATGACCTAAACGAAAGTTGGACGCTTAACCAACTAAGCCACCCAGGCGCCCCTGGACAAAAGATTTTAAATAGACACTTGAGGGGCGCCTGGGTGGCTCAGTTGGTTAAGCGTCCAACTTCAGCTCAGGTCATGAGCTCATGGTTCGTGGTTCGAGCCCCGGGTGGGGCTCTGTGCTGACAGCCAGCTCAGAGCCTGGAGCCTGCTTCAGATTCTTTATCTCCCTCTCTCTCTGACCCTCCCATGCTCTCTCTCTCTCATAAATAAATAAATAAAACATTAAAAAAAATTTAAAATAGACACTTGATCAAGATATATAATGGCAAATAAGCATTGGAAAAGATGTTCAAGATCATTAGTTATTTGGGAAATGGAACTTCAAACCACAATGAGATGCCACTAAAGACTTCTATGAATGGAAAACATAACAAGACAAAACCTAAAAGTAAGGCTAGAGAGAAAGTGGAGAATCAGAATACATTGCTGGTTGGAATGCAATGGTACAGTCACTTTAAAAAACCCCTCAGCAGTTTCTTCTTCTTCTTTTTCTTCTTCTTCTTCTTCTTCTTCTTCTTCTTCTTCTTCTTCTTCTTCTTCTTCTTCTTCTTCTTTAATGATTATGGTTCTTGGTATAGCTTGCTTTTATTGAGCTCTTACTATGCTTGATACACTGTGCTAAGTCCTTATATATTATCTTCATTTCTGTTCATGAAAGTCCTCTCCTCTCCTCTTTTTTTTGGGGGGGGGTGAGTGGACAGTTTCTTTTACCATTAAAGATACACTTACAACTACTTAATCATGTCAAATGGGAATTACATTCACATAAAAACCCTGCTGCATTTAAATGCCCACAGTCTGGACTAGAGTGCAGTAAAGGCAGGTGGGGTCAAGGAAGGAAGCAGGAAGATGGCATGGGGGAGAAGGAAGGTCTAGTGCAGGTACTCAGATGAGAGGTGATGGCGCTTAGGTCCCCCAGGGAAAGCAGTAAATGGGGCGGAAAGAGGTAACATTCCGGGTATATTTCAATGTGGAACCAGGAGGATTTCCCAGTGGATTGCAGTTGAGCTATGAGGAGGAGAGAAGTAGAAAGGATGGAGAACCCAGAACTGACCCAAGGACAACCAGGTGGGAGCTGGACGAGGAGAGGAAGAGCCGCTCAGTTTGGGGCAAGTCGAGCTGAATTTTCTCTCAGACATCCACTGGAGATGTTGGGGAGGCACCTGGATATGATCTTGGGTTCCGTGAAGAGGTGGTGACATAAATTTGGGAGAGCATCAAAGAGAGAACGTTGAAAGTCCTGAGAGCAGGTGAGATTACTAAGGGAGTGAGCCCAGATGGGGTAAGAAGAAGAGCGAGGATGGAGCCCAGGGCTCTCCAGCACTAAGAGGTCTCCCCACCATCGCTCATGATACTCATGTCCAAGGCAACTGTGGGAGTGTCTGCTGCTCTGGTAGCAACCAGTGTCCAGGCATCATGATAGCAGCCCTCCAGGAGATGTTCCAGGAGCGGGACCTACGTCGGGGTCCTGGCCACCTCGTTCCCTCGTTCTTGCCTGTTTTCCTCTCCCTGAGTTTCTAGCCTTCCCTTCTGTTAGCCTTCTAATGAATTCCTTCAATGCCTGAGGAAGCCAGAGTCTCGGTTGCTGCTTATGACCACGAACCCTAAGCAAGCCAAGTAATTCAGCCAAGTTTATGTGGTTGGTAAAGATGAGAGCAAATTGTGTCTGTCACCAAAGGAAATGTAGAGGCTGCTTTCTGAGCAATGGAAACTTGATCCAGGCAGAAGGGCCCGAAGTGATTCCCAGTCCCTGGCTGAATACAAACAGGCCCATCAGGAGACCCACCTCAAAATATCCATAAGCCCTAACTAACAAATGGGCTGCTTACAACCAAAAAAGGGAAAATTCTGTAGTCCCCATGTCCCCATACCTCCTTACCTTCCTTGCTTAAGTTAATTACGGCCCCCATTCACTGCCTTGTGCAGACAGTCCTTCGTCTGCGGTCCTGCCTGCCGCTCCCTTGAATGTATTCAGTAAACTTCCATCTCGTTGTTCTGTGTCAGGTGAATTCCTTCACCTCCAGGGCTACTGGCTTCCACCAAATTGTCATCCCACATTTAGGGGCCCCTCTACTTGGCTGCCTGGAGAGACACCACAAGAAAGACTTGCTTTTGATTAACCACTAGATGTGCCCTTAGGTCACACATTAGATCCCCTTAATTGTAAATGCCTAGATTTTAGAACAAAATTCCCAGAATAAGTGTTTATTTTTGCAAGCTAATGTCACTCTTTTAAAACTTCAACATAAATGCACTAACTTGGCTTCAGAGAGATGATGACATGACTCCTGTCATGGAGTCAGTTTGGTTTAGACGTTGAGACTTGTGGCCTTACAGGACTTGGGGCGCCTGGGTAGCTCAATTGGTTAAGAATCTGACTTTGGCTCAGGTCATGATCTCCTGGTTCATGAGTTTGAGCCCGACATTCACATTCTGTGTCTCCCTCATTCTGCCCCACCCCCACTCTCTCTGGCACGTGCTCTCTCTCTCTCTGTCTCTCAAACATAAATATTAAAAAAAATAAAAAGTAAAAAAAATAGCATGGGACTTCACAGAAATCCACATAAAACACCTGCTTTGCTGCTTTTTTCCTTTGCAGGAATGTAGGAATTTGCAACTTAATAGGATTTTATCCCAGGTTTTTTTTTTGTTGTTGTTATTCTTATGATCTAACTATCTGTCTTATTGACACAGTGGTAGGATAATGAAGAGGGAAAAGAAAGACACCCTACTTGCTTGTTAAAATAATTGAAATGCGGTTCTGAAAAGTTAGTTATCTTTCCTCTTCTATGTAGGAAGCATATTTATTTCTCATGAAACGTCTTATCAGAAAATCTGAAAAGAGAGGAAAAAGTCCTGGTACCTCTATCGCTCTCTTTGGTTATTAAAAAATAAATTCTATTAAAAAAATATATGTCCACCTGTGCCCCCCCACCCCCCACAGGCGACAGCTCCTTTGTACACCCTTCCTCCAAATCCATGTGAAATCACTAAGGACATCTCAGGCACCTCATTTTAGAAGCAAGAAGAGTGGGGACATTTGATCCACATCAAAGGATCACTCTGCGGCACATCGACAACCTTCACCTCACGCTGGATGGAAGATTCTTCGAAGCTCGTGTATTTTGTTGACACTGCGCGCTTTCTATTATGGGTACTTTTTCTTGCTTCCAAAAGGAAGGCATTTATGTTCAGTCATTGAGATGCACTTGTTAGAGATCCCAGGATAAGTGGATCTTTTTATTTGTTAAGAAAGAGAGAAAGAAAGAAAACCTCCAATCTGGGAACCACTTCACTCTCTTGTGGGTAAGATATTGCTCTAGGGAACTGATTTTGTTAGAGTTAGAGGCCTATCTATAGGGGCAGATATTTTTAGTAAATGCAGGGCTTTTGCTTTTTTGGGCTCTTCAATAAAGAAGAAGACGGTTTAATTGATATTATACATTTAAATTTGAGTGTTTCTAGGGGCGCCTGGGTGGCTTAGTCGGTTAAGCGGTTAAGAGTCATGACCGACTTTCGCTTAGGTCATGATCTCGCGTTCGTGGGTTCGAGCCCCGCGTCGGGCTCTGTGCTGACTGCCAGCTCAGAGCCTGGAGCCTGTTTCAGTCTGTGACTCCCTCTCTCTCTGACCCTCCCCTGCTCATGCTGTCTCGCTCTCTCTCTCCTAGAAATAATAAATTAAAAAAAAAATTAAAAAAAAATAAATTTGAGTGTTTCTAATCCAGTTTCGAAGGATTCCAGTGTTCCCTTGGCTGGAAATGAAACAGGCTGGCATAAGCGCATCTTTCCTGGACACACAAAGCTTCCTTAGGTGGTTTACCTGGACTGTGTTTTGGAAGAGAATCAAAGATCAAATACATATCTTTTTGCAATGCTAACACACTAAACAATGCTAATCTTTGCAGGGTTCTTTCACAAGCACACAAACTCTCTCTTTAAATGGGTAAAACCCTGGGGTGCCTGGGTGGCTCAGCCGGTTAAGCAACTGATTTAGACTCAGATCATGATCTCATTGCTTGAGAGTTCAAGCCTTGTGTTGGGGTCTGGGCTGACAGCTCAGAGCCTGGAGTCTGCTTCAGATTCTGTGTCTCCCTCTCTCTCTCTGCCCCTCCCCTGCTCGTACTCTGTCTCTCTCTGCCTCTCAAAAGTAAATAAGTATTAAAAAGATAAATAAATAAATGGGTAAAACCTCTTAATATGAGTTAGACACTTGAGACCTACAGCTTGGAAGCCTATCTGTAGATCCTGTTCAGGACACTGGGGTGGCTAAGACAGAGAAGCCCTATGTTCAGGAGCCTATAACTCACAGGGGACTCTGATGGGTAAGCAAATATTTTTATAAAGGCAGAATGAAATAAGCAATATATTAAAGGTTAGTGCAAATCATTCCAGAGGAAGGATGACGTCAGTCTCATAGGAGCACTCATAGGAAATTGGCAGGGGGAGAGCCTTTATTTTGAGTCTGGACACGAGCAGGGAGGCGTACATTGCTATGCACTCACTTCCATATTCATTCGTTCACCTACTCTTCTCATCTGACAAATATTCACTCAATACCTATGATGGGCCAGGGACTATTGTATTCCCTGGGGGTGCAGGGATAACCAGGATGAAGCACAGACTTTAGGGTTTACAGTGCAGTGAGAAGAGACACAATAAGTAAGCAGACATGGTTTCAGCCAGTGAGTTTCTCTAGAAAGTAAAGCAGGCAAGGGGATGAAGAGTGAGCTGTGGGAGCTTGGCCAGCATCTTGGAGGAAGTGACATTGGGAAGGGGGCTAGATAATGAGAGGAGGCAGTAAGGAGGTTGAGTTTTATGCCAAGCAAAATGGAAACCATTTGAGGGTTTTAAGGACCATAAAATGACATGAATGGATTTATTTATTTATTTTTAATGTTTTATTTATTTCTAGGAGAGAGAGAGAGAGAGAGAGACAGCGTGAGCAGGGGAGGGTCAGAGACAGAGGGAGTCACAGACTGAAACAGGCTCCAGGCTCTGAGCTGTCAGTCAGCACAGACCCCGACGCGGGGGAGATCATGACCTAAGCGAAAGTCGGACGCTTAACCGACTAAGCCACCCAGGCGCCCCTGGATTTATTTTTTTAAAAGATCAGTGCAGCCGCTCTGGCAGATTGACTACAGGGAGGAAAGAGGAGGACCCTGTAGGAAGCTGGGAAGGCGTCAGTACAACCCAGGCGGGAGATGCTGCCGTTTGCCCAAAACTGACAAGAGGAGGTGAGAGGAGGTGTTGGGAACCATTTCTGAGCTCATAGGTTGAGAAAGAATTTCCTATGAAGTTAAGGTAAGTTGCATGGACTCTTACCGGTCAGATGGCACCCGATATCCACCCCTACCCAATTGTTTCTGCTTGGAGTACCAACTCCCAAGGCATCTTTGTTGATCAGTATTTGGAGTGACTTATTCTGGCCTTGAATATGCTGATTGCACCCTGTGAAGGAACCTATTGAGGAACTTCTTCTTTTGTGATTATGGGAGCAAACATTTGTATTTCCTGAAAGACCTGTTTTTCTTAATAATTCTCCTTAAACAAACAAGCTATTGACCCCTGCTCACAAAGAACTAACTTCACCCGTTTTATGCTAAAAACATTGTCTTGTATGCTAAAGATACCTTCCTTCCCCAGGATAAGCATCTAAATCACCTACCTCAATCACTATTGATAAAGGTTATGCATGAGTCTTCTACAAATTTGTGTTCTGAGAAATTTTTACATATCAAAGAAATTTTTCATCAGAAACCATTGTCTAAGGCAAATGCCACTTCTGTGCCATCCCCCAAACACTTAATTATAAAATAAAGTTGAGCCCCAGTCAGGGCAGAGATGCCTGGTGACCTGAAAGATTCTCAGGTCTCTCTCATCCCTCCCTTGCTGACACCGTCCATCCTTCATGGACCCCTGGACCTGGCTGGAGCTGGACTCTGGCAAGGAGGGTCAGATCTGGGGAGACACTACAGAGAGCAGACAGTCACAACTGTGTCGGGAAGTGGATGTGGAGAGTAAAAGTTGAAGAGGACATGAAGGTGGCTTCTGAGCTGTAGAGCTGAGCAAATGGAAGGTGTCTTTGACTGGAATATGGGAGATGGAGGAAAAGCAGGTGGGGAGTGAGTCCTATTAGACAATAAGCCTATTAGACAATGCCTATTAGACAATAAGCATCCGTTCTGAAAATTCACCTGCAAACACTATCTTCTGCTAACTATGTTTATCTAAAACTTTGAGAACTAGCAAATGGGGAGCAAGTATTTGGGGCTGAGAAAATAACCCCCTTATATGGGACAGGTGTGACATAGGAACTGCAAATAAGATAATATGACTCATAAACCAAATGTGCAGAGGACAAGAAGTTGGGGGGCAGGGTGGGGGGATAGAGGAGGATGGGGCAGAACCAGATGGCAAACCTTCAGCACCAGTCTCTGTTTTGAAGACAGTGGAGCCCACCAGCTATTTTGGGGTTAGGAGAGTGGTATATATCAGATTGTAACCAACAGTATTAGGATAGCACACGTGACAAAAGTGTAAACAAATGGATTGGAGACAGGATCCAGTGGAACCAAAAAGTTTTGCAGGGGTTCAGGAGAGATGTAGCTAAATGGGGCAGAGCTGAGCAAAGTTCTTCTTGATGGAAAGGAAAGGAAAGTGCATTGCCAAAGAAGATTCTGTCCCTCAGTATACACCCAGCACAACAGAAATGCCTGTATGTTTCCACCAAAAGATACGGTCGTGAAAGCTGAAGCCAGAAACCCACCCAACATTTGAAGAGTGGAGTTGAAAATAAACTGTGATATATTAAACAATGGAACACCACATAGCAATAAAATGAACAAGCTGCTATGCGTACTAACAATTTAAACAGTCAATTAAACATAATGTAGAGTGAAGAAAGCCAGACACAAGTGAGTACTTGCTATGAGACTCCACCTGGGTAAAATTCAAAAAACATTCTGTGGGGTTAGAAGTCCCAACTGTGGTGGCCTTTTGGACAAGGACAGTAGCTAGGACTGTGGAGGTGGTGTTTTCTGGGGTGACTGTTAGCATTCTCTTCCTTGATCTGGGAGCTGGTTAAACAGGTGCGTTCACTAACACTACTTGTATTCAACACCACGTGCCAGAGATTCTAAACAGTGTCCGTGAGATATGAGCCCTGCACGATGGTTTTCTGTATCTGAATTAAAATGTTATATTAAATCAGTAAATTTCAAAGATGATTCAATTGGCTGAATGTGGATTTTGAGGTATTATGCTGTGGGAGACCAAGAAATCTGAAGGGAGAGGGCCTGAGTGCAGAACTTCGTCTAGATCCATGGGCACCATTCCTTCTCCCCACTTTATTAGGGGTTCAGAGGGCTGGGCAGGTGGTCTCCTGAGGTAGGGACCTGAGAAGCCTGGGAATTGGCAGGAAGAAGTGATGTGAGACCATAGAGTTTGAACTTGAGGAAGAGGTACAGGAAGTACCAGTAGTCACCATTCCTCAAGGTTTTACAAAACCCTCATAAACATGTAAATTGACTAAGAAACATGGAGTTAACGTTTCCGCTCTGTGAACTGGACCAACCCCATTTCACACCAGCGAATCCAGCATCCGTCCCACAGAGACTAGGCCTTCGTGGGCATGGACCCATGAGTACTTCCACCACCCATTTATTTTTCCATGATTACACTCAATCTCCAGCGTGTATGCTACAATTTCCTCCAAAGACTTCAATGGAATGGACCCTTTGATTGCATCAAATTATAGTGTTTCCTTCAAGTGTCAGGATTTGATAGAAACAGACCCATCTTTCCCTTGCCTACCCAAGCTCTTAGCTCACACTTATCTAAGAATGCACATGTCATAAGCTCACAGATTTGATCCCCCTCCCCACTCCTGAAATTCAAACTGCAGCCTGAGCCTCTATTTCTTCCCCAGCACGAAGACAAGTGCTAGCTGTGACTGACCCAGAGCAGGGTGTTAGGTGATGTGCCCCAACTTCAGGCAACAGGGTGTATTACCTATAGACTTTGAGAGTAATGCTAACATCGAATGAGAGCCCATCTGCCTTCATTCATCCCCACGAGCCCCCTTGTGCCAGTGATTCTAAACAATGTCAGCCAAGTCATATGCTTCCTCCAAAAAATCTTTCTTGGTCTAAATTCTAAACAATCGCTGCAGCTACTGTTGGGTTTTGGACATATACTTGTAAAATTCAAACAGCACACTATTTTTATTATCACTTCTCCTTTAATAAACATGGTATTCTACTTGGAAATTAATTCAAAGAATTCCAGTGTTAGTTTAAGTTCACAATTCTAAAGAAGTCTGGGGGTTTCCTCTGGCTGCCTGCTTTGAGCACAGGTCCTAACCTCAGCTCCTGCAGCACTATGCATGCCTGCCCTGAAGCAGAAGGGTCAAAAATAAAAACAAGGACAGCACATTGAAGGTAAAGACAAGAAACAGAATTGAGTTATTTCATGTCTGTCACTTGATGTGACTACCTGGAGTTTTTACTTGTGTTTGAAAGTTAAAACAGCGAAACCATGCACAAAGTGCAAGGTGTAATCATTCTGTTTGATAAGGGTGAATTACAGTTCATGTGTGGAATATTTAACTGGCTTTGAAGTCTGTTTTTAAATGTAAACTTCATAGGGCGCCTGGGTGACTCAGTTGGTTAAGCGTCCACCTTAGGCTCAGATCATGACCTCATGGTTCATGAGTTTGAGCCCCGCATCTGGGCTCTGTGCTGACAGCTCAGAGCCTGGAGCCTGCTTAGGATTCTGTGTCTCCCTCTCTCTCTGCCCCTCCCACTCATGCTCTATCTCTCTCTCAAAAATAAATAAAAATGTTAAAAATGTTTTTAAATAATAAAATAAAAATTTATTTTCTTCTTTTAATCATTGTTTTAAAAACTAAAGACTAAATCTAGGCAAAATAAATCAGGAATAAATCAAAAGAGTAATTATTTTCATGATTTTTACAAATATTACTGAAAATAATTGTATTGTATAGCTGAGGCGAGATGTTCAAAATGATTTGCTACAGGTCCAAATATTCTAGGTATGCCACTGGGAATAAAGCAAGTTGACAAATCATCCAGGTTTTTTTAGTATATTTATTTATTTTGAGAGAGAGAGCAAGAGCAGAGGAGGGCCAGAGAGAGAGACTCCCAAGCAGGCTCAGCAGTGTCAATGGGGAGCCAAACAGAGGGCTCTAACTCATGAACTGAACCATGAGATCATTATCTGAGTCAAAATTAAGAGTCAGATGCTTAACCAACTGAGTCACCCAGGTGCCCCCAACTTTTTAAAAAGATTTTATTTTTGCATAATCTCTACACCCAACTTGGAGCTCAAACTCACAACCATGAGATCAAGAGCTGCATAGTCAACCAATTGAGCCAGCCAAGTGCACCAGCAAATCATCCAATAAAAACAAAAACAAAAAACGGATGTATGTTAGATAGACAGTCTTTTGTTTTATGGCTTTTAGAATCTACTCAAGCTTTGATCAGTGAACTGACCAAGGCAGGCTACTTACTGGAGGCAAGTGTGTGTGTGTGTGTGTGTGTGTGTGTGTGTGTGTGTGTGTGTGTACACAAGTGCATCTTCATTGTGTCATCTGTCATGTTTGTGTGAACACAGACAGAATTAAGGTAAGCAGCTCAGTACCCCTATCTGCAGAGGGAAGAACAGTGACCAGAAGTCAGAAGACCAGAGTTCTGGTCCTGACACACCACCACACCTTGAGCAAGGCACTTGAAAAAGAGTGTGACTTAGTTTAAGGATTGTCAGGTCAACAAACCTTTAGATTATGAATTATATACTTGGGTCCTAAAGAGATGTGATATTCTCCCCTAAGATGCAGCAAATCTAGAACCAGATATTCTAATCCCATGCTCTAAAATTATTATCAGTCCACAGTAAAATCCCCCTGAAGCAAAAGCAGCAAAAGCAATATATTTGGAAGAGGATCTTCTCCCACTGGTAGGGGGTTGGAAAGTGAAGCAGAGAGAAGAAAGAAATATGGGATAGGTTGGTTGATAAGCAGGTTATTGCCATAGGCAACTGGGACTCTATCATGCCACACATTGTATAACATACCTTGGAGCTGTCTCTACTGAAGAGCAAGGAGCTGGGGTATTTATCCTTCATCCCATCACTGCCTGACGTCCACATAGGCAAGCATTAAGTACCTGGGTCTTACATCCTGATCTTTGGGCAGGCAGAAAAAAACTCTTAGGCAGAGAGTTATAAATAATTGCAGTAAGGGGCAATCAGAGGGCATGACAATATGCTTTTCCAAAGCTAAACAATAATGATAATGTGAAACTTGAGTTTGAAGTGTTCCTCGCACTCATAACCGAGCTGTAAGTCTGTGTAACAAAATAAAGATGGTCACAAATTTTTGTTACTCTTCCCATTAGGAAATCAAATCTCTTTTCCCTCCTTTTGAATCTGGGCTGCCCTCAGTGACTCGCTTAACCGATAGAATGTGGTTGGATTGATATTCTGAAACCTATCAACTAAGCTTCCACTGATGAATGCTTTATGGTTACCAGTCATGCTATTAGAGTACTCTGGAAACCAAACCACCATGAAAGAAATCCAACTATCCTGAGATCATCCTTCAGGATATGCCATATGTAGGCGCTCCATTCCAGATTCCCAGTGAAGCTCAGACTTCCAGGCACCCCAGCCACGATGTTAGATGCATGAGCAAAGTCATCTTGGACTGTCTCACAAGCCCTACCAAAAGGGCTTGGTAGACGAATGCCAATAAGTGACTTCAGTCAATGTCACATGGAACAAAGGAACCACCCAGGCAAACCTAAAGTTCATACCTAACAAACTGTCAGATCTGATAGTTAATTGTTCTAAACCATTAAGATCAGAGATTTATTTCTTACACAGAAATAAATCATTAGAGCTATCTAAACTGTGGGGGCGTCTGGCTGGCTCAGTCAATAGAGCATCTGACTCTTGATCCCAGGGTCGTGAGTTCAAGCCTCACATTGGGTATGGAGGCTACTTAAAAAAAAAAAAATCTAAACTGTGAATCTGGTGGCACACTAGTGGGGCTGCACAGGACTATCACATTCATTTACAGTGAATCAGCTTCAGAAAGCTCCTTTCCAGCCCCAATTCCATCCCTTATTATCTGAGAACATGGAGAGGTTATAGCTCAATTTTTCTTGCTTTTGAAACAGATGAACATTCGCCCCACCTGTGTCCCTGAGCTCCTCTTTGGGAGAGTAATGGTATGGTACTTTTTTCCCTGTTATGAAGCTTTGGGTTGGGTTTTCTATTTGACAAACGAGCCTCCGAGAGTCAGTGTCATATTTCCTTTCTGTGACTCATTTAATAAAACACGAGGAAGGAGTACTCAGATGTTTTGCCTGTCTTACAATCACTCATTTACCTATTACTTCCTGATTCGTGACTCATGTGACATCACTTATAAATATGACAACACTTGCTATTAGTTGGCATTCAGGGGACTTGAACATTAGGAAAAAGGTTCCCTGCTCCTGAGTTCGCTCAAATGAGTAAACCGAGGTTTTCTTTTCAGTCTCTCAAATTTGGGATAATTTTTTATTTGTAGACAAAAGCCCAACCTTGGGAGTTAAAATAGCTTCCCAGTCATTAACCACAACTCTTGCTACACCTGAGCTGAAGGGAACAAAAATAACAACAGCAAAATTAAGCAAAATTAAGAATGAATCTTTCCACAGATTCATGTCCACCTTAGAACCACAAGGACATTAAACTCCATGACAGTCCTAAGTTTCTAGACAGTTCAATAACTCACTCTAGCTAACACATAAGTGACAACACCAGGTACTGAATCCACATCCCCCTGACTCTAACATTCAGGCCTTTATCACTATGCTTTTATGTCTCAAACCCTGAAGAAAGATTGAGCACCAGGATTTGAGGGGCATTTTCTTCACTAGTCTGTTGGAGAATGGAATTCCACACTAATTTTTGGAAAAATCCCATACCATGTTTTGTCTCTCCTCCGAGTGGCTGGATGAGAAACAACCATGCTTTTCTCACCCCAGGGATAACATTTCTTATATGGTGCTGTAAATTTTGGCCTGTTTCTACGTGTCTCACAGTCTTGTAGCATAGCATCTTATCAGTTCATTGTTACATTAATCTTCTTTCACCATTACATGTGACAGAAGGAGTGGTCCTTTAATGTGTGTGAATGCATGAATCTGTCAATAACTCATTGTTTGTTAGGGCAGAGGGTTGGCAAGAAAGGAGGTGATGGATCAGCATCCTAGAAGTGAGTATAGTTGACACCTCTCCATCCCTTGTATAGGGAAACCCCAACAATTTGAAAATTTAAGTTTAGGAAAGACTGACTCCATTTTTACTTAGATTCAATGGTTGCTTATTGATGCTTGCTCTGTGCTAGACTTACATGATCATATGAAGGTGGTATAATCAGAGCCACACCCTAGGACTTCTAAATACTGGTTTTCTCCCTGGTCCACTCCTCCTGGCCTTCTATGCCCTCTATTTAGTGACCTCATCCAATCTCATGACTTAAAATGCCATCACTGTGCTGTAAACTGCCCAAAACACACTCCTGGCATAGAGTCTTAGAACCTTTCCTAGGTTGTTGGCTCTTACACCCACAAGGTTCCATGGAAGAATGTCCAAATGACTTATAATGGGAGTAGGAAGAGGGAGAGATTATTTCCAAATCATAGGGGATATAGATCAAAGATAGTTCCATAAAAGAAAATGAGATATTGAAGATAGGATTTTGAAAATCAGGAAAAGGGAGATGATGGCGCCCCAGGAGCAGAAATCACAGGCCAAGTCAACCAAATCTAGTGGAAATTCAGGGAACTGTCAGTGCAGTAAAGAGGGTGTTGGGAAATAGTGTGGTACAAGGCTAGATAGATGAGGGAACAAAATATTAGGCAAAGGAGTCTAGAGTTTCTCCTGTGGGCCATCAAGACCCACCACAAATTCTTTAGCAAGAAAATGGTTTGGTGAAGTTGTAACAGGTGACAGGAAGAAGGATGAAGTGAAGAGGAGGTTATCCTGGGAAGCAGAATGGTCCTGGTGAGAGGGCAGGAGAACTGTGTCCAAGCATTGAGTCCCATCAAGGAAATCATTGCAGGAATGCCTACTGAAAGATAGGTGAAAACTTTGTAGCATGTAAGAGAGCTTCTCAGTTTTCAGCCTTGCCCACCAGATACATGGTGAAGCCGATGCTCAGGATATGGGCAGCAAGGTGTCCTTCAAAAGGAACATTTCATGATCTTCGTTGTGGGTTCTTCCTTTGTGAGGGAAAATTGCCACTTGTATCTTAATATAAAGCAGGAAAATCTTGAAACTGAGCTTCTTGGTTCCACTCTTGCACAAGCATAGTTATAAAGTATAGCATCACATCACCTTATAAATTTCAAAGCTTGTTCCTAAGAGGACTGTGTGTGTGTCACTTTTGGAAACCACAAAACCACCCATGCATCTCTGTAGGATGAGTACCGCACCTAGCTCACCAGCCCTGTCTTGCACTAGCTTTTATTTCCATGGGTTTTGGTCAGTTATTCTGGGCCACCCTGACTGGTCATCCAATTTGAAAGTTGAAGAAAGAGGTCCCAAAGGGCCTGCACTGTTTCCCTTGAGTTCTAAGTTTCACCCTACTCACTAGCAATGCATACTGAGAAAGGAGGCAGGTTTTTCTCAAAATCTGTAGAGGGGAAAATTTTAATAAGTCTCCAAGAATTATGAAGCTCTTTGTATGTTCACTAAACTTTTTTTTAAAAGCTCAAAAATTACTTGACCTGTCTGCCTAGGTAGAGATAAATAGAAGAAAATCAGAACATATCTGCACTTCTAGCTACTATAATTAATGGGTGCTGAGCCAGAATCCTTTCAAAATCCCAGGGCCTCTGTAAGAGGTAATGTCACTCAGACACTTGGTCCAGAAGACATCAAATCCAGTAAACCTGTAGAGTTCTCCATGGACAGGAAATGACCTCCAGAGACAGCTTCCTTGGAATCTGAAGCAATTCCTCTTCTTAGGGCCAATGTTGTCCGACAATAGGGACTCAAGTCTGTTTCTCAATCTTCCAACCTCTGGGTGTCCTCTGTCTTCACACTACTATTCTTCCCTTCAGAGATACCCAAGCATCACTATGTTTTCAAGGTGAGACTGGGTATACTAGAATCCACCCCCTCTAGAGACTCATTTCTCAATACATAAGGCAAAGTAAATGGAGCTCTGGAGGGAAAGAAATAAGACTTCTGCACTGCCTTCTATTACTTTCTATGTAGGTAGAGAGGTCAAGGAATTTCCCCAAATTTATGATAAATAAATGGCAGAGCTGGGATTCAAGCCCTGGTCTGTCTGACTATAATACCAGATCGCCTCATGATTATGTCTTTGTCTCTGTGTTCTGAGCACTCAACACATATCTTAATACAATGTAGAGAGGCAATATGAAGTTGCCAAATGAACGAAAGAATGACAGTAAGTCAAATGTCCTTGCTTTGTGACTTAATGTGGTTCTGCTAAGTGAGTTGACAGTGAATATTTTAAGTGATGCTCCATCAACTGCTCTTGGCTGTTTAAAAAAAAGATCCAAGAGTATATGCAATAAAACGCTAAATATAACCATGAAGTAGGAGAAAGAAGACTGGATAATGAATCACAACTCCAGGGTTTCAAACCAAGTCCTAATCTTCGAAGGAAACTCATGATTCCTCTGGGGGTTCAAGTTCCTTACCTAGATGACTGTCACAGTCTCTGCCAATTCTGGAGTTCTGCAGATCCTCAATTAGCTGGAATTTTTGTGGCAAGCCACAGTGATGGGAAAGAGCAAAAGACCCAAATATTCATATCTGGAGTTTTGTTAATACAAGCATACATACAAAGGGGTGTTTTGGGTCTCTCGAACAATTCTCAAGTTTCACCATGTTGGAAGCACTCTACTCCAACTGTGTGGATTATGTGATATCGATGTTGGTGTACCACTACGGTGTTCAGAAGGATACCATGTGAGTCTGTAAGGCAGCCTTTCTGAGAGATGGAACTACACTCACCATATGAGAGACGATCTGTGGCACTGTCATGACACAAAGAGACATAAATATCTCACACACAATGCTAGGGGCCAAAATAAAGAAGAAACAAGATTTTTACCAGCCCAGGTTACATGAGATAGAAAATTATCTCAAGAAAGTTGTTTTTTAACCTCTATATAAATAGAAGCTAATAATAACGGCAGTAGAAAATACCAGAGATTCAATTAACTTGAACACTCTCTGCTCAAATGTTCTAGTTAATCAAGGTCTTCTTGGACTTTCTTAAATTGCTTTTTTTTAATGAACTTCATTTTCAGACATGAGAGGCACTCATGGTGCAGTGTTTCAAATCTAGATTCCTAAAAGCAGTAGAAAGCATAGGACTTCAGCACAACAGGCAAATGGCATTCTAATCACATATAAAGTACTATAAGAGGGGTGCCTGGGTCTCTCAGTTGATTAAGTCTTAAAAAAAAGACTATAAGAAACAACACAGTTAGTGATATCTATAGCAACCCATTAGGGAGTCAAATAAGAGCTTGTGTCTTTATTAGTAAAAAGAGAGCCTGCTTTTGTAACTATCTGTAATGATACATATATAAAATGACTCAAAACTTGAATGGGGCAGACAGGTGGCTAAGTTGGTTAAGCATCCGAATTAGGCTCAGGTCATGATCTCGTGGTTTGTGAGTTTGAGTCCTGTGTCAGGCTCTGTGCTGATAGCTTGGAGCCTGCTTTGGATTCTGTGTCTCCCCCTCTCTCTGACTCTCCTCTGCTTATGCTCTGTCTCTCTCTGTCTCTCAATAATAAATAAGCATAAAAAAAATTTTTTTACAAGTTCGATAACAGAAGGCTTAGGAAAATGTGGCACTCCATACCTCATGATATTACATCACAGGGAAGTTACAAATAATCACTACAGAAGGGAAAAGGTGGTTATGGAACAAAGTTAACTGCAGATAGAAAAAACTGCTGACAGGTCATTCTGCAAATACCTCTGTAAAATACATTTGCACCCTATGTAATATACATAAGGACCAAAGAGGAATGTAACAATATAAAAATAATTGATATTGTAGGGTAGTATCCCATTTCTTTTTTTTTTAAGTGCCTTTTTTGTCAACCCTTCCTACCCCATCTCTGGCAACCACTGGCTGGGTGAAGAGAAGTGGGAGGTACAGGCTTCTAGTTATGGAATGAACGAGTCACAAGAATGAAAGGTGGAGCATAGGGAATATAGGCAATGCTATTGTCATAGTGTTGCATGGTGACAGATGGTAGCCACACTTGTGGACATGGCACGACATATAGACTACGCTGTTGTATACCTGAAACTAATGTAACACTGTGTGTCAACCACACTGCAACGTTTAAAAAGGTGCCCCTTCCTTTGTATTGTGATGCTGTGTGCAACGCATTAACGGAGGGGGAGATGGAGAACCCATTACCTGTCAAAGACAGATACACTAAGAGACAAAGCTTGAGGTTCAGAGCCCTGGTTTGGAGTAATCCATAAACCTAGTCAGAGCTGTTGTAGACACCGAAGCCTCACTGCCCTGCACAGCTGGAAAGCCCAAGGGCAAGGCCAGATGCAGAGCCCCACCCATCTTCACTAACAGAAGCAATGCCGCACTCCTCTTCTCTTGCTGAAGACAACAGAAATGGCAAAGAAAACACATGAAACAAACAAACAAACACCCAGCTCTATCTGTTGAACTTCTTCTTTTTTTTCCATACAAAATGTTTCCCAATAAGGAACTGGGGTTCCTTAAGGAGAGATGCTCTCTCTGCTGGCTACCTCCAGCACAGAAGCTACGGCCAGTGCCCTCATTATTTTTTGATCAATTCTTCAGAACAAGTTGACTGTCTGAGGGAGCTGCAGGTATGGAGCCAGCCCTTTGGGTCCCCTCAACCTAATCAATTGTCCAAGAGAAAAAATAGGAGGAATGTGAAGAAAATGTGCTCCGTAGTTTGCCTCCTCTTTCATGCCCGGGGCTGGGTGAGCTGATGTTTCTGTGCATGGAGCCTCTTCCCGCAGGATCGAAACGAGCGGCCCATAGAATGGTTAAAATCTCTTGGAGAGATCACTTAGCCGTGCTTGCTTTGATCTGCAAAACGTTCTTCCCCATTTCTGTAGACCGGTGTTTATTCCAGCTGGGATGGCTCAAATTCATGCTTTGTTCTAACGGTTCCCCTATGGACAGGCACTTGGGTGGCATCTTCTCTTTCCTTTTTTTAAATTTTTAATGTTTATTTATTTTTGAAAGAGAGAGAAGGGGGAGGGGGGGAGGGGCTGAGAGAGAGGAAGACACAGAATCTGAGGCAGGCTCCAGGCTCTGAGCTGTCAGCACAGAGCCCGACATCGGGCTCAAACCCATGAACTGTGAGATCATGACCTGAGCCAAAGTCAAATGCTTAACCCACTGAGCCACCCAGGTGCCCCCTCTCTTTCCTTTTTAAGCCTGTCTGCTTAGGAAGATCACTGCCACTTAAAATATTTTCCAATTAAAAAAAAAAAGATCAGATCTTGTTAGAAAAATCTGGGTTGTCCTTTATTTGTCAAAAAAATATTTTTTTTTTTGTACTTCATAGAAAGAGAACAGCAATCTGCCATTAAGAGGCTGCTAATTTGGCTTGCTTCGGGGATGATGAAATGGGGCTGCCAGAAGGAGGCAGGTCTGTCTGGGGGCTGACAGTTACCATGCAACCAGCCCAGCTCCTACATAAAATGGTACCTTATTCACTCTGTTCGCATAGGAAAAAATACATATTGAGAATATTTTAGATTGAACACGGCTTAAAAATACCATAGCATCCTCTTCCCTTTCGGTGACCAGGAGCTCTGTGAGAGCATTTATAAATGGCTTTGGAACACATAGCCCATATGAGAAGGATTCCAGGCTCTAGACTCTTAGAACTGAGCTGGGCATTCGAGACCATCTTCTCCCAGTGACAGCTAAGAGGACGGCTCTCCTTCAGCCGAATTTCTGTCAGTTAACCTCCTCCCTTCTGCTCCATCACCTCTGGTGATAGGTGGTTTATTGCCTTATAACCTACCCACCATGGAATGGCTCTGTTCACAAATCCTTTTCCTTTTTCCACATTATTATTTTTATGATGCAAGAAACATAATGGATGAGTAATAAAAGCCAGATAAATAAAAAGAAGAAAAACACTTTTGCACCTTAATCTCAGCCTTAGCAATTTTTTATTGAGCATATATGTATGTTTTCCTTTTTGTAAAGAGGGTATCATTCCATAAAGATTGCTCCTGAAAGTGGGATTTAATATAGAGTTTATTACAAATATGTGAATACATCATCTTTTTAAAAAATGTTCATTCATTTTTGAAAGAGAGAGCATATGCATGCCTGTGAGTGGGGAAGGGGCAGAGAGAGGGGGAGATTGAAGATCTGAAACAGGCTCAGAGCTGACAGTAGAGAGCCTGACACAGGACTCAAACCCACAAATGCTAGAACATGACCTGAACCGGAGTTGGATGCTTAACTGACTGAGCCACCCAGGTGCTCCTGGGTACATCATCTTTTTAAGGCAGTTCTTTTACATACCAGGTTTAAGTGTGCCTCCTGGAATAACTCCTACTTATCTGTCCAAGATGTCTCTGGACCAATACAGAATGATCTGTTTCCTCTTCCACACAACAAATTCTACGACTTAGTGCAGAATCTCAGGAGTTTTATTCAGAAGTCCTGGTATGAGACGTTAAGGAAATTGTTTTACCATTTAGATGATTAAGGGATTTGCATACATGTGTGTGTATATATATAATATATACTTGTACATATACATAGATATGTATATGCATATATGTATATATACTTTTAAAAGAAATAACCCAGAATTCCATAGGACAAGGCATCTTAAAGACTTAAAGGGTTATGGGAATTGTTAAGCTTTTCTCTTTCAGTTAAAAAAAAATCCTCCTTATTTCTGATCTCAAAGTAGCTTTCCACTTCAGGAGAGGTGATCATAATAACCTCCCAGGACATAGTAAGGCTTGAATGAGATCCCTAAATGATCATATGCTAGGGTCGTGGGTTTATGATGGGAAGGACAGCCTCTCAAACATATACAGACAACCTCTGTGTGTCAGTCAAGGTGATGCTCAGAAAGAACTTATCCTTCAGGAGCCTGGGTGGTACAGTTGGGTAAGCATCTGACTCTTGGTTTTGGCTCAGGTCATGATCTCATGGTTTCGTGAGTTTAAGTCCCACACGGTGTTCTGTGCTATCAGCACAGAGCTTGCTTTGGGATTCTCTCTCTCCCTCTCTCTCTGCCCCCTTCCCCACTTGTGTCGTCTTCGTCTCTCTCAAAATACATAAACGTAAAAAGAAAGAGAGAGAGAGAGGGAGGGAGGGAGGAAGGGAGGGAAGGAAGGAAGGAAGGAAGGGGTTATGTGTGCTCGAAGCACACATACCAGTAACAAGGACCAAAAAAATTATCTACAGCATACCTTATATGTCCTAGGCCACTTACAATAGGAACAGTAGTGAATTTCCACTCTAGCATCCACAAGACCATGAAGCTGAGCACTTCACAGCAAGGTAAATCCAATTACACCAGATGTAGAAAATACCACTAAAAAACTAACCCAGTAAAAGTACATAGCCCCACATTAATCATTGTAACAAGTATTTGTGGATCACAATATTTGAGTAGATGAACCACCCTATTTCTTTATTTCTTTAAAATATATGAAGCCACAGGGCACCTGGATGGCTTAGTCAGTTGAGCATCTGACTTCCTCTCCAGTCATGATCTCATGGCTCATGGGTTCAAGCCCCATGTAAGGCTCTGTGCTGACAGCTCAGACAGAGTCTGGAGCCTGCTTCAGATTCTGTGTCTCCCTCTCTCTCTGCCCCTCTGCTGCTCATGCTCTGTCTCTTTCTCTCAAAAAAAAAAAAACATTAAAAAATTTAAAAATACATGTATATATGAAGCCTGGCTCCCAGCTTTTATTCACCACGGCCAGTAAAATATACAACATCAGTTCTTACTGGGACTTCCCCATACCTTCTTTTGGATCATAAAGAACCCAGAGTTTTCTTTTAAATTTTATTTAAGAGAGAGAGAGAGCACATGGGAGTGAGGTAGGGGCAGAGGGAGACAGAGAATCTTAAGCAGGTTTCATGCTCAGCACAGAACCCAGTGCAGGGCTTGATCCCACAACCCTGGGATCATGACCTGAGCTGAAATCAAGAGTTGGACGCTCAACTCACGGAGCCACCCAGGCACCTCAAGAGCTTTTTTTATATGACATTAAGAACATAAAAAAGGAGTCTGGCTCAGAAAACCACAAGCTTGTCCCTCCCAAGTGGCCACCCCACTGACCACAGGCTGGACTCCTGGAGATGTTTGCCTCTGCTCCCTCAAGGCCAGAGTACTTAATGCCCAGCCTTCCAAAACATCCATACTAACATTCTTTTCTCTCATTTAGTCGTCCCAGCCCCAGAGGGCTTCGGGGCCAGAATTACGGTCTTCTGTATGTTACAATGAAACTTCCCATCCTAAACATGAGGGGCCATCTTCTTTTTCTGAGATAATTCAGCTGAACTGATAAAGTGAAATCACATTTCATCTTAAGGAGAACACATTCAAAATTAAAAGACTGCCCTTGTTTACTTATCATATCAAATATCTTGGTATAAAATCAGAACCTTCACATCAATTACGTATGAGGAAGAAGTCCTATTGTTAGAAGAAGAACATTAAGACAGCAAATACTGGGGGACACAACAGAATTCCCTCTGGAATCCTTTCTAAGACTATAAATAACAGGCTGTGATCATCTTTTAATGAGGTCCTGACTCAGGAGGAATAGACAAACTTATCATGTTTCTGGAATGTCTGCGGCTCCTTCCTCACATTCTCTCCCATGGGGAACTTCCATGTCACAATCACCCTACTTCTTCAGTGTCCCTAGGGTGTGTTGTTTCATGTCCGTTACTTGTGCTGGGGATTCCTGGATAAGTGCCCCTTGTTTCCTATCCAGACAGTTTTCCAGAGCTTCCAAACTATTCTTTCTGCTTGCAATTGCAGACCTCCACCACTGCCAATTCTTAGGTAATTAATCCACCCGTTACCACAGTACATCTCTTGAAAGGCAATGTTTATTTATCAATATTCTGTTCACCAACTCTTCACGATTCCTTTAGCCAACTGCATTAAATGCAAATTGCTGAGCTCTATATTTAAGTCATGCTCTTTCACTGTGTGTATATGTGTATTCATACATGCATATGTTTTGTATTTGACATCTTATTTCTGCACTGACACATACCCACATGCACACACACACACTGTACATATACATATACGTATATGTATACATATACATATATGACATGCAACTATGATGTTGTACAATGAAATCTGAAGGTTAAAACTATTTACATAAGAAAAGATATTTTCAAGGTCCCAGGTACTGTGCAAAAACTCACAATGACCAGATATGAATGCTGAACTGAAGTTGTCTTGGAGTCTACAGTAGTTAGGGAAACAGGCTTCCATGGCCAATCCCAGGGAGAGTGGATTCACCTCAATGCCTTAGCTTTTTAACTGTCTGCATCTCAAATTCTATTTGCCCACCTAAAAGGGGCCCTGTTCAGCCTATCCTCTGTCATATCCCCTTGTTCTGCCAGGAGCCAGAAAGATGAACAGCACTGTCCACGCTGGTTCTTTGGCCAAGAGAGAGTTGAGGGAATGCCAGATACAGCTCACATAAGTGTCCACACCTCCAAGCCTGTGATTTTTTTTAATGTTTATTTATTTTTGAGAGAGAGAGAGTATGCACAATGGAGGGGCAGAGAGAGAGACAGGAACAGAGGATCCTAAGCAGGCTCTGTGTTGACAGCAGAGAGCCTGATGTGGGGCTCGAACTCATGAACCCTGAGATCATAACCTAAGCCAAAGTCAGATGCTTAAGCAATGGAGCCACCCAGGTGCCCTGAGCCTAAAATTTTATATAAAATTTTTTTGAAGAAGCATGCTCTTGTTTACATTTGAACTCATAAAAATTGACTTTTAAAAGTGTTTTGAATTACAAACAGATTTGACTTGCCACTCTAAATTTGCATTTGCTTTGGTTTTCCTTGCAACAAAAACAAAGTCTTCAATCATATGTACCTGAAACTAATGTACTTAGACACAGAACCCCACAGACAAAGCCTGCATGAAAACTCACACAAAGTGGGTGGAGAATGAAGAGACGGACCATATTGATCTTGTCCCCCATTGGCGTCTTTTGTCCGGATTCTGTCTTTACATTGCATTACTAGCTGGGGAGGGGAGAGTTGGAGGGACAGAGAAACTGACTGAGCAAATAATTCAGAAATTTATTTAAAGATATTCTTCTGGGGGCTCCTGCGTGGCTCAGTTGGTTAAGTGTCCGACTTCGGCTCAGGACCTGATCTCACATGGACAAGCCCCACATCGGGCTCTGTACTCAGAGCCTGGAACCTGCTTCAGATTCTGTGTCTCCCTCTTTTTCTGCCCCTCCCCTGCTCATGCTCTGTGTCTAACTCTGTCTCTGTCTCTGTCTCTCTATCTCAAAAATAAATAAACATTAAAAATTATAAAAATAAAGATGTTTTTCTTTCTCCTATTTTACAGAATTGTAACCAAATCATCAATAAATTAAGGGGCCCACGGTGAGACAGATGAGTGAATACCAGCTATCTCTTTAATGTCTCTGCTATGAAATTATCAAAATCATAGAAAAGATACATCCTCCTCCCGAAATGAGATGGAGGAGGAGGGTCAGGAGGAATGCTGTCAGATAATCAATGAGGTAATCTTCTCGACTCACAACTCAACAGCTAAAATCAAACATATTTTGTGGAAGAAGGTGTTGTGGATGAGGATTTTAAATCTGAGGACAGCAGCAGGAGGAGTCAAAGCATCCAAGGCCACCACAGAGGTTTTCACTCATGAGCCCAGTTCTCTGAGAGGAAGAGCCGCATTCTCAAGGAAGAACACAGCACGCACCCTCACACCCACTATCCCACTGCAGCTGAGGTGAACCCCTTTGCCTGTGGGTTTCAGGGATCTGCCAAGTTCATTCTGCACTCTGCCCTCTTCCTCTCAGAATCCGGCCGGCCTCAAGAGAGGAGGGTACTGACATCCCCTGAGCACCTGTCCCCTGTGCCGGGTGCTGGCCCACGGCTCTCCTTGAACACTCTGCTGGTCCATCTTCACAATACGTGGGAAGCGGCCATGTTTTCCCCGGGGCGGGGGGTGGGGGGTGCTGACAAGGAAATGCAAGCTATGGAGAGGCTCCATCCACTGCCCAGGGTCACACCAGGCATGACTGGAGGCTAGGATTTGAATGCACATCTTAGACTAGATTTCCCCAAAAGCAGTCCCTGAGGCAAGCGCCGGGAACAGGTAGTTGTATTTGAAAGGTGACTCTAGGAAGCAGGAGGGAGAGAGGAGAGAATGAGCAGCGAAGATGCAAATGCGTCAAAGGAGGTTCAGTGAATGGATTACAGCTGTGGGTAACAAGGCCACCAGCTGGCCATCTCTGTGCCAGCACGAGGACCCCACAGAGGACAGGGAGGTTGAGAATAACTCCTCAGACCCCCATGAGTAGATGGCTGCCACCAAGGGCACCGCATCCCCTATGTTCTGTGATGCAGACCCTGGCGGTACAGGGGACAGTCCCCAGGTTTGGGAAGATGTCAGCATGCTGGTGGCTGCTGCTGGCAAGCTGAGGTGGGACTTGCGGTGTGGGGTGGGACATCCATGTCACCTGCTCTGTGTCTCTAGTCTCTGTGCATCTCTCACGTGGTCCTCTAGCTTCTCCTGTGTGAGCGACTCTTCCAGCTTCATCCTGACTCTTCCTTCCAAGATGGTCATTCACCCAATTCAGACCATCAAAATGTGACAATGTCAAACTCTGTATAAAGGAGTGGTTCTCAAAGAGGCCTCCCACAATAATAAAATCAGCATTGCCTGGGAACTTGCTAGAAAATGCAGACTCTCAGGTCCCACCTGAGTCAGAAGCTCTAGGAGTAGAGAGCCCTGTTATCTGGGTTTCACAAGTCGCCTCCAGGTGACTCTGACGCACGTTTAAGTTTGAGAACTGCCAATATGGGACCACAGCAGCCAACATGACCTTGCACTTACAGACAACAACTTGGAAAGTTTTTTGAAGATTTTAATTTCTTTTAAGAAAAAGAAAAAGAAAGAAAAGAAGGAAGGAAGGAGGAAAGGAAGGAAAGAAGGAGGGAGGGAGAGAGGAGAATTCATTTGATCAATAATATATTGTTCTACAAGAGAAGTTCTGTTTTTAAAATTTTCTTAAAAGTCTATTTTTGAGGAAGAGAGATAGAGACTGAGTGTGAGTAAGAGAGGGACAGAGAGAGAGGGAGACACAGAATCTGAAGCAGGCTCCAGGCTCTGAGCTGTCAGCACAGAGCCTGACATAGGGCTTGAACTCACAGACTATGAGGTCATGACCTGAGCCAAAGTCAGATGCTCAACCGACTGAGCCACCCAGGTGCCCCATACAGAGGTTCTTAACAAGGGAGACCACAGACCTCTCCTACTACCAGAAAGTTTCTGGATAGAATTGAGAGGGGATTTGTGAGTACATATGGGGAAAAAATTACATATTTATTTTCACCAAACTCAACTATAATTTAACATTTTGTTCAATCATCAATGTAAGTTGATAAACCAGAGTAGTATTGGCAATACTTGTGACTTTGCCACCAGTAAAATCACAACGATGTGCAGACTGCATTAGAATTACTACAAGTATCGGGGAGCCTGTGTGGCTCAGTCAATTAAACGTCCAGCTCTTGTTTTCTGCTCAGGTCATGATCTCCTGGTCCGTTAAATTGAGTCCCACACCAGGCTCTATGCTGACAGCATGAAGCCTACTTGGGATCCTTTCTCCCTCTCTCTCTCTGCCCCTCCCCTGCTCATGTGCACACACACACTCTCTCTCTCAAAATAAATAAACTTTAAGGTAAGAATTATTGCAAGCATCAAACATACTTATGCTAATCAGTACTCCAGGCTTGTTCTTTAATGTGTTAATAGAGAAGCTTAAGGAAAACCACTTCCCTACTTGAAATACTTCTGACAATAAATGTATAGGGTTTTCCCCACATTAGCAACCAATTTTCTAGTTCTCCAGCTGGACATCAGCTGGGTGTCCCACAATTTAATTCATGTCTGACACTGACTATCTGGAGTTAGTGCAGACTTCACAGGTTAAGGGATCAGCCCCCAGAAGACCACCCCCACTTCACACACCCATTGCAGTCCCAGCTTGCCCCCATATTTTTGATAACATACTATTAGATTGGAGGTTCCCACACCCCCCTCCTGGGCTCAATAATTTGCTAGAATGGCTCCCAGAACTCAGAGAAATGCTACATTTACTGGTTTAACCTAAAAGATATGATACAGGATATAGGTGAACAGCCAAAGGAAGAGGCACATAGGGTGAAGTCTGGAAGGGTCTTAGGCTTAGAAGCTTGGAGTAGAATTAGGGCACACCACCCTCTCCATACATGAATGTGTTCACCGACCCAGAAATTTTCTGGACCTCTTCGTGTGGGGATTTTTTTATGGAGGCTCCATCACAAAGGCATAACTGATTGATTATTAATTCAGTCCCCAGCATCACCTCTCCTCATTCTCCTAGGTGATGGGGAATGAGGCTGCAAGTCCCAAGCTTCTAGTCATGGCTTGGTCTTTCTGGTGGACCAGTCCCTATCCTGAGGCCATCCAGGAGCCCACCAAGAGTCACCTCATTAGAATGAAAAACTGCTCCCAGCACCAGGAAATTCCATGAGGTTCAGACTTTCTGTGATGGGAACTGGGATCAAAAGCCAGATATTAGAACAAAAGATGATCCTGGCATTCCTGTCACTCAAAAATTATAAGCATTTTAGAAACCGTGCCAGGAACTGGGGGCAGAGACTAAACCTATATTTCTTAGTATGTCGCAGAAACCCATGTATCAGAGACAAGAGGGGAGGGGAAGGGAGGAGAGGAGGGAAACAGCTGCTCAGAGCCAACTACACCACGTTGTCTCTTTAGAAAAGTCTGAGAAGGGAGCGCCTGGGTAGCTTAGTCGGTTAAGCGTCCGACTTTCGCTTAGGTCATGATCTCGCGGTTAGTGGGTTCGAGCCGCGCGTCGGGCTCTGTGCTGACTGCCAGCTCGGAGCCTGGAGCCTGTTTCAGTCTGTGACTCTCTCTCTCTGACCCTCCCCTGCTCACGCTGTCTCTCTCTCTCTCCTAGAAAAAAAAATATATATATTAAAAAAAAAAGAAAAAAAAAAGGAAAAGTCTGAGAAGGAGGGAAATGAGGAGGAGGTGAAGGAGGAGGAAGAAGAAGAGAAGAAAGAGCATAAAGCAAGGAAGTGTTGAACATGGACACGCAGATCTCAAGCCAACAATTGTGTATCAGGTGCCTGTACTGTTCTAGGCAGGACGGCCAGGGAGAAAATGGTAAAACGCAGCCCTTTTCTTGGGAAGCTCCTTTAAACTCACAAATCATAATAAAAAATTTTTATCGAGCAAATGTCAGTCAACCATCCACATTCAAGCACTATTAATGGCTGTTAAATTAACAGTGGGGTCTCAGGACTCAAAAAGCATAAATACAATCAATCAGACAAGGTAGGAAACAATTTAGGGGCTCCTGGGTGGCTCAGTTAGTTAAGTGTCTGACTTCGGCTCAGGTCATGATCTCACAGTTCGTGAGTTCGAGCCCTGTAATGGGCTCTGGGCTGACAGCTCAGAGCCTGGAGTCTGCTTCAGATTCTGTGTCTCCCTTTCTCTCTGCTCCTCCCCCACTCATTCTCTCTCTCTCTCTCTCAAAAATAAATAACATTAAAGTTTTTTTTAAAAGGTATGAAACAATTCAAAATTACAGGAGGGTGTGTGATAATCTAGAACTATGTGCAGCAAATTGCAAATGGGTATTGGACCAGAAGAGTTCTGGGGCTCCATGCTGGAGGGGTCCCTGAGGGCATCCTGGGGAGGGTGAGCTGAGCAGTCCCTGTCTGGGGAACTCAAAGGTCAGAGGTAACAGGACCTCAAGTTTGGAAAGAGGTGTTTAGCTCAGACCCCTGTGGCTGAAACAGAGGGTCCGCATAGGGACGTGGAAGAATTTAGAAGAGCTTAAAAGGCTAATCTAGAGGAGCCATGTTTTATAAAGTCCCAAATGCCAGGTCAAGACTACTGTTCTATTAGCCACCAAGATCGTTTTAGAATCTGGAAGTAATGGATGTGTCTTTACACACCAAGATGTCATCAACACAAAATAAAAATCCAGTAAAGGTGTTCTCAACCCCAGTGTTCAGTACGTACTTAATGCATTAAAAAATATAATAACTCCCAGCAATATGGCACTAAGTTTTATATTCTTTATCCTTTCCCCCACAATATCTGATCATCTGAAAAAATAGGCTTCAGAATGTTGGGGTGACCATATGTTAAAGTGCAAGTCGGTCCCTAGGATGGTCCTAAGCTTTGGGCGCCCTCTAGAGGCTGAATGAAGTATGTTCACTTAGCCTTTTAAACCGTTTTCAGTGTGGACTGTGCAGAGGAATTATCTGTAGAGTTTTAAAACCTCGTGCTGCTGGGCCCCACCCATAGAGACTAAGATTAAAACCGTCTGAAACGTGGCTTGGGAATCAGAATATTGCAGACATTGCTGAAGTTTAAAATGGTTCTTGAAATCAAGCAATGTTAGCCCTTCAACTTTGTTGTTCTTTCTCAATTATTTTTGCAGGTCCTAAGACTTTTACATTTCCATCTGAATTTCAGAATCAGCTTCTCAGTTCTTATCCCCAGAAAAATTCATGCTGAGGTTTTGATTGGTATCGCATTGAATCTGTACATCAGTTTGGGGGAGAATTAACATCTTAATACTATTGAGCTTTTTGACCAGTGAACATGATCTATCTCTCCTTTCATTTAGGTCTTTAATTTCTCTAAGCAATTCTTTGTGATTTTCAACATACAGATCTTGGAAGAACTGGATCCTTCACACACACACACAGCTGTGCGAATCAAAGGGTTGCCATCGTTTTGGAAAAGTTTAGCAGTTTCATAAAAAGTTGAACATAGACTTATTATGGGACCTAGCATTCTACTGAGATTTACCCAGGGGGAAGGAAAGCATGTGGTTCACACAAAGATGTGTGCACCAGTGTTCTGGCACCTTTCTCTGTGAGTGCTTTAATTAATGAACCCTTATAACCCTTCCTTGCTTTTCCTCCTTCACTGCCCTCTACTAAAAAACCACTCTTGTGAAAACTCCTGACATGTGGTCTACTTGCAAGGCTCCCAGTATAATAGAAACTGCGAGATAAAAGAATGAGGTAGAAAACAATTCCCATTATTTATTAGCCAAGTAGATCCTCTCTTGTTTTTTTTTTTTTTTCCAAAAATATCTTGACCTATGCAGGGATAAGCAGTGAGAGAATTCAAGGCTGAGCTTGGCACTTGCTGGTGCCAAGCTGCAGAAGAGAAAGTAAATGCAGTGTCTCTTCCTAAAGAAGGAAAAGTACTTATGGATCCAGGACATAAAGGGAGAGAAGGGACTGAGCAAGGGAAGGATAGAGAGGAAAGAGCAAGCACATAAGGGAAGGGCTTGGCCAAGGAAAATGGAAATGCTTTCAGTTTTCCACTGCAAACTGCTTCCGTCAATGCCCTCATCTGACCTACCCTAAAATGTCCCATAAGTGCCCAGTGCTCATCAGTGCATTGAGTGAGTGGTCTCCTGGTGAAATACAAGGTGTTGAGTTTCACACATCATGGTGCAGAACAGAGACTGCAAGTATGGGAAGCACTGGAAGCCCAGAGACTAAGAAGACTCCATGAACTTAAGCCTCCAGAAATTCCTAGCCTTGGAGATTGGATCTTGGATGATGACCAGCTATGGCATTAATTAATGGGCAAATTAGTTTGTCTGGCTCTCTGGAAGGCGGGTAATCGGACCGTGATAAATGAGTTACTCTGAGAGATTAAACTCTCTTCTCCCTTACTCGCCAGACCTACATGATGTTCCTCTTCTGCAGATGAGAAATAGCCGCTGCCTTTTCGCGTCTGGCAGTGGGTAGAAGGAGAATGAGTGTGATGTGAGTCATTCAGAGCAAGGCTGGGGGTGTTAAATCAGCACAAGGCACAGGGATTCCCTTGAGGATGGTGGAGAAATGAAAATCAGGAGGAAAGAAATAGTGAACCCGAGGCAGCACCGCAAGAGGGATTCAGATGCAGAACAGGAGACAAAAAAGGTCAGAAAAGAAAGTGGCTCTGTCCAGTCCTGAAGCTTAGTGCAGTAGTATCCTTACGGTTCATATTTCCTGACAACTCTGAGTTTGAAGGGATGGATTATCTCTGAGTGCACTGACATCGATACCTGACGAAGAAATATCAACACTTTAAAGCATCGCTCAAGAGACCGGATCAATAGGAATGGAGACCTTACGAAGTCTAGCCTGCAATAATCTTAACGCTATCCCAGGCGGTGAGCACTATGTCTTTGGAAGGACACGGTTTCTCAGAACAGATTTCCCAGGCTATAAATGGCATGAATACATAACATATCACGTCATTCTTCATGGTTCCAGGGAATTGGCATTCCTATGCCTCCCGTAGCTTCAGGATTGTGAAGTATGACACCAAGCATTGCTTCTGTGACTTTGGTCAGAGAAATCAAGTTTGTGGACAATGGAGGATGTACGGTGGGCAAGGAGCCAGGGTCCGTTCCCACAGTAACTTGAAGGTCACAGAAAAGAATTGTTCTCTTTGTGTAAAGAGCAGCCAGAGCAGAGGGAAGATCTCCTTCTGGGAAAAGTCTAATGTTGTTGAACAGTTAGGAACGCAGTGATGGTCTCCAGCCTGGATGTCGGGTGCAGAGGGGCCTACACTCACCGGCCTAGGTGACGCCACTAACTCATGCTTGTTTCATCTCTGCAGCTTTGGGACCAGCACCCTTCTTCTATCTTCTTTCTTTCCCTAGATATGATCACAAGTTTTTCTAAGGCTTTACTAAGACTTAGAGATAGTCTTCCTCTCCCTATTGTCTCCTTCCCCACCGTCAACTCGTACAAAATTCTGGACTCATTAAATCGATGGTGCAAGTCATTTGTGTGTGCTACAGAAACTGAAGCCTCAGGTTTAAGCCCGGGCTGGTGTGGTTGCAAAGTGTGCTCCTGGCGCCATCTCCTGGTAAAGTCTGGTATTGAACTGCACGAGCCATCCACTCTTAAAAAGAACTTTAGTGCAAGTGGGCCATATCTATCAATATTTCTATTATAGATTGAAACAAAATTGTTTTTTAATATTTATATGTATTAAAGTGACAGTATTAAAGCCATTACTTTTTTTCAATGTTTTAGTTATTTCTGAGAGAGAGAGAGAGAGAGACAGTGTGAGCAAGGGAGGGTCAGAGAGAGAGAGAGGGAGACACAGAATCTGAAACAGGCTCCAGGCTCTGAGCTAGCTGTCAGCACAGAGCCCGACGCGGGGCTCGAACCCACGAACCGTGAGATCATGACCTGAGCCGAAGTTGCACGCTTAACCAACTGAGCCACCCAGGCGCCCTTAAAGCCATTACATTTTAACATGAGTAACATATAGTTATGAAAAGTAACATTGTTTTCAAAACAGAAAAGGCAGCAAGAATAATTGAAGTGTTTAAAATGTTTGCATATCTATTGTTCAGTTTAATAAAAGACATCTGGATTCAGGGCACCTGGGTGACTCAGTCAGTTAAGCTTCCGACTCTTGATTTTGGCTCAGGTCATGATCCACACAGGTCGTGGGTTCATGACCCACGTTGGGCTCTTGCTGGCAGCTCTGAGCCTGCTTGGGATCCTCTCTCTCTCCCTCCCTCTTTTCCCTTCCCCCACTCATGTGCTCTTTCTCTCTCAAAAATAAATAAATCAACTTAAACAAAAAGACATTTGGGGGCGCCTGGGTGGCTCAGTCTGTTAAGCGTCCGACTTCAATTCAGATCATGATCTCACGGTTCGTGGCTTCGAACCCAGCACCAGGCTCTGTGCTGACGGCTCAGAGCCTGGAGCCTGCTTCGGATTCGGTGTCTCCTTCTCTCTCTGACCCTCCCCTGTTCATGCTGTCTCTATCTCTCTCTCAAATAAATAAATAAATAAATAAATAAATAAATAAATAAACATTTGGATTCTCATGTCTGCTTCTATCTTCGGTCTATTTCAATATGTAGTTTGGGTTGAAGTACATGAAGTAAAGCCATCCTCATAGATATATAATCTTTTTAAATAATTGTGGGTACTCTTATTTGATACTACCTCAAAATTGGACAAGTGATGAAGTTGTTGTTGAAGTTTAATTGCTCTGTGAAATCTGTAAAAATATCAATTAACTTTTCCTTGTCTGTTTAGAGTAAAATCTATGGGTCTCTCTTGCACTTTGAGTGATTCTTCATCCTTGCATGATTTTGTAACATTACCCCAAAGCCATTTGGAAAATATTGCTTGCTGAGTCACGTAGACCTCCCAAGTTTCAACATAGTGCATTATGTGGTACGACTCAAAAAAAAAAAAAAAAAAGCACATCTGGTCATTTCATCAACAATTTCATTAGGAAAGTCTTTGTTCACTGTAATGGACACAAGTTTTCCCAAAATTTCAATCTTTGCTTGAAAGCTCAAATCTGATCATTGGTAAAAAGTGCCACATGATTATCCCTGAAATGACAGGTTCATTTTGTTCATTTTTAAGAATGTCTGCCCAATGCCCAAATATGAATAACCTCACTTAATCTGTCAGTTGTTATTTAGAGAAAAATGATGCTTCATGAAAAAGTGACTTGTTAGTTTAGCTTACCACTCAAATAAACTTATTAGGGATTTCCCTCTACACAAACACAATTTGGTGTGTAGCAGAAGTACTTTGTGGCCATTCCAGCATGCGGAAAATTTTAAAGATGTATATTTAAGAGGAATTAATTAATAAAATTAATAATTTGCAGTGCTTAGGGGCACTTTGGTGGCTCAGTTGGCTAAGTGTATGACTTTGGCTCAGATCACGATCTCACGGTCCATGAGTTCGCGCCCCGCATGGGGCTCTGTGCTGACAGCTAAGAGCCTGGAGCCTGCTTCAGATTCTGTGTCTCCCTCTCTCTCTGCTCCTCCACTGCTCTTTCTCTCTCTCTCTCTCTCTCAGAAATAATATAAACACTGGGGCGCCTGGGTGGCTTAGTCGGTTAAGCGTCAAACTTTCGCTTGGGTCATGATCTCGCGATTTGTGGGTTCGAGCCCCGCGTTGGGCTCTGTGCTGGCTGCCAGCTCAGAGCCTGGAGCCTGTTTCAGTCTGTGACTCCCTCTCTCTGACCCTCCCCTGCTCACGCTGTCTCTCTCTCTCGCCTAGAAATAAAAAAATAAAAAAATAAATAATATAAACACTGAAAGAAATGAAAAATAATTTGTACTGTTTCTTCAAGGACACTCTTCAGTGAAACCGGCATTTTAAAAAGTTTATTTTGAGAGAGTGACCATATGAGCATGAGCAGGTGAGGGGAAGAAGGAGAGGGAGAGAGAATCACAAACAGGCTCTGTGCTACTAATGCAGAGCTTGACACACAACTTGAACTCATGAACTGTGAGACCATGACCTGAGCCTAAATCAAGAGTTGGACGCTCAACTGACTAAGCCACCCAGGCGCCCCAAGACTGGCATTTTTAAAACCCAATCAGAACATTTTAGTGATGAACTCTTCACACTCTTGATTGCTGCTGTATCCATTAGTTTCATGTAATAACTTAACCCCTTCTGTACATTTTAAGCAGGAAGAGGTTTAATACAGGGCGATGCTTACAACATCACCATGAAGCCTAACAGAGCAAGTTCTAGGCTAAGCTTCCAGAGTTACTCGAATATTGTAGAACTGACCCACCAGGGGAACTAACTTCTTAGAGATGCCCCCTGGAGCTCTCCCCAAATCAAGAAGCCAGTGGTATCTATATTGCAGAGAAACTAGAGAAGGTATAGTGGAAAGAAGCTTTAGGATCTCCTGGCTTGCCCACAGAATGTGCAGGAAGATGGCCTTCCCCACACCCCTAGGATCCAAATATCATGTGGGTCTATCGAATTGGAAGAATCTAATTTTCATCCACCAACTCCAATAGCAAAGAAGCCTGGGAATATACGGTATTTGGCTCTGTAACCTCTTGAACTTAGAAGAAAGGTGACATGAACTTTAAATGAGCCAATTCATCATTCTAGACAACAAAAATGAGTTCACAAAAACCAGTGGTAACACATGGCAGATAATTTTCTGCTTTTTTTCCAAATGATGGAAAATCCTTCTAGACGCTATATAGATTTCTTTTGCACTTGTACTCACTGACTTTGAGCGAACATGCCAACTGGATGGTGTAAACCCTGATAGAATGGGATGTGCTATAAGGGATGGGGAGAGGGGTCATACTCAGAGAGCCTGCCTTGATGCTGAGAAACCAGGACTTTTCTGTGTGCACGTCCCTGGGATGTTGCAGTAGAGATGCCACAGAATGTGCTAACACTTCTGCAAATGCCCCTTCTTGTAGCCTACTTATTAATGCTTCTTCTAAGCTAATAACTCTCAAAACTTGATACTGTATTTAAAATGTGGGTTAAACTAGGTAGAGTCCTGAGCTGTACTGCTGGAGATTTTTTTTTTAGAGAGAGAGAGAAAAGGCTGAAGGGCAGAGGGAGAGGAAGAGAGAAAGAATTATAAAATTACAAGCAGACTCTACACTATCAGTGTGGAGCCCAATGCAGGGCTTGAACTCAGAAACCATAAGACAAAGACCTGAGCAGAAACTGAGAGTCACAGACACTTAACTGACCCAGAGATTTTAATTCAGTATCTGAGGCAGAATCTAGATTTCTTTTCTATTTTTTTTTAATGTCTCCCTCCCTCCCTCCCTCCCTCCCTCCCTCCCTCCCTTCCTTCCTTCCTTCCTTCCTTCCTCTCATTTATTCATTCATTCATTCATTCATTCATTCATTCATTCATTCATTCACAGTTCACCACAGGAGATTCTGATGCAGCTCATCTATTGATCACAGTGTGAGGGAAAAAACACCATTTTAGGCCTTTAGGTGAAAGAAAATCAGCTCTCACTTTGTGGCCAGGCAGCTCTCCCTGGGGTAGAGGGACACAGCAAAGCTGAGGGACAGTGATTTCTTGCTTTTTAAGCTAAGGAAGTCATTCCCCATCCAAACCCAGCTGAAATCCAACTACTTTTTCCCCTAGTCTATCTTAAAAAGACTTTTCGTGCTTTGTTTCCATTAATTCTTTCTGGCTGGATTTTATTTGGGCATTTAATATAAAGCAAGGATCTAACGTTCCTCCTACACTATTTCACCATTGATTTGTGATATGTCCTTTACCCTATTTTGAGCACTTTTAAAAAAGTTTTAGCGTTCTCTTTCAGGATTCCTTGTTTTATTGATCTTTATGTTAGGTTTTTGATCAATGCAACACTACATTAACTCCTATTGCTGTTCAATTTATTTTTAGATTAGGAAGAACACTTTATTCTCTTTGTTATTTCTTTTAAAAATTTTTCTGGCTGTTTTTACCAATTACTTTTTTTTCTTCCAGATAAATTTGAGGAATAAGTCTATATTGATTTTTCTTTCCCTTTATTTATTCTTTAAAACTGGACCAAACAGTCTTCTCAGATGTCTCGTTTTTTTTCTTCTTCTTCTTAACTTTCAGCAGTATCTCTTGCCTTCCTTTATACTTAGAATTAACTGTTCATTGAAATAAGTCAGGCAGAGAAGGACAAATACCATATGTTTGCACATATAGGAGGATTAGGAGGAACCTAATGAAGGACCATGGGTGAGAAGAAGGGGAAAAATAGTGGGGGAGAGGGAGGGAGGCAAACCATGAGAGACTCTTGAATGCTGAGAACAAACTGAGGGCAGATGGGTGTAGGGGGGGAGGCGGGAGATGGTCATGGAGGGGGGCACTTGTGGGGATGAGCATTGAGTGTTATATGTAAACGAACTTGATAATAAACTATTCAAAAAACAACACTATGAACACAATAGGAAGGGCAATAAAAAAAAGAATTAACTGCTCATGACATATATAACAGAGTTCTTCTTTTCTCTTGAAAACTGTCTTTGACAGTCATCTTTCCCCAAAACAGACTGACTTTCTCTCATGCCTCTCAACCTCTAAAGTTTTCTATCTCTTTGACCTTGAAATAAGGGCAATGTAAATAAACCTTGATCCTTAGAGTTTTTTTTAAATCTCTTTTGAAAACTCTATTTATCTCTTCCCTTATCCCTTGAGAACAAAGGTTGTTTGTTCTGTCTTGAGTACAATAGATGCTAAAATTATCTTCACAATACCATTTAAATCATTCCTTTCTCTGCCTCATATTGACATTGCTTAAATATTCAAACACAGCTTTCCTTGCTGTAAACGCAAATCACCAGACTTTTCCCATCACTCTGCAACCCATAAATCACCCATAAGCTAAATGACTTGCAAGAAAACAAAGTGGAGGTTTTCCAGATGGAGCTGAGCCATCAACATCGCCTGTGCACACACCTAAGTAATACACAAAGATGCAGCAAAGCCCTGTGGAGTGTGTCTCTGGGTCCCAAACTCATGCTGTTTATAAACTTTGTTTATAGCAGGCAAAGCCATGACCACCACCACCATCCTGGAGGACCATACATGCTTCGGTTCAGGTTCACCAATGAAGCCCAAGTGGGCCAATACATAATCTCCCTTGCAAGAATTTGGAACTGGAGTTCAGAGATGCCACAAATCCCTACTGATGATTTGGTCTCAGGGCATGTAGATTCTGATGATGCGACACTTTCATCCTCAGCCATGAACACTGAGAGTAGAGAAAAGATGTCTGAAGAGAAATAACAATGAAGCAGGTAGGCCAAGAATAGAGACATGACTGAGGGAGAGAGAATTGGAGAAAGGGTGAACTGGTTGGCTTGTTCCTGATACATTTCCCCCTCAGGGCCCTCTGATACCTGTTTGCACTTCCTGAAGACAAGGTGTTAAGCTGCACTTCAATTATCCTTTTGCTGTCCAGGTAAGAACACTTGAGCAATACAAGTCAAAATTCAGTAGTGGAATGATTTCCTAAAGCAATTCAGACTCCCCAAATTCAAGTATGTTTATTTATCATAACCTACTGACACATACATAAAAAATAGGCTTATCCATTTTTTTTTATGCTATAACTTTTGGCATAAAACACAGTAACAATCTGAAATGAAAACTTGAAAGAATTTCCACAAACCCTTGTTTCAAGAGTCATCCCCAACAGCAAACAAAATTTGCCTGTTGCAATTATACCATGACTGTTATATCTTTAAGGTTTTAGTTTAGCTTTTTGGTGGTTATGTTTGTTTCCAAAATAATACATAGATATGGCTAAAAAGTTTAAGGAGCAGAGAAGAGTCAAACTGAAAACCAGTGTTTTCTGAAAACCTGGGGTTTCCTGCCCTCCCACCTCCCACTCCTCAACCCACTGTAAGAATCCAGAGCCTTTAATCATTTATCTTCTTAGTCCCACAGTGGGTACCTCCATGCTTTAAATGAATGATTGTGTCACTTTCTTGATTCATCATCATTTGCAGCAATAATTGATTTCCAGCTAAGAGAAGGAAGATGGGCTCACTTACATGTCAACCATATATCTATCCTCTCTCCAATTTTTTATATTTACCTTACCTTATTTCTTTTTAAAAAATTTTTAACATTCATTCATTTTTTGAGAGACAGCACAAGCAGGGGAGGAGCAGAGAGAGAGAGGGAGATGTAGAATCCCAAAACAGGCTTCAGGCTCTGAGCTGTCAGCACAGAGCCAGACATGGGGCTTGAACTCACAAACCACGAGATCATGACCTGAGCTGAGTAAGATACTTAATCAACTGAGCCACCCAGGCACCCCAACCTTATCTTATTTCTCATATTTACTTATATTACCTACAAGTTATAAAACTTTTTAGACTTACCTAACTGTATAAGCATAATGAATTTTTAGGCTTCATTACTGCATACCTTCCCTCATGGGAGGAGTTTAATGTGATTTTTGGATGCATTATGCAATTGCCTATCTATTCTCAGTTCATACTTCCACCTCTCTGTCTTTGCTAAATATTATAGATCCTTTCAACCGCAATTGCTATCCTCCCTTGCCTGTTGACTTCCAGAGAGTTCTTGGTAGTGAGAAATACTGGCAAGTTACTGGAAGGCAGTTGGAGAGAATAAACTCTCTTCCTCATTCCATTTTCAGGCTGTCTCTGGCCACTACAGGGGCACCAATATTAATGACAGCAGCATCAATGTGACAGTGGTGGTGACAGCAATGGGGGCTGCAACATGCTGTGACTGAAAGATGCAGGGTTCCTAGTTAGGCAGTGACCTCCAATAGCAAGAAGCTTTGCAGCACTGTGCTACTCTGGATGATTTTCCCAGAACTCTTCTGGTTAACCAATTCTCTCTTGACTGTTTTTAATATATTGGTTAACTCATCTACTGGGTTTCTTTTATGCTGTAACTGTTGCTTTGTTGATGGACAGACCATATTTACACTCCCCTTGATTCAAAGGTATACTTCTTCAAAATCCTGGCCATGTGAAAGTCTAGGGTCAAATTCTCCAAAGAGGAGCCTAAGACTAGGCATCATAAAGTTGTTTGGTTACCAATTCTCCCCCTTAGCACCCTGGTATTTGGTTTTCCTGTTTGTTTTGTCCCCTGCATATTTTTCTTAAATTTTTTGGGAAATCACAAATGCATTTACAAAGATATTTGATATATTTTTTCTAGCATTTCTAGGTATTTTGTAGATTATCCCCAAAATATATTTCCAGATAAGTTTTTTGGTCTAAGATTTAATTATCAGATTCAAACCCCATTAGAGCAGGTAAGTAAACAAATGTATCTCTTTCTCACACATGAGTGCACACATGCACACGTGAGTGAAGACTTTTGATCTTGTTTACTTTGGGGCTGAAAATATTTATAAAAGGGTTTATCCCAAATTAGTACTTCCTCTTAAACTAAGCCATAGCAACCTAACTTTTTTTTTAAAGAATAGAATTTTAATTTATGTTTTATAAAATAATCTCTAATATGTATTTATAAAGCAATGTTACAACCATTATGTGAAATATGCTATCATTTACGTAAAAATGCTTGAGAGGGAACTATTATATATATTTGCATCTATAGGTTGATACAGATTTATCTATATCATCTGTTTATCTATCTCAAAACAAAGCAAAGCAAGGGAAGGAGTCTTTCTATATCCCTAAGAATAACTTTTTTAACTTAATGATTTTTTTAAAAAGCACAGTAGTTTTTAACCATATGCACATTGTTGTACAGCAGATCTTTAGAAATTATTCCTCTGGCATAACTCAAACCATAAACCCTTCAAAAAGGAACTCCCTGGGGTGCCTGGGTGGTTCAGTCATTTGGGCAGCCAACTTCAGCTCAAGTCATGATCTCACAGCTGGTGAGTTTAAGCCCTGTGTTGGGCTCTGTGCTGACAGCTCAGCACAGAGCCCAGAGACTACTTCGGATTCTGTGTCTCCCTCTCTCTCTGTCCCTCCCCTGTTTACATTCTGTCTCTCAAAAATAAATAAACATTTAAAAAAATTTTTAAAAGGAACTCCCTGTTTCCCTCCCCACCCCCCAGCTCCTGGTAACCACCATTCTCTTTTCTGTATTTATAATTCTGACTACTCTGGGTGTCTCCTATAAGTAGCATCATACAGTACTTGTCTTTTTTTGTAACTGGCCTATGTCACTTACCTTGATGACCTCAAGGTTCATCCATGTTCTGGCATGTGTCAGAACTTCCTTCCTTCTTAAGGCTAAATAATATTTCCTTTGTATGTGTATGTCACATTTTCTTTATCCTCTCAGTCATCAATAAACATTTAGGTTATTTCCATCTCTTGGCTATCATGAATGATGCTGCAATGAACATGGGAGTGCAAATATGTATTTGAGATCCTGCTTACAATCCTTTTGGATAAATACCCAGAAGTGGAATTGCTGGACCTATGATAGTTCTATTTTTAACTTTTCTTTTTTTCTTTTTAATGTGTTATTTATTTCGGAGAGAGAGAGGAGAGAGAGAGAGAGAGAGAGAGAGAGAGAGAGAGAGAATGAGAGAGACAGCATGAACAGGAGAGAGTCAGAGAGAGAGGGAGATACAGAATCTGAAACAGGCTCCAGGCTCTGAGCCAGCTGTCAGCACAGAGCCCGACACGGGGCTCGAACCCACGAACCGTGACCTGAGCCAAAGTCGGATGCTCAGCTTTGAGCCACCCAAGCACCCCTATTTTTAACGTTTTGAGGAGCCTCCATGCTTGTTTCTATAATGGCTCTGCCATTGTACATTTCTGCCAACAGTGCATAGGGTGTTCAATTTCTCCCCATCCTTGTCAAAGCTTGTTATTTTCTGGTTTTGTTTTGTTTTGTTTTGTTTTCAATAAGGATGATCTTAATGGGTGTGAGGTGATATCTCATTGTGGTTTTATTTCACATTTCCTGACTTTTAGTGATATTGAGCACCTTTTTATATATCTGTTTGACACCTGTATGTCTTCTCTGGAGAAATGTCTATTCAATTCCTTTGTCCATTTTTAAATAGGGTAGTTGTTTCCTTGTTGTTGAGCCGTAGGAGTTTCTCATACATTCTGGAGATTAACTCCTTACCAGATATATATTCCTATGTATTTTCTCCCATTCTGCAGGTTGCCTTCTCACTATGCTGATGATTTCCTTTGCTGCACAGAAGCTTTTTGTTTGATGTAATTTCACTTGCTTATATTTTCTTTTTGTCTACATTTTTGGTGTCATATCCAAGAAATCATTGCTGAGACCAATGACATAAAGCCTAGGAGTTTTATGGTTTCAGACCTATGTTTAAGCCTTTCATCTATTTTGAGTTAGATTTTGTGTAGGGTGTAAGATAAGTGACATATTCCATTCTTTCACATGTGGCTATCCAGTTTTCCCAGCACCATTTGTTAAAGAAACCATCCTTTCCCCATTGTGCCATCTTGGAACCTTTGACAAAGATTGTTTAACCATATATGTGTGGTTTCATTTCTGAGCTCTCTGTTCTGTTCCATTGTTCTAGATTTCTGTCCTTATTCCAGCACCATATTGCTTTGATTACTGCTGCTTTGTAATATGCTTTAAAGTCAGAAAGTGTGGGGCCTCCAGCTTTCTCCTTCTTTCTCAAGATTGTTTTGACTACCTGGGATCCTCTGTGGTTCCCTGTGGATTTTAGGATGGATTTTTCTATTTCTGTGAAAAATCCCATTGGATTTTTGATAAGGAGTACACTGAATCTCTAAGCATGGACAGTGTAGCGATATTAATTCTTCCAATCTATAAACACAGGATATCTTTCCACTTGTTTGTGTCTTCAACTTCTTTCATCGAAGACTTAATTTTCAGCATACAGAGCTTTCACCTCCTTGGTTAAACTTATTTCTAACTATTTTATTGTTTTTGATGCTATAATGAGTTGGATTTTTTTACTTTCTCAGATAGTTTGTTAGTGTATGGAAATGCAACTGATTTATGAATGTTAATTTTGTATCTTGCAACTTTACTGAAGTTTGTTTACTTAGTTCTAGTCTGTTTTTGGTGAGGTCTTTAGGATTTTCTTCATATGCAATCATATCATCTGCCAACAAAGACAATTTTACTTCTTCCTTTCCAGTTTGGATGCCTTTTGCTTTTATTTTCTTGCGAGATGCCCTGCTAGGACTTCCAGTACTGTGTTGAATGGGGGTGATAAGAGTGGGCATGGGCTCACTGGTCTTGTTTCCTAGAGGAAAGGCCTTCAACCTTTCACCAATGAGTGAGATAGCTGTGGCCTTGTTTTATATGGCTTTTATTATGTTGCACTCCTTTTATACCCAATTTGTTGAAAGTGTTATGACAGGATGCTGTACTTTATCAAATGCTTTTTCTATATCTTATTGAGATGATCATATGATTTTTATCTTTCATTCTATAATATGGTCTATCACATTTATTGATTTGGTCTGTTGAACCAGCCTTGCATATCAGCGATAAATCCTGCTCCATCACAGTATATGATCATTTTAATCTGCTGTTCATTTTGGTTGGTTAATATTTTGTTGAGAATTTTTCTATCTATTAATCTGTAGTTGTTTTTTTTTCTGAAACAAGAAAAATCGGTTTTATTTTTTTCCATAGAACTTATTTTATTTATTTATTTATTTATTTATTTATTTATTTATTTATTTATTTTTTACGGATAGTTTATTGTCAAGTTGGTTTCCATATAACACCCAGTGCTCATCCCCACAAGTGCCCTCCTCCATGCCCATCTCCCCCCTCGCCCCCACACCCATGAGTCCTCAGTTTGTTCTCAGCATTCAAGAGTCTCTCATGGTTTGCCTCTCTCCCTCTCCCCCACCATTTCTCTCCTTCTTCTCCCCCATGGTCCTCCATTAAGTTCCTCCCAATCCTCCTATACGTGCAAACATATGATATTTGTCCTTTTCTGCCTGACTTATTTTGCTAAGTATAACACCCTCAAGGTCCATCCATGTTGCTACACATGGCCAGATTTCATTGTTTCTCATTGCCATGTAGTATTCCATGGTATAGATAAACCACATCTTCTTGATCCATTCGTCTGTTGATGGACACTTAGGCTCTTTCCATGTTTTAGCTATTGTGGAGAGTGCTGCTATGAACATTGGGGTACATGTGCTCCTATGCATCAGCATTTCTGTATCCCTTGGGTAAATTCCTAGCAGTGCTATTGCTGGGTCATAGGGGAGTTCTATTGTTAATTTTTTGAGGAACCTCCACACTGTTTTCCAAAGAAAACTGTACCAGTTTTCTTTTCCTGTAGTGTCCTATTGGGCTTTAGTATCAGCATAATGCTGGCCTCCTAAATGGGTTTGGAGAATTCCCTCCTCTTCAATTTTTGGATGAGTTTAAGAAGAACTAATACTAAGTCTTCTTTAAATGTTTGGTAGATTTCACCAGTGAAATTATCTGTCCCTGAAATTTTCTTTCTTAAGACTTTTTCGTTATTACTTCTTTTAGGTCGGTTAATATTTGCTTTATACACTTAGGTTCTCCTATGTTGGGTGCATAGGTATTTAGAAATGTGATATCCTCTTATTCACCCTTTTATCATTATATAATGACTTTATCTTTTGTTACATTCTGTCTTAATGTCTATCGCATCTGATATAAGTACGGCTACCTCATCTTTCTACCATTTTTAATGATATCACCAAGCTAACTCATTATTATTGATTTAGTTTTAGATTATTGACTCGTCATAAAGAGAGTCAGCCAATCAGAAAGGAATTACTTATCATATATATTTTTATAAAATAATTTGATTCATTTTTATCATATTGATTATTTTACATTTTGGTCTTTTAAAACCTTTATTTCTGAGAAAGAGAGTACAAGCAGGGGAGGGGCAGAGAGAAAGGGAGACAGAGGATCCAAAGCAGGCTTTGTGCTGACAGCAGAGAGCCTGATGCAAGGCTCAAAGTCATAAACCATAAGATCATAATGGAGCTGAAGTCGGGTGTTCAACCAACTGAGCCACTCAGGCACTCCTCAAGTTTGTTTTTAAATTCAGCCGACTTACTGCCATTGTAAATAACTCTTATTCATGGCAAAAATAATGGTGTTTCCTATTGAACAGTGCTATTAAGATTGTATGTTTAAGTAAAAAAGGACTGCAAATAAAAGAAAATTTAGGTAAATAATAATGCAGGTTGTTCAAGATTTGCATTCTGTTTTTTACCCTAATTTCCATTCATTTTGCTTACTTTATTCTAAAAGTGTGTAACTGCAAACATTTATATTATTACAATTATGCTTTGATTCCATCACAGAACCATGTAGCATACCACCTCTATTTCTCCTATTTTACAACTATTTCAGGCAGAGGGGAATTCTACCTGATTTAGTGAACTGTTCTATTACATTCTACTATTTTTTAAAATCATGCTAAATTTCGGCTTCCTGCATACTTGGACCATGACTTTCTTTCACAGTTTTTTGTATATGATTTTTCTTTTTCTTTTAAATGTTTGTTTTTATTTACTTATTTAAATTTTTTCAATGTTTATTGATTTTTGAGAGAGAGAGAGGCAGAGTGAGAGCAAGGGAGGGGTAGAGTGAGAGATGGAGACACAGAATCTGAAGCAGGCCCCAGGCTCTGAGCTGTCAGCACAGAACCCTACACAGGGCTCAAACTCATGAACCAGGAGATCATGACCTGACCTGAAATCAAGCACTTAACTGACTGAGCCACCCAGGTGCCTCTAAATGTTTATTTTTATCTTTGAAAGAGAGAGAGCATGAGCAGGGGAGGGGCAAAGAGAGAGGGGGACGGAGGATCCAAAGCAGGATGCATGCTGACAGGCTGACAGGCTGACAACAGCCATCCCAATGAGGGGCTCGAACTCACTAAGAGTGGGATCATGATCTGAGCCAAAGTCAGATGCTCAACCGACTGAGCCACCCAGGTGCCCCCATATATGATTTTTCTAAAGTTTCTCCATGCTCTTCTGTTTTTAAATAGTTTACACATACATTTGTTATTTATTGAGTATATACCAAGTGTCAGGCAAGGAACCAGTAGTGAACGATCCCCAACCTCATGGAGCTTACATTCTCTAGGAGAAGAAGGCAATAAATAATGGACATAATCAATTGATGAACTAAACAATTGTTTTACATGCTAATAAAGCAGAGAAGGAAAGACTGGAAGAGTCAAAGTGAAAGATGATTTGCAATTTTAAATATGATTATCTGGATACACCTCACCTGAATGACATCTGCATAAAAACTTAAATGAGATGTGGGAGTTAAATATATGGACATGTGGGGTAAATGCATTTATGGAAGAGGAACCACTGATGCAAAAGCCCTAAGGTGAGCATGTGTCCATTGTCCTTTGAGGAATGTTGAGGAAGCCAGCCAGCTTGGTTGGAGCTGAGTGAATGAAGGAGAGGTGGGAGATAGGCAGCAATGGGCCAGAATAAGCAAAACTTGTAAGCCATCATAAGAATTGTCTTCTGCTGTGAATGAAATGGGGAGCGACTGGTAGCTTCTGAGCAGAGAAGGGACATGATGTCTCCAAAGCACTGAGACCAGATCGTAAGGGAGGAGGAGAGTAGAAATGTACATGTCAGGAGGCCATCCGAGTGATCCGGTGATGGGTGATGGTGACTCAGACCAGGGTGGAAGTAGTAGAGGTGATGGGAACTGTTGCAACTCTAGGTGTGTTTCGAGGAACAGCCGTGAGATTTCTGGAAGCTTGGATGTGGGGTGAGGAGGAGGACTCAAGGACAAGTCCAAGATGTTCAGTCGGAGAGATGGGCTGAGGTGCGGAAGGCTGGGAGTGGAGGGGATTTCGGGCTGGGTGTGGCAGACAGCACCCTTCAGTTTGGGACATATTGTATTTGAGACACCTTATACTTCCTAAGGGAAGAATGATTACACATCCTGGGGAAAGATGTTCCTACAACGTTGTAGTATAAATATCAGAATCTCACTCATTATTGCTGGAGAAAGTTTTATTAGATCCTTCCACTTTCCTGTTCTAATTTGGACAATCTCATGCTGGAGCATATAACTATCACTCTGAGATATATTTCCTTTCGATTTTTAGGATGAGCCTCTGAGCAACACAGACCACATCCTCCTCTCTCTCGGTATTTACTGTCTCTTTGAAGTAAATACTCAGGTAACTTCCTCAGAAAAGATACACAACATTCTGAGACTATACATGTCTGAAACTGAGTTTAATCTGACCAACAGTCAGTAATTACTTGAGTATGAACAGAAGTCTACACCTCAGAGAACTTTAAAGTTTCTGTATCCTGCTTTCCTGGAATCCATTATTGTAGATGAGAAGTCCTATGTTTCCTGCAGATTCTGTTCCTCTCCCTAACTTTCATTTCTGACACCCAGAATGATGCCCAAATTAAAATTTTAAGATAAATTACACTGACGATTAAGGCAAAACTTTAAAAGCTACCCCATAAGAAAATGAGTTTATGGATTTCCTTGTGTTGTGTAATCAAAGAATTAAAAGCCAAACCAGCTAATACTAACGTGTCTACCAAGTTTTCACTATATGGGGACTTGGTTAGAAGAGAAGGTTTCTCCACCACCGTCCGAGCACTGCCTTTCATCTTCCCACTGCTCACCATCTCTCACCAGCTCCTTCTTCCTGCTCCAATCAGGCTAGGAAAGAGCAGCTGATCTGAAGCACTCCAAACATACAACTGAGGGGAAAAAAATCAATGAGGCAACAGAGTGGGGGAAATGGAGAGCATTCTCTACATAGGCTGAGAACCCCCTGCTAGCCATTTTTTTCCTCCAACTGTTCTAGATCAGTGCTGCCCAGCAGAACTTTATACAATGCTGGAAATAATTCTATGTTTGTGCTGTTCAATAAAATAGCACTAACATCATATGGCTGTTAAGCACTCACAATGTAGTCAGTGCAACTAAAGAGCTGAACTTTCTAAATTGTATTTAACTGTTTTGGGTTTATTTATTTTTGAAAGAGAGAGAGAGAGAGAGAGAGAGAGAGAGAGAATGAGTGGGGAGGGGCAGAGAGAGAAGGAGAGAGAGAATCTCAAGCAGGCTCTGACCCACCAGTATGGAGCCCGACTTGGGCTCAAACCCAAAAACCATGAAATCATGACCTGAGCCGAAATGGAGAGTTGGATGATTAACCAACTGAGCCCACTCAGGTGCCCCTAAATTGTATTTAATTATAATTAATTTCCACTTAATTAGCTGCATGTGGCTAGCAACTACTATATTGAACAGGACAGTCCCCAGGTAGGGATGAGATGATAGCCACCACAGAAAGCTGTTGGCCACCTGTTACAGTGGCTCTTGTTAAATTACCCTCAGGCTTAAGGGTGTTTCTGTTGTCTTAAATTCAGAGACAAGAAAGAAACTCCTTGTTAACATCCTGATAGCCAGCAGGTGAACTGCCCATTCTGCAACCTCAGGCAATTCTCAGCCTGCATGTTGACCTTCTGGCCTCTCCTCCACTCATGAACCTCCCCATTAAGTTACCTTCAGCACGCTAAATGCTGCCCTATCTTTCATCTTTTACAACGTTTTTTCTGTTGGCCTCATATTTTCCTCTAGCTAAAGTCCCATTTCTCTGCTCCTGAAGAGTGGCCTACTTCTTTCCATTTCATTAAGTTCCAGATGTCCTAGAACCCATTCCAATTGGGCTTTTACCCCCAGAATTCCACTAAATTCCATTAAAGCACCAAACTCACGGACTCATTTTCAAACTTCATCATCCTCAGAGCAGCATTTGACACGGCTGATCACATATTTCTTCTCAAAATACATTTTCTTTGGTCTCTGCTTCACTATCCATTCATTGAACAAATATGTATTGATGTTACTTGATAAATAATCCCTAGGAATGTCTATTAGCATTCCTTTCTTTTCTCCGATGCATTAATGACAAAATGGGATAAAATAATAATTATAACAATGCTTTATTAAGTTTGTAGCATTTTATAGATGTGATAGTTGTAACAATAACAACACAAAGGAAAGCAAAAGATATAGAGCTATTTAGGAGATATACTTCTATATCTCACCAGACATAAGTTAGTATAAATCTAAAATAGATTCTGATATGTTAAAATGTATACGGTAAGTGGTAGAACAATTAAGAAGAAAATGACCACATTATATAATAATGAAACATTATTCTATGAAATTTCTAATGAAATTTCTTAGAGAAATTAGAATGCTACACTAGAAAATATTTATTTAACGCAAAAGACAGCAGCAAAGGAGATATAGAAGAACAGAAATGACACGAGTAATACAGAAAACAAAAAGTAAAAAGGTAGATGCCACTGGCTGGCTCAGTCAGAGGAGTGTGTGACTCTTGGTCTTTGGGGTCATGAGTTTGAGCCCCACGTTGGGTGTAGAGATTACTTTAATAAATAAACATTTTTTTAAAAAAGTAAATTGGAAGACATAAATCCAACTATATCAATAATAATATTAATTGTGGGGGCGCCTGGGTGGCTTAGTCGGTTAAGCGTCTGACTTTCACTTAGGTCATGATCTCGTGGTTCGTGGGTTTGAGCCCCGCGTCGGGCTCTGTGCTGACTGCCGGCTCAGAGCCTGAAGCCTGTTTCAGTCTGTGACTCCCTCTCTCTCTGACCCTCCCCTGCTCACGCTGTCTCTCTCTCTCTCTCCTAGAAATAAATAAAAAAAAACATTAAAAAAAATAATAATATTAATTGTGAATGGATTAAACAACCCAATTTTTAAAAAACCCAGGGACTAGCAAAATAGATTGAAGGACATAATCTAACCCTGTGTTGTTTACAGAAAACAAATTGTATTTCTTTAAACAAAGCATAATTAGCATATAGTATTATAGTAGGTGTCAGGAAACATGCTTTCAACAAATAGGTTAAAAGTAAAAGGATGGAAAAATATATAAGAAGCCATAAGAGAGCTGGGATGGCTTTACTAATATAAGGTAAAATAGACATTAAAAGAAAAATACGTTACTACATACATATAGGGACATTTTATAATTATAAAAGGGTCAATCCATAAAGAAGCCATAATAATTACAAACACACATGCACCTAACAACAGAGCTTCAAAATTTGTGAAGCCAAGGCTGACAAATTGAGGAGAGAAATAGGAAATTCAACAATGATAATTGGAAGCTTCATGCCCCATCTTCAATAATGGACAGAACAACCAGAGAGAAGATAAACAAAGGAAACAGAAGACTTAACCAGCAGTATTAACCTATACCTAACTTACAACCCTCTACCCAACGACATAAGAATAATAACTTCTTCTCAAGGAATGAAACATTTTCCAAGAGAGGCCATGAGTTAAGCCATAAAACAAGCTCCAATAAATTTAAAAGAGTTGAAATTAGGGGTGCCTGAGTGGCTCAGGTGGTTGAGTGTCTAATTTGTGATTTCAGTTCAGGTCATGATCTCAGAGTTGTGGGATCAAGCCTCACTTGGGGCTCTGCACTGAGCATAGAGCATGCTCAGGGAGCTCTCTCTCTCTCTCTCTCTCTCTCTCTCTCTCCCACTGTCCATCTCCCCTGCTTGTCCTCTTTCTCTCTTTCTCTCTAAAATAAAAAAAGTTGAAATTATGAAGATTATGTCCTTTGATCACAACAGAGTCATACTAAAAATTAATAAAATAAAGAAACCTGAGAAATTGACAACTACAGAGAAATTAAACAATACATTCCTAAAAAAAATCAACAAGTCAAAAAAAGAAATCACAAGAGAAATTAGAAAATGCTTTCAGATGAATGAAAATGAAGGCATAATACAGCATATGGGACATAGTTAAGTAGTTTACTTTTTATTTCTTTTAATGTTTTTTTTTTTTTTTGAGAGAGAGAGATCTGGGGAGGGGCAGAGAGAGAGGGAGAAACAGAATCCAAAACAGGCTCCAGGCTCTGAGCTGTCAGTGCAGAGCCTGATGCAGGGCTTGAACCCATGACTGTGAGATAGTGACCTGAACTGAAGTTGGACGGTTAACCACCTGAGCCACCCAGGTGCCCCTAGTTTTTATTTTCAAGTTTTAAAAAAAGTTTTATTTATTTGGAGCACCTCAGTGGCTCAGTCAGTTAGTGTCCAACTCTTGATTTTGGCTCAGGTCATGATACTACTAAGTGTGGAGCCTGCTTAAGATTGTCTCTCTCTCTCTCTCTCTCTCTCTCTCTCTCTCTCTCTCTCTCTCTCTCTCTGCCCCTTTCCCCCCTACTCGAATATGTGCTGTCTGTCCCTCTCTCTCTTAAAAAAAATTTCATGGGGCTCAAACTCAACAACGCTGAGATCAAGAGTCAAATGTTCTTCCAACTGAGCCAGCCAGGCACCCCTTAGTTAAGCAGTTTTTACATGAAAATTTATAGCTATAAAAGCCTATACCAAGAGATCCAGATGGCCAACAGACATATGAAACGATGCTCAGCATCGCTCCTCATCAGGGAAATACAAATGAAAACCACACTGAGATACCACCTCATGCCAGTCAGAGTGGCTAAAATGAGCCAATCAGAGAACTCTAGATGCTGGCGAGGATGTGGAGAAACAGGCACCCTTCTACACTGTTGGTGGGAATGTAAACTGGTACAGCCCCTCTGGAAAACAGTGTGGAGGTTCCTCAGGAAACTAACAATAGAACTCCCCTATGACCCAGCAATAGCACTGCTAGGAATTTACCCAAGGGATACAGAAATGCTGATGCATAGGAGCACATGTACCCCAATGTTCATAGCAGCACTCTCCACAATAGCTAAAACATGGAAAGAGCCTAAGTGTCCATCAACAGATGAATGGATCAAGAAGATGTGGTTTATCTATACCATGGATTACTACATGGCAATGAGAAACAATGAAATCTGGCCATGTGTAGCAACATGGATGGACCTTGAGGGTGTTATGCTGAGCGAAATAAGTCAGGCAGAGAAGGACAAATATCATATGTGTGCACGTATAGGAGGATTAGGAGGAACTTAACAGAGGACCAAGGGGGAGAAGAAGGGTGGAAATGGTGGGGGAAAGGGAGAGAGGCAAACCATGAGAGACTCTTGAATGCTGACAAAAACTGAGGACTGGTGGATGTGGGGGGGAGGAGGGGTGGGCATGGAGGAGGACACTTGTGGGGATGAGCACTGGGTGTTATGTGGAAACTAATTTGACAATAAACTATTTGTAAAAAAAAAAAAAAAAGAACTGTAACTAGTAAAAAAAAAAAAAAAGCCTATACCAAGAAAGAAGAAATATTGACAATTAATGTTCTAAAAATAGAAAAGGTAAAAATAGAAAGGTAAGAGCAAACTAAACCCAAAGAAAGCAGAAGGAAGGAAATAATCAAGATTAAAGTAAAGGTAAATGAATCAACAATAAAAAAAAAAAAAAAAACACTAGAGTGAATCAATGAAACCAAAACTTGATTCTTTGAAGAAGGTTAAGAGAATTAACAAACCTTTGGCTATACTGACAGAGAGAGTGGAGATTCAAGCTACTAAAATGATTAAAGAAAGAGGGGTTATTAGAAAAAGGTATAAGAGAATACTATGAACAATTCTATCCCAAGAAATTAAATAACCTAAATGAAATGGATAAATTCCTAGAAACTCACACTACCAAAGAGAAGGCATATGAAATCCAAATAGACCTATAACTGGTATAGAGATTGAATCATTTAACAAAACAAAACTACCAACAAAGAAAAGCTTAGGACCAGATGGTTACATTGGTTAATGCTACTAAATATTTAAAGAAGAATAAACATCAATTCTTCCCACAGTCTTCTAAAATATAATAGGAAGAAACACTTCCTAATTCAGTCTACAAGATTGGTATTAGTCTGATATCAAAGAAAGAGAAAGACATATCAGAAAACCTTACACCAATATCTTTTATAAATATAGATGCAAAAATCCTCAACAGAATGCTAGCAAAATGAATGCAGCAGCATACGAAGATAATTATACACCACGACCAACTGAATTTACTCCAGGAATGCAAAAGTGATTCAACATAACAAAAATCTATCAGTGGCATACTGTCATTTCACAGAATAAGGAAAACACCACATGATCACCCCAACTGTTGCAGAAAAAACATCTAACAGATACAATACCCTCTCATTATAAAAGTAGTCAACAAATTGGGAATAGAAAAAAACTTCGTCAACTATAAAGAGCACAAGCAAGGGGTGCCTGGGTGGCTCAGTCAGTTGAGTGGCTAACTTCAGCTCAGGTCATGATCTCATGTTTGTGAGTTTGAGCTCTGTATCGGGCTCTGTACTGACGGCTCAGAGCCTGGAGCCTGCTTCAGATTCTGTGTCTCCCTCTCTCTCTGCCCCTCCCCCACTCATGCTCTGTCTGTCTCTCTTTCTCAAAAATGAATAAACATTAAAAAAATTTTAATAAAAATTAAAAAATAAAAAGAGCATCAGTTAAAAACTCCCAGCTAACATCATGCTAACAACATGGTGAGAAAAACAATGCTTTCCCTTAAGATAAGGAAAATGACAAAAATGTCTACTTTCCCCACTTGTATTCAATATGGACTGGAAGTTCTAGCCAGGGCAAGTGTGGGGGTGGGGGGAGGTGCGTGGCAGAACCAGTAAAAGGCATATCCATATTATGAAGAAAAAAATTAATAAAAGTATCTCTTTTCACAGAAGATATCATCTTACATATAGAAACCCCTTTTTTAAAAAAAATTATGAAAAAAAATTGTGCAAATTAATAAATGAACTTGGAAAAGTTGCAGGATACAAGATCAGTTGTTTTTATGCTTGCAATGAACAAACCAAAATAAAATTATGAAATTAATTCCATTTATAATAGCATCAAAAAATAACAAAATACATAGAAATAAAGTTAACTAAGGACTTATAATACCTTCACACTGAAAATACAAATTATCATTTAAAGAAATTAAAGAAGGCCTACTAAACAGGAAAAAAAAAAACCTCATGTTAATGTGTTAGAAGATTTAATATTCTTAAGGCAGCAGCTCTACCAAAACTGATCTACTGATTGGATTCATATCAAAATTCCAACTTCATATTGAACATATTGAAATAGACAAGCTGATCCTAAACTTTATGCAAAATGTTAGGGTAACCTAAATAGCTGAAATAGTCTTGAAAAAGAACAAAGCTGGAAGACCTATACTTTCTGATTTCAAAACTTACTAAAAAGATATGGTAATCAAAAGAGTGTTACTGTCATAAAGGCAGACATAGAGGTTAATGGAATATAATGGAAAGTCCAGAAATAAATTCATACATCTATAACCAACTGATTTACAACAAGAGTGTCAAGGTCATTCAATGGGGAAGAAATCTTATTTTCAACAAATAGTCCTGGGACAACCGAATATCTCCATGCAAAAGAATGAATTTAGACCTCCCCCCCACACCATATACACAAGTTTACTAAAATAGATCAGAGATCCAAATATAAGAGATAAAACTCTTAAAAAGAAACTGGGTGGGGAGGCCTGTAGCTGGTATATTAAATTTAAAAATAGGAAGATTATAACCTGCCAAATGGGGAGACACAGGCTATCAACACAGAGTTGATCAGTAGCTTCCTCAGTGTCTGAGTTTCCTCTTTGGGGAAGTGAAAACCCTGGCATCTTTTTGGTTGAAGGCAGTTTCAATTCACTCACACAAAGAAAGTCAAATCATAGTATTAATTCCTTACACGTCCAGAATCAGGGACAGGGATGTGCAATGAGCTGGGGGAAAGACAGTCCTCTGTCCTAGGTCACAAGGGAGCAGGGGATAGAGGACAGGGTACAAGCATCTATAACTTACAGGGTGTTTGGGGCAGAAGTCACTAACTTTTTGCGGGCTCAACTCTAAGTGGTTATTTTAAAAGGTGCCCCAGGGAAAGAAAGTAGGAACTTGGGGTGCAAATCCTAAACTCAGGTCCTGATGCAAATGCCCAGACTCTGGATATGAGCAAGGCTGTCATACTATAAAATACTTAGGCATCAACCCAAAAAAAAGCTGGTGTTTTTTTGTTTTTTTTTTAATTAGAGACTCTGGTGCATCAAAGGACACTACTAAGAAATTTTAGTATATGTGCTGCTGAAGTGAGCACAACTCTAAGAAATTTTAAAGACAGGCTACCTAATGGGAGAAAATAATTGCAGATTATATATCTGAGAAGAGTCCAGAAACAAAAATATAGAAGAAGAAATGCTCCAAAAACACAAACAACTCAGCTGAAAAATGAGCACGGAACTTGAAGAGTTATTTCTCCAGAGAAGGTATACAAATGGCATATAAAGTCATGAAAAGATGCTCAATATTGTTAGTTTTAAGGGAAATGCAAACCCAATCACAATGAGGTATCTTCATATACATTAGGATGGTTATAATAATATATAAATACCATTAAAATAATATATAAATTATTCTTATTATAATTATTGGAAAGGATGTGGAGAAACTGGAATTCTAATACACTGCTGGTCAAAGAGTAAAATGGTACAGCCACTGTGAAAAACATTTTGGCTGTTGCACAAAAAGCTAAACATAGTATTACTGTAAGACCTAGCAATCCCACTCCTCTGTATATACCCAGGAGAAATGAAATCATGTCCACACAAACACTTGTCCATGAATGTACATATAAGCATTATTCATAGTAGCCCCAAAGTGGAAACAACCTAAATGTCCATTAACTGATCAATAGGTAAATAAAATGTATGATCTCCATACAATAGAATACTACACAGCAGAAAAAGAAGAAATGAAATGCCAATATATGCGATGACCTGGACGAACCTTGAAAATCTTATGCTAAGTGGAGAATCTAGACAACAAAATGCCACATACTGTGTAATTCCACTTAGAGAAAATGTCCAGCATAGGCAATCCTGTAGAGACAAAGTAGGTCGTGTTTGCCAAAAGCTGGTGGGCAAGGTGGAATGGGTAGCTACCGCTTACTAGGTACTGGGTTTTTTTTGGGGGGACATGCTCCATACTTAGATTGCAATCATGATCACGCAACACTGAGGATGTGCTAAACACCTCCAAACTGTCCACTTTAAAAATGGTTACAAGGGTGAATTTAGGTTGTAGGAAGTTTTATTTCAATTAAGATAGAAGAGAAGAAAAACAAACATGGCAGAGAGGAGAAAAGAATGAAGAAGCCCAGTGCAGGTCCGTGTCCACAGCTGTAGCAGGACTGGACAGACCACAGAGCAGTGGGCACATCACGAGCACCCACAGCAGGCATCCTTATCTTGAGTGGTCTGTGTGCTGCTACTAAAGGAAGAAGGAGAAAATGGATTTGAGGAATCAGTTGGTGGCCTCTGTCAAATATCCCTGGACTTTTATCTTTAATGTTTTCTCAATAAAGCCACCAGCAGGGAAAGTAAAACCAGTCCCATTTAAAGGTCGGGGCCAGAACTACAGTTGGTATTTCTGCCGATCATTCCCACAAGGTCAGGCATCATGCCAGACGGAGGCTTTGTGAAGATCCACAGCCCTGCCCTCATGTATTCACTTGGATCAGCTAATGCGTCGGCAGACTGTGTCCCTTTGGACATTCCTTGTCATGAGTGATACCTGAGCAACTCTTGTTAGGAGTACGCTCCAAGGCAGGGAAGAAGAGCTCTTGCTACATAGCAAACCACTCCTAAACTGTGTGTTTTAAAATAACATTTTTCAGGATGCCTGGGTGGCTCAGTCAGTTAAGCATCCAACTTCGGCTCAGGTGAAGATCTCATGGTTCATGAATTCAAGCCCCACACTGGACTCTGTGCTGAGAGCTCAGAGCCTAGAGTCTGCTTCAGATTCTGTCTCCTTCTCTTTCTCTCTCTCTGCCCCTCCCCCACTAACATTCTCTCTCTCTTTCTCTCTCTCTCTCTCTCTAAAATAAATAATAAACATTAATTAAAATTTTTTTTAAATAACATTTTTCTTGGGGCATCTGGGTGGTTCAGTCGGTTGAGCATCTGACTCTTGACTTCGGCTCAGGTCATGATGTCATGATCTCCTGTTCATGACTTCAAGCCCTGCATCAGACACTGTGCTGATAGGCTCCATCTTCCTCTCTCTCTGCCCCTCCTTAGCTTGTTCTCTCTCTCAAAATAAGTAAAAATAAACTTAAAAAAAAAACTTGCATTAGAATAGCGTTTTGTTGTTGTTGTTGTTTGCTTGTGAACCTGCAGGTGGGGAAATTCTTGATGGGGACAGCATCTCCACACTACATGGCTCTACCAAAGCAGCTCAAAGGCTCAGGGTGGCATCTTCTGAAGCCTCGCTCACCCACACATCTGCTGCTGACAATGGGTGATCAGCGCTGACGATCCGCTAGGTTTGTGACCACAACATCTATAGTGGCCTTTCCATATGGCTGGTGGCAGGATCCCCAGGTCAAGGATCCTGGGAGGGCCAGCAAAAGTTGCGTTGCCCTTTATGACGTTTCCTTCCACCTGTCCAGGGCCCACCAGGCACCAAGGGAGGAAAAGAGACCCCCACCTCTTGATGGAAGAGAGTCTATGTCCGTGTAAGAACATGTTGATGGGACCATCTTGGGAAAATACAATTAGCTGTGACAGGCACAAGATTCAAAGTGTTCCTACCAACAACCCATAATGTATTCGTGTGTGTGTGTGTGTGTGTGTGTGTGTGTGTGTGTGTGTTGTGTTTCTTCTTTAACCAACTCATATCCATGGCCTCCCTGCTGCCTAGAGTCTGACCTTGGCAAAAGCCCCTTATCTCTCCATGTCCCAGGCTACAGGACACCTTGGGAGGTGCCAGGCTTTATTTAGTACTTTATAATGAAATCCACAGAGCCCTGAGGGTTATAAATCATGTTCCGAGTGCTGCGGCTTTGTGCTTAATGGCAAAGCTAAGACAAAATGCCTCCCTCTTGGGTTTCCAGCAAGTTATTAACTTGGGTTAGAAATATTACCACTCAGCAGTTTCCAAAGTTTTCTCTCTAATAACCCTTTCATCTTGTTAGTACACATTATAGGTCTCCTCTCTCCCTCCCTTCCTCCCTCCCTCCCTCTCTGTCTCTCTCTCTCTCCAAAATGAAGAAATTCAAATTATTCTTCTTGTACTACCTTGAAGTCCTTCCTTTTTCTAAGATTCTGCTTTTTATGATTCTCTCCTCTAATCAAGCCAGGCTTCTCAGTCTCCTTCCTTTAGACCACATGTCCAAGTTGTCACTCAGATAACAGAGCATGGGTCCCACATAGGGCATGATCCTAGCAAGAACAAGCTTAGGAATTCATTGAGCTGCAAGTAACCCAACTCTCAGCAGCTTAGATGGTGATTCATCCATCTCACATAAAGAGTCCATAGATGGCTCCCACTTCAAATAGTGATACACTAGCTTATTTTTTTATTTTTTATTTTTTTTGTTTATTTATTTTTTAATATTTTATTTATTTTTAGGAGAGAGAGAGACAGCATGAGCAGGGGAGGGTCAGAGAGAGAGGGAGTCACAGGCTGAAACAGGCTCCAGGCTCCGAGCTGGCAGTCAGCACAGAGCCCGACATGGGGCATGAACCCACGAACTGCGAGATCATGACCTAAGCGAAAGTCAGACGCTTAACCGACTAAGCCACCCAGGCACCCCCTTTTTAAAATTTTTTTAATCTTTATTTATTTTTGATAGAGAGAGAGGGAGGGAGGGGCAGAAAGAGAGGGAGACACAGAATCCAAAGCAGGCTCCAGGCTCTGAGCTGTCAGCACAGAACCTGATGTGGGGTTCGAATCCATGAGCTGTGAGGTCATGGCCAGAGTTGGACGTTTAACCAACTCAGCCACCCAGACACCCTGATAGACTAGCTGACTGAATGGCATGACCCTTTCCAAAAGCAACCAGAAAGGCTGGACAAAATGCATGAAATAAGCTTGAGCCATGAGAGCTTCCAAGGTAGTGAGGACTGGAAGGGGCAGATTTCAGGCAGAAGAGAAGGGCAGAGAGCCCGGTCCCACTGGATTGGTACATCTGAGATTGCGTGGGAAGCAGCCCATCAGAATGGAGCAGGCTCCTAAGGACAGAGGCTGTTCTGGGCATTAAACTTGTAGCTGTTGGAGGTCCTGGTGATGCCAGAGGAGGGGCTTGCGAAATAGGGTTGTCCGTGAAGGGACACTAGAAGGATTTCAGGGAAATGACTATTTACCAACCAATGAAGCAGTCTTTCCAAAAATTAACCAATAAATCTTGGAGAAGTTAACTAACCACCTACCATAAATCTGAACAGGCAAAACCATCCATCTGAGCCAGGTATATCAGAGTATCATTTGTGTACCATGTAATGAGTCCAATAAGTTTCCGAGAGGGTTTGATTAAGTCGGGGGATGAAACAAGATACTGAGGTCACTGCAGCAAAGCACAGCCAAGGCTTGGGAGGGCACCATACGGCATCCCTACCTCTTCATTCATTCGATTATGAAACAAGTATGCACTGCCTGCAGGCTGTTCCAAGTACTGGCAATCTACATGTGGGGCTTTAGGAAAACAGGGGAGCCACCCAAACCTGAGTATTGTCACCAGAAACCTGCCAGCCTCTGTAATTGCTTCCTCTGGCAGAAGAGCTCACACTGGTTGTACCTGTACAATGTCAAGTGTCTGGTCAAGGTTCAAGAATAGCTACCCCCGTCCCCAGTGTGCCTGTCCCCTTGGGAAATGGGACCCTCAGCCTGGCAATCTGGCACATGGGAGTGCCTGGGGAGCAGGTGCCTTGAAGGAGCAGGGCACTTGGTTGGGTCGCGCTGGGAAGGTGGGGCTCAGCACCTCCAAGCACTTGGTCATTTTCCTCCTGTTTAAATCTGAAGCCACACTGTGGCCCAGGTTAGCTTCACTCTTTGTTTTGGGGAACAATCGTGCTTCTAAAACAGACTGTGAACTTTTGAAACTTTGAAAGCAGAAACAAATCTCCACTTAGAGTCAGTCTCCCTTTAAAAAAAAAAAGCATATTTCAAACTGTTTTTATCTCTACCATTATATTTTGGTTTGACCTTTAAGTAAAGACCTTTCTTAACCTGGCAGCCATTTTACTCAGCTTCCGACTTGAGAAAATGTTCCCTGCCTGTTGAGGACGGAAGCGTTAAGCAAATGTTTGCCTAACCTTTGCTTCGAGCATAATCTTACCTTTTAATAAAATACACCCAAAAGGCTGCACTACAAGGTTTTCATAGCTCTGAGTCGTGTTCATAGCAGGAAGTGGAAGAATTTAAGAACTGTTTTGTTTGAATAGTTAAGTCCTAGCATGATGAATCTGAAAGGGATGTGGCTCGGAATGGTGTAAGGAGCCCTGAAGGTGAGCTAGAGACAGATCCTATCCTGTCTTACCGCAGGGATGTGAGTTTGCCGGGAGGTCTGAGCACAGGCAGTTTGGACTGTTTGCCACACTCAAATGGGAATAGCCACAGATAGACCTGAGCTGCTGGCGAGAGAAATCTTTTTGTTTTGGCTTTTCTCTCTTTTTTTCTCAGGGATAGGTGGGGTGGGAACCTGAAGGAAATCTCAAACTTTGTACCACTCTGTCTTCTATCATATCTTCCCCAATGAATAAAGAATTGCAAATCTTTAAAAAAATGTTTTTAATGTGTATTTATTTTTGAGAGACAGACTGAGCATGAAGAGTGGAGGGATGGAGAGGAGGCGACACAGAATCTGAAGCAGGCTCTAGCCTCCAAGCTATTAATTAGCACAGAGCCTGATGTGGGGCTTGAACCCATGAACCGTGAGATTATGCCATAAGCCAAAATCAGAGACTCAAGCAACTGAGCCAGCCAGGTGCCCCAAATCTGTTTTTAAGTCTATTTATTTTGAGAGAAAGAGAAGGAGAGAGTCGGGGAGGGGCGGAGGCAGAGGGAGGGAAGGAATACCAAGCAAGCGCTGCACGGTCAGCATGGAGCCCGACCCAGGGCTTGAACCTACAAACTGTGAGATCATAACCTGAGCCAAGATTAAGAGTCAGGTGCTTAAATGACTGAGCCACCCAGGCATCCCAAGAATTGTAAATTTTTTGGGTCAGAATCCGACACCTTCGGTGAGCCAAGTTCTACTAGTGGACGGGGACCGCTGGGCTTAGAAGACATACGGCCCTGCCTCGTCACCTCCAGCACCTTTGCATGCCAGCCCTTCGTCCCACGTCCTGTCCTGCTTCCGCTTCCCTGAATGGGGCCTGCCCGCCAAGGACAGCACCAGTCACGTGTCTGCCTTGGTTTAGAAACGGGCCCTGAAACAAGGAAACGAGCAGAAGTAATTTCTTGGGGAGATGATGCCAAGAGATCATCATGTGGGGTGGGAAAGGGAGGCGGGGGAAGAAAAGACAGGCACAGGGGGTGTTTTATCAAGAAAGTCCTCCCCGTGGGCACCTGGAGCTCAGTTTCACTTGGCACCTCTGGGAGATGGTGCAGTCCATGCCCTTCCAAGGATGGGGGTGCTGATACTTTATACACCAACCCCCATCAGTCATGGGTTAAGGGCTCCTCCCAGAAGTGTTAATCCCCTGGTACCTCCAGGCCACCCTGAAAGGGGAGAGCAAATTCCAGGGACTATAAAGGCCACCAGGCCGAGATGAAGGTGTCTCGGGCCAGGGGTAAAGAGCATCTCCTCTTCTTCCTCTCTATTGTTGCAATTTCTCCACCTATGCTGAAGGGGGATCAGCAATCTGTCACATGGCTAGTGACATCCTGTGCCACAGACCCAGGTGACCAAGACTCAAAGAAGCAGGAACCAGGAAACCTCACGCAGACCTGCCAGCCCGAGCCACACTCTCAATGCAGCCTGTGCCTCAGAAGCTCTACATCAGGAAATGGGGGCATCCTCTGATGCTGGCCTAACAGCAACTACTATTTCACAGCTTACTTGGTTCTTTCACCTTGTGGGCGCCCTTTCCTTGCAGGAGACACCAGAGTGTAGGATCCGGAGCACCCAAACCCAAATCCCAACCCCTAGTGTGTATCTTAGCCATTGTATAACTTCTTGTTGCTCAACGTCCATTCTGAAAAATGTAATACTAAAAATGAAAATACTATGTCACATGAGGGCAGGAGGTTTTGAAGAGAAGGGCAAGAATGTGTTTTTTTTTTCTCTTAAATTCATTAGCAACTTCATAAACACACACACACACACACACACACACACACACACACACGCCCCATTCAAGCTCATGAACCTTAAGAAGCAGGGGTTGAGTTCAGGCTTCCTTCCAAAATCTACATTCTTTTATTAGGCTTCCGGTATGGGATAAAGTAACACATTTCAAATTAGGCTTTAGTTCTCCAGTTACGGGTCTCTTTTCAACAAACCCACAAGAGTAAGAGGCAAGAGCTGCATGGTATCTTTCTCTCATTCTCAGAGCCGCAGTGGGCGCTGAAAAGTATATCGCAACTGGAGTTATTAACGTCTAAGTAAATTCTTGCTCCAAGGAATGAAAAATGTCAACACCAGGCTAAACATACGGTGTTTAAATTTTAATTGTGTAAGGGAGGAAAACATGTCCCTTCTTAACCTTCTAGGTTCTTTGGATGGCCTAATAATTGAATTGACGTAATACAGATTAAAAGGAAAAAAAAAACGGATTTAATTTTGTCCACACAAGAACTCTTAGAAGGGGGACACTTAGAGAAGTGACCAAAGCTGGCAGCTTTTTGCCTTGTAGACAAAGAAACAATAATTTGTGAAAATTTGACAGAACAGAGAGGGTTTGGGGTTTGGGGTGGCTGGTTAGTGAAGAGGGTACCTGTAGCTTATGCAGACTTCTCTCCCCTAAATTCCCTCTCTCCGGCAATCAGGGGGCCTCCTCCCCTCCAGGTGCAAGGAGGGTATCCTTCACATGGGGAATTTATTTCCTACTTTCAGGGGGACAAGGGAGGGTCAGAGTGTCCTTCTTGCCCTGGCTGTTTCTTAAGTAACTTTAATTCAAAATAATCAAGATGCCAAATGGTATATTTTGGGGTGATGTATTCTGCTTCCCCTCAATTATAGCCACAAATCTGCAGGCACTCCACAAATATATATCTGTGTGCTTAGGAAACTCTCCCAAGAAAGGTTAAACAGGATGCCAAATAGCAAAGGAGGACGGGGGGTATAAAGGGAAAAAGAGATTCATGTCGGGTAAAGACAGTTGATGCTATTGAAACTGACAGTGCATACATTACTGAGGGGTAAGGAAGCACTATTTTTGCTTGAAAAATAATGGACATTGTAATCATCTTCTGGAAGAAGCTGTAAAGCTAGGAGGACATGATAGCTGTTTGAAAAGCAATTAAGCAATCTCCTAGAGGAGACTGAAAGGGATGTAGGAAGAAATTCAAATAGCCTTCCGTCCCCATTATGTGTCAGCCCTTCACTAGCCCTTAACCTTCCTAGGGCTGATGAAGGGCATTTGGTGAAATGTTACATCAGGAGCAAGGGCGTGCATGGCTAGGGCATGAAGCAAATTATGAAGAAAGGGAAATACTGATGTTCATTTGTAACCAGCTGGTTGCAAAAATGGGAGTTTTCTCTGTGCTGTCATAACTCCAGACGGTGTGGCGTGTGTGTCAGGATAATCCAACTCTATCTAGCCGTTCATTTAAAATTTAGAAAACAGAGTGCTGGGATGGCTCAATCTGGAAAACATGCAACTCTATCTCAGGGTCATGAATTCGGGCCCCACGTTGGGAGTAGAGACTACTTAAAAAAAAAAAAAAAAAGATTAAAAAAGAAAGAAAACACACAGCCAGATAATTGCTTAGGACTTCCTAGCATCACTCACTCAAAATTCACCTACTGGTTAACGTCACTCCTTAAAGTAGGCTTTCTCCACTTGGACGTGACTGGCTTTTGAGTCTGGCTCATTCCTGGTTGGGGGCACTCTTGTGCAGGATGGCGTGTTTAGAAGCAACACTGGCATCTACCCTCTAAATGCCAGCAGCGTCCTCTCCAGTTGGAACAAATCAGATGTGTCTCTAGACATTGCTAAAACGCCCCGAGGTGGGGGGGCGGGAGGAGGAGGGGTATGAGGTCAAAATCACTCTGGGTTGAGAATCGCCGTGTTAGACGGAAGTAGAAACACGGACTGTGTTTTCTTTACTCCTATTTCAGCATGGTGTCATGGACAGCTTGTGAGCTTGAAGCCTGGTGGTATAGCTGCAGACCCCGCTCTCAGGCTTTTAAGTCCATGATCTGGGACACGGAGTCCTATACCCTTTCAGGCACTCGGTGGCGCCCCTAGCGGGGGCTGGGAGTGATAGTAATTTTTTCCTAGAGGAGCTGCTTCTCTCCCAGCTCAAGGTGCTATTATTGCTGCTTTTCTATAAATGAATTAAATCAACCAAAACAATCTCTAAGTCCTGCAAGGCTCTATATCCAGAGCAAACATACAAAATGTGTCTGAAAGTGAAATGTCAGCTTTCCCCTAATGTGTGAATTTTCGATTCAGTTGAATTTATAAGGTCAGCAGTAAAGGCGTATTACTACCCCTATATCTATGCCATGTGACAAGCGGATTTTAAGATTGTCCATATTGGGAGGAAAGGGTGAGATTGGAGAGTCCACCCAAGGAGGTGGCCCTGACATTGATGATCCTGACTGCTACGAAGGACACTCACACACTGGGTGGCTCCTTTGGAAGGGTCTCTCTGTGTGCCATATCCCAGGCTCACCACTAGGTGTCACCCTGGTCCCGCCAAAGCTCCTCACTACAGCTAGTGGGTATCAAAGTTTCAAGGCCCATGGAAGCTGATCAAGGGAGGAATCAGACTGGATTAGCCCCCACTACGACCTTTCATCAGTGATGGGCCAGAGGAAAGTTCCGCTTTCCTGACGGGTCCAGACAGCCTCAGAGGCGACCGCGTGCTGGGACTCGGAGGCCTGGGTAGGATCAGGCAAGGGCTGGCCACTGCGGGGGCCTTGTAGAGATTTCATTCATGTTGAGCTGGTTCCCTGTCCTGCTGGCCTGTCTTCCTGACCTGTCTTCCTGAGAGTCACGCTGCCATAAATCACTGGACACAACACTCATCTCAGGGTCAGCTTTGGGGGAGTCTGATGCAATATTGGTTCTTTTCTTCTGTGGTCATCAATCTGCCTGCTTCAGTGGGATTCAGGGACACATCTCACCGAGAGCAGCCCTTGCCTGCAGGACAGACCAGCATTGCAGGTCAGTCCAGCTGCCCATTCTCCCTTCTTGACCTACCGTCCCTCCCAGCTGAGGCGAGGCTGATGCCGGAGCCAGCGTGTCTACATATGGCCCATGGGAGTCAGGACCCAAGTTTTGTCTGCTAATCCCTGTGCGGCAGCGGCATTAATCATTAGTGGTAACATAAGGCTCAGGGAAAGGTCTAGGATTAAATAAGAAAGGCCTTAAATCATTTTGTCTCCCAGGGCAGGGGAGAGAAGAGAGAACCGGGAAACCCTAAGTGACTAAGGGCCCGGTGCGGTGGGTACATGGACAACCGGGGACTACACCTCGGGTTTTGTGCTCTTAGTTCATAGAAATCTGTAAGGGGGGCGCCTGGGGGCCTCAGTCCGTTAAGCGTAGGACTCTTGGTTTCGGGTCAGGTCATGATCTCATGGTTCTTGGGTCTGAGCCCCTAGTCAGGCTCTGTGCTGCTAGTGTGGAGCCTGCTTGTGATTCTCTCTCCCTCTCTCTCTGCCTCTCCTGCTCATGCTTACTCTTTCTCTCTCTCTCTCTCAAAATAAAACTTAAAAAAAAAGGTTAAAAAAAAAAAAAAGAAATCTAAAAGCTGGCCTGGGTTTCCCCCACACCCAGCTTGACAAAGAACTGCTCAAACGGATTAACATTCTCATCTCTACTACAGCATTTGGCCAGGATAAATTCACCTGTTGAAGCAAACAGGGAAAAAGGGAGGGAGAGTAAGAAGGGACGTCAGGCAGGGAAAGCGGGTGAGATATGAGTAGCATCGCCCGATCCTTACCTCCCAAATACACGCACTTAGCGCAGCCTATACTTGCAAAGAAATGATTAAAACAATTGCTCACGTGTGACAGCAAAGTCATTTCCATTTAGAAAAATATTTAAATCACAGCTTGGGGAGCACTTCTCTGTCTTTCTTAATGACGGGTTAGAGAGTGGATGCTCTAAAGTGTGCGGATCGATATGGCATTTTCCTGATTAAATTACTGGCATACGGTGGTATTTGCAGGTGATGCAGCTTAAACACCGTAACATGGGAAGGCCTTCAAAGTCCCCCAAAATTGTATTTCAGGGAAAGAGCATGGAATACTATTAGCCTGTGTCATTTCTTTCTTACTTTCCTCCTCACCATTTCAGATAGATGAGACTGATTGTTGAAGAAATGAGATTTCTTCCTGGTGCTTGTTCTTATTTCTTCTCTCCACTCAGAGCCGAAATACCCACTCTCTCCAGAGATTTGCTTAAATACTACATGAGGGCGCTTAATATTTCCCTGTATTAAATCGGATCCAGGAAGGCACAAGCATCTCCTCAGCCAATAAACACAAGACGCAATAAATGCCCCCATTTATCCAGGGTCAGGAGTGGGGGTGCCAAAGGCACTGCCATCTTGACTTATCTGTCTTCTAAGCTTATGAAATACGCTAGGGTTTTCTAAAATTTAACTGCACAAAACCTGCTGAATTTAGTCACGCTGCCAACAATGAGCTAAGTCAGCTGTGACTCAAATACTTTTCACACAGACTGTCTTCACAAAAGCAGTTGGGGCAGGGGCTAAGGGTGGGGGCAAGGGCCCCAGTAACTTGGATGTTTCTGGTAAAGTCAACTTGAGGCCCGACATTCCAGTAATCACCCCAGTAACCCCATTTCCCCTAGCATCTCTGAAAAACAACACTAGGCCTGGTTGGGAAAGGGTCTTACAAGTTCATGGTCAGGAATGGAAAGGATGGGTTTCCAATCTTATTATCTGCGGGGGATTCTGATTTACCTCTTACAGGTTTGCATTCCCAGTCACTTTCCCCTTGAACAAGGGGTAGGACTTTTAACAAAAAGATTTGCTATTAGCAGGAATACCCTGACTTATCTGCAGGAATGAGCTCGTGGTGCTTTCCCAGGATAATCAAAACTCTGCTTTACATTGTCCTTTCTTGCCATTGCTGACTCTGAAAATGAGGTGTCCTACACGTCTATAGATTTGTTAATTAGGTCAGCATCCCCAGTTTCTGTAGGACTGCAAAGGCTTCCCTCAAAAGGACCCCCAGCCACTTATGTATTAGTCAGCCCAAGCATATGTCACAATTACAAGCACAATTACGAGACGGAGAATCTGACATCAAGTCAAGTCACTGTTGGCTGGGCATCAGATAGCAGAGAGAATCCGATGGCTTGCTGCCATTTGCAACATTCTCTGGGGATACTGGAGGATGTGCAAGAGACAGGCTGGAAGTTGGGGAGCATCGGGCCTTATTTCAAGGGAACAGTATCTATCTCCCTGGTTTGCTCTGTTTGCCAGGTGTATTTTCAATGTCTCTTTGACAGACCAGAGACATTCCCTTGATAATGAAGGCAGGGAAGAGGTGCCTGCCATCCCAGACAGGGATCAAATCCCAGATCAAGCATTTGCCAAGCTCTGCATGTGCGTGTGTGTGTGTCTGTTTCTTCGTGTTAAGTATTGGCAGTATACCTTGCATACAACTTCAAAAAAGCCATGGAGAAACACACAAAAGCTTTCTAGAAAGAAAAGACGCTCAAGATATATTTTTGATTCACTTAAAAAATAAAAAGAACCATAGGTCCTCAAAAGTTTCAAAAATGTGTTAAAAGCCTCCCATTTTGAAGTGAATTTGACTAGACACCCACTGTATGGTATGTACTGTGCTGGGTGATTTTATACACTGTATCTTATTGAACCTGATCCTCAGACTCATCCCCCAAAGTTAGTTATTACTATCCTCAGAGGCATTATTATTCCCATGTGTAGGTGAGTATAGTGGGAGACAAAGAGGTTCAGTGACACGAACTGGGCCACACAAACAACAGAAGCCTGAGTCATCATGTCACATGACGTGCAAGAGCCTCAAGGGGTCTCAGGTCCACAACAATTCACATTACAGGGATTTCACTGGCTTTGACATAATATGGGGAACCTGTTCAAATTACTTGTATTTGGTTTAAAAATTATTTGTATTTATTCTAGGATCATTTAACACAACAAAGGCGTACCCCATAAGAAATCAGGTACTCTAGTAATCTAGTCAGAATAAACTCCTCGGGAAACCTGGATGGCTCAGTCAGTTAAGCATCTGACTTGGTGTCAGCTCAGGTCATGATCTCACAGTCCATGAATTCAAGCTCTGCTTGGGATCCTCTCTTCCCCCTCTCTCTGCCCCTTCCCTGTTTGTGCGCACACTCGCTCTCTCTGTCTCTCAAAATAAATAAATTTTAAAAAATAAATAAACTTCTCATTAGTATGCATACCTTTTTAGAGAAGTAGAATCCATAGTACCTAAGTCTCAGGTGGGTGCCTGTTGAGGTCCCTGGAGGCCTTCTCTCTCCCTGGTGTCATGTGCTTTGGATCCTGTATAAGGCTCTTTTCAGAGTAAGGTCAAAATGTCTGGCTGGAGGGGCGCCTGGGTGGCTCAGTCGGTTAAGCGATCGACTTCGGCTCAGGTCATGATCTCATGGTTCCTGGGTTTGAGCCCCGCGTTGGGCTCTGTGCTGACAGCTAGTTCAGAGCCTGGAGCCTGTTTCAGATTCTGTGTCTCCCTCTCTCTCTCTGACCCTCCCCTGCTCATGCTATCTCTCCCTCAGAAATAAATAAAACATTAAAAAATTTAAAAAAACAAACAAAATGTCTGGCCGGAGACATGAACTTGCAGCATCGGGCAATGGAGGACCAGTATTCACCCCTGCATCAGATGGAGTTCATCAAGCCTTGGAAACACAAGGTGCTTTTGGTCCGGTGGGACCTACGCCTTCCAAGGCTGATTGCCCAAGAGGTGTTTTAATTTATGCCCTCGCTAGGATGACTATATGCAAATGAGACAACCCAACTTCGTTGATCCTAAATAGGATTAATTTACATACTAACATCCATATGGCTGTAGGTCTCAAAGATAAACAAATATATATTTGATTCCTGTAAGAATAATATATTGATTCTTACATGGTGGCCCTCAGTGGGACGTAAACGACCCTCACTTGTTGGTGTTAATGAGCGGCTGCAGCCAGAACCGAGACTTCAAATCAAAATAATACACTCCGTGTCAGGTCATGAAATTGCGAGTGGAATGACTTGGGACTATTTCAGGTAATTTCAGGTGTTTTTTCTTAAAGAGATGCAACTACCAAAAAAAAAAAAAAATGTATGCAGTCTGGAAATATCTTTGATTTAGAAATTCCAGATGGTCTGAATGGGAAATTGCAGTTTCTTATCAGTGAAGCATCTGGCAGATTACAGCACCCTGAGGGAAGGCCACTCTCCCTCCAGGCCTCTTGGGTCAGATAACACTTCTGCCACGTAGGGACCCCACTCCTATGGCCCCCGGATTCTGTTCCACACCGCCATGATGCTTACACCTTGCAACAGCCCAGCAAGGAAGATGCTGTTAACTCTACTGATAGCCAAGAAAACTGAGGTCCAGCAAGGTCGAAACCTGCTTCAAGCACGCATACGACAACAGCACTGTAAGAGCTACATAGCCTATCTTGTTCCAGGGTGTCCTGGGCTCTCTTCTCATCCAACTTCTCTGAGCTACCGATTACACAGTTCCCTTAAACCAGATTTCATCTCATTTTATTCCCCACCAGTGTGTATCATGCCCTGACTGTTCTCACCGCTGATGGCTTTCAGTACGTCACTTCTACTGTGAAGCTAACTCCTTTGAATAATTCTGCTGTAGACAAAGTCTCACCATTTGCTCCTGAAATCTACTTGCCAGTGCTATCCCTATCCATTCTCTTGTGTTGTTTCCCATGTACTGTGAGGTCAGGGAGGATGAAATTGTTTTTTTCTTCATTAGTTTCAGGTGATTCAACAATTCTATATGTTACTCAGTGCTCATTATAATAATTGTTCTCTTAATCCCCTTTCCCTATTTCACCCATCCCCCCACTCACCTGTCCTCTGGCAACCCCCAATTTGTTATCAGCAGTTAAGAGTCTGTTTTTGGCGGGTGCCTGGGTGGCTCAGTTGATTAAGTGCCAGACTCCTGGTTTTGGCTCAGGTCATGATCTCACAGTTCATGAGTTCAAGCCCTTCATCTGACAGTGCAGAGCCTGATTGGTATGCTCTCCCTCCTCTTCTTCTGCCCCTCCACCACTAGTGCTCTTGCTCTCTCTCTCTCAAAATAAATAAATAAACTTTAATAAAAAAAAAAAGAGTCTATTTTTCAGTTTGTCTCTTGTTTTTTTGATTTCATAAATTCCACCTGAGTGAAATTATATGGTATTTGTCTTTCTCTGACTGATTTATTTCACTTAGCATTATAGCCATCCATGTTGTTGCAAATATCAAGGTTTCATTCTTTTATATGGCTGAGTAATATCCCATTGTGTATACATAAGAGACAGTGAAATTCTCATTTCTTTCCTAAGAGGAGACAGTACAAGCTACATGAAAAAATGTAAACACCACACACACACACACACACACACACACACACACACACACACACACCCTCACTTGGAAATGTCAAGGAAACCTACAAGTTGGAATTCCCTCAGGGATCCCTAGGCCTAGTTGTTTGAGGTTGTTTTCTTTAATGTCTATTGGGAGAGGTCATAGAAAGGACATGATTGCCAATTGACCCTCGAGCTGCACCAGAACAGTCAGTAGAGGTTCTTCACCTGTCTTGCAGCCACCCAAGACAAGCCTCCTATGTACCTACCTTGCTTATGGAGACTGCCACCTGTCAATATGGAGTGTCTTTCCCTGTCTCTGAAACGCCCAGAGTTCGAGAGACCCCAAAAACAGACCACCAGAGACCAGAGTCAAAGCCAATCGGCAAGGGCCGTTTATTTGCAGGTTCGAACCCGGAGGTCCGCGCACTCGTCGCCGGTGACGCTGAGAGGCCCCGAACAAAGTCTTTAGAGCCTTTTTATAGACAGGAGTAAACAAGTCGTGGGGAGGGACAGGAGATCTCTATGGTTACAGGTTTGTCATTGGTTGATATTTAAATATGAACATATACCATATTTGATTGGTTCCCGCCATCAGGTTTTTGGCGGGATCCAATTACAACATTTAGGATACCTTTGAATTCAGCCAGTCATAGAACGAGTCTAGGGTCTTGTTCGGCGACTAACAGGAGAGAAGTTCGACTAACTTCTCTCTCCCTAGGCCCTTCCTTCAGTAAGGCGGAGGGTGGCTGCTGGCCTTTCCTAATTAGGTGTTGCCAAGGTAGTGTGGTGGAGTGATGTTGTGGCCAGTTTCTCCGGCCTTGGGCAGTGTGCAGCTGCCTGATAGCTCCGGGGAAGCTGAAACTCAAGCCTTAAGCAATGGTACAGAAGCGGAAGGAGCTAGTTAGGTTTTAGTTTCCCGTAGTGCAAACACTTGTACAGAAGCAGAAAAGCTGGTTGCGTTTTTGGTTTAGTTTGTCTAGGCCCCTCATTCCAAGGAGCCGGCACCGATGCAAGTACAAAAGGGTCTTTATTACAAGCTTGAGCAGGGGCTCACCCAGCCTGCTGGTGTCATGGCAGCAAGGTGAAGCCAAAAACAATAGCAAACAGGGTTTTTAAGGAGTAAGGGATGGGGGTGTTACAGTACATGTAGCATCATCACATAAGCACTAATTACAATTACAGCTTCCACCATTCAGTGTCTGTGAGGCGTTCATTCCTTTTGGTGGGACCCAATCATGACTTTTGAGAATCCTTTGAAAATGACCAGTTGTGAGATGAGTTTAAAGGGCCCACATGGGGTTCAGACAAGCAGTGAGAAATTGGCTAGTTTGTATCTGCAGTTTCCAGCCTTGACTCAGACCATAGGAATGTTTCTATTTTTTCTTCTTGATTAGCTGAACTAAGGGGGTCTGAGGATGGCTTTAGCCTTGAACAGTCTGAGGCTTTTCCTGGGACTGGGACTGGGGCTACGTGCAGCCCGAGGTTTCTCTTAATGGAGGACTTAATTTTTGGCTCTTCATCTCCCCTTTCCCTCCCAGGGCCCAGTTTCAGATCTCATGAGAGCTCCTGAGGCTGCAAAGAAAAAATGTCAGTGATTGAGAACATCTTCGAGGTATAAGATATCCTTGCTCATGGGGCTCCTGGGGCTCAGTCCGTGGAATGTCCGACTTCCGCTCAGGTCATGATCTCATGCTTCGTGTGTTGGAGCCCCGCATTGGCTCTGTCAGAGCCTGGACCCTGCTTTGGATTCTGTTTTGTGCCTCTCTGCTCCTCTCCCCCTCAAAAAGTAAATAAACATTACTATATATCTCCTGGCTCATTGTGGGAAAGAAGGAAGATTCCTCAAGTGGGGGTGCATCCTGGAAGGTCTCACTGCACCCCAGACTCTCACTCCACCCCATGGCCCCATTTTCTCTAAGGTGGAGATCGGCAGACTACCAAGCTTGTGCCTGCAGTATGGGGGGTGGGTACTGGGGGGTGTACTGGTTTAGGAAAGTTTAAATTCTGCCATTTAACCTTGGGAGAGCTGCTTCAACTCTCAGGTGCTCTAGCTTTTTTCCTTTATTTCTTTATGTGTAAGATGAGAGGAGGGAACAAAAATCAGTGCTTCTCATAACCTTTAATGTCGAAGGGATTTAGAACATGCTACCCCAAAAGATGCCCCTTTGGCATATTGTTTTGAGCTGAAGGCAGTTGAGAAACTGCAGATGCAAGAAGGGCTTGCTGACCTCCCCCTTTCTACCTAAAAACAGGTCATAAAATTTCCCATGAGAAAGGTGCCCTCCCTGCACTGGGAAGAGAACACTCTTAACATCAGGCACTGGAAGGTGCTGAAATGGATCTGTACAAACAACCTACTGAAACAACCCTTATCTTCCACTGGTTCCCTTGTATATTTCCTTGTCACTATCCCATGATTTACTGCCCTGAGCCCAAGCTGCTTTGTCTTGTCATGTCTCACAATTTTTGTTCATTGTCTAAGAAGGTATAGAAGTATGTGGATCTAATGGCTTCTTTGGGTCTTTATATCCCCCTCTACACGTAAAAATATTAAATTAAACACATACGGTTTTCTCCTGGTAATCTGTCTATGTCAGTTTAATTCTTAGGCCCAGCCAGAGACCCCAGCAGGAGAGAAGGAGGTTTCTCTTTCCCTACAATGCATACACAAATCTTGAATCTGGGGTCTTATTAATATGTTGATTCCGATTCAGAAAGCCGGCAGCGGGGGCACTTCACCTTCTGAAGGGCTAGGTGGTGTTTAAAGTCCCTGTGGTGCTTTCATTCTGTGCAATGGGGTTTTGGAGTGGTGATGCAGGTCTGGAGCTGACGGCCATGAAAGAATTCTTGAGACATCTTTGGTGCAAAAAGGTGACTTTTATTAAATAAAGCACAGGGCCAGGACCCGTGGGCAGAAAGAGCTGCACTGGGGTTGTGAGGAGTGACTGGTTATATGCTATGGAGCTGGGGGAGGTAAAGGTAAAGGGGAGGCCTCCAGAAGGAGTTTCATATGCTAGAGAGGACAAAGAAGACACCAGAGGCATAGCTATTGTCAAGCTAACGTTGCTTTTTCTCTAGTAAGGCGTTAATGCTAACACAGTTGGGAGTTCCTGGAGAAATGTTTTATTTTCTATTTGCCTCAAGTATTTGTCAACAGGCTGCAGGTTATAAGGAGATGTAATTTCACCTGCCCTTTCCTTCCTGCCTTCATTCCCCACATCGCCATGGACAGATGATGCTGGGGCTCCGGGAAACTGAGTCTATAGGTTTCTGGAGATGAGGCTATTGTAAGGTCGCCTTTTCCTTATAATTTACTAAGACATATGGAAGCTGATGGAGACTCTGTCCTGCATGACTGTGATCTCTATCAGTTAACTATTGATTTTTCCCTTTTTCTTTGTTCTTGGGCACCCAGGGGTGGGTGCTTGTGGGGTGTTAACTTGTCTTTTGCTCCCTCATCATGTTGATACAGATAGGCCCCCACGAAACTGAAACCAACCAGTGACCTCAAAACTCCTGGATGAGGGGCGCTGGGTAGCTCAGTCAGTTGAGAGTCTGACTTCAGTTCAGGTCATGATCTCATGGTCTGTGAGTTCGAGCCCTGTGTCAGTGCTGATAGCTCAGATTCTGGAGCCTGCTTCGGATTCTGTGTCTCCCTCTCTCTCTGCCCCTCCCCTGCACATACTCTGTCTGTCTATCTCTCTCTCAAAAATAAATAAACATTAAAAAAAAAAGAACTCCCGGAGGAGATCGGTTCTGGGGAGTGGGAGCCAGGTGTGGCCAGGAGGGCCTGAAGCTGGGAGCCCCATGCTTGGGGAGTGAGGATGGATGCCTGAGGCCAGACAGACGGGGGCTTTGGCAGACTGAGGGTGTCATGGGGGTGCTTGGTGTCTCAAGGGATAATGGGGTATCTGTAAAGGGAGAGCCAGCAAGTGCGATACACATAGAAACAGAGGTAGGATAAATGTCTCTCCCCTTCAAATTGTGTCGACTTCCCTGGATACTGCCTGAAACTTCGTGGGATACAGTAATGATGAGGAAGTGTAAGGCAAGCTGATACCCAGTAAGCCCTTCCCCCCACCCCTCCCCCACCACCCATGGGATATGTGTAACATTCCTCAGGCACTCCTGGCTGCCCAAGAACAAAGAAATAGGAAAAAATTTAATTAAGCTTAATCTTATCAATAGTATCAATAACCTAGCCTCCAGATACCCATAGACTCCCCCTACCATCACCCTCCCCTCCATAGTGATGCAGGTAACAAAGGCAGGAAGGAAATGGTAAGTAAAATTAAATTTCCTTATAAGCTGCAGCTCATTGACAAATACTTGAGACAGGTAGAGTATAACATTCCTTAAGGAATGAGATTCCCTACTGTGTTAACCTTAATGCTTTGCTAGAGGAAAAAAGAACCTTAGCTTGACTATTGCCAAGCTAGGCCTCCAGTATCTTAGTAGTCCCTTGAGCATATGAAAATCCTTCTGGAAACCCTTTTGTCTTTACTTCCCCCAACGGAATAATATATAATCAGCCACTCCTCACAACCCCCAAGGCATCTCTTTCTGTGCTTTATTGAATAATATCACCTTTGTGCACCAAAGACATCTCAAGAATTCTTTCTTGGCTGTCAGCTCCGGACCCCCACCACCATTCCAAAACCACATCAGTAAGACAAACACATAGACTGGTGGGTTTGAGTTTGGGAGCTTTTGGAAGGTACCATTTTGCTTGATGGAACCCCATAGGAATTTGGCAAAAACATATTCCCCCCAAGTCACAGTGGATGCACAGTGGAAAAACGACCCGGGGGTCCCAGTCTCCAGCTTGTCATTAATACCCTCCTCCTCATGCCTGTGGGATGAACAGACCATAGAAAACTGAAGAACTAACCCCATTTCCAGGCCTCTCCCAGACTTTTGATACCCCAAGGTGAACAATGTCTTCAAAGAATGTTGAAGCCAGAAACTGAATTTTTTTTGAGCACAGGCATTTTAATTACATGTAAACAAAGACTCATGATTACATAAAAAGAATTATACCAGGAATATACAATTAAAGCAAATTTCCAATTAAATGTAGAAAAACTTGGGGGTCCATTGGCATCACCAATCCCTCACCAGATTTCTTCACCCATCACTCTTGACTGGGGGAATTTACACAGAAAGAGGAAATTCAAAGTTGAAATAGAAGTAGAGAAACATCCCACAGGCTTTTCTTTCCCCCTGTCTTTTGACTTGACAGCACATATGAAGGGGAAACTATTCTACCACAAATATTTCATAAGCTGTCCCACCCTTGTTATATACACACATACTTATTTAGAATTTGGGGAGAGGTAAATCATTCAGAAGATAAAATTAAAATTATTCAGTGGAAATAATTCATGAAATTTTTTCAAGTTTATTTATTTAAGTAATCTCTATACCTAAGTGGTGCTTGACCCTGGGATCAAGAGTCACATGCTCTTCCAACTGATCCAGCCAGATTCCCCATGGACTTTTTTTTTTTTAAGACAAAGAGGCATAGTCCAAACATCTATGAGTCCAAAGAGCTCCCTTCTCTCCTACCAGCTTTATATCCCAAACACACTGAATATTAAAAGTGACAACAATCCTACATGACGATCAGCAAGAATACTCCTTGATGATAGAGCCCCTTTGGGTATATTATAACACTCCAAATGGCCAGTGAGACAAATAATTAGAAAACAGGATGTCCAAAGGAAGATTTATGACCTATCATGTTTATATAAGGGGCCAAAGAGCTGACAAGAATTACTAGTTAGAAATAATACAAATGAACCGTCTTCTATACACATCCCTGGATATGAAGAGATTCTCTAGGCCGCAAAATAAGTTCTGCTTTCAGTTCTCCCACTTGAGTCAAACATCGCCCCGGCCCAGGCGGTGAGAAGACCAGGCCTGCAGAAAACTGTAACCCCTTCCTTCATCTCCGACCACTGGCCCCGAAGGCCCAGTCCTCCTGTAAGGTAACAAAGCCTTGAAACAAAAGTTATTTTGCTTTTCTGTCCTTATTTTGGTGTTTTCTTTCTATTTGCAGGTTGTCTACTTTCTTACTCACAGAAGAAGTCAATATCCTGAAAAAAAAAAGCAAAAACAAACAAACAAAAAAACACACAAAAAACAAAACAAACAAAGATTGAACTGAGCAGACAGGACCAAAAAACAGATGTAGTTTATTTTAAAATCATAGGTTATCAAAGGAAAATTTAGATTTAGAATAAGGTTGAGCCCCAAAGAGTGTAACATAATTATCACTTTAAGTCAAAAACTACTTAAAATGAAGGTTCTTAAATACACTTTAAATTTGTGGTTAGTTGACACTTTCAAGCTCAACGTTAGAAGGGATGACAGGCCAGCCTTGCCGGGTGTGTGGGTTTAGCAATGTTTTGAAGTTATTTCACATAGCAGTTAGCTCCAGGAGAATCTCTTCACAACAACCACCCTGCAAACTAGCTCAAAAGGGATCTTTTATTTCTGTTCTGGGGTTTGCAAGACCCCAAGGCATGGGAAAGAGTATAATTTCTTTTTCAAGTCTAAGTAGAATCTATTTACCACAGAAATAAGCCATCCAAAGATTTTTTTTTTTCCAGAATGTTTTGATTCAAGTAAATACAGGTGCTAATTTTTTCCTAGCCCAAGTGTTTTAGCAAATAAATGTAACCATCAGTTAAGAGTGCATTAATACTATTTTATTTTCTTTCTTTGTGACAGGGACTCCTTTCTAGGACCATTTGTATCTAAAAACAAAAGGGGGTGGGTGGGTGGAGAAAGTTCACTATTCTTTCAACACTGAGAATGGGGGAATGGCTCTCCCAAACCTCCCTATTTCAAGGAAGCCCTCGTTGAAAGGAGGGGCATCGTTCCACACATCTAGTAAGGGACATGATGTGTTTACCACCTGGCTGCATGACCCCAAGATCTGAGTCCTTCTCTGGCCCGCCCTGAGCCCTAAGACACTTACCGTGGTGGGTACTTCCTTGGTGGCTTCTTGGTAAACATGTTCCTCCTCCACCAAGCTGCTGGGGAAATACCCCACAGTTCCCATCTCATCCTCCTGGTCACCTCCATACACCTGAGTGCCCAGAAAAGTAACAGTGCAGAGCTAATGTGAGTGTCCTTCTAGAAACCCGCTGGCATCACATTTGTTACATAAATGCCTCACTTCTCACTCTCGGGTCCTGTGGGGCCTCAGACCCAAATTTGAAGTTCACTCACAACAACTAAGTCAACCTCCAGAACGCGTTTATCTGTTTTTCTGTGGCCTGGTCTTCCCACTTTTATTTTATGCAATCTTGTGAGCTGCCCATAAACAAAGTCAGTAAATTTTGCAAAAAATAAATAGACATTTTTATTTTAAAGGACTACCATTGCTCGGTTGTTAAAGATTCAAATGTACAGATACTTGAGTGAGTTGAAGATGTAATCGTTCATGACTTCAGAATCTATCTGTGAGGCTGCAGACGAGTCAGCCCTCCCTCGTCTCTCCCTGGGGCTCACCCCTGCATATTTTCACTGAAGAAAGCTGATTCTCTGGAATGGAAGCGGGTGTTAAGGTTTCCATTAAAATATTGAAGCATAGACTGACTGCCAACACGCATGCGTTTTACTTAGCAAATACGCTCAAACATTTTGAGCAAGTTTCAAACTCTTTGAGACGTTCAAGGCCCTGTGTGGTTAGCTAGACCTTCTTGCCAAAACATCACATAAACCTACACTTGGTTTTGTTACAAAATTGTCTTTGTTTCTTTGAAATGGAATAAAAGCAAATATCGGTGAATTTTTGCACTTGCCTCTGCCACCTCTCCATTGTTCTAAAGAGCTAGTTACAGTGCATTGAAGGTAAGTCCTAGACAAACAATTAAGAGCCACGTATGTCAGGATGTATGTGTATTTATAAGAATCTCATCTTACACTGCCAGCCCAAAATTCTCCAGCTCCACTTTCTTTCACCAGCTTTGAGTAAATGTAAATCTGCTGCCCTTCTTTAACATTAATGAACCTGCAGTCCGGGGCATTGAAATCTTCCTGAGCTCTGGCCAGAGAAATAGTATCTGGGAGAAACAAAACAAAACAAAACATTGCAATGACTAGATTTCAGTCTCTTGGGTTTTATAACCGTAAAAAGGCCAAGCTTATCAGAAAACTTGGAAATCAGAGTGACTAATAACTCCCAGCTCACAGCTCCTGTTTAGTTTAAGAAGAGTAATCTATCCAAGGTATTAAAGTCACAGCCAACAGAATCTTAGCCAAGTAAATTCACCAAAGGTACAGATCAGGAGAAACAATGCTAACAACATACACGTCCGAGAAGATTCATTTACAGCCCTATTATATTTTTATGCTGTTAGTGGATTTTTCCCCCCGATTATATAATGGAAAGGTAATGAAAGGCATAAGAAAAGTCCTTACACACACACTCGTCATCTGCACAGAGCTTCTTGGAAGCAAGTCTGTCCATAAATATTCCGTCCACAGCACATATGGCCACAAGACCTGGGAGAGAAAGTAATAATAGTCTTGCCATCTTCCCTTTCTGCTGTTTTTCCTATCTGTTCTTTAACTGGATGTGGAAACTGACTGCGGTGGTTCCTGTCTTTTATGTGGAAGCCAGACATCTGGGTAAGTCCCCCTGGCCAATGGGAAGGTGTCCACTGTTCTTCCTCTGCTTTCATAACATCTCCCGGTCTCCAGGGGCTATTTCACATCTGGTTTTCCAAAGAGACTCAAAAGCTGTGTCCTTTTTAACACACAAATGATATCCAAAACTGGTCCACCATTGGAAAAGCCACTTTAGCTGTGGCATATCCCACCAGCAGGGCATTGTGGAAAGAACTATGAGAATTTTAAATCATTTAAAACAATTTTTTAGCTCAATTATCCTATTCTCTCAACTTACAAGCAAAGATGGATTGACTCTAGGAAATCTGCCAAAAGTGTGAGATCTATATCCTTAGTACACATAATTTTCATTGAAACAAATCCAATTAATAAATGCCTTTATGGGGCACCTGGGTGGCTCTGGTGCCTTTGGCTCAGGTTATGATCTTGCATTTTTGTGGGTTTGAGCCCCTTGTCGGGCTCTGACAGCTCAGAGTCTGGAGCCTGCTTTCGGATTCTGTGTGTGTGTCTCTCTCTGTCCTTCCCTTGCTTACTCTCTCTTTCTCAAAAATAAATAAAAATTAAAAAAATAAAAATAAGGCAAACACCTGGGATCATATAATAGATAAATTGAGGATGCTTGAGTTTATAAATCATTCATGATAGGATTCTTGGAAGTCTCGTCAGTCCTGGGGCAGACATGGTTTGTAACACATGAGCTGATATCACATCTAGGCCCTATGACAGGGGAAAGGAAGGGATAGGCGGGATGGAATGAAAGAAACAGTCTTTTTTTTCTTCTCTGAGGTCTCTGAAATTCGGTCTCAAAATGCTCCTGGATAGAGAAAGGAGAGAGCAAGAGGTTTCCCTTAGGGTCCTTCTCCCTGCTTCCAGGAATCTTTCCCACAGAAAGAGGGGCGCTACAGAGCTGAAGTGCCAGTACACAGCTCCATCTATTCAACAACTATTTCCTGAGCACCTACTGTGTGCCAGCCACTGTTCCAGGCACTGGTGACATAGCAGTGAATAAAAAAGGCACTGGGCCCAAGGATTTACTGTCTACTAGGAGAGACAGACTTTAGGTAGCTGCTTTTTATAGTGTTTGGGGCTGGTATCTCTTTCATAAGGTGCACCCCCCCATTGTTTCTAGAATAGAGGTCCCCATCAGGATGCCCTGTCCAATTGGCTGATGATGAGATCTCAGAGCAGAACATCCTCCTCCCTCCCCCAAAGATGAGGGACAAGCATTCAATTTGCAAAATAATTTTGTACAAATCGGGGAATAAACCGGGAAAGCAAAAATACTCATCGTATAATAAGAGTTTTATTCGGGGGTGGGTGTGAGTGTGTGTGTGTTATTTTCAGGGGGCACTCTTTTCTCCAGCTGGCCCAGATTTGGAAGCTCATTTAATTCAGTATCTTCATTGTGGGTGAAGCAACCATGGCCCAGTGAAGTCCGGAGCCCCCTGTCTTCACCACCCACTCTAATGCTTTCCCAGCAGGACTGTGTCCAGAGCTGTCTCCATTCGTCCATGGTCAAATCAGAATTGAGATTTTTACGGTCTTCATTTCCTGTTTCGCTTCAAGGACAGAATGAATTAGAAATCATTTCCGAAAGCAGACTGCCTGGGCACTTTTCCTTCCTATAATCTGGGGGCCTAAACGGGGCTCTGGGAAAACGAAAGCTTTGATTAAATCTTCCTAATCCTGATCGGGCAGCTGTTTTCCAGACTGTTACAGTCTCAAGCCAGCCCTCAACAGGAGAGTTAAAAGACAATTACCATTTAAGAAGCACTTAACAGAAATGGGGACTGTGCAAACTCAGATTGCAGCACTGTGTACAAACCCCACTCCCCACCCCCAAAGCAGAGGGAAACGAATAAAGCCACAACCAAGCCATTGCAACAATTTAGCAAGCTAAGGCTGATGCTAACACAAAGCAGTATTGGCTATTTGAAGGTTAGAGAAGTGAAGAAAAGATCCTTCTGAGCGCATCCTGGGCGTGCCTCAGATGTCCCAGCATTCTGTTAGCAGGTGGAGATGGGATGGAAATGAAAGTTTTGCCCGCAGACCGGAAGTTAAACTTACAGTAACTGGGCAATCAGTTGTACCTGGAGGCATGCTCAAGCACTGCGGACACTGGCGTCCAGAGACGTGCTCTGTCCTGAGCATGCTCACCTTCCCCCTCTGGATTTTCAGATGTATTCTCTGAGCATTTCGTTCCCAGATGACATTCTTCTGATTTAGTTCCTAAATTCGTTCTCGATCTGGAGTTCTTCAAATGGAGGTACTGGCTCCGTTAAGGTCTACAAAAATAGGCTTGGACAGAGGAGAGGGTGGAGGCAGCCTCTTTGCTGTGACCTACAAGGCCCTGGAGGATCTGGGCCCTCTGCTCCCCTGAAGTCACCTCCTGTCACTCTCTCCCTTGCTCGCTCTGTTCCTGACATACCTGCTGCTCTGTCTTTTGAAAGTGCTGAGCTCGTTTCTACTTTCAGGCTCTCCTGATCTTATTGCCGGAGGGTTTCCTCCACATACTGGCATGCAGGTCTCTGGACAGGATGTGGCCTCAGACAGACCCGTTTCACAAAGCCATTCTTGCCTTCCTCCAACCCAGTCAGTCCATCAGGTGACCGTGGTACACCCTCATCACTTACGGCTACCTGACATGCCTTGTCTATTTACGTGATGGTGCTTTGTCCCCAGACCCTGCAATGAAAGCTCCAGGAGGTAGAGACCTTGTCTATCTTGCCCATTGCTCTATCATTAGCACCCAGAAAAATCCTTAGTATTCAAAAATAGGTAGTCATTGAATAAATGCATGGACCCCCTGAAATTGTATGCTTTTATTTTCGTTCTTCCTGGGGAAAGCCCTTAGGTTTCATCAGATTTCAAAAGAGGTTCAGGAGGCCCCTGGGTGTCTCAGTCAGATAATCGTCTGACTCTTGGTTTCTGCTAGGTCATGACCTCAGTTTTGTGGGTTTGAGCCCCGTGTCGGGCTCTGCACTGGCAGTGTGGAAACTGCTTAGGATTCTCACTCTGGCCCTCTCTCTGCCCCTCCCCCACTCGCATTCTGTCTCTCTCTAAAGAAAGAAAGAAAGAAAAAATCCAAGAGGTTAACACTCCAAAATTAAGACTCACTGACTAAATTAGTACAACTCCAGGGTTTTGCCACCAAAGCATGGTCCCCAGGCTGGCACCATCGGCATCATGTTATAAGGCCCCTCGGACCCTACTCCAGTCCTGCCAGATCAATGTACAGTTTAACAAGCCTCACGAGTGATTTGGAAGAACATGAAAGTTTGAGAAGTACTGCTCAAGGGCAAATCAATTACAGCACAGATTTTAAGCTAGGGCTTTACATTCCTCATTAGTTCTTTGCTGGCTACAATATTTCCAAGGGATAAAATGTTTGCTTGATAACCAAAAACAACTTTAAGACTTAACGTTCAGAATGGAGCTGTGTGCATCTTACAACACTTTCCATTTTTCACCCTATCTTCCTCTTATCAATAGGCTGCCTTTGAAAAATACAATTTGAACTAATGATCTATTCATTACAACCTACTTCATAAAGGTAGAAATCTGCTTTGTTCGTTCTTAGCTCACAATGGAATCACTCAGGGCACTTCAAAATATTGATGACTGGGTTTCATGCCTAGAGATTGGGATTTAATTGATATGCGGTGTAGATTAGGCATTGGCGTTTGGAAATGTTTCCCAGATGATTCGGATATGCAGTCAAAGTTGAAAGTTAAATTGAAATTGAGAAAAACCACATTAGCTGGGCACATCATCTACTTCCTCCAAAGCTCCCGGCAACTCCCACAGATGGCAAGGGAAGGAGGGTCAGAAGATCCCAGCTTGATTCTTCAAAGTATAGTTGGCTCCCTTTTTTTCTCCCCCTTCTTTCTTCTTGAAGCCTTGCTTCCCAGAGTTTGGCTACATTCAGGGAGATTTAAGCAAATAAGTAACTGCACTGAGGTTAATTGGAGCAGAGAAAGAGGTACAAATAAGGAAAAGGAGAAGCCCAGAATAAACTTGGAGTTGCTGGACTGCGATTAGAAGTACTACTGTAAATTTATTTTTACTTTATTTATTTTTTTAATGTTTATTCGTTATTGAGACAGAGAGAGACAGAGCATGAGTGGGGGAGGGGCGGAGAGAGGGGGAGACACAGAATCCGAAGCAGGCTCCAGTCTCCAAGCTGTCAGCACAGGACTTGATGTGGGGCTTGAACTCACAGACTGCGAGATCATAACCTGAGCCCAAGTTGGATGCTTAACTGACTGAGCCTCTCAGGCGCCCCCCATAAATCCACTTTTTAATATCGTATAGATCTAGCCACAGACACAGACATATAGGTATCTCTATCTACAATTAAGATCATAAAAAGATAACGACAGGCTGAGGAACGGACACGAGACTGAAGAAACACAACTACGTACCACATGATCCTGGATCGGAATGTTGGGTCATTTTGGGGACATCAGCAAAATGTGAATCAGATGGGATACTGGATTAATGGGATTTCCTGATTTTGCTGGTCATACAGTAGTAGCAAAGTTACGTAGCAGAGTGTCTTGTACTTATGAAATACACACCATCGTGTTAAGGGGCGACAAGGAGTCAAGGCAGCACACTCCTAATGTTTACGGGAGCTGTGTACTATTTCTGCAATTTTTATATAAATTGGAAATTGTCAAAATAAAAAGCTTTTGAAAATAGTCAGAGGTCACTCCTGCGCTCTAAATCTCCTGACAGAAATGTCCACACAAGACTTCCATGTGAATGTTCTAAGCTCTTTATTTCTAACAGTGAACCCAAATGCCTATCCACTGGTATAACTGCTGATGCATGCAATACAGATGAATTTCAAAAGCACTGGAGACAGGGCACAATTACAGTGATACAGCGCAGATCAGTTGCCTAGGGTCACGGATGGGGTTGGGGGCTGGGGAACAGGTGGACTGCCAAGGGGTAAAGGGAGCCTTTGTTTAGGAGGGATGACAGAATGTTCTAGATCTTGATTAGGATTATTACACAACTGTATACAATTGTCAAAACTCATCAAACTGGGTCACTCACCGAAACTCACTAGAAACGGGTGAACTTTAGTGTATGTAAATAAATTAATTTAAAAAAATCTTGGGGCGCCTGGGTGGCTCAGTCGGTTAAGTGTCCGACTTTGACTTAGGTCATGATATCACGGTTTCTGGGTTTGAGCCCCCTGTCCGGCTCTGTGCTGACAGCTAGCTCAGAGCCCAGAGCCTGTTTCAGATTCTGTATCTCCTCTCTTTGAACCTCCCCTGCTCATGCTGTCTCTCTCCCAGAAATAAAACATTAAAAAAACTTTTTTTTAAATCTCTGAGTTCCCCATTTCACAGTGTAAGCAAGTCCTTCAAAAGTCCTACATATTTCCCTTGCTCTCACCTCACTCTTCACACTGACCTACTTCCTCTTATACACTCAAAGCAGGGGCCACCTGTGAAACCTTTTCTGAGACAAGATAAGGAGTAAGAGTTAGAACTTGGTAGCAACTGGCATTGTTCTAATATCCAGAAGCATGGTCTTTCCTAGTAATTGTTTGTACATTCTATAAAAGTACATGAACTTGACAACTAAGTTAAAGTTATTCAAATAAGAGTCAGACTAAACGTAGCAGCTTTATGAATAACAACGATTTTCCTTTTTTCCTCCTTATGTATGCATAAGAGTGATGGGATAAAAATCTACAGGAGTCCCATAAGCAGACAATTTCTAACTTTTGTTCAAGGAAATAGTGAAAGAGCACACAAAAAAGTCAATAGTGTCACTGTAAAGTGTGCTATATGTGCAAAAAATTGTTCATTTTTAAAGATGTCCATGGTTTTAGTAGCAGGGGACTGAATCATCCCTGCTGCTAAAGCATCCTTGGCGGCTCCAGCCCTAGGTATGAATCAAAAGCTAAAGAAAAACGAGCTTTGATGTTAAAGAATCAAACACTGGTGTTTGAGAATTAAAAGAGGTATCAATATTAGAATTGGTAACCCTTTACAAGTCAGCCCATTTGTCTTAAAAAAGTATTACAGACTGCAAATTCTTTCTCTTGGAGGTCTTTGAATGAAGACGTTAGATTATTAGCCAAGCAGATATTTGTTCGGAACAATTCCACATCAAGACGATGAGAACATAACATGAAAAGTTTGGAGACAGCATTTCCCTTTCTTCTGTTTTCCCGGAAAACATTAAGTACAGTTACTCTGAAATGGCCTTTATTCAATTAAATGCTGAATGAGCTTTGTGGAATGCCTACTCACAGCAAAAAAATAATGCTCATTTATTAAAGAGAGAGAGAGAGAGAGAGAGAGAGAGAGAGAGAGAGAGAGAGAGAGAGAATCCTAAGCAGGTTCTGTTCTCAGCTGCAAAGCCTGATGCAAGGTTCAAGCTCATGAACCGTGAGATCATGACCTGAGCTGAGATCAGGAGTCAGATGCTTAGCTGACCAAGCCACCCAGGTGCTCCTATTTTTACCATTAATGCAACTCAATTAAAAAACCAACCAACCAACCAACCAACCAACATAGCCTCCAACAGGATGGCAACTCTAAAAAACCCAATTCAAGGGCTTGACTTAATTCTCCTTTACTTTTATTAAAATGATTCAATGTTTCTCTGCCATTAGCTGCTTCAAAATACATGCATCCTCTGACAGGTTTATACACTTTAAGATGTGTTCTAAACTAGCGTAAGCATTTGCTGATAGGACAGTGAAATGAATGAAGCATTAGGTAGTTGAGTACAAATCATAGTTTATTGTACAAAATTAAGGCCTTCATATTTCATAGTTCACTAAGGCTAAACAAAGACCAGCTATTTTTTTAAATTGTTCACGAAAATTTCACTTTCACTCCCCCTCACTCCCAACTATTAAAATGGGCTGACCAAATGTTATCAAAACAAACACTATAAATAACACCAAGTCCTTGAAAGACTACTATCCCGTATGTTATTTCTTCGCATAGGTGATCTTCATGGCATGGGAAGGTGTGATCTTAAATCCCTGTAAAGCATCCCTGGCAGCTCCAGCCTGTCCGTCATTCTCAAATTCAACAAAAGCAATGTCATGCCTCCCAGGCACCAATCGTACTTCCTTGAAACCAGGAAACCTGTAAAAGGAGAAACAATTTATATAAATGCTATCAAATACATAGATGTCTAGTCTGTGTTTAAATTTGCTAAGCAACTTCCTGATATTGGCTGAGGAAAAGTATCACAACCTACCAAAAATCCCGAGTAGGCAGAGAGTCTAAGATGTAATTAGTAACACTGTGAAAGAAGTGTCAGTATAATGTAAGCTACTTCTACTTCTGCCATTCTATCAAGGCTTGGGTTCCTGTTTTACTCATCAATTAGAATTAATAATTCAAACATCAGAAGTACTTCAGCTTTTCATTTGCTAAAGCTGCAGACTGGCTTCAATGCAGGATTAATCCCAGACCAAATCCACGACCCTGGAAGGAAGTACTGCTGTGTGATACACAAATGGATTCAGCCAAGCAAATGCTCCACGTCCTGGTGGGAGGATTTCAGAACACACACTGGTTTATGAAAAGACTTACTGATTAAACAGCATGGATAACATCATCTCATTCGTTTCTTCTGGTAAATTATTAAGGAATAAAATATAATTTGGAGGGTAATCAGGGACCTATTACAAAGAAAAAAGCAAAATTAGTTCTTAATATGAAAAGTATAGTAAACCATTTAGCTCTTACATTAAAATCTAAACTGCAGAGAGCTACATTCCAGTTTATTAAGGAGTATGAAATGGTAGCACTACATCAAACACTAGAGCTGAAAAACAAAGACACCATACATAGACATAAACCTGACAGCAACTAAAGAGACATTCAAGCCACTTTATTAAAAAATTTGGATGATTACAAATCTCAGGAAGTTTTAAGAACTTAATAGTGTTTAAAACAATGTTTAAATTGTAATGGGATGGCTCTGTCAGCTGGATTACACAGTTGAAAGACCCTAACTAGAGAAGGCAGCAGTGTCGCCCATCCTCAGCTAGTGACCCATGTGACAACACTCAGATACTCAACCCTCTGCATTTTGTTTACAACCTCCCAGCACTTAAGAAAATCTGAACTACCACTTAAAGCCACTACTGGGTGACTCATGTGTTTTGCAAGTAAATGAGATATACAGAACACCTACTTACATCCAAGTAAGTAAAAACAAACACTGTTGTTAGATATTAAACCAGTCTTTTGACACCTCGACCTGGGATTATAAGAACTGATAGAGACAGGGTCACCTTGTACATGCGAGCCTCTCTGTCTTCAGGCTACTTTCATGAGGAGAAAAGATGATGAGTATAGAACTTAAGGCTTAGAGAATGAAGTACTGGCATTTGTAAACTGTACTATAATTGGCAAAAGACTTCAAAGAAGGGGAATAGATAATATATAAAGATGTACACAACTTATAATCAGAGAAGGAAAGCTCAGAAGTGCAAGGATTTCTCTGGATTTAAGGATCCTGTCAGACTTGAGCATCCAAGGAACCAAAGAGGAGACCGTTAGGACATGATTGAGGCTTGCTCCCTGAGGTCTCCAGCAGGGAGATTTGCTAAAAGGTTTCTAAAACATCTACACAAAGAGACATAGATTTGTTCTCAGAAGAAAGAGCAAAGGTGACCATAAACAACTTTGCTCTATTAGAAAAGACGGTTTAGCGCTTCAAGCAACTGGTATGGAAAGAGAGCCCATCACCTGGCCAATTTCCCCAAGCCGTGTGTTTGCAAAGCCCTATGGGAAAACATAAGTGTTTGCTTCCAGCCTTCGCAGAGTTTAACATTGGTCATTGTGATTCCATCACTTAAACATTACAGAAAGCAAAAAATAAAGTCAGGTTTCACGTTCTCCCCTTTAAAAAAAATGTTTCAAGAATGAGTTTCTATATTAAAGTGCTATATAATTCAATGTCTTCTAGAGGAATGATTTTCAGTTTTTGGAGACATGCAAGTTGTATAGCATTGTTATTGTTATTGGTTTATAATTTTATTTTAAAGAGCAAGCACCACATGGAAAAAAATATTACCTGAGGATTTGGTGTTGAATTTCCTTGGGTATTTGCTGCATTTGGGGTTCCCTAAACAAAAGGAAAACAGTTAAAACTTCCAATCACAGATGCCTGGGTGGCTCAGTCGGTTAAGAGTCCTGACACTTTATTTTGGCTCAGGTCAGGATCTCACGGTCATGGGATTGAGCCCAGTGTCTGGTTCCATGTGGACAGTGCAGAGGCTGCTTGGGATTCTCCTTCTCTCCCCTTTTCTCTCTGCCCCTTCCCCACTCGCATATGCTCTGTCTCAAAATAAACTTAAAAAAATTTCTAATCGTTCTAAAAAGGCAAGAGTTTATAATTTTAATTACTGCATAAAATTAACATTAATTTTTAAAAGACTACCTACTAAATGGGAGAAGACATTTGCAAGGGACATATCCAATAACAGGTTAAGTATTCAAAATATATTAAGAACTGATAAAACTCAACACCCAAAATAAACCATCCAACCAAAAAATGAGCAGAAGACATGAACAGACATTTCTTGAAAGACATACAGAAGGCCAACAGATAAATGAAAAGATGCTCAACATCACTCATGTCCAGGGAAATGGAAAATCAAAACTGCGATGAACTAACACACTTCACACCTGTCAGAATGGCTAAAATGAGAAACACAAGAAACTAAAAGTGTTGGTGAGAATGCGGAGAAAAAGGAACCCTCGTGCCCTGTTGGTGGGAATCCAAACTATGGAGGTTCCTCAAAAAATTAAATCCAATAATTGCACGACGGGATATTTATCCAAAGAATACAAAAACACTAATTCCAAAGGATATGTGCACCCCGATGTTTATAGCAGCATTATTTACAAAAGCCGAATTATGGAAGCAGCCCAAGTGTCCACTGATAGATGAATGAATAAAGATGTGGTGTGTGTACATATATATGTGTATATATGTATGTATATGTATACATATATACACACGATGGAACATTATTCAGCTATAAAAAGAATGAAATCTTGCCACTTCCAACAACAGGGATGGAGTGTCTAATGCTAAGTGAAGTAATTCACAGAAAGACAAATACCATACAATTTCACTCATGTGAAATTTCAGAAACAAAACAAATGAACAAAGACAAAAGAAAAACAACACAAAGAAACCAGCCAAGAAACAGACCCTTAATTACAAACAAAATGGTGGCTGCCAGAGGGGAGGTGGGGGGGATGGGTGAAATAGGGGAAGGGGATTAAAAGTACTCTTCTACTTCTCGTGATGAGCACTGAGTAACGTATGGAATTGTTAGATCACTATGCTGTACACCTTAAACTAAAAACACTTGTGTTAACTATACTGGAATTATAATTTTGAAAAATTAAAAAAAAAAAAACCATTAATTTAAAAAGATTTCTTACCCCATTTTAAGAATTTACATTTCAAATGACTCAAACTTAAATTCGTCAGTTAAGTTTGAAAGATCTAGTCCTAAATTTTAAGGACTATATCATTAAACGTAACCTCTAACCTTTAAGATTATGAAGAAATACATTAAAATTACATATTTATGATATGTAGATAAAAATTACGTAGAAATATATATGGAAAAATCAAGAACCCGTCTTAATTTTTTTTTTTAACTTTGAGAAAGACAGTGCAAGTGGGGCAGGGGCAGAAAGATGAAGAGAGAATCCCAAGAAGGCTCCACGCAGTCAGTGCAGAGCCTGATGTGGGGCTCCATTCCACACACTGATATCATAAACTGAGTCAAAATCAACTGATTTTGAACCGACTGAGCCAGCCAACTACCCCTCTTAAATTTTTTTTTTAACAATTACACAAAAGTCAAGCATTATACTTCGTGAAACTGATTTCTAATCACTTTCAATCCAAGAAGAACTACTTTTATCTGGTATTTTAAATTAGATTTTGAATTTCCAAATTGTTTAAAGAAAGCAGTTTTGTGTGGCACACTCAAGTTAAAGATAGTATCCACAGCATCATTTGGATACTATCCAAATTATTATTTGGATGATCTGGATGCAGAGGTTGAGAAATAACCCAACAGATATGAACATATTTTGAAGAACAATGTAACTGAATGGCAAATTCAAACAAAATAATACAAATCTGCAAATGCAAAGGTTTATGTTTTTATCTGGTGCTTAAACACAAATCTTGGAATCTTATAAGATTCAACCACTCCAGCTTCTTAAAAGTCCCCCTGAAACGCACACAGGCACAAACATGCACACACGCCTCAGAGATCCTCCCGGAAGTGAAAAACGGACGCCCCGGTCAAGTCTGCACCACCACCAGAGCCAGGGCTTTGGCGCTGCTTACCTGGCCAGGCTTTTTGTTGGCAGTTGTCGCAGTCTGTTCCACCGTTTTTGCTTTTTTCTTTTCCTTCTTCTTTTCTTTGTCGGCAAAAGTACCACGCATTTTAGATATTATATCAGAATCTGTTTTTGCATACTGGATTCGCTGTTTTAATTAAGCGGAAACAGGTTACTATTCATTATGCTGAAGGCTGTTTATGCTACTCATTAATATTTCAAATTTCATTACACAAATACACTACATGCTAGTTTGAAACACATCCCTAAGGAAATATGTCAAACACACACCCGATGAAAATAAATTGTGGTCTATGATTCACAACTTTCAGACAAAGTCAGACTCAACTATGTTTACCAGAAGAAAAACCACAGATTTTCATTTGGGAAAAATAGAACTTTGCAGTATCTGCACCGCTGCTTCTCTACATTTCATAAAACAGAGAGAAGTACATTGGAAAGTTGTCTGCTGCTTAGCAGGGAGTCGCAATGAAAGGGTTGAGATGTGGATTGTGTCATAAGGGATTTGTGATTTCCAAAGTTAAGTACTAAAGACTGTGAAGAATTTCCCTTTGAATCTAATCTATTATTATTTTTTTAAGTTTATTTAATTATTTTGAGAAAGACAGGAAGAGTGCAAGCACAGGTCAGGCAGAGAGAGGGAGAGAGAATCCCAAGCAGGCTGCACACTGTCAGCAGAGCCCGACGTAGGGCTCGAACCCAGGAAACCATGAGATCATGACCTGAGCTAAAATTAAGAGTTGGATGCTTAACCTACTGAGCCACCCAGGTGCCCTGCTCTATTATTTTTAAATGAAATGACCAACAGTGGCATCAACTTAAACTTTAAAATGCTTTGGGAAAAAAAAAAAAAAAAAGGACGGCATCGCACGAGTGCACCCAGGTCACCTGTTGCTTCTTCCTATGCCCAAGCCAGCAGGGACAGCATGCTAGCGAGACAGCAGGCGGGCATTTAAAAACACTGGTCTAGGAGAGGATTTTGTCAACTTTAATGTGCTTTCCAACTACCTGGAGAGCTTGTGAAGTCTGCAGACTCTGATGCAGTAGGTCCGAGAGAAGCCTGAGATTCCGTACTTGTACGAAGCACAGGGTGGACGGTGGGCATGGCCCCGGTCTAGAGCATTACCCCACTACTAGATTCGATCACCCATCCCAAAATTTTTGCTAGGAGTTACAACTATTTCTAGGGTGCATCTATTTGCAAATACAACTTCCCATTTCAAGGAAACATTTCTTTTCTGGAGGTAAATGAGATGAAACAAGTTCTCTGACCGTTATCAAAACACAAGAGTCCTACAAATTACTATCTAAACTTGCCTTATAGAGCCAAGAATTTCATCTCAGTCAGCAGGGAAACCAGAGAACTTCCAAAGTATCGTGGGTCTAAAGCAGGAAATGGATCAAAATCAAAAGGAAGTCTGTCTTTCCTTTACCTCAGCGAGAGATGAACGCACAGGGCAACAAGGAGTACATGCCTACCCTCACCTTAGTACCTAGAACCTTCTCTGGCTGCTCCCCGCTGTTGCAGCAGCAGGTCTCCAAGTGGTCTTATCCCTGCAAACAACTGTGGTTTTGCACAGCATCATCTAACCGGAAGGAACAGACTTGGTCCTAAGGATTCCCTCGCATCTCCCCAGTTCTCACCTTCTCCCTGACCTGAACAGATCTCGGGTGACCTTGTGTCTGCTCTCACGACACAGTCACCTGTGAAGTCACCTGTGAAGAAAACAGCTGACCTTAAGTCATCATTCTTAGCTGGCTGGTGTACACTACTGATTCTCATTCCAAGGTAATTTTGCCCCCAGGGGAAAGCTGGTGCTGTCATGCTACTGGCGTGTAGTAGATAGGACCAGGGATGCTGTTAAACACTCTGCAACGAACAGGACAGCTCACCACGACAAGAATTATTCAGTTCAGAACATCAACCTCTGGTCTAGACTAAGTACCCATTACCGACAGAAGTAGTACACCCACAGCTTAGAGCAGGGGCAAGGTTTACATTTATGCTAAAGGTTTCACAACAGAGCCATTCAGGAAGATGGTTCTATTTTTGGCATTAAACAATCAAATATCCTTGAATTCGGGTAATTTTGGTATGAGTTCCATGTTATAGCGAATTTTGTTCATTTCTGATCTGGTCTGTTGGGAGTTAAAACAGAAGAGCCACCAAAACCACCTAAATAAGACAAGACAAGACAGCTCAAAGAATGTTCTTCTTCTTCCAGGATGCTGGAGATTTGGCAGTATCTGCTGCCTTCTTGAAGGCAGAGAATGGAACTCATAAAATACTTTCAATGCAGTTATCAGTCTACTGGACTTTTTCCATGGATTTAAAGTAATTAGTTGGCAAAGTGAAGCCAGTGCCAAACAGCCATTTCTAGCTCTTCTGTAACTGAGTAATAGGCACAGGCAAACTTGCCATCTCAACAGAACAGCCTTAAAATCCTCTACAGGAAGAAATTGTTCCTCCACATTAATGTGACTTTAGATTTAAACTAAAACCCAGTCTTAAGCTCCTGCCAAGTGAGATCTCCATTAGGCTATTTCTTCATAGGTACTAAGAAAAACAACCTGGTTTCAGGAAATACCAATTTATCAAAAAGCAGGAATACAGGGACAATCCCAGTTTTCTGAGGTGGGCTTGGCTACACAGATGGTGCCCATCAGATGGGAAGTGATGGGAGAAGGGGAACTTGATAGAAAAGGAAAACTGGCTCCAGTGATAGACAAAAAGTGCCCACTCCTGAATTAAACAGCGTGCTACATAAAAGGCCCTCGAACGACCGACTACAGCCAACCCTGCCCATTTTTGTAAATTAAGTCTTTTGGAACAGAGCCACCTTCATTCATTAGCACACCATCTATGGCTGCTTTTCCTGCTATAAATGCAGAGTTAAACGCTGCGGAGGCCGGTGTCTCAGCTGGTTAAGTGTGTGACTTTGGCTCAGGTCATGATCTCGCAATTTGGGAGTTCGAGCTCTGAATCGGGCTCTGTGCTGACAGCCTGGAGCCTGCTCAGACTCTGTGTCTCCCTCTTTCTCCTCCTCCTCTATTCATGCTTGTGCTCTTTCTCAAAAATAAACATTAAAAATTTTTTTTTTAAAGCTGGAGAGATCATCTGGCCCACAAGGCTTAAAATATTTACTACCTGGCCCTTCAGGACAGTGTGCGGATCCCTAGTTTAAAGAAAAACAAAATCACAATAGTCGGTGTTAGATTAGCTTTCAAGTCACCTCACTGCCACTGGTTATATTAATGTAACCTAGATAGGCAACTTCTGTGCCTCATTCTCCATTTCTAAAATAAAGGGATTAGGCCAGTATCTGCACTACAAACTATGAGCCAAATCTAGCCCATGGCCTATTTTTGTAGGGGCCTATGAAACCGTTTTTTTTTCTTTTCTTTTTAACCAGTTTTAAAGGGTTGTTAAAAACACTCACACACATACACAAGAATATGCAACAGAAACTGTATGTGGTCCACAAAGCCTCAAATATTATTCACTCCTTGATGAGGTGTTTGCTAATCTCTGAATTGGCCCAAAGGACAGCCATTCAACAGGTAATGAAAATGAACACACCGGGCACAGAGGCACTTAATGGCAGAATGAGGACCCAGAGCCTCCAGTCCCAGAGAAAAGCACTCAGAAATCCACACCCAAGGTACCCTGTATTCATTCACACATTTGGAAATCCCCACTTTACACCCTGTGTTCTAATCCAATCCTCCACCATCTCTGCCTTACACCACTGGCCACCTTATTGAGTTCCCTACATCTCTCCTGGTCCTCCCACAATCCAATCTTCTTCCAGCAGCTAAAGGTGAATCTCACTAGGTCATTCCTGAGTTTAAACTTTCTATGCATAACTATTTCACTTCTGGTCATTGTTATTCACCAACAAAACCTAACAATTTAAACTGATGAATTCTTCTTAGGTCCCTTCTTTTCCTAGACTGTATAGCTTCTGATATGGGCTATTTCACTATACTATTTTCTGAAATGTCAAAGTGTATTTCCTTTGACCCATGATTTTATTTTGTATTATTTTACAAGTTTACAAAGATTTCTTTTTAATCTTCCGAGTTATTAACTTCTAGTTCTTTCAAGATAAGAATATTGCCAATGCTACTAGTTTTTTCTAAGCACTCTGTATCTTGGGGCACCTGAGTGGCTCAGTAGGTTAAGCCTCTGACTCTAGATTTCAGCTCAGGTCATTCTCTCAGGTTCATGGGTTCCTGAGTTTGAGCCCCACATCGGCACTGTGCTGACAACGTGACATCTGCTTAGGATTCGCCTCCCTTTCTCTCTGCCCCTTCCCCACAAATAAATAAAAGTAAACTTAAAAAAAAAAAAAAAATTAGCACTCTACATCTTAATGTATTTTGTTATTGCCTATCTGAACTATCATAAACTAAGTGAATTATAAACTCTACTACTATTGTGTTTCTTTAAACATAAACGTGTAAATAAACCAAACTTGCTCTAACATATAATTAAGGCAGAAAGAAATACCCATAGTTTCATGCGTATGTGTACAAACTTAACATATCACCAGTAGGGATTATACCCAAAAGAATCGTCTTGCCTTACCATTGGTTTACCATAAAATGGAAATCCTTGTAACTGTCTCAAGGCATTTGTGGATGAGCCCAATTCCTTAAATATAACAAAGGCTTGACCCCTCATCTTCATGGTCTTTAAAGCTACAATATCTACCACATGGCCAAACTGAGAAAACAGGGCATACAGGGATCTCTTCAATTCTGAGTAAAATTAGAGGGGAAACAAGTTATTTGTGAAAGGAACAATGACAACATTCTTCATTAAATGACACTGCACGGAGTACCCCCCCATCATACACTTATTTATACAAAGTTACATATTTTTAATAAAACCACATTATTTTTTTGGCTATCTAATTTTAAAAGTTGTTTCACACCATTTTAGCTATGAGTAAAAATACATTCCACTAATTTTCAGTCCCTATTCTTGTTTTAAAAAGCCTTAAAATCCTCACACAAAAAGAAACAAGACATGGTTTTAGGCACTGACAAAAATGACTGCATGAGAAGTTATGAAGCAGAACAATTTTGAACACGTTGGTAATTAAACATGCTTTGGTTGTAAATAAATGTTTTCTAAAAGTACTCACCTTCTTTTTTAATTTTGTCATTCATATTGTTGATATAAATTGTATGATTTGGTCTTATATCCATGTTTGGCGTTAAACTGTTCAAATAGCCTAAGGAGACAGTAAATATTCGGTTATAAATGGAGAGCGTTAACTCACACTGCTGTATGGCATAAGGATTATTAACATCTCAATTTTTTTTTCAATCCCAAGTGTAAGAAAATACTAGTTTGTTACCAGTTTTTAAAACCTCTCCAACACTTGCTAGCCCTATTTTTTAAACAAACAAACAAACAAACAAACAAACAAACAAAAACAGTTCTCAGGCTCAAAACTTGGTGGAGCACCAGGACCCAGGCAGATTTTAATAAGATTATTTCATCCAATACATTTATTTTTATACTTCAATTTCACTTGTGACAATCAATACTCATTTTTCATCTGCCTCATAAAATAATTTTAATTTTTAATGAAATTATTTTAAAATTGAGATTTCAAGAAAAATGAAGAAGAAACTAACAAATGCATGCCCAGTAAAAATTATTAAGACACAACATTAACAAAGCTTACCCCGCAATACTTCATAGGTACACTTCAAAGCACTTCCTACCTATTACTTAAATTTATATACACCATCACCAGCTGTCCTGACTCTACCTGAACTTGAAGTTAGGGAGCTCAGCGTAGTGCTGGGCAATGGTTAAGAGTTCAGATTCTAGCACAGACCACATCTGAATTCAAATTCTATCTGTGGTTAGCATTGGCTACTCCACAGAGACCAAGTTCCTTAATCTCTGGGTCCACAGCGGTAAAATGGGGCTGGTGTAACAGCATTTACCGAGTAGAACTCAAAAGACTGAATGAGACATAAAGTTCAAGCACAGTTCTTGCACGGGCAGGAAGCACTTCAAGTAGCTGCTACTAATGGCGATTACAGATCAAAGGACTTGCCTAAGGTCAGATAGCTAATGAACGCAGGCCGGGCAATTCTGCGGGTCTCCTCGCACTTCTCTTTCACACTCACCTCGCTACTTTACTTTTTACATTGTTTTCAGTTGCAGGCTGTGACTTTGCTTTATTTCCTTGGGTGCCCCATATTTTCCTTCATTTTACAAATTTCCGGCCCACTGTTTGTGAACAGTATAGGACCACTGACAAAGGAAGAGCCTACAGATGGGGACCGCACTTAACAGGTGAAGGTAATGCTTGTCAGGAGTGCGACCCCCAACCCCGACCCTTTACCTGAAAAAGAGCTGGGGTCGCGAAAACGACGAGAAGGAAGTGATCGGTCAAACTTAAAGCAGAACCCTTAGAGGGAAGACTCTGGCAACGTTTCATACGGGGTGATGGTGCTCCGGGTTAGAGCAAGGGTACCGAAAGTCCAAAAGGAGCTCCCCACCTCTTCGGCCACAGGCACGTTCGACCCAAACCCCAGGAAGCGGCCACGCGATCCCCGATCCCAACCCTTACCACCTGAGACAACGCTCCTAAATTAGGGGTCCTAGCGGGGCCAGCGCGTCAGTTTCAAACTCTACCCGCCTCCTGTGCGAACCCCGAAGCGAACGCGTGCCGTCCCCCCGACTGCGCCGCTTCCCCTCCAGGTTCCCACTAGCCTGCGTAGGTACCAGCAGCGGCCCGTAGCGAGAAGAAAGGAAACAGGCTATGAAAACACGTTCCAACTAACCTGAGGCCTGCTTTGCTCCCTCAAAATCCGAAAGCCGGAAAGCGAGCCGCCACCGGAAGTTACGCTACCACGCGTCTCAATCAAGTGCCGACAAACTCGAACAGCCGAGCACGGAGTCGATCGATGCCCCGCCGGCACTTGGGGCGACCGCTGGGAATCTCTCTGCGCATGCGCAAATCTAGGAGCCGGAAGGTCGGCTAGGGAAGGGGAAGAAATTTGTAGAATCCCCATGGATTAAACTCTAATATTGGGGTAATGCAATGAAGGAACGGCGGTGATTCCTTACCTAGCCACTGCTTTGTGTGGTTTTACCCCACACAACGGTGCTTTCATCTTTTAAGATCCTATATGGTTTTACAGGCAGCCCCTCATACCAACTAGGGGAAGGTGCCCTGGTTTGCCCCTCTGGGATCACTGGTGGCTTCTGGTTTAATCTCTTTAAGGCAGCTGATACCTCCTCCCTAGTGCTCTCAGAGTCCTGAGACTGCTGAGGGAACTCTCCTCAAACATTCTGCTGATGAGCGTGAATCACAGAAGTAACTCGGTTTGAGGATACAAAGCAGAGGGAATTGATGTCTCCCTTCCGTGCTCTCACTTGATAAGGCAACCACCTCCAGTAATAGTCAAGCAAACACCCCTAAGACCATCTGCCTAAACTCAGCTGAAACAAAACAAAACAACAAAACAAAACACTTCCCTACCACTTACCATCTTTTCTCTCCACAAAAATGCCCAGATTGTGTTCTGGGATAACACAAGTTGTTGTTGATGCCTAGCTGAATGGGAATCGAAAAAAGTACATGCGGTCATTCTCCTATTCATTAAATGTATGTGAATATTGAGGTTTTGTAATGGTGAGGGTTCAGAGCTGATGGACAAGAAAGAAATCTTGAAGGTATCTTTGGTGCAAAAAAGGTGATTTTAATTAAAACAAGGGGATAAGACCCAAGGGCAGGAAGAGCTGCACTGGCATTGTGAAAAGTGACTGGTTATATACTATGGAGTTGGGGCAGTAAAATCAAAGGCGAAGCCTCCAAAAGGACTTTGATGTGCTGAAGAAGACTTCTAAGATACCTGAGGCCTTGCTGTTGTCAACCTAAGGTTGTTTTCCCTCTAGTAAGGCATTAATATTAGGACAGCATGGGGTTCTTGGAGAAATGTTACACTCTGTATTTGCCTTAAGTATTTGTCAATGGGCTGCAGATTATAAAGAAATTTAATTTTACCTGCCATTTCCTTCTTGAATTGTTCCCCACATCACTATGGAGGGGAAGGTGATATTAGGGGCTCCAGGAAACTGAATCTATAAGTGTCCGGAGATTAGACTACTGATAAGATTGCCTTTTTCTTGTTATTTACTAAGACATTTGGAGACTGATGGAGACTCATGTCCTGTAGGATTATGATCCCTTATTGGTTAACCATTTCATTTCTTCCCTTTCTTTGTTCTTGGGCAACCAGGAGTGCTGAAGAATATCACACATATTCCACCTGTGGGAGGTGGGGAGAGGTTGTGATAACTTGTGCTTGGCCCTCAGCTTGCCTTATGGCCCCTCATCAGTATCATCTGAAATATGAAATGGGTGTTATGAGCCACGGGAAATCTAATCTAATATCTTCTGTTAACGTTAAAAATAAAACTGTTATTTTACCAGCAAAAAAATGGGTTTATTTGGGAGTGGCATGGAATTATAAAATTCAAGACAAGCAAGTTACAGGAAAACCATTGGCTAATCCCACAAATACAGCAGAGGAATGTTATTTTTATGCAGAAGAAGGAGGAAATTGGGAGGGGTCGTTTTGAAGGAAAAATCCATTGGGGGAGATTAAAAAAACCCCCACAAGATCTCAGGGTGATGAGGGTTTCTCATTGGATGAGTTATAGGGATAGGGAATTTCTTGTAGGAAATGCAATGTACATCTTTTTTCTGTTCGGACCTGTAATTGATTATTCTTTCCTATGGAGGTTTCTTTTGTTGGATGGTAAGTGACACTAATTTTGGAGCTTGTAATTGACAATGCTTCCTGTAATTGATGTGATACTTTCCTTTCTAGCCTCCCAATCCACTTTAGTGAGGTCTCCCTTTATTAATTTTCTCAATTCCCCTTAACTGATCTCTCAGAGCCTGCTTTCCTCATCTGTAAACTAAGGATCATAATAGTATTTCCTTCTGGAGCTATTGTGAGGATTAAGTGAGCTTTTAAATGTAAGGTGGTTAACACACTGTCAGACACAAAATAAATGATTTATAAAAGTTGTTTCTAAATGCTGGCTATGATTTGTGCATATGGATTAAGGAGCCAAATAGGTTGTTTTTATAAGATGGAGATTTTTATTTTGTTAAAAGATCATTTGAAGTTGCAACTACTTGAAAATAATGTAAGCTTCTTGAGGGTGGGGATTGATTTGTTCACTCAAGTGCCCTCAGTAACTAGAAAAGTACCTGATACTCATAAATATGTATTGAATAAATGAATGAATGAATGTTCATGGAAAATTAGGTAGCACTAAACAAATGCAATATTTTATAAAGACACACATGTGTAGGAAATAATGATAATCACAGGGGTACCTGGGTGGCTCATAAGGTTTACATAACTGTCTGGTTGTCGTCTCAGGTCATGACCTTAGGGTCTGTGAGTTTGAGCCTCACTGTCAGTGCAGAGCCTGCTGGGGATTCTCTTTTTCTCTGTGCCCCTCCACTGCTCTTTCCTTCTCTCTTTCTCAAAAAAACAATAATTAAACTTCAAAAAAAATAATGATAATCACAGATAAGTATTATTTTCATGTATATATTAGAAGAAATGTAACTAGTCCTGTCTCAGTTAAGGAATTATGAGTGAATTAAAAAGGGAATATCCTTAACAACTTGAAAGAGAATATAAACTAAAACATAATTTCTGGATAACAAAGGACAAGCTGCCCATTAATATGGTTATCTGAGCAATTAATTAATTCTGTTTGATGCTGCCATGGACAGCTAAACTTATCTCTCTGAAAATAAGCTATAACCTGCTAGTATTATGCGAGTGCATCTGGCCAAGAACTCATCATAACTATTAAAAGAGGATGAGGTAGGACTTTGCCAAGATGAGAAGGAAATACCACAGGAAACACAAAGACCTAAAGTCACATCATGTTTCATTAACGACTAAATAAAGGCTACTCTACATTACTACCGCTGTGAGAAAGAAATCCTCTAATGCCAACTCAGTGACAATAATCAGAAAGCTATTTCTCAGGTTCTTCTTAAAAGAGCCAGAGCATTTCCTGTCCTTGGGCAATTGCTCTGGGCTTTCCAATAGCCTGTTAATGATCTTCCATAGTTTCCTGAATGATTTTGAAAAATCAGTAATTGAAAGCAGGAGTGAGAAAGGAATGAGGAGGACAGAGGGGCTTTTCTGGTCTTGTGAGAAGCCTTGCATGGCCTAGTTCTAGAACTACATGAAGAGCATTATAATATCTGAACTTTGGTCACACATACTGTAAAGCAGTTGAGGCCAGACCCCTGGTTCCCAGACCTACTTTGAAAGCATAAGGAGAGCTATAGTTGAGTTCCTTATTAGTATTAACTTATAGAAGTATTAACTTAGAAGGTATTAACTTACCTTCACTTCCATTTTGTCCCCTACTTATTTATATTTTATGCACCTCTTTTCAACCACCAACTTTGCCTATTCCACTCTTACTCCCTGTTTACTGACTGATTGTAGTAACCTAATGGGGACCGGACACTAACATTTGTACTGAAATTATCTGAGTACTAGATCAACAGTTCCCAAAGAGTCTTTCATTGTCTGAAAGAAAGCATATCTCCAAATCATTTCAAGGCACCCCACCTCAAGTTTTCAAGAAATCTCTTCCCCTCCTCGGGTCACATATTCACCTCTTCCCCAAACACATATAAGCTGTTCGTAGGCTCAACAGAACAGGGCAAGGCGGCTTTGGGAATGATCCCTTTTCTTCTCTCCTTGGGCTGCCCTTCTGATGACAAAGTTTTATTTGCCTCAAAACCGGTGTCTCACACTTTGGCTCCCTGCGCATCGGGTGCACGAACAAGTTAGAGTTTGGGAACACAACTATCATTCCTTTGTAACCAAATTCACCTCTTGAGGGTCAGATCAAGAATCTGTGTCAAAAGCTTACATGTTTTAAAAAATAATAGAAGAACAAATGGGTTTCCTTGGAGTTCTGCTCAGTCCAGGCTCTCATATTTCAGTTAAACAACATGATTTACTTTCCTGTGGAACAGGTTTTTTATCAAACTAAACCCAGAGGCAGCGCTGTAACACCTTAGCCACGGTTTCTGTGTCGACTGATGATGGAACTCACTTATTTTAGAGGTAGCAGAAAAATGACTACAAACAATAGGGAATAAAACTGTGTCAAGACACCTAAATTACAAGGATGATAACTGAGGTGTCTCTTAGTGACTTTGCATATACAAATATTTACTTACCTTATCTGCACATGTTTTATGTTTCTCATTAAATATTTTCAGTATCTTGCTGCAGTAGCTCTGAGACAGAGCCATGTTTAAAGAAAAATGCATCATCAAACTGGTGGATATGTTTTAGCTTATTTATGTTAGATAGAGCCACAAAATGTATGGCAATTTGTTTGTAGCTTCTTTCTCCCCCCAGGTGGCGATTACATTACGAAATTTATGTAGAGTGAAATTATTTTCACAACAAGCATTAAACAAACCCAAGTATTATTGCTGAGCACTAAATTAGCTTTACCTTTTCCTAGCTAGGTGGGATTATGTTTGCTGAAACTTCCTAAAAAGCACTGCCACCCTCCCAATTCAGGGAGCAAATCATTTTGTGCAATTATTTCAGCTCACTTCAGTCCTTCCCTTTACTCCTTTTGGACATATTCTTGTTTTCAAGGAAGAAAAAAAAAAAAACGGAAGTGACTACCACCTCTGATATGTACAACTGTATTTATGTTAATAATGAGGTGTCATTCACATCCAGATAGGTGGAATCTGAGATAGGCTCTATAATATATGCATTCCTTAAAGTTTGGTAGCAGTAGCTTGCCTCTGAAGGCCTGATAACTAATCCAAAGAAATGTGTATTTTGAGGGGTGGGTGCGGGACCCTGAACTTCTTACTGTTCAATATTAAGATATGGGCAAGTTGTGCTCTCCCTGGCGTCATATGATCTCCCCTGAGGTCTGCTAAAGTAACATTGTAGCAGGATTCTCATACAGAGAGTGGTGACACTGAGGCTTTTCTTTCCAGGAAGCACAGCCTCAGTTGGGTTGGTACTGCAAGAACTGAGCCCCCAATGCCCCGTGCCGTAGTTTTTTAAATATATTTTTTACTTCCTTGTCTCCCATATATGGTAACACACAAACAGGCAGTCTGATTAAGGGGTCAAGGTCATGTGACAAGGTCGTGAGGGATGTTGTCATGTACATAGCCAGGTTGCCTTGAGGATTTTTTTCTTTCCTTAGGGAGAGGACCCTACCACAACATCACACAACTTCCATTCCCTTCAGGACTAGAAAAATAAGATGGCAGTTCCATTAGGCCCACCAAACAAGCAAAATATCATGCAGATAACAAGTTTTTTAATGTTTTTTTTTTTTTAAATTTTTGAGAGAGAGAGAGCACCAGCAGGGGAGGGGCAGAGAGAGAGAGGGAGACAGAGGATCCAAAGCCAGCTCAGTGCTGACAGCAGAGAGCTCTATGTGGAGCTCGAACTCATGACCTAAACTGAAGGTGGACTTTGAAACAATTGAGCCACCCAGGTACCCTGGAAAGTTTTTTTTTTTTTAATTATTTATTTTGAGAGAGCACTCACACACTCCAGCAGGGAGAGGGGGAGAGAGAGAGAGAAAGTGAGGGAGAGAGAGAATCCCAAGCAGTCCCCAATGCAATGCAGGACTTGATCCCAAGAATCATGAGATCATGATCCGAGCAAAAATCAACTCAGTCAGTTAAGCAAAAATCTTAACTGACTGAGCCACCCAGGTGCCCAGGAAAGATTTATTTTTAAATGTTGTACCTCATTTATGGAATTTCAAGCATGATACATCATTGATTTCACGGGCATACTCCAGATATCTTAACCTAGCGCTGCTCAAACATGAATGTCTACATGGGTCACCTAGGGATTTTGTTAAAATCAAAGTTTGATTGAGTAGCTATGGGATGGAGCCCAAGCATCTGCCATTGTAGCAAGCTTCCAGGTGATGCTGATGCTGCTGGTCCCCCATGATATTTTGGGTAGCAAAATCCAAAGCGTTTCCTCTTCAAGAAAAGTTAATTGGCAGATGACACAGCATAGCAGAGCAGTTAGCTCTGAAGCCACAGAACTAGTATCAGACACAGAATAGCGCCCTCTTGTGCAAACGCAAATCAACTATTTCTTTCAAAGGAGGTACTATTTATCTGAAACTTCATTTTAACTGCCTTCTACTGGGCATTTGGAAATAACTCTTCAATGAGAGTGAGAAAGTCTAGAATTTATACTCCTTATTGAAAAGGAATTGCTTCATTGTTCATGAGGCCCAGGGTCACCGTCTAGTTCGTGGTAAGTCATTATATCTGTGCGCAAGCGTTCCGGTTCTTATCTCTTTCCAGGCTCACATAGGGCTTGCACTTCTCCACACCCTTTGAAATGTGTCAGAGTGGTGTGACTTATCTTGGCTGCTTAAGTCGGAGGACATGAGATTCACATTACCTCCAAGCAGGAACGTCAAGAGCTCGTGTACAATGTGCCAGGTGCCCTTTTCCTTCTTTGTGGTCTTGGAAACATATCCCGAGATGGAATCTCTTTCAAGCTTAGGTCCCTGAGTGACTTCGATGATTGGACACCTCCCCTCCACACACGTGTGCCACTTCAACTCGGTTGTGTAACATAAGCAAAAAATAATTAACTGAGTTTTAGGGGGTATTTGTGAAGGTGGACTAACCTATCCTGAATCACATAGGAATTGAAATTGTTTCTGAGAAATAATTCTTAGAAAGTTCAAGAGTTTGGGGCTCCTAGCTGGCTCAACTCTTGATTTTGGGTTTGAGCCCTATGTTGGCTGTAGAGATTACCTATATATAATAAAATCTTTAATAAAGGGGAGGCACCTGGGTAGCTTAATCAGTTAGGTATCCAACTTTGGCTCAGGTCATGATCTCACGGTTAGTGAGTTTGAGTCACCCATAGGGCTCTATGCTGCCAGCTCAGAGCCTGGAGCCTGCTTCAAATTCTGTGTCTCCCTCTCTCTCTCTGCCTCTCCCATGCTCACACTCAGTCTCTCTTTCAGAAATAAATAAAACATTAAAAAATTATTTTTTTAAAGTTCGGGAGTTTTACAGAAGTACTTTCACAATCATGGACTGGTTTTGAGTGCCTATGAGGTTATGTAGCTGAGGTAGCTCACTTCTTTTGAAGGGAAAATCAAAGTAATCAGTTTATAACTGCAACTGGCCCTTAAACAATTTGAACTGTGTGGGTCCACATATATGCCGATTGTTTTTGATAGTATTGTAAATGTATTTTCCCTTCCTTATGATTTTCTTTTTATTCTTTCTTTTTTTCTTTTTAAGTTTATTTCTTTATTTTGAGAGAGGCAGAGAGGGCGCAAGCAGAGAAGGGCAGAGAGAGGGAGAATCCCAAGGAGGCTCCACATTGTCAGTGCAGAGCCAGATGCAGGACTCGAACTCACGAAACCATGAAATATGACCTGAACCCATATCAAAGAGTCAGGAGCTCAGCCGGCTGAGCCACCCAGGCAACCCCCCTTATGATTATCTTAATAACATTCTCTTTTATTGAGCTTACTTTATTGTAATACAGTATATAATATATATAACATATAAAATATGTGTTAATCAACTATTTATGTTATCAGGAAGGCTTCTGATCAACAGTAGGTACTTAAAGTTGGGGTAAGTTGAAAGTTATAACTGCATTTTCAACTGCATGGGGATTCAGCACCCCTAACCTCCCCCCAGTGGGGTCAACTGCATATGATCCATGTTTCGAGTGACCTTTGCATAATAACTTTATCCTAGACTTATTGGACATATATGTTAGGTAACTATATAAGAAAGTATCCTGCAGCCTAGCTGAGAGAAGAATTTGTGGTTGGTAGAATTTTCACATACCTTCAGAGAAGGGCTCTGAAATAAAGAGATGTCATGCTCACACTCTATTTTAGAGTGCTCAGAATATCACCTTGTGACAAGAGACCAAGATATTATAATACATTTCAGGCAAGATTTAACATGATGAGACAGTTTGGATTCCTATCACAAAGAAATTGAAGGAAAAAAATGAAGCCTCTAGTTTGAATTGCAGATTATTTTTGGACATGACAACCCTGGAAATTATTTCTGTCAAGGGAATCCAAAAACAATTATGTAAATGAGGCTGGTGCTTCCTATTCTATTTTGTTTAAGGTGAATGGGGATCAGTTCAACTATAGTAAATTTCCCTAATATCCACTGGCAGAAACATCATCACATAGGTTAATGAGTTTATTAAAATGGATGATGAAATAATATTTATCTCTTACTGATATGGGATAGTCTCTCCTTAATCAGTGTTTCTTTTCTTCAGTCTTAATATGAAGCTACTTTCTGACATTTAATGTTACCAAATTATCTCAGCTCCTGAAAGATATTAATATAACATAATACATTTTGCCATTTCAGTAGAAGGTTCTGAGTAAGACCGGTCAGTTTAAGAGCCTGAAAAAAATTAGTTCTAAGTTATTTCCTCGTGACTGAAATTGCAAACGTCAGATTTCATTACAGGTGGCTAAGAGGGGAAGAGCTCCTCCCTTCATTCAACATAGGGCATCTCAGAAGTCTTTATGCAGTGTTAAGCTTTAAATATCTTGAAACAGGACTAAGACTTTGGGACATTCTTATCTTAACTGAACACCTACAGAGTGAATGCTGTGCTAGCTGCTGAAGACATGATTGTGAGCAGTACAGACATGTCACCTGTCTCATGGAACTCCCAATGTCTCGGAGGTGTCAGATCAATAAGTAAATGCTTGTGAACAGCTACTGTGGTGATGTTCCCATTACTATTGCTGTGTAACAAACTACATGAGTCTAGGCCTCATGGACTCTATGGTCAAAATTAGAGTGTCTACGTGACTCTTCTATTCCTCCTGGAGTGACTGACTAAGCTGGTGGATGGATGGGCTGATCAAGAGGATCCAAAGAGGTTCACTCATGTGTTTGGTGGTAGAAGTGGCTAAAAGACTGAGCTCACAGGGGACTTTCAGCTACTCCCTCATCTGAATGGTTAAAAATCTGAGGCAGCATCCATGCATGATGTTTCCATCATCATGTAAGAGCAGGCAGTTAGAAAGGTAGTAAGTAGGAGGAAGGCAATGGAGACGTCTGTAAGCAGGGTAAATACTCTTTTATTTTTAATTTTTTTTTTTTAATTTCTAGGGGGGAGAGAGAGAGAGAGCGTGAGCAGGGGAGGGTCAGAGAGAGAGGGAGTCACAGACTGAAACAGGTTCCAGGCTCTGAGCTGGCAGTCAACACAGAGCCCGACGCGGGGCTCGAACCCACGAACCGCGAGATCATGACCTAAGCAAAAGTCGGACGCTTAACCGACTAAGCCACCCAGGCGCCCCAAGCAGGGTAAATACTCCTTGCAAAGGCAATGTGGTGAAGAGGAATTTGCCAAATTTGAGTAACTAAAAAACAAAAACAAAAACAAAAAAACCCAAAACCAAAATCAAAACAGTTGTAGCTGGAGCATGGAGAGTGAGGGAGAGGGCGAGGTTCAAAGATCAGGCAGCCTCTCGCAAGACCTCTGAATGCTATGCTAAGAGCCATGGAAATCAGATGTTTAAGCAGAATGTAACATGATCTGAGGCTTTGCATGGATCTTCCTCAGTGAATTGAAGGGGTCAAGTCTGGGTCAGTGTGGAAATATTTGCAGTGCCCACACTGATGGTAAGGGTGACATGAATCAATATGGCAGCAGAGAAGTAGACAGATTTGAATTCTATTTAGAGATGCAATTGACAGATCTTGCTGGCAGATTGAACGTGGAGAGGGTAGGGATTGTTAGACGTGTTGGTTTCCAAGGTCTGCTGTAGCAAATGTGAAAGGTGAAATACAATGGAGTAGCTTATGTCAAGGAGCTTTAAAATGGAGAAGGGAGGCCATTAAGGAAATGGGCCCTTTTGCATGTCCTCACTAAATAGAACCATGAACCTTTGAACTGGGCCAAACCCCAAATTTAGTACACAACGTAAAGAAAAGAGAAGATGCCCTTCAGGTTTCAGAACGAGTCCTTGGGGAGTTGTAGCGAGTGGTGTGGAGGCACAAGCAGGCCGGGGAAGGCACCTGAGGAATCCAGTGTTTACGTTGAATAGGTTAAAGGTCATTTGACAGTGAGATGCCCAGGTGTGAATGTCAAGCCGGTAGTTAGATAGACAATCCTCAAGATCTCTGAGGGGAAATCTGAACAAGAAGCCTGATGATGAGGGAAATGAATCCAGCTGAGTGACAAGCAAGGGAGTGTAGGATAACTGTGAGAACAGAGAGAAAAACCTAGAGCCCAGGGCACCTCCATTCCATATCTCAATACATAGAAGAGAAAATCAAAGCTAGTGGTCTTCTAGTAAATGTTTAACAACTTGCATTCACTTCAGTAGCACATTTACTAACTACAAGCTCTCCAGGGGAAGGAGAGGTGAGAAAAGCTCTGATTTGCAAAGTTTGCCAACTCCTGTGGTGTAAATATTCCTGCTGTGGTCACTGGCTTGAAAAATTCCTGAAAAGTTAAAAATTGATTTCTTTTTTTAAAAAAATTTTTAATGCTTATTTTTGAGAGAGAGAGACAGTGTGTAAATGGGGGAGGGGCAGAGAGAGGGAGACACAGAATCTGAAGTAGGCTTCAGGCTCTGAGCTGTCATCAAAGAGCCCGATGTGGGGCTTGAACCCATGGACTGTGAGATCATGACCTGAACCAAATTCGAATGCTTAACCGACTAAACCACCCAGGCGCCCCCTAAAAATTGAGTTCTTACAAGCTGGTACAAGCTGGCTCAAACACATCTCTGAACCAGCCTTGGCCCTGGTTCAAGCTAAACAATCAGCCTGTCCTTCATGGGCCTTAGTATCTTTATCTATGAAATGAATGGCTACTCCAAATGGTTTCTTCAAAGTCCTTTCCTGCTCTCACATAGTGTAAATCCCAACACCAAAACTTTGGGTCTGTCCTGATGGTCGGGAGCCCTTTGAACAGGGCATTTTCCAATTAAACAGTTGAATTGTCACAGAAGTGACAGTGACACTTCTGTTCAGTAACTGTCAGCTCCTGGTTTTCATATTTATAGGCAATCACATAGAGTAGGAAGACTGGAAACTACTCTCTCACTCTCCAGAGTCCCGTTGGCAAGTCTAAGTTCTTCATCTCTTCTCAGATTGCCCCTGTCCTTGCCCCAACAAGTCATCTACAGGCTACCCCTTGGACAAGGTGTGCCCTTGGGTGTGAAGAGGTCTATAGAAGCCCTGAAAGAGGACTCAGGCCATAGACAGAGGATTCTGAGGTCCCTGGACCCAGAGCATAATCTATTAAAGCAAGAGACATAGGTTCTGGTGTTATATCTACTTGACCCCATGGACTGGGGGGGGGGCTTCTCTTACCCCTCTTGCCTACCAGAGATGCTGTCAAGAAAACACATGGATTATATGAAATCAAGTACAGTTAAACCTTGGTTTGTGAGCACAATTTATTCCAGAAACATGCTTGTAATCCAAAGTGCTTCTATATCAAAGAGAATTTCCCCATTAGAACTAATGAAAACTCAGATGATTTGTTCTACAACCCAAAAATATTCATATAAAAATGATTATAATGCTGTAATATAACACAAAATAACAAAAGAAATACAAAATATAAAGAAAATTAAACAAATTAACATGCACTTACCTTTGAAAACCTTCATGGCTGGTGTGAGGGAGACCAGAGGGGAAGCTTTTACACAGGATGACTTTCACTATCACTAACAGAATCACTGCAATCTATTGGCTCAATAGAATCTTTCTGCATGGTGGCCATTGTACACACTTGAACGGATGTTGACTACAGTACAGTATTAATAAACTCTTGTCATATACTGTATTTGATGTAACTGGCAATAAGGCAGCAGAATAAAGGGTCTATATCTGCAGGCAGCCTGACCTAGAATGAAACAAAGCATTCCTAAGCATATTCTTGTATGGAAAGCAAAGGGCTGTCTATAGGTGCTATGAAACGACGACAAATACACTAGTGCCAGTTGTGGGCACCTTCCAATGCTCTGAAAAATCACTGATATCTGCCAAACACGGATTTCGGTCTTCATGGCCTAAGATGGAGCATCTGAGCATGGGAGACAATCACCCACAACCTCACAGTGCACGAGAACCAATGGTTCAGTTGTGATCATGTGACTTTCAGTGTCCTGTACCACTCAATTTGCAAGACACTGCTCATTTATCAAGTTAAAATTTATTAGAAATACCTGCTTGTCTTATAGAACGCTCGCAGAACAAGGAACTCACAATCCAAGGTTTTACTGTAATAGGAAAGAACCTACTACATGTGTGACACATAGTAGGTGCCAAACATGGTGAACTCCATTTCTTCTCATGGTTGTATTTGACTAAAAGGGGTTCTTTCTATAGGAATTAAATATATATGTATAAAGTGCATGCTTTACGCTGTGGGAGACACCAGGCATGTGTAATACACTATCTCTGGTCTCACAGGCATTAAAATCTTGTTGAAGAAAGAAGACACGTCAAAAGGTGTAACTGATCCAAATGGCACTTTATGAAATGTACAAAATGGTACATGACCCGGCTCTGTGGAATACAGACAAGTGGGAGAATTGCACTTGAAAGTTCAGAGAAAGCCACACAGAAGAAGCTCTGGGAATAGGCAGACAAATAAGGCATTCATAGATCATATTCAGGGACAATAAGTGGACTATAGCAGAATGTTAGAGTTGGAAAGCAAAGTTAAATAAACTGGAATAAATAATGCTGATCAGCTTCTTTCTATCTTTGATGCTAGAAAATGAAGAGCTATTGAAGAATTGCTTTCTTTTAATGCTAAAAAATGTCAAAATAGTTACTCAGGGGTTTTTAGGTTTTTTTGCATGCAAATTGACCCTTTGCAAGGGAGATGATCCAAAGGCTGTTAATGAACCAAGACAAAAAGAGGATTTATGAAAGAAAGGAGAAAGGAAAGAGAAAAACTATGGATGGTCTGGGAAAAGTGAACCTTGGTTTACTTGTTTTGGGTAAACTGATTTGCTGGCAGCCAGATAAAAAGTCAGCTGGGCCTTCTGACCTTGAGCAGGCCTTGAATCATGTATTTGATGATTGCATTGAACACAATAATTTTATTTCTTTGCAGATGTGGGGAAAGCTTACCTTTTCGGTGTGGCACACACATGTGGTGGGTCATCTGTTTGGAGCCCCTGCATATCTCTTTTGTTAGCATCTCTACCTTCCTTGGGCCACGATACACCAAGTCCTTCTTCAGAGGTAATTTAATGATGGTATAGGAAATTTTGAAAATCGGCAGAAAATCCCCCTTTTAATACGCTTTTTTTATCAGGGGGTATTACATCATGGTCAATTTTACCTACTTATTTTGCATAATTATAATTCTGGTGAATACATAATATTCATATAAAATGTTGATTTTTTTAATCCTCTATTACATCATTGCCCTCTGCAGATTACTCTGTGGAAGAGTTTTTGCCTCACATCACCTTTTCTCACTCCTAGCTCCTCAGGGGCTTTTCGGGAAGTGATTAAATACACACCAAAAAGAAAAAAGAAAAAAAGAGCAATATTTAGAGAAACAAAAATTCATAAGAAGCAAGAAAGAGGTCTTCCTATAGTTGAAAGCTTCCTTGTGGAGGAGGAGCCTGGCTTGCTCTGAATGGTCCCAGAGCTCTTGAGTTAAGGCCAAGACCTGGAAGTCACAGGGAGACACATTTTACCTCGTAGAGCACGCCGAAAACCATGCCTGCAGTCTCAGGGTGGTAAGTCCCCATCACCGTCATTCAGGTGAAACAGGAAGGATCACCTACCAGGGACACTTCTGCAGCTGCCTAAGCATGGAATGTGGGGCAGGAATGAGTGGCACCTCGAGCCTAACTGTTAGCCTGTTGGGCTGCTCTGGTCTTCTATAGGTGTGAACAAATCTTAAAAAATAGTGTCCTAAGGGGTGTCTGGGTGACTCAGTTGAGCTGGTTGAGCTTCTGACTTTTGATTTCAGCTTGGGTCATGATCTCACACTTGGTGAGATCATGCACTGTCAACACAGAGCCTGCTTGGGACACTCTCTCTTCCTCTCTGTTTCTCCCCTGCTTGCACTCTCTCTCTCTCAAAATAAATAAACATTTAAAAAAAATAGTGGCGGGGCGCCCGGGTGGCTTAGTCGGTTAAGCGTCCGACTTTCGCTCAGGTCATGATCTCGCTGTTCGTGGGTTCAAGCCCCGCATCGGGCTCTTTGCTGACTGCCAGCTCAGAGCCTGGAGCCTGTTTCGGTCTGTGACTCCCTCTCTCTCTGACCCTCCCCTGCTCACGCTGTCTCTCTCTCTCCTAGAAATAAATAAAAAGCATTAAAAAAATTTAAAATAAAAAAAATAAAAAAAATAGTGGCTTGAGACTATAATAATCATTTGATTATTCTCTCTCACAGCTTCGGGGGGGTCAACTATGCTCAGCTACGCAGCTCTTGCTACGGTATCTCACATCAGACAGTGGTTGAGGTTGGGGTCTTCTCAAACAGTCCCCCTCTACCACATCTGCTACGTGGGTTGGCAAGACTCAAACAGCTGCAGGACTGGCATGGCTGGCACCCTTGGGCATCTCTCTCTCCTGTGTGGTCTGTTCAGTACTGAGCCTTCAGGGGAGTGGACCGCTTACATGGTGGCTCAGAACTAGAAATGCATATGTCAGGAGAGCAATTGAGAGAGAGAGAAAGAGAGCATGTGCGTGGGGCAGAAGTCATTTTGCCTTGATGAATCAGCCCTCGAAGTCCCATAGAACCTTTTCCGCTGTTCTCTGTTAACTGAGATAGTCACAAAGACCTGCCCAATTTCAAAGGAAGAGGACATAGACTCTACTCTTGATGAATGATGTGGAAAACTTCTTTAAGTTCATGTGGGACCAGAGATATTCTTATATTCACTTTGGAAAACACTATAGCCACATGAGCTATCTAGTGGAAGGATTCTCACATTTCTGGGTGGGTTGTCAAGGCAACATAATCATAACTCTTTTAAGGTGCCTCAAGCTCCTGGGGCCATGGGTGTCTCTAATATGAATATCATAACAGGATCTGCAGTCTTTTATGTGAGGAGAGATCCTTCTTCTTTTCCCCGGTTCTTGAGATCAACCCAGAACTAAAGAAAAGGGAATAAACAGGAGTGACCCTATAGTGACATTCATGAATAGCGCAGGGAGCCAAACACAGGGCTAGGTGCATGGGTATGCATCCCTCCGTGCTGGGATTCCAGTGGAGAAGGAAGCACTGTCAGGACCCACTGATTAGCCTTAATCTACAGGTTGGGAAAGATGGATTCTATGTTTCTATCCATTTGCATCAATGGGGAATCATGTTCAACGGCTAACCACAGAGATTCATTTGAAGTAACTTGAACTTCCAAAGGTTTATTATATAAAGCACAGGTGAAAATCAGCAGGCTAGGGCAGTTCTGCAAAGCCTTCACAGGTCAGTCTTCCCCCCTATTTTTTTGCTCTGTTTTGCTGCTCTATTTTTCCATTCTCATTCAAAAGATCACCTCATGGTTCAAGGTGGTTGCTGGAGTTCCAGCTATTGTATCCACATTCTAGGAAGCAGGAAGGAGGGAAGAAGCTTATCTCATTGTCTTTTTTCTTTCTAAGACAGAGAGAGAGAGAGCAGGAACAGGACAGATGGGCAGAGGGAGAGAGAGGGAGTCTCAAGCAGGCTCCATACTTGATCCCACGACACTGGGATCACGACCTGAGCTAAAATCAAGAGTCAGAAGCTTAGTAGACTGAACCATCCAGGCACCCCTCACTGTTTCTTAAGTAGGGTTCTCAGAAGTATCAAACTATATCATTTTGAACAGAACTTAATTTTATGGGGTCACCTAGTTACAGGCAAGGCTGGGAAATGTTTCTTAGCAGGAGATGTCAGACGTTTTGTTTTCTAAAGACAAGAAGTGAAAATTAATATTTGCCTTATCTGTCAAATTTCTACTTAAGAGATACAAAAAGATACCTACTCAGTTAAATGAATCATAGAGACCTTTCTAGTGACATGTAATTGTGGTAACATTTCTTATTTTTGAGTGCCTTCAAGAAACGAGAGATTTAATTCAATATTTCAAAATCTGAGATGGGAAATAGATTTTGTGGAATTTATTTCCTCTCTGAACAGTTGATAACAGCATACAAATCATGTTTTCAACACCTTCCCCCCTCTTCCCCAATTTGTCCTTTTGGTCTAAATGACTTAAGTCACAGCTAATGCAAGATATGAGGACAATTTAAACCTTAAAGAATGGCACTCACTCTCTGAAGCATTCAATGAGCTGATCCCTGAGACTCTTCTTGAGGAGCAGGCAATTTAGGTAATTGTCACTATTAAGGCATTTGCTTGTGTTACATACACACAAATGTGTGTGCCCATCCACCCAGAAAATGTCAGGAAGACTTTTCTAGCTTTCTCTACTTGCAAACATCTCACACTTAAATGGCCAGTTCCATTTCATTCCTGAATATTCTCCTAGCACCTGTGCTCTGTCATGTCTCCCCTCTCTGTACTCAGAGACTAATTCTACCATTTACATTTAACAATTAGTACCCAACATTTAACAAAAATTAAAAGAATGTATGGGGCACCTGGGTGGCTCAATTGGTTGAGCATCTGACTCTTTACTGGGGCTTGGGACGTGATCCCAACTTTGTGGGATCTGGCTCTGTGCTAAGCATGGAACCTGCTTGAGATTCTCTCCCTCTGTCTGTCTCCTTCACTTGTGCTCTCAATAAATAAATAGATAAATAAATAAATAAATAAATAAATAAATAAATAAATAAATAAATAAATAAAATAAAATAAAGAGAATGTTTAACAGGAGTCCCAAATACTTTAGAACTTCAGTGTGGTCTATTAGTGTCATATGTAGGATGCTTTTTGCTCCAGGTTGAGTGTGAGCTCTTTGAGGTCCTCATACTTGTTTTGTGTCATTCCATTTTAGGCATTAAATATTTCCTGGTTGACAGATTGCTCTGGTACTAGGCATCAGAAACCAGAGGAGTATATACTAACTGGGTCACTGAATGTTTCCACTAAAGAAAAGAAAAAAACTTATTCCAAATCTTTTTTTTTTTTTTAATTAAACTCTATGCCCAATGTGGGGCTCAAACTCACAATCCTGAGATCAAGAGGCACATGTTGTACTGACTGAGCCAGCCAGGCACCGCCTTACTCTAAATCTTTGAGTGTCAAAAGAAACTGTAAGACACATTCCTGAATTATGTGAAAATGGAAAAGACAGACAATGACAAGTGTGGAACCACTGAAATGCTTATTGTTGGAAGGAGTGTAAATTAGTACAGCCACTTTGGAAAGCTATTTAACCGTATCAACTAAAGTTGAACATAGGCACATTTTATGACCCAGCAACACCACGTTGTGTTAACTACACTATAGAAATGCCTGTCTACATGCAAAATCAACAACAAATAGCAACACAACAAACATGCACTAGAATGTTCAGAGCACTATTCGTAATAACCCCAAACTGGAAACTACCTGTGTGTCTTTCAACAGTATAATGGGAAAAGAGATGGAATAAAATGTAAGTTCAGACAATGGAATATTATAGGAAGACAAAAATGGACAAACTCTCACTGCATGCAACATGGGAAATCTTACACATACAATGTTGAATGAGAGAAGCCAGGCATAAAATAGGCTTTGCTGTTTGGTTTCATTTATATAAATTTTAAAAACAGGCACACGAATCCCTCCTATTAGAAATCAGGATAGAGGTTACCTGGGGAAGGGGTCTCCCATGGAAAGAGGTTCAGTGAGGGTTTTGGGGGGTACTGTGAATGTTGTATTTCCCAATCTGGGTGCTGGTGACATGGGTATGATGAAACACAAGCTGACTGTACACATGATTTGTGCATTTTTATCTGAGTGTGTTACATCTCAAAGAAAACATACTAGAAAACAAACCCAAAAATGAGAAACTGTGGGATTCACAGTCCCACCATCTGGTGTCCCAAGTCCTGGGAGAAGTCGGTGTGCAGCCAGCTGTGAAGAGCATCCTTTACCGAAGAGGTGAGAGGCTGGGAGGCTAGGTGCAGCTGCACCTTCTAGATTTCCTCCTCCTCTTCTCTTACACCATCCTCTGTCTCCCTTACCTTGTCAGTGGCTTTCCTGCCTGGCACCCTCGGTTTTCCGGGGATGATAGTGGCTGGGAGAAATGCCCCCTCTTTCTTCCCTCTTTGGCAGCTGTCTCAGTTCTTCTCATTACGGCCGTTCCTGTGAGCTCACATGTCCTCTGTGTCCTGTGTTCCCCACCCTAATAGCTGAAATTGCCCTATTTCCTTTTCCTGGCGGCACACAGCATTTCAAAGTTAAATATGTCAAAAGTCACCCTCTCTGCCTTACCCCTCAATGGCATACTTGTCCATTTCAATGTGCCCCACTACACTGATGGCTCAGAAAAAATAATCAAGGGATAAAAATCAAGAATAGAGGTGCTACAGGGGCATCTGGGTGGCTCCATTGGTTGAGCATCAACTGGCTGAGATCATGATCTCCCAGTTCCTGAGTGTGAGTCCTACATCAGGCTCACTGCTGTTAGCCCAGAGCCCACTTCAGATCTTCTGACCCTTTCTCTCCCTGCCCCTCCCCTGCTCTCCCTCTCTCTCTGTCTCTCTCAAAAATAAATAAAACATCTATTAAAAAAGATAGAGGCGCTATAGATGGGCAGAAGGATCAAAGGTGGAGATGGACATTGACCAGCACCTCCCAGCCAATCTCTTGGTTATTAGGTAGTCTCTACTCACATCTGGGGACAGGTTACAGAAAATGCAAACACCACCAGGTATGCCTTCCACAAGCTCCTGACCTAAAGCGGATGTAGGATGTGGGCAAATGTAGAGGTTATCGACAATGAAAAGTCACAAATGAATAATAATGCAGTGATGAAATGGAAAAGACACAGGGACACAAAAGGGACCTGGAGGCCCCCAAGACAGTGCCAGTTGCATAAACAAAGACTTGTGGAAGGAAGACAGTTTAAAATTGGAAACTCTTGCAGCACAGTTCAAGTCTGAGGCTGGTTTGGAAGATTAATGGAGCATGCGGCAGGCTGGCTCATAATCATGAAATATAGACAGCACAGAAGTTGGTTCTGTGAGTTTCACTTGGGGGCTTCTCTTATGGAAGATTATTTCCAAGGGAGGGAGAATAAATAAGGGTGACTGTGAAGTCGAGCAAATTTTTGAGCAAGGAGAAGGAAAATCTAGCCCGTGCTGGAAGAGTTGTCAGGATAAAAATCATGCAAGTTCTACCGGTCATTGTACTTGGAGCATTGTGGGAACTTGGCCTTCCCCCCTCCCACCCCCAGAGCATGGTCTGGGCCTTTGTCCTGCCTACTTTGGGTCTGATGTGTTCACTGGATCTCCAGACGTGGACAGAGGGGTAAGTAAAGAATATCAGTTTATTCCTTCCACTCTCCATTCCCACCCCTGATAGAAAACACCAGTCATAGATAGGGGGCCTGGGTGGCTCAATCGGGTAAGTGCCTGACTCTTGGTTTCCACTCAGGTCATGATCTCATGATTTGTGAGTCTGAGCTCTGCGTTGGGGTTTGGTATTCTGTCTGCCTCTCTCTTTGTCCTTTCCCTTCTCGCGCGCTCTCTCTCTCTCTCAAAATAAATAAAAATAAAATGTAAACAGTCTTCTTTTTTCTTTAGTGTTTGTTTGTTTTAAGAGAGAGAAAAACAGAGCATGAGAGGGAAAGGGCAGACAGAGCCTGATACGGGGCTCGAACTCACAGCCCATGAGATCATGACCTGAGCCGAAGTTGGACACTTAACCTATTGAGCCCCTCGGGTGTCCCAATAAAACTTAACTTAAAAAAAAAAAAGAAAAAGAAAAAGAAAAAAAAACTTAAGAAGAAACAAAAAATAAAATACAAATCACTAAACAACCTAATCCCACCATTAAAGGATAAGCCAGATATGGTGGGACCTATCTCATCAACTTTTCATTTCTGTGGTTTTCTGGACTGCAAACCAATTGGTTATAAGAGAGTAAAACAGCCCAAGTTCTATGGGAACTGCATGAAGTAAAATACTCATGAGGCTGAAGACAGGATGTTACTGACTGCTTTAAGGATCATTATCTAGAAAGTCACCAAAAGATGGAAATGGTGACAAACCTTAATAGTAAATGCCAAAAGATCAAACGCTTTTATGGGGTTTCCTTTGTGCCCAACACGGTGTTCTAAGCAATTGACAACTACTTCCAACCACAACCCTGTTCTCGAGTTCCTATAACTATGCGTATTTTAGAGAAAGAAACTGAAGGACTGGGATGTCCATTTCCTTCCCTCACTCATTCATTCATTCAACAAATGTTTTTGAGCTCTTACTGTATGCCTTGACACAGGAAGTCTGCTCAATGGCAGATTAGTGCTCAACAGCAGGCACAGTCACAAGCTTGTATCCCAGCCTGCACAGGCTGGCAGAGCAAAGTTTAAATGGCAGAAGTTTATTTTCTCACAGTTCCAGAGCCTGGAAGTCCTCAGAGATGTGGTTTCTCCCAAGGTCTTGCAGATGGCCAACTCCTCACCATGTCCTCATGTGACCTTTGCTCTGTGAATGTGGATTTTTTTAAAAAAAATTTTTAAACGTTTACTTATTTTTGAGAGAGAGAAAGACAGAGTGCAAACAGGAGAGGAGCAGAGAGAGAGAGAAGGAGACACAGAATCTGAAGCAGGCTCCGGGCTCTGAGCTGTCAGCACAGAGCCTGATGCAGAGCTCGAAACCACAAACTGCAAGATCATAACCTGAGCCGAAGTTGGACCCTTAACTGACTGAACCCCCCAGAAGCCTCTGTGAATGTGCATTTTTGATGTCTTTGTGTCCTAATCTCCTCTTCCTATAAGGACATCAGACAAACTGGATTAAGGCCCATTCTAGGTGGGTCTCATTTTTAACTCAATCACTTCTTTAAAAGCACTATTTCTACATATAGTCACATTCTGAAATACTGGTTGCGGGGGAAGGTTAGGGCTTCACCATCTGAATTGGGGCTAGAGTGGACACCACTCAGTCCATTACAGCTGGGAAGACAATTTGATCACTTGACCAAGATCATGGGACCTTAACCTCATCCCTCTAAATTTGGGTGGGAAGGTTTCTGTTCCACAGTAACATCCGAATCCACAAAACATCTGAACCCTGAATGCCTGTGGTGGGCAGAGGAAGAAGCTCACCGAGGCAGTTTCCCACACTGTTATCCAATGGCCTACCAACTGCAGTACAATGATAGCTTGTCTGGACCAAGGGAAGCAACAGCGTCCAATTGCCCAGAGTGTTTGTGAAAAACACCGAAAAGGAAACATCTGCTTATACTATATTTTTTTCCTTTCTTCCTCCTCTGTCTCTGAATGTTTCACAAGTGAATAAAGTGGATTTCAGTAACCCTTCCACACAAAGCTGGATTCATGCTTTCAGTAATCCCTTCTGCACTTGTCACATTCATTCTTGCTTTGAGGCACTTCAAACACTGTTGATTTATTCTTTCATGAATCTGAATGAAGGTAACGCTGTGGCGCCGAGTTGCCCTTGCTCTTCGGGAGGGATTTCACAGTCTATCTGCCAACTCATTAAAAAACACCCACCCCTTACAGTTTTCCGGATTTATCCTGAATGTAATTTCTCTTAGTCTTCTTAATCTTGAAATAAAGAGCTTTTGGACCCAACAATGTATTATATCCACCAAAATATTCTTTTGCTTCAATCCCTCAAGATGATTTGGGAGAATATTTAAAAATGTTTGAAAGGGATGTGAATGTGGCTGAACGATCACAATGCATTGGCTGCACAATGCTATGGAAATGTGTTCCCAACTCCAAATGTCTTGATCCCTTTAGAAGGCAGGGAAATAAACAGTTCAGATGTGGCCACTCAGAAGAAGATAAAGATCATTGTATGTTTCCATAGAGACATTTGTCTTTCTCCTTTTCAAGCCCTTTGTAAATATTCAAGATTTGGAAATCCAGGTGCTACATGGCATCATAACTGCTGGTCTGGAAAGGCTGTGGACAATTCAGTGCAGCATCTAACTTCCTTCTGCTGTAAGTTAAAAAGACTGCCTTTGGTGGGGAACAATGAGCAGTCATCTGCTTATTCAGGAGAAGCCCCTTTTGTGCAGGAGAAGAAGGTGGAAGGATGTGCATCCTGTGCCGAGTTCAACTAGGGATTCCTTCTAGGACCTAAGACATCATTTTACATCCTATTGCCTCATGTGTCTTCTCATTAAGAGGGCAGTGCTTTACCACGTTCCTCATTCATGGGTGTCTCATGCAGAACAATTAAGGGTTAATTAATTAATTGGAGAACAACTGAGCATGAGCGATAATGAGAATTTCTACTGCATTTCTTTGGCTTTGTGTAAGTCTACCCCTAAATCAATTTTAATCAGAAGCGAAGGCCTCAATTTTTCATTCGCAGTCACACTATGAGGTTTCAAAGGAGCATGAATCCCCTGAATATAATTTTTCCCAAATCAGATATTTTTCCTCCTACAAGACTAATGTCTAGTAACTGCTTCACTGGGTTAATCAATATGTTATCTTGCATTAAATTGCATAGTTCTGTTATGAGTCAATGAAAATGACATTTTTTCTCTGCTATTTAGTGTGGGTTTTTTTTTGTTACTGCTGTTCCTGTTGCATATCTAAGTTAAAAGGAAGAAATCCCATATGAGTTTGCTTATGTCCATCTTTGTCTTCAGAGATAATCCTGACCAAAACTCAGCACAGAATAATGGCAGACATTGGATGCAAAGTCAGTGACTTTAAGAAAATCAAATCTCTGATAACCTGCTGATTATCCAAATGCTGGTTTTCTAGGGTGAACATGACCTATTTTCCTCCGTATCTCCCTCCTGGTGCTCACTCTGTTGATGGAAGATGGGCTGGAGTGCACATATGTAGACTGAGAAGGCTGCATGAGTGGATATGCTCCCTGCTGCTGGGAGAGCTGGCACCGATTCTAAGCTCTACCCCAAAGAGCTGTAGTTCAAGTGCCTTTAATGTTCCAGATCAGTGATGCCCCAGGTAGTGGCTGAACCTTCATTTCCTTACCACCTGATTCTCTTCTAAACAGAATGGGACCTCTCATTCGTGTCCTGGAGAAGGCACGAAGGAGTCCCTCCACCTCACAGAACAACTCACCTCCCCCTCTCACGACCACAGAAAATCACATCACTTTCTTGCTGAATGTAGAAAACTTTTTCCTTGGGTTAGAGGTGCAGCCTCCACTAGTTTCCCAAAGGAATATGCTGTCACAGTCCTCAAGAAACATATTCTTCTACTTGGTGAAAATCAGCTCAATTTTATTCAACTCATTCAACCAATGTTTATTGATAATCAGTGTGTGACATTACTAGGAGCAAACTACTAGGAACAGAAAGAAGGTATTAGTCTGCATCAATGGGGTCTTATCTAGGGGATAAGAGCCACATAGCAAGGCAAGAAATTTAAATTCAAATTCATTGGTCCAAGGAAATCTGGTCAAAGATTGAGTAAACAGAAAAAGTTTAAAAGAAGATGTAAGTTTTCCTTTGGGGATTAAGTATCCAAAGTCTAAATTTGGGAATACTCAGAACTCATTCTTGGAATAGAAATTTCTGTACTTTTGGGGCACCTGGGCAGCTCAGTCAGTCAAGCATCCAACTCTTGAATTTGGCTCAGGTCATGATCCCAGGGTTGTGGGATTGAGCCCCCCCTTTGGGTTTCATGCTGAGCATGGAGTTTGCTTGGGGTTCTCTCTCTCCGCCCCCCCCCCACCTCCCTTGTTCACTCTGTCTCTAAAAAGAAAGAAAGAAAGGAAGGAAGGAAGGAAGGAAGGAAGGAAGGAAGGAAGGATGAGAGGAAGAAAGAAAGAAAGAAAGAAAGAAAGAAAGAAAGAAAGAAAGAAAGAAAGAAAGAGGGAGAAAAAGAGAAAGAAGAAAGAAAGAAAGAAAAATATCTATTTTTGCTGGATTGATAAGAATTTCTTTCTGGTAAATTCTTACAGATAAATGTCAATTTTCTTTTTGCTAATAGTGGAATGAGAAGAAAGTCCTCAGAGATAATCCAACCCCCTCTTTAAATATTAGAACAATTAAATTCCCAAGCTAAATGATTTGCCCAAAATCACATTGATAAAAAATGGTGGACTGGGTTTAGAATTCAGTTTTCCTGCTCAATCTCATGTTCTCTCAGAATAAACTATTACTATTTATTTACTGTAATTTCCCACTGTATTTTTTCTTAATACCCTCAAGTTTGTGGAGGTATTAAATCTTTAAGCTACATTAATAGAATTAATTGAAATATAACTTGATAGATTGCATAATGGCCACAAATTCTTTCACTCTGTTACCCCCTGAATGTATTCTTTACTTAATGACTGGCTTTAACCAATAGGGCATGAACGAGAGTTGTGTTAGCTGAGGTCTCGAGGGAGCTCATACTTTGGGGCTTTTCCTCTGGCTGCTGTTGGAACCCAGCCTCCAAGAACATAGCCTTCTGGATGATGAGAGACACATGGACCAGTCAGACCAATTGTCCCCATCAGCCAACAGCCCAGGCAGCCCTCAGCCAAATCACCAACTGGCTACAGATGCATGAATGAGTCTGGCTGAACTCCTCCGAGTGTAGCACAGTAGAACACTCAATCAACTCTTGAGCTAAAGAAATGCTGTTTAGTCCCATAATAGTTGGAGGCAGTTCCTTGCAAAGCGAAAGTTGGCTAATACAATGAACATAAGAATGAATAATGACCCTCAAAGAAATGAGTTAAAGCAGGAGAATGCGCTGTTGCTAGTCTGAGTAAATGGTAGAAGGTTCATTTTGAAACCTACACTTGACATCTCATATGGCAGAATCTTAGTGCTGAATTTGCAATTTTATGAAGAAAAGGCAGAAGTTGTATGTGATCCTTTCTTCCTAGGAGAAACTTCCTCATGGGATGGACACAACTTCATGTTACACTTGTTTCCTAATTTAATTTCAAGACTTGGCAATAACTGGCCACTAACTAACATGAAATTGCAAATAAAATTCTCTATTAAGAGCACACACAGGCATACACACATGCACGCACACGCACACAAGCACACACACACACACACACACACACACACACACACACAATGCTGGCAGATGCAGAATTGTGCCTCATCTTACAGGAACACTTACCCAGGAGACTGCATATTGTGATTTCTTCCAGCCAGAGCTCTGTTTACTGTAGATTTCTGCCAAGATAACCCTTGGCATTCTTCAAACAAAGATTTCTCTTTTAACAAGAGTATCTCTATAATGCAATACGCTTTCCAGAAGTTTAAATATAACCCTGATAGAATATAAAGATAACTCCTTGTAATAAATAAATGAAACACTATTTCCTGTGTTCTTTGAGAACAAAACATAAAAGAAAAAACATTCAGAAAGAGATAGCCTCCTGACAATATTTGGTAACTTCATCCCACTGCACCATCTTAGACGTGATAGGAGAAACATATATCTAAAGACAAATATATAGTTGGTTTGGAAAATAAGAAGAGGCATTTTTGGTAGATTGTAAGGAAAAGAAGATCGTACCATGAAAAGTAAAAACCCATGTAGGAAAAGACTTCCATAAAATGTAGCGAAAATGGGAGTGGACAAGGACCTGGATGAGGTGGTTCTGGATTGCTGGTTGGGATAATGCCAACTAACAAGGAAGATGGTTGACCACTCTTCCTCTTCCATCCCCAACCCCCCAGCTAGATGGAGCTCTACTGGATTGCCTTAATCTAAGTAGAGTGAATCTGGCGGCTAAATGGGAGAGGCATAACACAATATTCAGGAGGATGGCAACTGAAAGGAGTACTGGAAATTACCCATGTCCAGAAGATGGCATGCTTTGCCTACCCATGCATCCTATGCCCACCATCAACTCCCAAACCTAGCCAGGAACTGCAGTCCACCCCAGCGAAAAACAAATCCTTCTTATCCAGCATAATCAGTGATGGCAGCCATGACAAACAGACAAAATATCCACAGAATGAGGTGAACAGAAAATCAGGGCAAGAATCTGCAAACACGTGAGTGGATCAACAACATGGAAGAAGGCACACCCACCTCAACAAATGGAGAAACACAGCTAATACAGCAAACAGAAACTTTTAGAATGTTTATAATTCCCATTCTTAGGTGCATCTTAAGAGGATACTGTAGCCATAAAAAACAATGAGTTGAAGATCTAGGAAAAAATTTTAAATGTATTTTTAAAATTAAAAACTGAGTAATGGTGGGGCATCTAGGTGGCTCAGTTGGTTGCATGTCTGACTCTTGATTTCAGTTCAGGTCATGATCTCATGGTTTGTGAGATTGAGCCTCATGTTGGGCTCTGTACTGACAGCATGGAGCCTGCTTGGGATTCTCGCTCTCTCTCTCTCTTTCATAAATAAATAAATAAACGTTTAAAAAATTTAAACTGAATTATAAGACAAACAGCAAAATAAAGATTATTTGTAACATAAATTGGCGGCTTGGAATAGGGATTCTGCCAGAATGCAGGACAAGAGGAGAAAGCATTATAAGGCAGAGAAGAAAAATTAAGGGATCTGAAGGAACAAGTCAGAAGTGCCAACATGATCTAGTAAGAATTCTAGGAGGGAATAGAGTGAAGGGTGAAGATGAGAACACTCAAAGCAGTAAAAAAAAGGAAGTCACAAAACTGAAGAAAAACAGCACTCGAGCTTGGAGACCTAGCTCTTGACTATTGACTAAAGAGGTATCTATAGGGGCGCCTGGGTGGCTTAGTCAGTTAAGCGTCTGACTTTCGCTTAGGTCATGATCTCACGGCTTGTGGGTTCGAGCCCCGCGTCGACTGCCAGCTCAGAGCCTGGAGCCTGTTTCAGAGTCTGTGACTCCCTCTCTCTCTGACCCTCCCCTGTTCACACTGTCTCTCTCTCTCTCTGTCTCCTAGAAATAAAAAAAAAAAAAAACATTAAACAGGTATCTATATTATAACCATGCTGAAGGTTGACAACAAGTACATATAAAAGCTCTACTAGGTAAAAGCTACCAAAAGAAGGCTGAAGAGTAGTATTTCTAGGCAAATTAGAATCAGAGAGCACTAATAAACTATTTGTAAAAAAAAAAGAATCAGAGAGCACTACAAGAACACTAGGTATTTCATATTGATAAAAGGAACAATGGGCCACCACAACTGTTATAAACTCTATGCACCTTATTTCTCTGCTTTAGAATATTTAAACAAAAATGAATAGAAGACGAAAAACCTTAGCAAATTTGTCCCAACTGGTACTAGTGATTACGTCTAGGAAGGGGGAGATTTGGAGATTTGGTTTAGACAATAAAGACAATAAAAAAGACCGAGCCACTCAGATGTTCTTAAAGAAGACTTTCCTAAATCTGTATTACTTGAAATTATTTTCACAAGTTAGATGGATCCATATTTTAATTTTGCACATAATCAATTTTACTTTATTTTAATTTTTAAATGTTTGTTTATTTTTGAGAGACAGAGAGAGACAGAGTGTGAATGGGGGAAAGGCAGAGAGAGAGGGAGATACAGAATTTGAAGCAGGCTCCAGGCTCTGAGCTTTCAGCACAGAGCCTGAAGCAGGACTCTAACCTGCCAACCACGAGATCATGACCTGAGGTGAAGTCAGACGCTTAATAGACTGAGCCACCCAGGCACCCCAATTTGCACATAATCAATTTTTAAAAATAGGAGGAACTATTATATATATATATATATATATATATATATATATATTTAAGGTTGTACCATACTTAATAGTACTTTGCATATTTAAGCCAGGAATAACTCCAACCCTGGCTCAAACTGCCCTTCCTTTCTCATTTACTAAAATCTTGTTCATTTCTGCCACATAGATTTTATCATTAAATTTCTTGCCTTTCTACACCATTGTCAAGTTGTAAAGTGAACTTAAATCCTGTAACTTCAATGAGGGTATCCTAGATGAAAGGATTTTTTCTTATATTCTAAATAATAGTAGAATATTATTAATAGTATTTAGAAATAGCGTTTTGTAATGAGTGTTTATTATGTAGCACCATATGTATTATCTCCTTTAATCTTCTCAATCGCCCTTTAGAATAAGTGCCAGGACAGATTCCATTTTACAGGTGGGGCAGTTGAGGGTTTTTTTTTCCCCTTAGGCAGAAGAAATAACTCCTCGAAATTCCCAGGGCAAATAACAACAGGAAGAAACAATATTTGAAAGAAGGTCTGCTCCAGTGGGGGTTCTGAATTTTAACTGCTGTGAATCAGACTGGGGACACAGAACGTGCCCAATCTAGGTTTCGATGATTGTTGGCTGATTTCATGTTTCACTGTCAATCCTCTGGCTTCAAGTCCCTTTGATGTCAAGAGGAGGGATCTGAGTTGGAGCATCTGAGGCATCATAATTAACAACTGTAATTGGGGGAGGACCTCAGCAATCATTTTACAGGGGAAGAAAAGGAAGCCCAGAGAGGTTAAGGGAGTAGTCCGAGGTCACAGAGCTCCATCCGGGGCAGCTAGTACTGACACCAACTCTCCCAGGGCCTGAATGACAGACACAGCAGGTGCAGCTTCCCAGTAGCACTCTGGCCACATTGTTGGCTAAGGCCATCCCGGCTGCCCCCTCCTTTGGGAACTGGAACACCCCTCCCTGGCACATAAACCACCTGCAGTGTGCCTTTCAGTGGACCATGTGACTCACCGCCATGGGCTTTTCCAGAACCGAGGTGTGAAAATCAGAAAGGATTCCAGGAGCAGCACGCAGGACTTCAGACAGTAAAAGAGGTGCTATGGGGAGAAAACCAGAGAAACATGACCGAGGGGACTAGAAACATCCTGAGCAAATCCAGAAGGCAGAAGAGCTAAGACTGTCCATGGGCGAGAGCACAGCTTCGGACATCAGACCCCGGAAGGTCTGGATGAAAAGCAGCCAGAACCTTCTGCAGTCATTCTAGGGCTTGGTGGAGGCAAGGTCCAGGGGTTCCTGAAAGATGGACAATGTCGGCGAGGGAGGGATGAGAGAGCCACTAGAACTTTCTGGTCACCAGGCAGTCATCTCTGCTCTGACTGGGGCTCAACTTTATTTTATAATTAAGTGTTTGGGAGATGGCACATAAGTGGCATTTGCCTGTAGACAATGATTTCTGATGACAAATTTCTTTGATATGTAAAAATTTCTCAGAACACAGATTTGTAGAAGACTCATGCATCCCCTTTATCAATAGTGATTGAGGTAGGTGATTTAGATGCTTATCCTGGGGAAGGAAGGTATTTTTAGCATACAAGACTACGTTTTTAGCATAAAAAGGGTGAGGTTAGGGGCGCCTGGGTGGCTTAGTCGGTTAAGCGTCCGACTTTAGCTTAGGTCATGATCTCGCGGTTCGTGGGTTTGAGCCCCGCGCCGGGCTCTGTGCTGACTGCCAGCTCAGAGCCTGGAGCCTATTTCAGATTCTGTATCTCCCTCTCTCTGACCCTCCCCTGCTCACGCTGTCTCTCTCTCTCTCCTAGAAATACATAAATAAAAATATTTTTAAAAAAAGAAAAAAAAAGAAAAAAAATTCAGTTAAAAAAAAAGGGTGAAGTTAGTTCTTTGTGAGCAGGGGTCAATAGCTTGTTTGCTTAAGGGGAAGTATTCAGAAAAACAGGTCTTTTGGGAAACACAATGTTTGCTCCCATAATCACAAAAAAAGTTCCTACAATAGGTTACTTCACAGGGTGCAATCAGCATATTCAAGGCCAGAATAAGTCACTCTGAATACTGATCAACAAAGATGCCTTGGGGGTCGATGTTCCAAGCAGAAACAATTGGGTGGGGGTGGATATCTGTCCTTAACTCTAAATTAGGCTCTTTGTCTCAGGGCCAGCCTCAATTGTAAATCTTGTGTTCTTAACCCCCTTTAATATCTAAGTCTTAGATCTACAAGGCCCATAGGAAGAGCCTTTTGACAATCATTCACAGTGCTTTCATCTAAAATCTGTTTTGGAAAGCCAGGAATATGCTTTTCCTTATGAGGACTCTATGTGGGGAATATCGGTCTGATTTGGAATATTGTGAGGCCTGGTCACTACCAGCTAGCTCATTTCCAACATGAGCCAGTAGTAGCAGGAGATACCAGTTTTCGTTTCTCATGGCAGGAGCTGTGCAAACACTGCCATTTCCTCGCTGTGATTTTCATCCATCAAGGCCGGTGCGGCTCCCAGCAAGGGCTCTCGTTTCTTCTGTGATTGCCTTATCTGTGAGTAGTCACCATGAGAAATACCTAATTATGGCCTTTGTTCAGGGTATAAGCTGTGAAACGCCCAGAATTCGAGAGAACCCCAAAAACAGACCACCAGAGACCAGAGTCAAAGCCAAGCGGCAAGGGTTGTTTATTTGCAGGTTCGAACCCGGTCCTCCGCGCAGTCACTCGTTGCCGGTGACGCTGAGAGGCCCTGAACAAAGCCTCTGTAGCCTTTTTATAGACAGAAGTAAACAAGTCATGGGGAGGGACAGATTTCCATGGTTACAGGTTTGCCATTGGTTAACATTCAAATGTGAACATATACCGTATCTGATTGGTTCCCGCCATCAGGTTTGGCTGGATCTAATTACAACATTTGGGATACCTTTGAATTCAGTCTATCATAGAGCGAGTTTTAAGTCTTGTTTGGCGACTAACAGGTTAACATCTCTCTCTCCAGGCCCTTCTCTCAGCAAGGTGGGGGGTGGCTGCTGGCCTTTTGGGAGTGGCTGCCCCCAGGGGGCTAGTCCCTTGGGCAATCCGGCGGCGGGGAAGCAAGCCTTAAGCTTTGTTACAGAAGCAGAGAGAGCTGGTTAGGTGTTAGCTTCCCGCAGCGCAGGCATTTGCTCAGAAGCGGAAAAGCTGGTTAAGTTTATTTAGGCCTGGGGCTATGTGCAGCCCGAGGTTTCTTTTAATGGAGGACTTCATTTTTGGCTCTACATTCCCCCCTTCTCTTGTGTATTTGAAGGCCCAATCATGGGTCTTCGGTCGGGTCCCAATCATTAGGGTGGCGACACTGCAACCTAAGTATTATGGGGTGTATTGTCCCTGGACATTCTTGCATGAAGGCAAGCAATCTAGTTGAATGACAAAATCTAAATCTCAGATGGACATACATTGTTAAGGATTTGGCAAGAGTTCAGTATGATGCAATTGCCATAGAAATTTAGTTATTTTTGTGACATATAATAACTCTTATAACAAAACATTAAAACTTTAGGATTTACATATATATTTGGGCAGTAATAGCACTTACCCATGCAATATAACCTAAGGTTTACTGTTATGTATAGTGTTTTTCCAAGTAACCTAGCATTTTAGATAAAAGGGCCTAATTGGCCAAAAGACCCACTTTTTTACTGTTTAAATCCTGGGAAGTTTGTTAAAACCTTAGGAAGCTATAAAGCGTATCCTAAATAGGATTACAGATCATTACAAACCTTAAAGCTTTTTTTATTCAACCAAAGTGACAATAATAGATCTTAAAGGCGAATGCATAATATAATATAGTAGTTAGAAACCAACATTGGTTGGGGTAACTCTTTTAACATTGAGAATATTTAACTATGCAATCAAAGACCTGATAAAGATGAAACCTAAAGCTTCGGGTTTTCTTGGCAGAAAAAGGAGAAAACTTTTGTTAGACCTTCTATCTTCTATATCTTTTTTTTGCCTTTAAACTTTGTCCCAAAGCCATTTCCCTCTAAGCAACCAGTCTTATTTAGGACAAAATTACTTTTTTTTACCCTCAACAAAAATGTATTTCCATTTTTTATATCCTTTTTTTATGGATCTCTCAGTTTTCTATATACAGGGTTGCTTTCCATCAGTCTTAAGTACACTTAGCAGAATTTTAACTCGGGAAACCTTAGTCTCCAATTGAGGACCTAGTAACCAATTGAGAGGTGTTTACACTAGAATTTTTAAATCACTTTTTAAAAGGTCTAAATAGTCTTACTTTTTCTGCAATAGGAAGCTGAAAACTCAAACCTATGTTTAGTAACTATGTATTTTATTTTGATAGAAGTCATGCAATTCAGGCCAGACATGTTTTCAAAAGGAGTTAGAATGCAAAAGGGAGGAGAGCTATCCAGTCTCCGCCAGTCTCCAAGGTCAATTTAATTAAGGTCTCTTTTAGAGTTCTATTTATTTTTTTTTTTATCTGTCCTGAACTCTGGGGTCTGTATGCACAGTGTAATTTCCAATTAATCCCCAGGGCCGTGGCTAAATTCTGGCTTACTTTGGACACAAATACAGGTCCGTTGTCTGACCCTATTATCTGAGGAAAGCCGTATCTTATGAAGATGTCTTTCAGGAATTTCTCACGTTTGGTTGGGAGTGCTCGGCGGGCGGTGGTTCCTCAGCTCCTTGGTAGGTGTTTTTCCTTATCAAGGGCCATTACTTTACCGTGGAGATCCCAGAGCTAGCCATCCGCAATGAAGAGGAGCTTAACAAGCTGCTAGAGTCTAGGTCAAATCCCGCATCTGGTGTCAGCAGCGTTTCAGGCAAGCCTTTAAGTGCGTGGTGGTCGGCGATGGGTGAGTGCGCCTTGCGGAGGCCATGGGTTGGGCGGGGACGCCCCCGGAGACCTTGCCCGGGCTGGGGCTGGGCGCATGGCTCCGGGGATGTGGGAGCCACGGGGGTGCAGGCGGCTGGCTTGGGGCCTGTGCCGTGGCCCTCATGCCCTGATGTCCCTACCGCGCGCTCCTCAGAATGTTGAGCCCAGTGTCCATTAGGAACTCAGTGGATCGCCCTTTTACTTTTAGGGTTACCCTGGGTTTGGGGAGGGGTGCCGAACCCCGTTGCCCCTAGTCATTGTCATTTCCCATTACTAGAATGAGAGTTTCAGATTTATTCTTGGGGCATTCTTTGGCCCAATGTTCTTTCTCTTTGCCGTAGGCGCATTGATTTTTGCTTAATTGGGGGCGCCCCTCGAGCCGCTGGGAGTTCTCCTTACCTTCTTTTCCTGGAGCCAACTGTCTGAGGCGTCTTTTTCGGTCCTCCAGTTCCGCAGTTCCCGCGAGTAGCATCTCGGCTAGACCCTGGTTTTGTCTCTTTTCAGCCTTTACCTGCTTGTCCTCTGCACTGTCCCTGCTGCTGTGTACCCTCTCTGCCACGACCACTAGATCTTGGAGGCTCTTTTTCCTAGACGTTCTAGTTTCTGAAGTTTTCTCCAATTGTTGGGAGCAGACTGACAAAAGCCATGGCCACCGCAGCTAAGTTTTGCTGGGGCCTCTGGATCTATAGGAGTGCACTGGCGGAATGTCTTTATTACTCTCTTAAGGAACGCTGTGGGGCTTTCCTCTGGTCCCTGACTGACAATGTAGGCTTGCGAGCTGCAGCCTTGAGACCTCTCAACAGAGTCTGGCGGTAGACGAAGAGACTCTCCTTACCTTTAGCCAAGTTGTAGTTTCAATCTGGCCATGCCAGGGGAAACCTAGCGTCATTTTGAGCCTGGTCAGGAGTGGGAACTCTAGTGGGCCCAGGAACCAATTTTCTGGGTTCAGACTGGATTATTTTCCATTTCTCAGTACTGAACATGCCGGGAGCCACACTGGCCTCCCCGGACGGCAGTCACAGCAAGGAAATGTCAGTGTTTGCATAGCTTCAGCCATGAGAAATGAAAACTGGTATCTCCTTCTGCTACTATTGTACTACTGGCTCGTGCTGGAAACAAGCCTACTGGTATTGACCAGGCCCCATAACATTCCACATTAGACCCATATTCTGAACACAGACTGAACATAGATATCTCATAAGGAAAAGTATATTCCTGCCTTTACAAAAGAGACTTTAGACGAAAGCTCCGTGGGCAATTGTCAAAAGGCCCTTCCTATGGGCCTTGCAGACCCAAGACTCAGACAATAAAGGGGGTTAAGAACACAAGAGTTACAATTGAGCCTGGCCCTGAGACAAAGAGCCTAATCTAAAGTTAAGGTACAGATAAGGGCAGAACATAAGTTACTACATTTATCTTTGCTAATTGCTGAAGCATAGCAGCCCCTTCCTCAAGGCCCACATTCCACAAACATTTTCCCTTATACTGGCAGCTGGGATGAGGATAGATAAGAGTAACTAAAACATAACCCAGGCGCAAAGACTGACATATTTACGGCCCCCATGGTGCTTGCACATTCAGCTTCAAGGAAAAGGCTCATTCAAGCAATTTAGGAATAAGCCTAATAAACATTTTACAAATAATTAGCCCTTGTAAAAATTCTGTCTTCTGATGTTATAGTATCGTTTAACCTTAAAATAAAGACACCAAAACCAACAGGACAGAGATGACTGCCTGGTGATCAGAAAGAATCTCAGGGCTCTCTCATTCTCTTTTGCTGACACCGTCTATCCTTCAGGGACTCCTGGACCTGTCGGAGCCGGCGCGGCCTCCGACATGAACAGAACCTGCAACAATTCACGGCGGCTTCGGGTCCCTTGGGCGGGGCCCATTTCCCCAGGGCCGCTGGGTCCGGTGGGGCAGGGGGCCCCTGTGGTTCGGGTGGCGCCTTTGTTCCTCCTGCTGGGTCCTGTGGAGGAGGTTGCCTAAGGAGGGGGAGAAGTTAATTTTTCCTCCGTTTCGCCCTGTAAGAAAGGGTAGAGCGGCTCAGAGGGTTCAGTTTTCCTTTTCGGCAGCTCCAAAGCCCGGGAGGGCGGGTGCTTTTTAGTCACCGCCAGGGTGTCAGGTTTCTGTGGAGGCAAGAAACTTTTAATCCAAGGGGGTGGGTTATCAACCAGATCAGCCCAAACCATGATGTCCGGTGGCCATCTCACATTGAAAGTGGGCCATTCTGTGCAGCAGTAAGTTTAAAATGGACCCTTCCTAACAGTCACTGAGAGGTTATGGGCTAACATTAAGTCTAGGGGTTTGGATGAAGTCTGTCTCATAACGTCAGTCTCAGTCACAAGGTAATAAACACCAACAGAGAAAATTGACAATTCGACATAGACATACACAGAGAGAGAGACTGATAACAGAGTCCGCTGTGCACAGACACAGACACAGAGAGACCGATAACAGAGTTCGCTGCGCACAGACACAGACACAGAGAGACCGATAGTAGAGTTCGCTGCGCACAAACACAGAGACACAGAGACCGATAACAGAGTTCGCTGCACACAAACACAGAGACACAGAGACCGATAACAGAGTTCGCTGCGCACAAACACAGAAGGCTAGCCAACAGAAGAAGGCGCCGGCCTCGAACCGGTGCGCCCCCCAGAAGAAGGCGCCGGCCTCGAACCGGTTCGCCCCCCAGAAGAAGGCGCCGGCCTCGAACCGGTGCGCCCCCAGAAGGCGCCGGCCTCGAACCGGTGCGCCCGCCGGCCTCGAACCGGCTCACCCGCCGGCCTCGAACCGGCTCGCCCGCCGGCCTCGAACCGGCTCACCAGATGGGCACCGTAGGACGTCTCCTCGGTCCCTACCGACTGCTCTATAGCGCGTCCGCCAGAGCCAGTACAGTCCCCGATGCAGATTCCACGCGGCAGAAACCGAAACAAACAGATAAGACAGAAACTGATGCTGAGACAAACAGACAGACAGAGCCGGCTCACTTACCGATCGGTCTTAGGAACAACCCGTTGACTTGGGGTCTGGTGGGTCTGGAGGGGAAATATCCCGGACGAGCCCCCATATGAAACGCCCAGAATTCGAGAGAACCCCAAAAACAGACCACCAGAGACCAGAGTCAAAGCCAAGCGGCAAGGGTTGTTTATTTGCAGGTTCGAACCCGGTCCTCCGCGCAGTCACTCGTTGCCGGTGACGCTGAGAGGCCCTGAACAAAGCCTCTGTAGCCTTTTTATAGACAGAAGTAAACAAGTCATGGGGAGGGACAGATTTCCATGGTTACAAGTTTGCCATTGGTTAACATTCAAATGTGAACATATACCGTATCTGATTGGTTCCCGCCATCAGGTTTGGCTGGATCTAATTACAACATTTGGGATACCTTTGAATTCAGTCTATCATAGAGCGAGTTTTAAGTCTTGTTTGGCGACTAACAGGTTAACATCTCTCTCTCCAGGCCCTTCTCTCAGCAAGGTGGGGGGTGGCTGCTGGCCTTTTGGGAGTGGCTGCCCCCAGGGGGCTAGTCCCTTGGGCAATCCGGCGGCGGGGAAGCAAGCCTTAAGCTTTGTTACAGAAGCAGAGAGAGCTGGTTAGGTGTTAGCTTCCCGCAGCGCAGGCATTTGCTCAGAAGTGGAAAAGCTGGTTAAGTTTATTTAGGCCTGGGGCTATGTGCAGCCCGAGGTTTCTTTTAATGGAGGACTTCATTTTTGGCTCTACAGCTGTAGTCTGTGAAGAGAACTGTAAAGTAAAATGGCTTTTTTTTCTTTCCTACTTTTCCACTTTATAAACATTTTCTTTAAACTGTGTATTTTGGGGCACCTAGATGGCCCCATTGGTTAGCTTCTGACTTTGGCTCAGGTCATGATCCACAGTTTGTGAGTTCGAGCCCCTCGTCAGGCTCTGTGCTGATAGCTCAGAGCCTAGAGCTTGCTTCGAATTCTGTCTTCCCCTTCTCTCTCTCTGCTCTTCCCCTTTTCATGTTCTGTCTCTCTCTCCTTCAAAAAAGCATTAAAATAAAATAAATAAGCATTAAAAAAAAACCCTGTATTTCGAAGCCAGAGGTGTTTCAAAAATGGAACCATGAACACCTCTTGTCTAGATTCTCCTAGGGTTTTTCCATGTCTCTATGTATTTTTTCCTGTTCTTTTTCTTGCTGAGCCACTTCAGGATTTCATATATCATAACTCTTTACCCCTAAATGCCTCAGCCTGCATGTCCTAAGAACAAGGACATTGCCTCATGTAATTAAAACATTATGATCAAATCCTGATTATTTTACACTGGTACACTATTAAAAATTTTTTTTAATGTTTATTTATTTTTGAGAGAGAGACAAAGTGTGAGCGAGGTAGGGGCAGAGAGACAAAGGGAGACACAGAATCTGAAGCAGACTCTAGGCTCTGAGCTGTCAGCACAGCGGGGTTTGAACTCAGGAACCATGAGATCACGACCTGAGTCGAAGTCAGATGCTTAACTGCCTGAGAGAGCCAGGTGCCCCTCACTGGTACACTATTATTATCTACTATCCAATCCATATTCAAATTGAACCAACTTCTCTTAAAAATGTTCTTCATAGGGGCGCCTAGGTGGCTTAGTCAGGTAAGCGGCAGATTTTTGGTTTCAGCTCAGGTCATGATCTCATGGTTTGTGGGTTTGAGTCCTGCTTCGGGCTCTGCACTCACAGTGTGGAATTTACGTGGGATTCTCTCTCTCTCCCTCTCTCTCTGCCGCTTCCCTGCTCCCTCTCTCTCTCAAAGAAACTTAAAAAAGAGAAGTTTTTTATGCCATTTTTTTTCCTGATCCAGGAACCTATCTCAGATCAAATGCTGCATAGAATGGACATTTCTCCTTAGCCTCTTTTACTCTGGAACAGTTTCTCAGCTTTTCTTTGTTCTTCATGACCTTGACATTTTGAAGACTACTTGCTGTCCCTCAGTTGGGGTTTATCCAGTGTTTTCTTGTCGTGAGAATCACTCAGTTTTTATGGCAGGCCTGCAAAAGTGAGGTTGTGTTCAAGTGCAATGGCTTTAATCACAATGGTTTTATATGGTATTAATCCTGTCAGATATGTTTCTTGGGTTTAAGGAGTATAATGGTAAGTGACGCCACATTAGCCAGAAAGCCATCCCTGAGGAGAGAACGCATACTCAAGAGGGAGGTCAGTGTGTCAACAATACTCTCACTGCCCGCGCATTCAGTATGCAAAGCAGCTTCCTCTCAGTGAGTTCCCATGACACTGACCTCTTTATTTCCACCACGATGACATCACTGAGCAGCATTAAGTTTTCTGCAGAAAGACGGAAAAAAAAATCTACGTGGACAGTTATTCCCCATTTCGGTCTGCCCCGCAATGCAAATTCAAAAAGTCTCGTTGTCAAACATAATCATTGCCCTCCCGAAACATCATAGCCTTCAAAGAATTTGAAGAGTTGGAAGAATTAAATCAGCTGCCTGGTTTCCACCACTGAAATTTTTTAAAATGATGAGGTCAGCATGTCACCTTTAAAGGCATCCATTTCATTGTGTGTTTATGGCATGCTTGTGTTAAGGGCGTTGTGTTAAGCTTTCATTTAAGCTGATAACGTTGAGTTCTGAGAGCTGAAGTTACTGCCTGCATTTACTGGTTTCCATTTCCCAAACTTACCCTCTTCTGTCCCAGCACCTGCCAACCCTTGCTCCAAGCGTCCATTTTCTTCCTCAACACCGTTCTCAGAGTTTCCTGACTGCACCCAGCACCCACCCTTCCTCCCCCATAATCTAGTTTCCACAGAGTGGACAAATAGATTCCCCTACAGTGTACCTCAGATCATGCTACTTTCCTGCACAATGACTTCCTCTTCATTGACTCTCAAAATCCAAGTCACCTACCGCCTCCAACAGGACTTCCCCTGCCTCCCTCTCCAACTGCCCCTCCTCCTGTCCCCGCACTCAGTCAACCTCTTCCAGTCATGCTAACTGTTCTGTTCCTTGAGTGAGCCTGTCTCATTCCCCTCAGGGCCTTTGCACTTGTCAATCTTTCTGCATGGAGCCCTTTTTCTTCGATTGCCCCAAGATAGTTCCTTCTTGTCATTTGGGTCGCAGCTTAAATGTCACCTTATTGGAGGGCTCTGTTCCCAACCAATCACATCCTTCAAAAAACTTTCTGAATCTCCTTCTGAATGTATCGTGATACATTTGCTTATAATTTCATCATGTAGCTCCACTACAACATAAGATCCACGGAAATAAACAAACAAAAAAAATGTTTTTCTTGCTCCCTGACAAATCTTGAGTGCCTAAAAGGACTTCTGGCATGGGATAGGTGCTCTATAAATATCTATGGGATGAGTGAAAATGATTACAGATTACAACTAGCCACCACCGAAAGAGGCAATTTATCTGTAGTTGGAACAAATGCTATGGCCTTAACCAGTTACGCCTTGGTCACCCCATTTACCTCCAAATGTTTTAGGTATTTCCAAAGACAGTTCTAACAGTTAAGGGAAAATAAATAGGAATGGAGGCTGAAGCATAAAGGAATAAGGACATGGAACATGAAGGCCTCATATACACATGCGTTTCATGAACTGAGAATATGGTTAATTTAACCCTCTGTCCCGAAGGAGTGCAATAAATGAACAAACCTTAAGAAGTACACAATCTCACGTGTTAAGAAGTACACAATCTCATTATCTACTGCACGTGGTGCCACCCTGTCCCAGGTCCCATATCCTGCTGTCCCCCTCTTGTGAGTCTCTATAGCACTCCATCTTCCTTCTGCTCCTCTCCCCAAAGGGAGACTGTTCCCCAACATGGAGGCAAGACAGTCTTCTTTCTTTTCTCTTATTAAATTTATTTACTTACTGAGAGAGAGTATACAAGCAGGGAAGGGGCAGAGAGAGAAAAAGACAATCTCTGTGCTGATAGTGTGGAGCCCAACCTAGGGCTCAATCCAACAAGCCATGAGATCATGACCTGAGCCGAAATCAGGACTTAGACCCTTAACCGGCTGAGCCACACAGGTGCCTGGACAGCCTTCTTTCTATATATGCTTGTCTCTCAGTGTTCCCATTGATTTCCATAGCTGTGCCCATCATTTTTCTACCAGAAATCCCAAGTTCATCTCTCCAGTACATTCCAGATCATTGGTAGGTGGAATTTTTTTTGGCAATCTGAATCCTTCTTAGAATGCCTCAGCAAGTCTGGTCTAGTTTGTCCAGATGGCAAAAGGCTCATAGTGGCCCATTATTCAAAAAAGTCCATTAATTTCTTTAAATAAATTTTTATAGTTTATTTATTTTGAGAGAGAGACAGAGCATGAGCAGGGGAAGGGCAGAGAGACAGGGAGACACAGAATCTGAAATAGGCTTCAGGCCCTGAGCAGTCAGCACAGAACCTGATGTGGGGCTTGAACCATGGACTGTAAAATCATGACCTGAGCTGAAGTCGGATGCTTAAACGACTGAGCCACTTAGGTGCCCCCAAAATGTCTATTAATTTCTGAAGCACAAGGATTATAGTTCACTTCATTTCTTTATGATAGAATAAGCATCCATGGAGGCAAGTTTGAAGCCATGTAAACTTAACAGAAAATAAAGACTTTACTATGTTAGTGGAAATATACACATCACATGGCTTTTTTTGTGTAATAAACGATGCCAAAGTTAGTGGCTTAAAACAGTAACCATTTTCTTGGTTTGTAATTCTGTTGTTCGACCTCGGGCTAGGGCTCATCCAGTTGGTTCAGGTCTTGGCTGAGCTTACTCTTGCATCTGTCATCAGCTGCTGAGTTGGCTGGGGTAGAGGTACTTCAACTCTTATCTCTGTTTCTTGTGGTCTCTCATCTTCTAGAGGCTAGCTTGGGCTTGTTCTCGTGGCGATGACAGAAGAGATCTTAATGAAAAGAAGTGTGCAGGGCCCCTGGGAGCGTGCCCTGGGAAGTGTGCAGAGGGTGTGACTCCCAGGCTTGGAACTAGCACACTGTCGGTTCCACTACCTTGTGATGGCCACCCCCACCATAAGGCCATCATCTCTTGATGGAAGATGCTGCAAACTCACCCTGCCTGGGCGTGTGGATGCAGCCAAGGAAATGATTGTGGCTATTTTTGCAAACAGTTTTCCATGGTGAGTAATGGTTTGCCAGGGGGAATGCATCTCTTTGAAGTGTGCTTAAAGAGAAGATACGCAGCAAATGGTAGTGAGGCAACAAACACTAACTGCTTTTTCTGTGTTTGCACAAAATACCGTAAGCCATGACCTCGTCCTCACTAAGTGAGTTTCAGTCCGCTGCTTCTCAGCAAGGGAGTTGCAACTGCAACTGCTCCAGAACAGCTGTGCTGGGGGGGGGTGGTGGAGGGGGCGGCTGCCTGGCCCCCCCTAGTTCCCTGGGAATGCGAGGTTAGAATACCCACAGCCAGTAATGCCTGAGATAGCAGACTCCACGGATGTGGCCTGGAAGGGCTCAGTTAATCAGCCACGTGCTTGAATGGGTGACAGAAAAGCTCAGCTCAGGAGGATGGCAGAGGAGAGTTAAGGCTTCTAGGATGGTGCATTCGGTCATTCCTTTTTCCTGTCCTGTTGCTATAACAACCGAGGCTGTCTCTTTGATTCATCAAACATACAGGGGGCATATTTGAAGTGCAGAACTGCTTTGATGGAGTTTTTTCTCCCAGGTTGCAACAGGCAGGTGTTACTTCCTGAATTTTTTTCATTGGCGGTCCTGAGTGGAAATTTACATGCCGATCCTGACTTTGTCAGGTAGAAGAAGGTGCTAATAGTGTTTCTCCATCCTGGCTGCTTATTCCAATCCCTTGAAATGCTTTTCAAACATATTGGAGCTCCACAAGCAACAAATGTAATTGGTGTGGGGTGGGACGGGACTCCTTAAGGATTTTTTAAACGTTTATTTATTTATTTTTGAGAGAGGGGGCAGGGGCAGAGAGAGGAGATGGAGGATCTAAAGCAGGCTCTGTGCTGACAGCAGAGAGCCCGACCTTGGACTTGAACTCATGAATCGTGAGAGCATGACTTGAGCTAAAATCAAGAGTGGGGCGCTTAACCAACTGAGTCACCCAGGTACCCCAATGACTTTGCTTTTATTATTTACTTATTTATTTTTTTTATTTATTTCTGAGAGAGAGAAACAGCGTGAGAAGGGGAGGGGCAGAGAGAGAGGGAGACACAGAATCTGAAGCAGGCTCCAGGCTCTGAGCTGTCAGCACAGAGCCCGACGTGGGGTTCTAACTCACAAACTGCAAGATCATGACGTGAACTGAAGTCGGACACTTAACCAACTGAGTCACCTAGGCGTCCCTGTTTTAAAAAGCATAAGCAGAAACATAGTTGTCTTAGTTGCCTTATTATCTTAGCTCCACATTCTAGTTTATTCCCGACTTAATTAACTTTGCCATTTTACTCCCATTCCTTATCCACCCAATGATCATAGAAAAATGCTTACCTCCAGGTTGTTTCAAAGCCTCTTTCCTGAAGGTTTCAAGAAACCCCTTACCCTCCTATCATGTGTATAAGCTGCCCCGAGGCTCAACAGGGCAAGGCAGCTTTGGGAATGATCTCTTGCCTCCTTTGTAAGCTTCCCTTCTGATAATAAAGCTTTCCTTGCTTCAAAACCACTGACTGTCTCAGGCATTGGTTTCCCGTGCAGTGGGTGTACAGACGGGTGTGAGTTCGGCAACATACTCACATTCACAGATACTGAAAGTAGAATGGTGATTGCCAGAGGCTGGGGAAGGGGGTGATGGAATGCTGTTTACTAAGTACAGAGTTTCAGTTGTGGAAGAGGAGAAAGTTCTGGAGACGGATAATGGTGATAGTTGCACAGCAGTGTGAAGGCACTTACTCAATGTCAATGAATCACACACTTAAAAATGGTTCAGAGGGTAAACTTTATGTTATGTATTTCACTACAATAAATAAGTTAAAACGATGGTTTTATTTCATGGGTTCTGATTAGGATGAAGCACACGAGAGGGTATAGCATCACTAGCCAAGTTCTGTTTCTTGATCTGGGTGGTGTGTACAAAGGCATTTTCCTCTTAATAATTCATTATTTGTTTTGTGTAATTTTCTGGATCTCTGTTTTGTTTTACAACTTTATAGTAAGAATTTTTTTATTTAATAAAGACATAATATACAAATGCTTAGAATTCCACTTGCCATATAGATAGCCTTCAACATATGGGAACTGCTGTTAACATTGTTCTGTGAATCATTCTTGTCCCTGTCTCTCACCCCCCCTCCTTTTCCTCCCCCCTCCCTCCACCCAGCATATGGTCTGCCCATAGGGGGCACCAAGACCACTCGCTATAGTAGTGATGACAACACTGGACCCATAAAAGCTGCGGGACTCAAGTGCCCTTAGTCTGATGGAAGAGGCCAAACCACCAGGCCTGACTTAAGTGCCAGGAGTAAAGAGTAATCAAAGGTGCAGTCATGGGGGAGCATTAATTAAGGCACCTTTTTAGGGACAGAGAAGGTGTCCCAAGCCTATTCTGAAAGAGGAAAAGCTGGATTCATCTCTAGGGTACATTTAGTCCTGTTTTAGAGCTCCATGCTCAGTTGGCCACAGCTGCGTGAAAATTAATGTCCAGTGTGAGAAGATGCTGAACTAAGAATTAGATAGTTCAGATTATAAGTGCTGGAGGCATTCGGAGCAAAAGGAAGTGGCCTTGAAAGATGAATAAGGCTTGGAGAGGCAGGGGGAAGGCTGAAGGGAATGACTTTCCAGGAGCCACGACAAAGGTATTGGCTGGCATTTCCTGCCTTGGGAAAAAGACCAGCTGGAACCAGAGTGACAGGTGGGGAAATCGGGTGAGACTGGGCACTTGGATCCAGATGTGGGGTGGCCTTGCACTCAGGCAGAGACATGCACATTTGAAATGGCGGGAAATAGGCAGTCACTGAACATTTTCACGCAGAGGTAATGAATGGATTTATTTTAGCGGTAGCCCTTGCGGAAGATGGAACATTCTTGGGGGGATATATCTGTGAGCCACAGGAGAGATTTATTTGAAAGGAAAAGCAACAGGACTCGGTAATAACTTGAGACAGGAATAAGAGAAGAAAACCATTTCTGGCCTGAATTAAGGAAGGCAGGTGGTCCGTTTCTAGGATTCTTATATTTAAGTTCTATACAATCTCAACTTGGGCTGAACGACGGAATCATCTGGAGATCATGTTAAGAGGCAGAACTGATTCAGTGGGTCCCGGCCCAAAATCTGCATTTCTAACAAGCACGCTACTGAGGCTGAGGCTGTTGGCCCTTGGATCAACCACACTTTGGGAAGAAAAGTCTTAGAGCAATAGTTTCCCACTTGACTGTACGTGGGAGTCTTCGGGGAGCTTTTAAAAACCCAACACCCTGGCCAGACCGCTTCAGTCAGAATGTCTGGGGCGGCAGGAAGTAGGTGTTAAGATGTCTAAAGCTCTCCAGGTGGTTCACTTGTATGGCTTGGGTCTAATGGGGCTTTGGATGCTCTCGATTTCAGAGGTTAAAAGGACATATTTAAAAATGCCTTCAAAGGCTTCCTAGGTATATTCTTTAGGGAAAATGACTTCCTCACGATTTTTCTGGAGCGGTTCCAGAAATAGTCCTTAAAAAAAACAAAACAAAAACTTGCATGCATCCAATAATCAACAACCACAAAAATCAAATTGTCCCTTAAGATGCAAGGAACCTGAATAAACTAACAGTAGATCTTTAATGCAATTGCAGGGAGTACTTTTTTTTTTTTTTTAAGTGGCAGAGTAGGAGAGCCTTGCAAGGCCTGCAAATGCTGGTGATTTATGAGCATGAATGCACCGTGCAGAAGCTGTTGAATGGCTTCAGCTCATCAAAGAAGCTTCTCTGAGAGTTATTTTGAAGACTTCCTGCTGTGGCTGTGTCTTCAGTCCTGGTTTCTGTAAATCCATCTCTGAATGGCAGGGCTTCTCTACTCCCGCTCTAGCAGGTGCTGGACTCAGCCGTCTGCTGCTCGTTAATCTTGACCATGTGGGAAAGACACACAAGGCAAAATCCTATACTGAGTAGCAATTACAGTACCTTACAACAGACCGCAAATTGTGGCTGTAAAAGAGCACTCCTCCCGGGGCTTTCTCCCCGCGCTCTGAGATTTATAACAAGTGGGCTTCCTTCTCGTGGATATTAGAATTACACAATGCCGGCGCCGGGCAAAGAAAGCTAAGAGGCAGGACACCGACCCTCACCAAACGCGCAAGCCCCTTTTAATCTGATTTCTGCTGGGGAGCCTGGCAGAGATAGAAATCGAGCTACCGCATTTTCTCCCGCGTGCATAGAGAGGCAGTATGGATGGTATCGTGCAAAAATCCCTAATCCCGGAGCCGAGGGACCAGGTTCTCGCTCGAGTCTTGCGTTTAGGTGCCTGGAGTTCTCTCATTTAGTAATCTGGAATTAGACTGCAATTTCTGAGGGATTATTATGGTCAGGGGTATGCTGATAGATGTTGAACACCAACCTCTGGTGGGCAGAGGGGTCCTGATGTATACTGATTGCCCACTTCCATGGTGTGAATACCCCTACGGTGGCCTGTTTCAAACTGCCAACCCGGGATTCGCAAATCCGCAGCCCCATTCCTTTTGGAGGCGTGCTCACCGTCCAGATACGGTAACTCCAACCTGCTTATAACTTCAAGCATAGGTATAGTAAAATGTAGTAAAAGCATCAGAAAGTGATGGAGTTTACATACTTACCACCGTTTAAAATTACAATTAAATAATTGTAATAATTAAATAATTACAATTATTTAATTGTAATTTTATGTAGCTTACTTAATCTTTAATAATGGATGTTTAAAAACCAGCTCACAAAAACTCCTAAAAAATTTTAAATGGGCTCTCGCAAGCCAGGAGAAGGTGCCTACAGCACACTCCAGGGTAGTGAGGACCTATGAAATAACGTGTAAAAACATCCAGCATAGGGGTGCCTGCGTAGCTCAGGCAGTTGAGTGTCCGACATCAGTTCAAGTCATGATCTCAGGTTCATTTATTCAAGTCCTACATCGTGCTCTCTACTGTCAGCATAGAGCCTGCTTCAGATCCTCTGTCTCCCTCCCTCTCTGTCACTCCCCTACTTTAAAAAACCCCACCATAGCCAGCATATTCATCAGGCATTTGTTTGCTAGGGCTGTCATGATAATAAACCACAAATTTGGTGACTTGAGCAACAGGAATTTACTTCCTCACAGTTTGGAGCCTAGAAATCCAAGTTTAAGATATTGGCAGGGTTGTTTTTTTTGTATTTGTTTTTGGGTTTTTTTTTTAAATTTTTTTTTTTTTAATTTCTAGGAGAGAGAGAGAGAGAGATAGCGTGAGCAGGGGAGGGTCAGAGAGAGAGGGAGTCACAGAATGAAACAGGCTCCAGGCTCTGAGCTAGCAGTCAGCACAGAGCCCGACATGGGGCTTGAACCCACGAACCGCGAGATCATGACCTAAACAAAAGGTGGACGCTTAACCGACTAAGCCACCCAGGCGCCCCTGTTTTTGGGGTTTTAAAATTAATTAATTAATTTTTTTTATGGAGGCCTCTTTTCTTGGCTTCTGGTCGGCCACCTTCTTGCTGTGTCTTCTTATGGCCTTTGCTCTGTGTGCCTATCCCTGGCATATCCTCCTCTTCTTATAAGGATATCAGTCCTATGGGTTTAGAGGTCCACTCTTATGACCTTACTTAACCTTAATTCTCTTTTTAAAACCCTACCTCCAAATGCAGTCATTTAGGTGGTTACAGCTTCAACATAGAAACTTGAGAGCACAATTCAGTCAATATCAGCATTTAATAAATATTGCTTCCATGTAACAGTAAAGTGTCAATAATGAGCTGAGAATGACCTACTTTCTTTTCTTATAGGCATTATCTTTTTTTTTTTTTTTAGATCCTATAGGTAGACTAAGGCTATTTATGCCCAAGAAAACTTTGATTATAATCTGTCTTCACTGTGCTGAGGCTCATATGCAGATGCTCCAATACAATATAAAGGGCTCTACAAATTGAAAATTGGTGTTGTGGTTACTATTTCTTTTTCTACCATGACTAGTTGTTGTGACTGTCATTTTGACACCAGCTAAAATGTCTCTCTAACTCATGTATGCCCTTAAGGGATGCCGTCAGGTATGTAACAGTCCATGGCTGGCATGTGATTACTTATGTTTTGTTCTGTTTACTTCTTTATGCCTAGAGGCTATGGAGCATAGAGTTTAACAGTTCAATGTGAATGAGAAATGCCTAGATTTGAATCTCAGCTTCACCATTATATTGTCATGGGTACAAACCACAGGTGTTGTTTGTATCATGTTATGATTTTTGTGGAAGTTAAAGGTCCCTGTCCAAAGACCACAAGGAATACGATCATCATCCACACATTTAGGTTTTTTTAGCTTGTTACAGCAAAGGAGAACACACCTCAGGGAAGACATGGATGTCTGAGTAAGAAGGACTTAGGATGGCATTATTGTTGGATTGGTATTGTGAGTGTTTCTTAGGCGTTGGAACAAAGAGGCTGGGGATCGGGGGTGAGCGAGAAGACACTTTTGGTTCAGTCCTGTGAATACAAGGGGGTCACTCAGTGATCGGGAACCGACATTATTTTTGTCCAGAGGGTAAGCAAGGCTAAAATTGTAAGTGGTAAAGAAGTTATAGTCATTTGTGTTAGTTATAAGAGGGAAGAGTCCAGTCACTTTTGTGGCCCTAGAGTATCCTGATCTTTGTCTTATTTAAAATATTGTCACACAGTGAACTTGTCTGATGATCATTTACATTCTTTGACCATTGTTTATTTCCATTGGGATCATTATGGTCCAATTGTCTTCAGGAATGTTTCCTCATAAGTGGCTCAAAATAGTACTCTCGTCACTACTTAGATATTATAAGATATTATAACTATTAAACAGGCAGCTATTTAAGACATGAGTAAAGAAGCATATGTATTACCATATCATGCATATTTTGTGAAATATACACACATATATATTATCTTGACAAGCATATTTCAGTGTAAGTGTGGGTTTTTTAAAAATCTAGTGTTTTAGGTGTGGCTCAGTTGGTTAAGTGTCCGACTTCGGCTCAGGTCACCACCTCACCATCCATGAATTTGAGTCCTGCTTCTGGCTCTGTGCTGACAGCTCGGAGCCTGGAGCCCACTCCAGATTCTGTCTCCCTCGCTCTCTGCCTTTCTCCTGCTTTGTCTCACTCTCTCTCAAAAATAAATAAATTTTAATAAAATGAAAAAAATTCTAGTATTTCATTTCATACAATTTAGAAACATTATTCTGAGAAAGAATTCATAGGCTTCACCCAGCTGTCCAAGAGGTCTAAGGAATCCGGAAGTTTAAGAACATGGGATAGCCCAACCCCCTCATTTTACGGACCTAGTCACAGGCTTAAAGAAGACAAAAGGCTTTCCTGAAGTTATTCTTTAAGTCAGTGGTAAAGGAGGGATGAAGATCCACTTTTCTGTTTCACGAGGCCAGAAATAAGAAGAAAAAGAGTGTAAAAGCCACAGACTTTGGAGACCAACAGACCAGTATTTGTTGGGATAATAACACTGACTCAGTTTGGGTCCCCTCAAAAATCAAACAAATGGCAGAACTTCCTCTTAGTATTTTGTTGAGGGGTCCAACCCCAGGGCAGTGAGAGTGAGGAGAAAGGGAAAATGAGACAGGGATGGACAGAAAACAAATATTAGTTGGTGGATCACTGAGTTTACTGCACAAAAACACAGACAATTAATTATTCAGTCAGGAGGGCGCCTAACAGCAGCAAAGGATCAAAGTCACGGTAAGAGTCAAGACTAGTGGAGGAGACACCAAGTCCTAAGTCTATTGCCTGGATGTGTCTTGATATTTCCAGGTTAGGGGCGCATTGACACGTTTGGCAAGAACACATTCTTCACGGATTAGCAAGAGGTAAGTTAATGATGGTGGCAGCAGGATTCTCTATCGAGAGATACTTGAAGCTGAGGAACCTTGGCAAGGTGCATAAATTGGGCTTAGTATGAATATCTATGTCATGCCATTGTCATGAGGATTAGAAATAAAGCACTGAGCCTAGAAGAAAATTCCATAATTGGAATACACAACATAACTGGCAATATCCACCTGCATATAACTCTTCTGTCATTCTTTGAACCATATGGTAGAAACTTCCCTCAGTGACTTTTCCTCAAGGATCTCAGAGTGTGGTACTCTCTTACTCCTCACATTTGGCTGCACATTGGAATCAGCTGGAGAATTAAAAAATAATGATGTGTGGGTCTCATCCCAGTGATTCTGGCTCAGCTGGCTAAGGGTCCAGCCTGGATATGAGCTGATCGCAAAGGAGGGGTTGAGTCCTGACTGCAAAAGCTGAAATACCAAACTGAAGACCTGCAGCCTCTTTAGTGGGTCTTCATTTTTATTCCTCAGTTTCACTCTCTGCATTCCTTAGATTGGTCTTGCTTGAAAATTCCCCTCTGCACCTTCGTGTGATCTAGACCAAAGGTACCCTGACTTTCTTACCATTCCCAAGAGGTGCTAGGAGAGCAACTTCTGCCTATACTAACTTCATGTAGGCAGTGGATGCAATACCATTTTTTTCTCCATCACAGTTGTTCATCTGTACAGGTGAAATCAGGCACACGTGCTAATTGTGATTTTGTTCTGGACATTGTAGTGGCCATAAATCTAGATTAAAGGTAAAGTATTGGGGGCCATTGCTAGTTGAAGGTCACTCAGGAATGAAAGTGACAAATTTCTAGAATTAGTTACCAGTAAAATATTTAAAGATCTACACTCAGAGAATCTCAGACAGTTGGGAAGAGGAGGTGAATTCCTCTCTACCTCGCATGAGCTCTCTTCCACAATGTCCTTGCAGACATGTGGCCAAGCATTTGATTTACATAAATTAGTCTTTTAACTCCCAGGTTTTCAAAAACACAGCTCTTGGATAAAATGAGGGCCATCTGAGGTCCTCATGGAGGTCACCAGGTGGTTGTGAGTTGGAGTACAATGCCTGTTGTAATGAGAAACATTCAAGACATTGCTATTTTGCACACAAATGCACAAAGAGATTGTTATTCAGGCAGTGTGTAAAGAGTTACCTTATTGCTATTCAAAAGGCACTTTCTCATTTGAAGAAGTCAAGGAGATCAATATGCTGTAGTGACTGAGGCATTCAGAAGCTCAAGGCATAATAGAGAATGAGCCCCTCCCTCCCCCAAACCCACAGATCAAAATCAAAGCTCCAGTCTTGCTTGTAAGTGTGAAGACTTGGAAAATACACAAGGCTGGAGCTTGGCCTTGTTCCCCAGAGAGATAAAAGGTTATGGTTATTTCAAAGAATAAGAGAAAGCATCAAAGTTTGAAAATAAACATTTGAACTTTTTTTTTAAGAATAGTTATCTAAAGTCAATGGAAGCTTTTGAGAATGGCCCATCATTTGATAGCGTGTATGCACGCACATGCGTGCATGCTATTAACAATGCCTGCCACATCCAAGATCAGCAGTACATAATTTCTTTTTACTCTTGACTTTGAAACAACATTCAAACCAGATGTGGAAATATAAAAAGAGAGGTCTACTGGCATCACACAACTCCTGACAAAAAATCATTTCCTTATTTTGCTACTTGAACATCAGGAAGCATATGCAAAATTTATTATTTTTTATTTTTGTCATAAAATTGGAATAAAGCCTTTATGGAGTATTTACAATACTCAGGTGACTATGCTAAGCTTTGTAATTGAAACACATTCTTGCTATTTTAATATTCAGCTCAGTCCAACCTGTGAACTCAGATTTGTGCTGGGCACCTGGGTGACCAGCTGTCCCAGTTTGCCTGGGCCTGTGCTAGTTTGGGCACTAAAAGTTCGGCGTCCTGAGAAATCCTCCACTCTCAGGCAAACTGGGACAATGGGTGACTCTCCTGGGCAGTAGGAAATTACCAAAGAAAGAAAAGTTCCTAAACGTAAGGAGTTTGCAATTTAGTTGGATTTAAAAACAAAGATAGCCATACGTTCAACGACAGATACCATCTAAGAAAGAATATGATTAATATAAGCTTAGTGTATGCTTAACGTGATATTAATGCTGTAAACAAGGACTATGAAAATCCTCATGAAAGTACGCACTTCAAAAGAAAGAGAAATGGGTTTGGTTTGAAGTTCTTAAAAGTTTCAAGTGTTGAGTCAAATATTTATTGAGGGACAAGTGTAGTACCAAGCAGGGAATATAATGTCAAACAAGTCATACATCTGCCTAGAGACTTAGTTCTGGTCTCTGTACTGCTAATCACCCCATTTATTTTTTTACTTTTTTTAAAAATGTTTTATTTATTTCTGAGAGAGAGAGAGAGAGAAAGAGATAGACAGACAGACAGCGTGAGCAGGGTAGGGTCAGAGAGAGAGGAAGACACAGAATCTGAAACAGGTTCCAGGCTCTGAGCTAGCTGTCAGCATAGAGCCTGACGTGGGGCTTGAATCCATGAACCATGAGATCATGACCTGAGCCGAAGTCCGACACTTAACCGACTGATCCACCCAGGCTCCCCTAATCACCCCATTTCCATGAGCAAATAACTTACCTTAGTTTTCATGCTTATAAAATGGCCACACGTCAGGTTCTGTGCTGACAGCTCAGAGCCTGGAGCCTGCTTCCGATTCTGTGTTTCCCTCTCTGCCCCTACCTCACTCACACTTTGTCTCTCTGTCTCAAAAACAAAAACAAAAAATAAACATTGAAAACATTTTGAAAACTATAGATATAAGGGAGTAAGTAATGTTATTTTATCATGCTGATGAACAAGAAAATAAACAAACCCACAATATGGCTTCAGTGCTCTATAACTATGTTGGCCAACATGGTAGCCACCATTGACTATTTGGATTTAAATTAAATTAATTAAACGTAAATAAAAATTTAAAAAGTCAGTTGCTTAGTCACCCTAGCTATATTTCAAGTCCTTACTGACTACAGATGCCTGGTGGCAACCATATATGATAATGGAAATAATCTCTGCATTGTGAACAATTATCCCATTATCACAACAAGTTCTACTGAACAGAGCTGGCCAAGAAATAAATGATTAAACTTTTGTACTTTGAATATGGTGAAAATATGTCTTTGAGGTAGGGTCATTTCTATATAAAAGCAGGAAGGTGATGATGCTATACTGTCTGGCCATAACTCAAGGTATGGTAGTTATTACTGCTGTTTGCCATTTATTCCAGTTCTCCCTTTTCTGGGCATATGTTAGGATTGCACTTTCTAGAGCCCTTGTCATTGATTAGCTCAGAACCATGACCAATTCTTGTCAATAAGTGCAAGTGAAGTAAGTCACTTCCAGGTTGAAGATTTAAATTATTAATGGCAAACCGTCCAGAGTTCTCTCCTTATTCTTCTATAGTTATTAGTACCATCCTAGATAACAGCTGTTGATCAACCTGGCTCATAGCAGAGTTCAATTCCCAGCTGATGCTTGATGGATAGGTAGAAGGGGCAAGAAACCAATGTTTGTTTGTGTACACCCCTGAAATTCCAGGAGTGTTTGTTGTTGTGGCATAACCTAGCCTATCCTGACTGATACTTTACTCTTGAACTAAGAACAACAAAAGACCTGATGGTCTAGGTCTCTGATCCTAATTCTTCTCTCGTCCTGACCATTTGGCAAACACACACACACACACACACACACACACACACACACACACACACACTCAGACTCGCATTTACAGGTAGTTAAAACAGAACAAAACAAAAAAGATACAGCAGAGTCCTGCCTACCCACAAATGCATCCAAACTGCCCTGCCTTGCTTTCTTGACAAGAGAAGATTGTAACCACATGTAACTCATTTACTACAGCCTGGCTTTAGAAACAGAGTATGGTGTTCTTGTTTTCTTTTATGAGGCTCTGGATATTATGATTTCATGAGGACTAGAATTGATGTAACTGGAACCTGACTTTCCCAACGAGGGCTCATACACTATTTACCATAATGTACCTTTAGTCTTAGTCTCTCCATCTGCAAAATGGAGGAAGTAAGAAGAATGAGAGCCATTTCAAATGCTGAAGAGATGCTTTCCCCTACTGAAGTGAAGTGTGGGATTTGCTAGGTTAATGACAGAAAGTACTTAGTTTTTGAGGAATGGAAGAAGATAGATTGGCACAAATTATTCATGTTCTGCTGCCTGATCCCAAAGCAAAGATTCCATTTTAAAATGCCAGGCAGCAATTTAGCTTTTGAAACACATTGCATATTATACTAACGAGGTGCCATTGGGAAAACGTTGTGAAGAAACTGCAGAAATCTCATCTTTCTATGCAAATATATTGAAGCATCCCCATGGACCAGTCTATAATACTGTACCTGATGCTTCGATAGCTATTCATCAGCATTGCTCAGCCTGGTGTCTACACATGGCTCCCATCTCCTTCCTCCTACCACAGAATTCTCTAAAACATAGAGCCTATTTGCAAGATGATTTGCCGTCATAGCTATGGAGTGTCTACAAGAAAAGGGAAAGAAATATACATTTCTCTGAGCGCCTACTCTGAGTGCCATGTGTCAAGTATTTTCCCTTCACATTAGATTTTTGACCTTTATAAAAACCCTGACAAGTAGCTAGCATGGTCTCCATTTTTCGCACATGGAAACTGAGGTGTAGAGATGTTGCAAAACGTGCGTAGCTGACTCACCATTCGTATGCACCCATTTACCTACAGACCTGTGGCTTCTTATAACAAATTCCTGTCACCTTTTGTCTGGTTTGCTCTGGCTATAGAAGCAATGTCATCCCACATAGAGAGCAGAACAGAAAGGCGGGAGTGTTAATACCACTAGGAACAGTCCTCAGACCCTCGTGGATAGATATCAGTGAATAAATGCTGAAAGCTCCCTCTCCTCTCATGTGGGGTAACACAAAAACAGGCTTTACACGGCCTCCCAGAATTCCCCAGCAGGAAGGAGTCACAGTTGCCCATAGTAGTAAATTGCTAATTAACATAGATTTCCTTCCCTTAGCTGCCTTACTTCCCAACTCCCATGCTAATGCTTCACTACTTCCTAGTAGTGAACCTCCTAAGTTCACTACTTGTCCTCAAAGACTTTTCTCAGTCTGCTTTCAGAATGAACCCAGTGTCAGGCAATGTTCAAGTCCATATAATTAGCAAATGCTAGAGCCAAGACTCAAATTTGTCTGACTCTGTACCAATTTTTCAAATGATCTCTTGTCTCCACTCCAGACCATTGTGATAGACACTGAACAAGCCACAGAGATAAAAGATTAGAGCAGGGAGTTGTTATCTCTACCAATGACCCCTGTGCTCTCCAGGGCCTTGACTCCATCCTTCCAAAGGCAGCTGCCCCACAGGGAATCTTCCCCGGAAAGGCTTCTTGGCCTTTGAGCATCTGGGAAAGTGAGTACTACCACAGAAAGATACCCTTCCTGAGAACTCAAAAATAATTCAGAGGGAAGTTTCTGGAAACTCATTTTTGGTGTCTCAGAATGCAACCCAGGTGGCTGCTTTTGTAAATATCCAGAGTAGTTAGGGAGAAGAAATTCTACTCTGCTCTCACCACCTTAATCATAGGTATGTAGGATGGCCAGCCATACTGTCAACAGCGGCATCTCCTCTTGCCTACTTTTGTCACGGCCATAAGCCCAGTTACCTATGCTTGGAAACTCCCTGCAAGGATGAAGTTCCCTAATAAATCAATCGCAGCAAGCAAGCCATTTTGGGAAGAAAACAGAACCTAAACTATTGAAGACTGATTATTTTTCCTTATAGCTTTTCTTACTGATGCCTCACCCAATGTGATCTGGTATGTCAACTCCTGTTTGTATGTTACAGTCTACCCCAAGCTGAGACTGTCTTTGCCATGACTGCCTTCACAAATGACATCACCCATCAGAAAATGAGAGTTAAGAATCTGGTCACCAGAGAGGGGAGTAATGCCTGGCATAGCCTGGAACTGTAGTGGACATTTAATAAGTACACATAAAGGAAATTGAGTCATGGTTTTCCTTTAAGTCTAATAAGATGCTTGAACTAAGGTCAAATGATATAGGGTTTTCTGTAAGAGGGATGAAGGGAAGAGGTGATGAGAAATAGCCAGAGGAATAACACCTTACCCCAAGTGTCTGCAGTCTTGAAATCCTCAAGATTGTAGCTTTCTACAGTTACCCTTTCCCTTATTATTAACAAATGGCTTTAAAAATGGCTTCATATTAAAGAATGGTTTGTGACATTTAAAAAAATTTTTTTAACATTTATTTTTGAGAGAGAGAGACAGACAGACAGAACATGACTGGGGAAGGGGCAGAGGCAGAGGGAGACATAGAATCTGAAATAGGCTCCAGGTTCTGAGCTGTCAGCACAGAGCCTGATGCGGGGCTTGAACTCACAAATGGTGAGATCATGCCCTGAGCCAAAGTCGCACACTTAACCAACCAAGTCACCCAGGTGTCCCTGGCTTGTGAAATTTTTAAGATTATTTAAGTAGATCTTAAAATTTTCATCACTAGAAAAAAAATTTGTAATGATGCAAGGTGATGGAAGTTAACTAGACTTACTGTGTCACTTCACAATATACACCAACATCAAATCATTTTGTTGGACACCTGAAACTAATATAATGTATCAATTATACCTAAAGTTTTAAAAAATGGCTTGTGAAATTTCAAGAGACTCCATCAGGCCAGAGATGGGACAACATGAGTGCTAATAACAATTATAATTGCAAAGGATTGAAACTTAACAAATATATTTTTTTAATGTTTATTTCTTTTTCAATGGAACTGGAGGGTATTATACTAAGTGAAATAAGTCAGTCAAAGAGTGATACCATATGTTTTCACTCACATGTGGATCTTGAGAAACTTATCAAAAGACTATGGAGGAGGGGGAGGGGGGAAAAGTTACAAATAGAGAGGGAAGGAGGCCAATCATAAGAGACTTTTGGATACAGAGAACAAACTGAGGGTTGATGGGGAGGGTGGGGAGAGGGGAATGCGGGTGATGGGCATTGAGGAGGGCACTTGTTGGGATGAGCACTGGGTGTTGTATGCAAGTCAATTTAACAATAAATTATATTAAAATGTGTATTTATTTTTGAATGAGAGATCGGGGGAGGTGCAGAGAGAGAGAGAGGCAGGGAGACAGAGGATCTGAAGCAGGTTCTGCACTGACAGCAGAGAGCCCAATATGGGGCTTGAATTCATAAAGCCCAAGATCATGACTTGAGCCAAAGTCAGACGCCCCTCATCAGCAGGGAAATACAAATCAAAACCACACTGAGATATCACCTCATGCTGGTCAGAGTGGCTACAATGAAAAAAATCAGAGAACTCTAGATGCTGGCGAGGATGTGGAGCAACGGGCACCCTCCTACACTGTTGGTGGGAATGTAAACTGGTGCAGCCCCTCTGGAAAACAGTGTGGAGGTTCCTCAAAAAATTAACAGTATAACTCCCCTATGACCCAGCAATAGCACTGTTAGGATGCATAGGGGCACGTGTACCCCAATGTTCATAACAGAACTCTCAACAATAGCCAAAACATGGAAAGAACCTAAGTGTCCATCAACTGACGATCCAGATGTGGATCCAGAAGATGTGGTTTATCTATACAATGGACTACTACATGGCAATGAGAAAGAATGAAATCTGGTCATATGTAGCAACGTGGATGGAACTTGAGGATGTTATGCTGAGCAAAATAAGTCAGGAAGAGAAGGACAGATACCATATATTTTCACTGATAAGTGGATCAGGAGAAACTTGACAGAGGACCATGGGGAAGGAGAAGGGGAAAGAATAGTTGGGGAGAGGGAGGGAGTCAAACCATGAGATACTCTTGAATATTGAGAACAAACTGAGGGCTGATAGGGGTGGGGGAGAAGGGAAGGGAGGTGACAGGCATGGAGGAGGGCGTTTGTTGGGATGAGCACTGGGTGTTATATGGAAACCAACTTGACAATAAACTATGAAAGAAAAAAAAGAAGTGAAAAATCATATCACATTTTAATGCTAATTATATGACCATGTTTTTAATGTCTAGAGATTAGTTTGCAAATCTTCATGCATCTAACAACTTTGATTATGGTATTTTACTTATTTCCTGTTAAATTTTACGTCTTTTACTCTTTTGTATTTTATGTTTTGTACTATCCTGGCTTAGAAAGATCTTTTTAAACCCACCATTATGTTTACAATATTCCTATTTTTTCTGTAATTTTTTGTATACTTAGGCTTTCTAATTCTTCATAATTCAAATGTATAGTGCATCTACTTTGTTAAAAAAATAAGAATTTCATCTAGATTTTCAAATTTATTAAGTATATGTGGAAATCACGGGGGGGGTTCATATCTTTTTGAATCATCTAGAAATTTAGAACATTTTTGAGAAATAAACTATTGATATATGAAAAAATAATAAAGATATGAGTTCATAATCATTTGAAAATTAATTGGAAACCATTGGGGGATAGAAGCAAAATGATGTATCATAGGTTTTCAAAACTGTTAAATAAAGGGGATGAGGGAGGCAGAGTGATAGGAAGCACCTATTCTATTGCTCTGGACTCTTCCATGATTCCCTTCTCCACTGCTGGCTACTGCCCCAGCTCTGCTAGGCTCCACCAGGGCCGTCTTCCTTCCCAGGGTCTTCAGCCCACACTGGATACTTCTCCCCTTCCCCCGAAACACAACACTGTCAAGAGCTGGTTCCACTTGGAAGACTTTAATTAAGTTCTTGGGGAAATGGAGGCAGAAGAAAGCACAAAAAAACCCAACCAATTAAAATTAAATAACAGGCATCTCCATTTTGAAGTTCTTTGATCACACTTCTTCCTTGGAGAATCACATTCTGCAGATTCTCGCTGGTGTCATCCACATAGCTAGGGTTTCCCCTCCTTTTCTTTCCTTTCAAATCTCTCTCAAAACCCTGCTCCCCGTCACTGGAAGCTCTTACCAGCCTCTTTAAACTTTCTAAAACTTTTTGTTTTAAGGCAAATAAATTAACCCCTTCTTGATGAAATCTCTCCCAATCCAGATTATTCCCTGGAGAACATGACAGATATAATCGAATATGCCCATTTAAATTGCTTTTCTTAAACAAAAGAGACATTTCTCACTAATTAGAATTCTGGCTTCTTGATGGTCTATGTGACTCAAACTGGTCAATTTTTTTTTAATCTTCTCATTATAATGAAAAGTCTCTAAAATTTTTAAAGGTTTAATTTCAAGTACTTGTTGGTGTTATTAATCAAAGATGCATTATGTATACATTTCAAACAAACTTTATTAATCAGCCTGCCAATTACTTTTTAGTTTGTGTGGTCTATTTCCCCCTCAGGCACCAGCCATCAGTTACTTTTGATCCAAAGTTCAGGCCTTTCAGCCTTGTTCATTGTAGTATTAGTCTATGACCTTCGAAAACAGACTGTTGCTTTGTTTGGGGGAAAAAATCTAATTACAGTAGTTAAATGAACTGGAATTAATTAAGTTGTGGATACTTGACATTTATAGTTAATTAGTCATATCCATCATAAAAATAAAAATTGGGTCTTTTATCTCTCTGTTTTATCAACCATGCTGAAAATCAATAGCATTTCTAGAAGTAGAGGGCAGGATAGGGGGAAGGGCTGTGCTAAGTCTCACAGCCTGTTTGACCCAGAAGTAAACACAGGACACTATTAAATCATGGCTAGAAATTTCTCAGTCAGCTGGAGAGAGTTCTCTGGAAAAGAATCAGGGCTTCGGGCATTTCCAGGTGGGGACTTTAAGACAGCATAATTTGAGGACTTCTGTACGGGAAGCTTGCTACCTTAAGGAAATGGGGGCTTTCTTCAGCTTTCTTCAGTGTGTATGTGTTGAGTCTCCGTTCTTCAACAGTCCCTACACCCAAGACGAGCACCATCGGCCACAGCTAGGAGATGCCAGGCTAAGAGCCCATGTGGGGTTTAGGGAAGGCACCCAAGGTCCATGATTCTTCAGCCTGCCCTTTAGTGAAGGGGGTCATCTACAGGGAGTGAATTCATAGGGTCACTGTGTAGGCATGAATTTACAGAAGTATAAACATGTAATATAAACATGAAAAGGTCAGAGACTTGTGCTTCATTTTGCAGCCCTTGTAGTAAGCTTCCAGCTGCCTTTCAGGATGGCTGGTAGACTTCATATTTCCATCAGTAATGTGTGATATTATACTTATCCCCAGAATTATATTGACATTATAGCTCCTCCAAATTTTTTTTTCAGACTGATGGATGTAATGTTCTTTGGTTAGGCTAATTTGAATTTCCTTGATGACAAGTTAGCATCTTTTCATAGTTTGACTTTTGGCAACATCCACTAGAATTAAAATTGTATGTTCTTGGTGTCATTTCCACTCCAGGAAACACATCTGAAAGAAACAAAGTCATTTTATGTAATATACTCGTATTTATAACAGCCTTGCTGTTCATAGCTAAAAACTAGACACAGGTCAGTGCCCATTAACAGAGAAGTGGCTGGTTAAATCATGATACATCTATATTATGAAGCACTATACAGACATTTAAAAAGAACAAATTACAGGGGAGCCTGGGTGGTTCAGTTGCTTGAGCAACCGACTCTTGATTTCAGCTCAGGTCATGATCTCACTGTTTGTGGGTATGAGTCCTGTGTTGAGCTCTGTGTTGACAGTACAGGGCATACTTGGGATTCTCTCTCTCTCTCTCTCTCCTCCCTCCCACCTCTCTCAAAATAAATTAAAAAAAAAAAACAAATAATAAGAACAAATTGAAGCAATACCACACGGCATGTAAGGATTTCCTTATAGTGTTATTGAATGAGTAAAGTAAGAAGCTGAAAAAAACTACAATATCATCCCATTTTTGGAATGTGATACTATCTTTGGATCAGGCAAGAGAATTCTTTGCCCTGGGCCTTGTGCTTTCCAGGGTTTTGTTTGGGCCCTTTTCCAGCGCTAGTGTGTGCAGGTTAAAGGGATTTGCCTATCCAAGGACCCTATGTCTCCGTTCAGACCTTGGAAACCCTGAAATTTCTTGCTCAAACAGCTCTAAACCCAGTTCTAAGCTCTGCATGGACCTCTTCCCTTGATCTTTCCTCTCAAAGTTGTCCATGCTAGGTACTCCTAGGTCCAAAGGAAGGCCAAGAGGTACCTTGTTATGGAGGATACAAATGGGGCTTGAACTTGTAGACTGAGGTATCCATGAGTGTGGACACAAGGTCTCTTGCTGTGTGCAGGATGGAGTTAGGAGTAAGAACGGGAGGAGGCAGACCATAGGCTGAGAATCTCCATTTGTGTACTTGCCACAGTCCTACAAATATTCAAGTCGGGCCACCTGCCGACCTAGTGCATTTGACTGACAACCAGACACTCTTGTCAAGTGGGGCTGAGAAGGTATTTAATGGGGCCACACGAGAGGTGTCAAGTTCTTCACGAAGGTAGGTTTCTTTGTCTGTTTAGTCTCCAGGTAGAAGAAACTGCTCCCAACGGAGGATCTTTGGAACACTGCACACTGATGGGATGAAGGTCACACAGAACAGCGGTGCCTCCAAAGAGAAAGCAGCGCTGAGCTGTCAGCATCTGCACAGAGCTTCTAACTGGGGCCTCAGGCACAGCTTCAGCACAGCACAGCGTGGACATTACAGGACACATCAGACCTGCAACACCAGGGAAATGCATCAGAAAGTTCAGCTCAGCCCCACAATGTGTCCCTTGGCCCCCTACCACGATTAAAGACTGTAGGCACCTATCAGAACCCACTGGAGGGTCTTCCTGTTGAGTGGCATCTATATTTACCCAAGGCAAGGCACTGATTTCTCACTCCATACAACAAATCTATGTGTCAAGAGGCGCCTGGGTGGCTTGGTTGTTTAAGCATCTGACCAACTCAGGTCATGATCTCATGGTCCATGGGTTTGAGCCTTGCATCGGGCTCTGTGCCAACAGCTCAGAGCTTGGAGCCTGCACTGGATTCTGTGTCCTCCCTCTCCTTTTGGCCTTTCTCTGCTCATGCTCTGTCTCACACTGTCTCTCAAAGATAAATAAACGTTAAATTTTTTTTTAAATCCATGAATTAATAAGCTTCTGCACATATGTTTATACAGGGATACCCTGATGCAGTGGTTCTTGCAGAAAGCTAAGAGTCAAGGTTTTATCCAGGAGTGCATAAATATAGATAAGGAATGTCCCTTCCAGACTCCATGTTAAATATGATCATTTTCTCTATGGATTTCTTCACAGAAGAACTTGCTGGCATTCCCTGGAAAAGGATGCCCCTCACTATCTTGTCTTACCCAAATGCTGCAGACATTTATTGGGCTTACAGCTGTTGAAATTATTTAAAATTATCACATAGTCATAAAAGGTTTCTATTGGAATGAAACATTTAGTTCAATAATTTTTCAATGCTTTTTTTTTAAACCCTCAGAGCAAAAACAAACTGGATAAAAGCTGAGCTGATCTAACTGAATTTGAGCTGGGGATTTTTTTTTCCTTAAATTTACATCCAAATTAGTTAGCATATAGTGCCACAATGGTTTCAGGAGTAGATTCTTTATGCCCCTTACCCATGTAGCCGATCCCTCCTCCCACAATCACTCCAGTAACCCTCTGATTGTTCTCCATACTTAAGAGTCTCTTATGTTTCGTCCCCCTCCCTGTTTTTATATTATTTTTGCTTCCCTTCCCTTATGTTCATCTATTTTGTAGCTTAAAGTCCTCATATGAGTGAGGTCATATGATATTTGTCTTTCTCTGGCTGACTAATTTTGCTTAGCATAATACCCTCTAGTTCCATCCACCTAGTTGCAAATGGCAAGATATTTTTCTTTTTGATTGCCAGGTAATACTCCATTGTATATATATACCACATCTTCTTCATCCATTCATCCGTTGATGGACATTTGGGCTCTTTCTATACTTTGACTATTGTTGATAGCGCTGCTATAAACATTGGGGTGCATGTGCCCCTTTGAAACATAGAGCTGGGAATTTCTGTCTCTACTCACTGGCCTCCCCTGCTCCATCCTCCTTTGGAAAATTCTGGAGTATCATCACTAAATCCTTTGCCTATCTGAGCCAAATTTAAATACCCCAGATCATGTTCCTTCTTCTTATTTTAGGTAGAGAAATGGAGTTATTAAGAGGTTAACCCTTGGAAGGAAGTAAAGATTTATTATTGTGCTAATTATTTAAAATGTTAGGATATAAATATAATAATGGCAGTAATAGACACCACTTTATGAGCACTGTGGGCAAGGCACTGGACCAAGCCTCTTACCTCTATTACCTCATGAAATCGTCTTAACAACTCCATAAATAGATACTAATACTATCCTCATTTTTGGATGAGAAAATTGAGGCTTCAAGATCCAGCAAGTGAAAGAGCCTGAGTTCAGAGATATAGACCCTGATGCCAGAATTTTATTATCATGTTTATTTAGTTTGAAAGAGAGAGAAAGTGAGCATGCAGGCATGGCAGGGGCAGAAAGAGAGGAAGAGAGAGAATTTCAAGAAAGCTCCACACTGTCAGCACAGAGGCCAATGCAGGACTCATAAGAACCATAAGATCATGACCTGAGCTGAAATCCAGAGTCAGATGGTTAACCGACTGAGCCACCAGGTGCCACACCCCTCCTCCCCCAATGCCAGAATTTGAACCTCTACTCTCTATAGCAGATTTTCTCAACTATGGCACTATTGACATCAGCAACCACATAATTCTCTGGTTCGGAGATCTGTCCTGTTTATGGTAGAATGTTTAGCAGCACCTCTGGCCTCTCTCTCCCCATGGATGCCAGTAGCACCCTCATGGTGATCAAAAATATCTCCAGATTACCAAATGTCCCCAGTAAAGCAAAATCAATCCCTGTTGGGAAACATTGGTCAATAGATAGACTAAGTGTTCATAAAATTTTTTATAGAATGCTGTCTTCACAAGGCTGCCAGAAGGGATCCATGACATCGACCAGCTAAGTAGCTGATAGAAGATGCCACACAACAATCATTCTGGGGAGTCATTGTGAAAGATGCTTGTGTACTCAAAGCAATGGGTGTATTTACTGACTATTACCCCTTCCAGACTGTCACGGTGTTACTCCATGGACACTGGTCCAAGTGTCTCATCCATAATAATTTCTTTTGGAAAAATTGCATCCAATATAGGGCAGTTCTAGACTTGGTGGGCTTGGAGGTGATTTGGTTTGGGGGGGTCCATTTTAGAAGAAAGGAATAGAAATTTCATATAAACACAAAATTTGGGACAGAGTCTTGGAGGTGCTTACGCTTTGCATAGGAAAGGTCTTCTGGCCATTTGATGTGCACATAAGAAACCCTGACACTGTTTAGCATAGCCATTCTGCATTCTTCCACACTAAGGTGGCATAGCCATTTTCTCTTTTATGATGGCCTTACTATATCAGAGTGATGGAAGCTTCCTTGTTGCACCAAGATTGATGTGATCTCACCAGAAAGTATGCTATCCAAATTATGGAAGGAATTTTTCCTGCTTAGTAGCAGTTTAATATGGCTGGTGGAAAGTAAAATGGAGTAAATACTTGAAAAAGCAAGTTCTGCCTCACTGATGAAAACCATACTGTCGGTCTGAAGTAGCCAACTTTCTGACTATTAAGAAGAATTATGTTTCGCTATCTTGCTCGCAAAGTGTCCTGGAGTTTTCTAATCAATAACCTTTCCTTCGCTTTATTAAGTACAGAAAGTGATTGGGTGGAAAAATCAACTTGATAAACATCAGCAATAATTTCATTTGCCTTCTTTAAAATTTCTCACCCAGCAGGCAAGAATAAAAACTGTGGTAAACACATTAGGGGGAATAGTGGATTATGGTAATGAGGAAAGGCTGTCCCATAATGCCCACCCCATGTCGTTAGCGCGATTCATACTTCATTTGCTGATCTGAAGAGAGGCAGCGGAGTGTTATAGATGCCTCCCTTTACCCAGCAGGTCCTGCTACACTTCCTAATTAAGAAAAACAACCTTACCCCACTTTCCCCCCCTCAGCTTCACATCAGCCTCCATCTTTCTTCCATTTCTGCTTTGGGAAAAAGATGAATGCATTAAGCGGCAAGATCACGGCAATAAAGTAATCCATCCCCATCTCCTCTTCTTCCTCTGTATCTCCTGAGAATGACCCAGAGTAGAGGCTAAATAAATGCTGGTTTCTAAGTGCTTACAGAACACGCTCTAAGGAGATCCCTTGGTAATACTCATAAACTTAGATACTGAGTCCCTTTACCAACCAAGGCATGTATGCCCCAGCTGCCAGGAGTGTGGGTGGATACAGCACACTCAGCTATTTGCATCTCCGGAGGATCACCCTTGGTCAAAGGTGCACTCATTCTCTAGGGCTGACATAACCAAGTACCACAGGCTTAAACAACAGAAATGCATCTTCTCATAATTCTGGAGGTCAGAAGTCCAAGATCAAGGTATTGGCAGCATTGGGTCATTCTGAGGACTCTCTCCTTGGTTTGTTGATGGCCATCTTCTTCTGGTATCTCCTATGGTCTTCCCTATGCATGTGTGTCTGTGTCTGAACTACTTCTTTTAAGAAGACAGTCATATTAGATTAGGACCCACACTAATGGTCCCATTTTAGTGTAATTACCTTTTAAAAGGCTGTCTCCAAATACAGTCACACCTTGAGGTACTGGGGGTGAGGAATTCAACATATGAATTTGGGAGTAGAGGGGACAAAATTCAGTTTATATAAAAATAGGCATGGCAGCGGCGCCTGGGTGGCTCAGTCAGATGAGTGTCCAACTCTTGATTTCAGCTCAGGTCATGATCCCAAGGTCGTGGGATTGTGTTGCAAATCAGGCTTCGCGTTGAACCTGGAGCCTGCTTGAGATTCTCTCTCTCTGCCTCTCTGTCCCTCTATCCAGCTTGTATACTCTGTCTCTAAAACAAAACAAAACAAAACAAAACAAAACAAAATAAGAAATGGTAACACAATCCCCAGCCATTTACAGTCAACAACTGACATGGGGTTCAAAAGAGTGGCTCTCCTCCCTCAAGGTCAGACCAAGTCTGCGATGAATCTGTATTCCAGAGTTTCCCACGGAATCAGGCTGAAGCTTGTCTGCACCTGAAACCACACCGTTGCTTAGCTCTTAGTCCCTGTCCTATACTCCCCTCACTTCCTTTCTCCTGAGTGTTCTTCCCCAATAAATAATTTTCACAGGACTATCCATCTCAGGCTCTGGTCAGAATCTTAGTAAACAGGAAACCCAGTTTCCGGCCATGGTCCAGCTTGCTGTTTATTTAACCTCGGGCAATCTGAGTATCATTTTCCTCATCTATAAAATGACAGTGGGGGTAAGATGACCTCTGAAGTTCTTGCCAACTCCTAGGGCCATATGTCTCCTACTAACCCAGCCTGTACCCCCGTATTTTTTTAAAGTTTATTTATTTATTTTGAGAGAGAGAGACAGAGAGAATAGGAGAGAGGGAGAGAGAGGGAGAGAGAGAACCCCAAGCAGGTTCTGTGCAGACAGCATGGAGCCCGGTTTGGGTTTTGAACTCACAAACCATGACATCATGACCTGAGTCGAGATTAAGAGTTGGATGCTTAGCCAACCAAGCCACCCAGGCAGCCCTCTCCCATATTTCTGTTATAACTAATGCATCCACTTTAAAACTAACCTCTATGGAGTTGGAATCCTTAGCTGACATCAAGCCCCTTTCCTTATATTTTTTTCCTCCTAGTTTATGTGGTTAAACAAGAGAGATGAGAAGCAGCCACAGAAATGCTGCCATCAATGTTGTCACCAGAGACAACCCTGGAGCCTTCCCCATCTTGACCAGACTTGAGGTAGGAGCATTGTAAATACTCTAATCTGTAACAGGTGAAAGAATTCCTTGAAAACTATTCAAAGTAACAATAGCACAGGAACACTGGTCAATAAATCCATTAAAACCAGTTTTTCCCCCCTCCATCATTTGAACACCTCACCAAGGCTAACTAGTTGACTAGATGGAGTTTTGTATTTCATTAAAACTAAAAAGTTATCAATAACACACTCTTATTTTATGTACCATTCAAAGAAAAGAACCCCACCAATTCCCATCCAGACATGTTGCATTTTTATCTGCTAGAATTTTTTATCCTGATGAAAGAGAATTTTGCATCCCTATTGAATTTTTTATCTGTGTGAAATGAATTACATTCATTTAAACACATTTTTTCATCTATCACTCTTATACATTAAGAAAGGAAAGTAGACAGGAAATATTGTTTAAGATATTCTTAAAACTTCTTCACATTTGGAGTTTAATTCTGAATCACTTTCAACTCCCTTTTACCAGTGACTCAACTGATGTTATCTTTTGTGTCAAGAGTCAAAGTGACAAGCCACTTCTTAAAACATGTGCACTGCTCTTACCTACAGGGTTTGCTTTTAAGCCACTAGGGTTTTGTTTTTGGTTTGGGTTTTTGGTTTTTACTTTTCATGATGGAGAGTTTTGAACAAAGGAAAAAAAAATAGTGAACCATACTTCTGTGTATCCATCACACTACTACCAGCCACAGGTTTTGCTTCATGAACTTTCTTCTCTCTGTATAATTTTGAAATAAATGTCTGGCATATCATTCCATATGATGTGTCATTCTGACATGTGTCTAAAATATCAGTCATCCATAAAGCTTTCAGTATGTATATCTTTAAAATACAGGTTTATTTTTTAAAGTTTATTTATTTTATTTTATTTTGAGAGAGAGAGAGAGCACAAGTAAGGGAGGAGAGGAGAGAGAAGTAGAGAATCCCAAGCAGGCTTTGTACTGTCAGCATCAAACACAATGTGGGGCTCAAACTCACAAACCATGAGATCATAACCTGAACTGAAACCAAGAGTCAGAAGCTTAACCGATTGAGCCACCCAGGCGCTCCTAAGATAGGATTATTTTTTTTTAATTTTTTTATGTTTTATTTATTTCTAGGAGAGAGAGAGAGAGACAGCATGAGCAGGGGAGGGTCAGAGAGAGAGGGAGTCACAGACTGAAACAGGCTCCAGGCTCTGAGCTGGCAGTCAGTACAGAGCCCGACGCGGGGCTCGAACCCACGAACCGCGAGATCATGACCTAAGCGAAAGTTGGATGCTTAACCGACTAAGCCACCTAGGCGCCCCGAAGATAGGATTATTTTTAATATAAC